>JAPFBE010000003.1:10495859-11154859 GCA_034336665.1 Luscinia megarhynchos | reverse complement strand
TAACATTAAAAAGTAGTCTTCATACAATGGAACTGAATGAGATTTGAATTAGAAGACCTAGGTGTGAAGTATAGGTTTATGTCTGATAAAGAGGAGTGTCCTAATTGTTTTTTTCTCTCTCCAACAGTATCATTTGTGGCCTTACTCAGTTTACAAATAAGAATCACATTGCCTTTGCTGCACTAGAAGCAGTCTGCTTTCAAACACGAGAGGTAAAGGCAAATTGGGTCCTAAATTCATTGTAAATTAGTGTGATAACAGGAACTGCAGCTCTTCAGGAAAAGAGGAGATTTAAAAGATTTAATGAAGATAGTCATATGGTTTATATTGCACTTGGATGCTATTCTTGTCTTTACTTGTTGCTAATATTGAAAAATTGCTCCTGTGGAATTAGCTAAAATTGAGTGGTACATTTTTTGGAGCTGTAATGCTATTTCTTATCATCATATAAAATAAGGTAAACGTATTTTGGGACTATTTTGAGGGGCAGAGCATACAATGTTAAAAATGGCAGGGCCAGTAACATAACTACACTAAAAGTAAAAGTTTCACTAGTGTAGGAAACTACACTATATGGTCTGCTGTGATATGATGAGAGATGTCTTATGTTGCGTTTGGTACACAAGAACTAAAAGGAGTTAAAGCAAGACAGCAGTAAACATACGAAGGGAAGTCTGGCTTTACTTCCTGCCTGTTCCATCCTTCACTGCCTCAGGTGTCATTCAGTAACAGCTAACCAAAATTTACACAGAGGAAATTAATCCCCCAGCCAAATTAAAGGAGTTGATATAAGTATGGACATTGGATCTTTATATCAGTATCTACTCCTCCCTCTGTTTGCAGTCCCTGGGTTCTGTGCAAATACAGAAGGAAATTAAATCCCTAGACCTTGCAGGATAACAGTCAAGCCTTAATTTGATTACATGAATTAAAGTGCTGTTATTTTAAAATAGTGATTTTTGAATTAGCATCCTGCTCAAGCCTTGTAAGATGAGGGAAGTAGTGTGCTGTTTCTGTAGTGACATAGAATAAAGTACTCATTGAAAAAGATTGACAGAAATTTCACCCAGGCTTCTGCTTTTCAAGCTGTGCTGACAATCTCTGAGTCCTCAGAACGTTGTGAAGGAAATTGGAAGTGACATTCTAATTTTCTAATTCTTGTACTAGAAGTCAGGATAAAGTTACAGGCAACTGAACTGATTTGTTGTCTGCTCCTCTTTCCTTGTCCATCCTCCCATCCATTCCCTCTCATGTGACAGCTCAGTGAACTTTCCAGTAGAAAATTATCCCTTTTTTTGCTGGGCTATTTTTCTGATGGATTAGTGACCTCAGCTGCCTCACAGAGGCATTCAGCAAATGTCAGACTGCAAGGCAGGGCATGTGGCTGGGAGAAGGAGAGAGGGGAATAAAGCTGTCAGACTGAGTGAGGGTGAAGTTCACTGTTTGAACAGATCTAACACTTCCCCATAGTTCAGTCACTCTGATTTTATCACAATGACAGGAGTGCCTGATCAGGCACTGGACACTCTTAAATTAGCAGATTAAGTCCTAGCAACACAGGTAAAATATATGAATGGTTTTTAAAGATACAATCATTAGTCTTCCTTGTAAAAAACAAAGTTCTTTCAATTCCAGTGAAAATGAAAGTCTTCAGGAAAACCCTCAAATGTCACCTTCATTGGAGTTCTTGCCTGTTTGTGACATTCATGCCCTCTGAGTACCTTGTTATCCAAAAGGCTTCTTCCTTATGCAGTCCAATTCTACATCTTTTCTTCCAGAAGGCATTTTGGAAAAAACAAGCAATTTTTCAGTTCTAAGAGCTGTACAATGTTGTCATTAGGAAAAATCTGCATGCTTGGATCCTTGCTCTTCATCCAACCTCAGTACAATAGAGATAGCAACATCATGACCATGATTTGTTTTGTTCCTTCATCCCTTCCTGGCTTCTAGCATTCTTTTCATTATTTTAATCTCTGCTGAGTGCATACAGATCCAACATGCTCTTACACAGTGATAAACAAACCTAGAGCCCTCAATGGTGCTGAAGTTCTGAATGACAGAAAAAGCAGGTAATATCAGAGAAGTGTAAAATTATGTATGTGATGTATGTAATACAGTACTGCCTGCAAACTTTGTGCAAGAATCCTGGTTTTCAATTTATTTCTAGTGCATTGAAAAGTGCAGTCCCATAGGCAGATGCTGTCACCATGAAAACTGGCCTTACTTTTCTTACCTTGTAATTTTTAACCTGTATTTATCCTGGGCAGGTCCTTTAATTCCTTTAAAGATTTTTCTGGTAAGGGACCTTGCTGGCTTGCTTCCTGAAAACTGTGAGAACTCTTGGATAGTTCATCTCCAGTAATTTTCACTACTTTGCAAACCTACGGGGTATTTTTGTTCTTTTTTAAATAGCATGTTGACTTTTCCTGGTAAATATTGTATTACTGGGTACTTTGTGAGCTACAGAACAGGGCAGAATGCACTGTAGTTTTGGGCTCTTTTTGTGGTCTGTGTCACTTTGTCATTTAAAGCTGAGAAAAACACGCCTGTTTTTAATTAAATACAGGGAAAAATTACAGGAAGTCATTCTGTACTTGTTAATGCCTAACTTGTCGACAAAAATTATGCTAGCCTTACAAAATGTAAATGAGACATTTAACTGACTACTTTTAGAAAACCTTAAAAAAATCCACTATTTTGTATTTAATGGTGCTTGTGGGGTAATGCCGTGGTGTTGCCATCGGCTAAGGTTTGAGGTAAGTCTTATGTTTTTAGGAAACCCTCTAAAGCATATTGAGAGGTATCAGTGAATTAAATACTCCATCTTAGTTAATTATCCCTTGCAAACACTTCAACACTTTTCAGCTAGAGAATGTCCCCAAAAAACAGAAACATAATTTTACAAAAAATTACACTAGCAGTTTATTTCTTCTATCTGTTTTGTTTGATATAAAATTCTCAGTTTTAACAACTAATTGAAAATATTTGAAGAGTCTGTTCTTTCAAAACGTTTCAACATTCCTCAGTTCTTATTGAAGAGTCTTCCAGATTGTCAAATGTTTTAATTCTTCAGTCCTCTAATCCATCAAATTAGAGAAAGTATCTAGACGAAGGATGATCAACTGAAGGACTACCTTTATTATTGCTGCTTCCTTTGTTAGCTTTGATAAATGTTCTCATCAGCTTTTCTTAAAATTCTTCTCAGGCCACATATGCATCAAATAGGCTATATCTAGAGGACCTAAGGAGAAAGGTGTCCTACACTAAGATTTCTGTAATGAAGAGAATGCATGTGCTGTATGTTAAACAAAACTGTGCTGTCATTAAGTCTGTTTTGCCTTTTTATATATAGCGGAGAGGAATGATCTACTTAACCCTCTTCAGCAAATTCTGTCGTGTCAGTGTTTTACACTAGGAGGGTATCAGAGCATTTCTGTGCAATTAAATTGTAACATGTATTACTCTTAAGATTCTAGATGCCATGAACAAGGACTGTGGGATTCCACTAAATCAGTTACAAGTAGATGGAGGAATGACCAATAACAAAATCCTCATGCAACTCCAAGCAGACATTCTCTGTATTCCAGTAGGTAAGATTGATTTACAGCTGCTGCTTTCTTTTTAATGCTGAAAACAGCATTTGTTTGTAATGGCTGTTGAGAGCAAATGGGGTAGTTTGCTTTGTTGTTGTACCTTGGTAGATATCAATCTTTTGTTCTGAAGTCATCAAGGTGACTTCCATTAAAAATCATTGTGGTCTTCTCTGTGTTTTGCTTCAGTAAAGCCATCAATGCCTGAAACAACAGCTTTAGGAGCTGCTATGGCAGCAGGAGCTGCAGAAGGTGTTGAAGTTTGGAGTCTGAATCCTGGAGATTTGACAACAGTGACATGTGAACGATTTGAACCACAGATCAACCCAGAGGGTAAAACCTTTTCATGTTATCTGAGTTGCAAACTTATTTTTTCCACAGATGATGACAGGACTGGTTTTGGGTACTCTTCTTTTGGCTTTAAAAAGCCTACATTAATTATTGCTTTTTAGCTAGCTATCTTTCTCATCAGTTTTAAGTGCTTGTAGAGATGGAAAGTATGTACTTGACATAATTAATCCCTGTGCAAGATAAATGCTTTTTTGTATTTTCAATTATTTCTTAATTTTTGGTGCATGATTTTATCTTACCATTTTGATTATAATTACTTCTAAAATCCTTACTTCAAGACAGCATTTGAAGGGTTTCTACATAAATATCAATTGCTTAATTTTGTCCTACTTGTAAATCTTTTCATTGGTGAACATGAAGAAAATTTGTTTTATTTCTTCTTATTATGCATAACTATGGGGTTTGGGGTGGAGTTTTTTTGTGTTTAAAAAAGGAATTTATATTTCTTTCTCTGTGCAAAGAAGTGATACTGTGCAAATTGCTGTATTTGGTTCTTAAATACTTGTGGTTGTATTCCTATGTATTGAGAAGCTTTTCTGTTTTCTGATTTCTTAATTTCAGAAAGTGAATATCGCTATGCCAGATGGAAGAAAGCTGTGATGAAGTCTATGGGATGGGAGAAATCTGAAGATCATTCAAATGGTAATCTAGAAATTAATGCAGGTTAGGTAGTAAGTAGCCAGTTAGCCTAGGTAGCTCATCTTGCTTTTGTTGACCTTTTCTGTTCATACCATATCTGGATTATTATAGTGATTTAAAGGTCATACTTAAATCCTCTGTGGAGACAAAGCAGGAAAATGCATAGCTGGGTCTTCCTCCTGAAAGGAGAGCACAAGCAGTATCTTGTAGAACAGTTTTGCAGAATGGCACTGATTTACAAAGGAAAAAATCTCACCTATAAGACGAGATACAGCACAATTCTGAGAGCACAGGGACTTTGTAAACTTTCTTATACCATAACCTCATGCTGCAAAGAAGAAAAGTTCCATCCTCTGGTTTTGCTTGCTGTATCTTGCCTTCATTCTGTGTTGGAAGGAGGGATTGATATCCACATCACAATCTATTTGACCCACAGGGGGTAAGAGGAAGGAGTTATCATAAAGTCAAGAATTACACAGACCTGTTGTTCACATACAGAAAATATGAAAACACATTTGAGGGACTGAATAAGATCTTTCTTCTGAAGTAGAAGGCTTTCTCATTTTGTCACGTTTGAATTAAATTAAACCTGCAGTCTTCTGTAATCTATAATTTGAATTTTTATTTTTGTACTATTTTGGGATTAGTTTTTAGTCCTGTAACAATATAACACGTAATTTATAGGCTATATCTTCATTTAATTTCCTTTTTATTAAAAAAACTATTAAAATTAAAATGTATTAAGTAAAGAATCCTCAAAATTTAAACTCCACCCACAATCCACAGTTGGAGCCCTCAAGCTGCATGGTGGTCACTTTCTCCTTGAAAGCTAAAATTTTTCTTTTGCCATCCTATATGTTGATTTAAATATTTTATTTAGCACTGTGGTTTACAAACAATTCTGTAAGGGCTGTTGGGAAGGGAAACAGGTAACCTAACATGAGCAATATGATTCCTTTCAGTATAGACCTTTACAGTTTAGTGGCCTTGCATCTAACTTGATGCTTATCTTACTAGGATAAAAAATTCTGCCTTGCAGTAAACAAATCTAGAGGTTTTTTTCTTCAATTTATGTGAAGAGATATGTTTATCAAAACTTACTTTAGTGATTTTCTGGTTTAACACCTGGGGGGAAAATGTTATTTTCCTTAGTTTTTCGATATTTTAGGGGCTAAGTTAAGATTGGAGAATACTAGAAATGGGCTCAACATAGATAGTGCTGACAGTGGAATTTGGAGTTGAACTCTTATAGAGAGAACCTGATTTGAATTATTATGGGATTTATGCATAATATTTTTTTAGTTCTTCTGCAAATGTCACTACATTTATTACTTTTTGCTTTTCATATATATTTAACACATATACTGCAATTTAAATATATATTTCTCTTTTGATTTGCCTGACTGGAAACACCGTCCCCTGGATGCCATCAGGTGACATTAGTGTCTTCTATAATCTGCCTATGGTTTTTTTTATTATGAGTAGCATGGTAATGTTAATCGCATCAAAGTGCTTCTCAGGTTAGTTATTATTTGAATGAGATCACTTTAAAAACTATCTGCACTATTTTAAGTTTTGGGGTTTTTTGTATTCCATCTGTCTGTCTCTAGCAAAAATGACTGATGCTTTTTGTTGTTCATGCACACAAACGTTCAAGGGTGTGAATCAGGCATAATGTACCTAAGGGAACCAAGGGAATGCCATCTCAACTCCATCCTCATGTGCCATTTAATTTGTAGTTGTTGGATGCACATGAAACCTTGGAGTCTCCTCTCCCTTTGTCTGTTTATGCAGACTGCACACAGGTTATAAAAGGGATACAGGTTGCAGCATTCTAACAGACATATGCATTGCCTGCTTTACAGTGTGCACGGCAGATAAACTAAGGTTCCATCCTTTATCCTGTATTTCTTCTTGCACTGTTTTTAATTATTTTGAGGATCTTGTTTAAGTTAAGTGAAAACTTCTTCTTCTGTCCCTAAAAGGCTTCATACACCCGTTTTGATTTTTCTGGAGCCCTTGAAACTAATGTATTTTTAAAAGTCTTTGTCTACTAAATCTATAAAACATTCTTGTACTTTGCTCTTGATGGAAAAGTGAATTAATTTAGTCTAAAAAGAAGTCACTGTAGAAGGCTTAGCTGCAAAATTGGGAAGGGACTGTGTGCATATGCAATGAAGATGCATCTTCAATCTGTTAATATACAATTTATTTTAAGAGAAAAATCTTAATGTAGATGAAAGTGTTAGTTAACTTATGCCAGAAGTAAGGCATTTCATAAAGGTATTCTCATGGTAAGAAGAGGAAGCTTATTTGATTATGTCATTTATTCCTTGTCACAGAATTTCATTCCAGAGAAAGTATTTTACAGTATAAGCATTGTTGCAGCTTAGTAAGCTGATTGGGGGTTGTTTAGTTTTCTTTTTTTGTTTTGGTTTTGGAGGGATAGGCAGGGAGTGTTGATTAAATGGGCAATTGAGGACTCTAGCATGCTCCTGTGGTGATGTGTTTGTATTTTGTTTCTACTCATTCAGCCTGAATTAACTATTCAAATGTAATTTTCATTGCATGGAAGAGATGCTTGCAGCTTGTAAGAGGACTAAAATCAAACTAGAGAAGTGCTAGGCAAAAATCAAAATGAACAAATGGATTGATAGTGATTTACTAACTCTGGAATGTATCTGTGAGTGAGAAATATCTATATTATGGAGAACAAAATAACACCAGCTGTGAATAAGTGGGTAAATTTTTAACAAGCTGAACAAAGTAGCATGACTATAAATTCCAGGTGCTTCACCACATTGAGAATACCTAAAATAATATGGAAAATCAATGACAAATGAGCAAATAAGCAACTTAGATTCTGGGATTGCTTTTTAAAAACAACTGATCAGTAACTTGCATATTAAACTTGCACTGCTGGAACTCATAAGCAAGTATTTCTTTTTCTCCTCTCTTTAAGCTTGCCAGTGCCTTTCTGACCCTCAATTGGGGAACATATTCATCTCAACTCACTGTGGCCTTTAGAACACATTTTTTACCTTGTTTTCAGATAACAGTAACTATCAATATGGTTACTATTACTGTGTGTATAGAGTTGTTATATATATCAGTATAATTATTTTATATATGAATATATTGCATTACTATTTATATGGTAAGCTTGGGAAGAGGAGAAGTTGTAAGAAATTTCCTGCTCTTTGTTTTAAAATGATGAGGTCTCAAAAGAAACAGCAAGAGTGATGTTACCTACAGGGTGTAGTTTTGCCCAACTGTGCATTAGTGTAGAACATGAGACAGAATTTGCATTGTCAGCTGCAGCACGGCTGCCTCCCCCTTAGACACTTGCTCTGATAAATATCCTTTTGTTTTTAAAAGCTATAACTTGCTGACTAGGCTTTCCTTCTAATTCAGTACAGAAACTCCATTTAATTAATTTGGTACATTATATCTTTTAGTGAAACACTGCAGTCAATCAGAGTAGTAGGTTTGAGGACTGAATTTAGGGAGAATTGAATTCATCCTTCATGTGCTGAAACAGCAGTAAGTCTCACACAGCAGCAGTGCTGATGTTGAACACGTCTCTCTAGGGCAGGGCCGTGATTTTGCAGCTACTGAAATGTGAAGGAAAAATCTGCTGTGCCAGAATAGAGAACACTAGCATAGCAAAAGCCTATTTACAGAACTGCTAAGCTGCCTTTTCATGTGGCACCTGATGACTGAACAATACTCTATTTAATTATTTCATAATTTCATCAAAATCAGGCCAATTACTCGTACCTAATTTTATGATCTTCATTCTTTTCTCCTGGAGAGAAATGGATAGTATTATTTCACTATTGAAGCAAGCTATATATAACAGTTGGAATTCTTATGGTAAGATTTTTTTTTCACACTCATTTTGGAAGTGCTGATAGCAAAACTATATTCTCCCTGCATAAATACCCAGTGGGTTTTTTTTAAGATTCTGTTTTTCCTTTTTTAGCTTCTTATGTTGTGATTGGTGCTGCCAAATTGCGTACTAATTTATATATTCTGCAAGATAGTTGCAATAATATTTTCCCAAATTTCTGAAAGTTGAGGCCTTATTTAGAACAAAATAAGCTTAAATTACCTTCTTTCAATTCTTCTACTTGTTAAAAATTTACCCATCTTAATAGTGTGGTCTCTGCTCCCCTACTGTGCACATCCCACACACTTAAGAGCTGGCTTATCTGGTGTCACAAGACTTATCTAATTTATAATTGCAGTAGTTGAAAACAGAAGTTGGTTTTACTGAATTCCTCTTATAGCTCAGCTGTATTATAGAGTGTTACTAATGTTTTAGAATAAATTCTGTGTTCCTAATGCACACGTTTTTTTATTTAAGGTAAATGAGGCTACTTAGCGGACTCATTGGATGCAGCTGATTTTTATGTTTCGCTTAGTTTTGTTGCCTGAAGAGATTCCAACACCAACGTGATTATGCTGCTTATGTGGCTCAATCTATTCATGAATCCATCTGTCACCAGTCCCTGCGTAACTTCCTGGTGGTGCACTGAAAATTCAGTCTTCAGCCCTTCATTCCTCTGTCCCTTTACCCAAATCAGCTGCAAATGCACTGGAAGCCTTTGTGTGGACTATCTCATATCATCCTATAAAATTTCACAAGCCCTAACTTTGTCTGAGAAAGTTGTTTGAAAAAAACCTGTAATCTCTGAGGTAATGATGGGAGATGTTTAGCTATCCTTTTCAGGAGTTTGGTACTTCACGCACACACTTCAGAAAGTTAATGATGCACTATGGAACTTCGTAAACATCTTACAATTCTTCCAGCTGTTGTGAATTACTTTTCATATGCCAATGGTTGCCAAAGATGTTTTATTGTAGTTGCCACTGGTCTGAAACACCTTCTATGGTACAAACCTTTCAAACACTAGCCCAAGATGGATTAGCATAGCACACATTGCCACTGGTTTGGCAGTGAGGAGTTTGCTGCTATGGTCTGCTGAGTATTGCTGAAACATTCAGTTTTAAGGTTAAAAAGTTTGGTTTGGCTCTGGCACATGTAGTCTCTTGGCTTGTCAGAAGTATATATGACACAAAGTCCTGTAGTTGTACCTTTAAAGAGATGAGAGAAAATAGTGTTTTGATTAAGGCCAGGTTTCATCTTGTGGCTTTGTACTAGCTTGGAAGGACAAATTTGATGCAGCATGCTATTGACAGGACAGCTGCTTGGTCCTCAGCAACTGATAACTCTTCAAACTACTCTGTGCAGTGCCCTTTTCTTGACCCATACTGCATATATCCTGTCATCCTGCTTAAGTGACCATTTGTTAAACTTTAGAAAGTTGAAGCTAACTTAGTTTTCATTAAAGAGGGTCCATTCCAAACTAAGTATCAATGCTTTAGTTCTTGATTTCATTTAGTATATCTCAGGGACCAAAATCTCCTTTTCAATTTCCATGTCCATAGTTTTAACTGCAAGTTGTTGCAATATATGCTGGGACAATCCAAAACTCTGTCTTGGTAGAGTAACTACTGGCACCTGAAAGGGGCCACTGGAATTTACAGACAAAGATGACGACTGAATCCCATCCACTTTGAAATCTTTTGTTTTCCACATGAAAGGAGTGAAGCAAAACCTTATCTTCAGCTTTCCTGTGTGTACCAACAGCACCTCAAATGCCATCCTTATTGGCTAGGTGAAGGAAAAGGTGTTCTTGTGTAGTGAGGTTGGATCAGTATGGAATGGCAGCTAGGTTAAATGTGGGAACAACACAGAGAATTTCAAAGATGTGTTTAAATGCACTAGGAGTTAAAGGGAGAGGTTTTTTGTGTGCATTTGCTTTTAAAGATTTTTGTCTTTAACAAAGTTTTTCTTTGATTAGAGGCTTAGTTTTTAAAAGGATGTTATATATGTCTGAAGCAATGAATTGCACAGAAGTTCAGGTCTGTACAATATATTTAATATCAAATGCATGTTAATTGCCTTTTTATTGTCAAGTGCAATGACTTTTGAAAATGTGACTTTTAACTTAGAAGATAGAGAAAGAACATTTTTCGTCCTGTGGTCGCATGTATAACTTCAGCAGAGAGAAGGGATTTTGAACACAAGTAGAAATGTAACATCATCATTCAAATGCTGTCTCTCCTGTAAATATTCACACGTGAAGTGTGACAGCCAAAACTTCTGGTGTTTCCAGTTTGTATTGGAGAGATAAAGAGTGAAAAAAGAATATGATCCCATAGAAAAGTTTTCATACTCCTTACCTTTACTCTGAGCTGTTTCTGATCCCACTGTACCTCGAAGAAGAGGAGTGGAGCAGCCTGTGGAGCACAGGGAGTAGGGGCAGAACATACCTCAAACTCTGGACTTCTGAATATGACCTTTGACTCTTGCCAAAACCACTGAAGTGCTGAACCTGGGAACGAATGATGCTGAAGTGTTGCCTTTGCCCATGATAAATGTGGCAAGGGGAAAGCTTGTACCTAAAAAGTAGGAGAGGGAATTTTTGCTGCTTTTCTGACTTATCTTTTACTGGGAAACACAATTCTTATTAATTTTTCACTGAGTAAGGATCAATATTTTATTTTCAATTGCTGTTGCAAATGTTTTTTAAGAGTTTCACATCACTGTTAACTTTCTACCAACATAGTTGAAATATATTGTAAACTGCTTGTTGGCGGGGAGGGGACAAACTGTTAAAGTTAGCTTTTTGTGAAGCTGTGATTATTTTTTTTTTTTATGAATTACCAGTTTATAAATTCTTAATTGAGAAATACATTAACCTGGTATTAAAGTACCATAAATGAATTGATCTAAGGTGTTAAGGTGTTGGTTTATTCTTGCACATCATCTTTCAGACACATTGCCACTAGTATTTTTGCATGAGGCACGAGTATACTCTGATGTATATAAAGAATTAAAGCAGCCTCTCTGAGACGTGCTTTAAGTTGCTCAGATGTACAGGTGAGATACATACAGTTCTGCATTCTGCTTCAGTGATGCAAGGACTCAAGCACTGGATTAGAAATCACATTTCCTCAAGTCCCTCCATGTTCAGGAAAAAGCAGGAAGATACAAGTAAAAGGAGAGGAAGGAACATGGTCATAATACAGGTTTGATGCAAAGGTAGGTGAGGCCAATACACCAAACAGGTTTTGGCCTTATACCATAATCTGGCAATTGCTACAGATTCTAAAGCCTTTGTGAGCTGTGGGGAGAAATGTTCATGAAACAGCAAACATTGCTGTGGGTGGCAACTGGGAGCAGAAGGTGCTTCTATTATTTTAAGAAACGAGCATGGGGCGTACCTGATGGTTACATTTAAGGAGCGCACCTGGTAGATTCTTACTCTGTCACTTTGTGGCTTCCAGCTGCTTTCTGCACATCCAGTGCTCCATGATTATCCAAGGATATGGCCTTCATCCACAGCCCTTACTAACCCTTAGTCTCCTATATGGAAATCAGTTGTGTGTGTCAGAAACAAAACAGGCACACTGACACACATCCTAGAAAAAAATACATTTAAATTTCACATCAGCATACAAACCTGAGGTAACACCTTATCACTCAACATCAGGCTTCTCTCTCTGCTCATGAGACTCCAGAGTCTTCCTTTCACACAGCAGAATTGCAGCCTTGCCCATAGCTGCCCTGAACAAGGGCATACTCAAATTTCATGACTCATCAAGCTGGAATATTAAGAGATTAGTATTTTATTAATTCAATCAGTTTCAGAAGCTTATAAATATTTTTTTTTAATAAAAGCTAATATAATGTCTGTTCCTGGAACTCTGTGCAGTATAAGCAAGCTTCTTAATATCCACATCACCATCCAAGTTCTAATCTTTCCATCTAAATAGCCCTAGATCTGTATCAGCTATCGGAATGCTGCCCCATGATGAGCTGTAGCTGGGCCCAGTATGATTGCTGTATGCACATATGTGTTTTTGTAATTACTATATACATTATATATAAGTTACTGGGATTTATGGAGGTAGTACTCATCAGTTGTGGAGATAAAGATGGCCAAGTGAGTAGCAACCCTTTAAAGCTGGGAAGTGACACAGGAGCTTTGCTGGAATGATTTGTCAGGGCCCAGTGCTGCCCTGAGGAATCTCTACAGCCTGGAGAAATGGGCTGAGAGGGACCTGAGGGAACTCTGCAAGGGGAAGAGCCAAGTCCCACCCCAGGAGGGACAAACCCCTGCACTGGGACAGGCCAGGGACCAGCCCACTGGGCAGCATCTCCAGGACAGGTCCAGGGGGGTGCTGTGGAAAAATTTGAACCCTTGTTTCCAGCAGTTGAACAAAGGCAGCAAACAGCACCTGGGGCTGGGTCAGGCAGAGTGTCAGCAGCAGGGCAGGGCAGGTGATCCTTCACTCAGCCCTGCTCAGACACACCTGTTGCCCACAGAAGCTGTGGATGTCCCACCCCCAGAAATGTTCAATACCAGGTTGGATGGGGCTTTGAGTACGTGGTCTAGTGGAAAATGTCCCTGCCCAAGGCACAGCAGTTGGAACTGCATCATCTTTAAAATCCCTACCAGCCCAAAGCATTCCATGATTATGTGATACCTGGAGTGCTGCATCTTGCTCTGGGATTGCCAGGATGAGAGGGATACAGACATAACAGAAGCAGACCTGTGACAGGCCACATGGATGAAATATTAGAGCATTTGTCATGGGTGAGAAGTTGAGACACCTGGGCATAATCAACTTGGAGAGAGCTCAGCTATAAATTCCTGACACAAGGACTAAAAGCCAGACCCTTCTCAGAGGTGCCCAGAAACAGAACAAAAGACAAAGGACACAAGTGAGCACAGGAAACCTCATTCAAACAAAACAAAATGTTTTACTCTGAGGGTAGTCACTCAAGGAAGCAGGCTGCTCAGAAAGGTGGGATCTCCATCCAAGATACTGAAAACCTGATGGGACACTGCCCTGATCTCACTGACCCTGCCCTGAGCAGAGGGCTGGCCCAGACAGAGGTGCCCTCCTGCCCTGGTCCATCTGTGGGGCAGGTTAGATCAGCCACAGCTCAACCCCAGCACAGGCTGAAGGCTTGAGCCAGCTCAGAACAAAGGCATGGGGAAAGTCCATGCTGGTTTATTTGGACAAAACCAGTTCAGTTTGTGTGAACCAGCTGTCACCCACTGTTGTATTTCAACATTCTTCAGCTGGCAGTCTTACTGTGTTACTACTCTGTGTACGTATTTGCTTTGGCAGAGTCAGCCTGACTGTGTGGGCTGGTTATCTTGCTTGGTTTAGTCCTGTGAGACATTCTCTTAAGCAGTTGCAGTGGGAGTTTAAGTAAAATTATTATTTTTCAGATTTCTGATTGCTTTAATCTAACACCCTATTTTTCATAGGGAATTACACCACCAAGTGGTTCAAAGCAGCCTAGAAGGCAAGCTTGGGATAATGTGTTTCCAAAGACATCACAGTTAAATTGCAGTTAGTAAAACCTAAAAGTATGGGTTCCTTAAGTTTTTGTCATGAGAAGACATCAGTTTGGGAGTAATTAATTTTTTTTCTGTAGTGTTTTTTTTCCTTCAGCTCTATAGGCTGCTGGTCTAGGTGTTCCTTCTCTGGATATCCTTCAAAGTACACCCATGACAGCTGGAAGGATCTCACACACTGTTCATTTTCTGTTCTGCAAGGATGGGGTGCTTCCAGAGCTGAGGATCCAGCAGCTCCAGCTTCCTGATTGCCTGACACACTTCCTAGGTGTTGTGCAACTAGAAAACAGACAGGATGGCACTGGCCATCAGCTGTCTCTGTCTAGAACAAGCATTTTCCCTCCCACCACTAAAGCCAGTTGCAGTTGTATTCTGTTTGTTTTGGCAAGAGGATGAGTTAGCCTGCTCAACAGCACCCACATTTCCTTTGCTACTTCATAAACAGCTTCAGGAGTTGGGGTTTTATCACTTCATTACTTATTTTTGCTAAGTTTTCAGTCCTATCCCTCCTTCTTGCCTAGGTTATCTTGCAGGTGGAGCCATTGCTAAAAATTTGCCACAGAGCTTATTGTTTGAATCAGATTCATGAACTCTTTAGCTTTTATGAACACAGAAATCCCTTCATTATTACTACTCACTCTTCAACACCAGGAGTCAGTTGAGAGGATACATAACATAAATATTAATGACTTTTTCTGTGTGATGTTTCAGTACTAAAATCACTTTCTTCCACAAACACTAAAGCAGTGTGCTGGCCCAATATGAAGGAAGGTTACTTGAAAAACTATGTAAACTGCTTCAAACTCTTATCAGCTTATAACTAGAATCCAACTCCAAGTCTTCTGTGGACAGCATTTTTGGGAAATGAATGTACCAGTGCAGCTTGTTACCTCAATTTCTCAAGGGCAATTGTTCTTCAGTTGTACAATTTGAAGAACTGACTCCTCAGCAGAAGAAAGTGCTTTAACAAAATAAAATGCTTTCCAAAATCTCACAGTAGAAATGCTGGAGGCATCAGATATTCTCCATTTTTGGGAATTATTTTGAGGAAAAAGAGGAAAAGGGAATCTGGAATGTGCAAGAATTATGTTGTCACTGTGAAGCAAAATACAAGAAGATAACTATAATAATGTTCTCCTGAACTTCCAGACATGTATTTCTAGGTCTCTCCACTAAGAAATAGGTATGCATCACCAACACAAGCTATTTTTATGTGGACTCTAGCCCTCTAAAAAGTGCAGAGCAACATGATGCCTCCATCCTGTGACTCTAGTACATAAACCTTAAAGAAAACACCTTGCACTTTGTCTTGCTTTGGATTTCAGCTCACAGATGAACTTCCAGCTCAGTTCAGGGGCTGCCATACCCAGTGACACATTTTGGACCATGCCATCAGTACTTTAACTCTTTCCAGACTTTTTGTTTGACTTCTGGTATCACACCAACAAACAAGTGCAGGGTTTGTCAAACTTCAAAATGTTAAGCAATGTTGAGCAATGCTAAGCACAATTCATGTTAATATAATTAATGATTAAATTAGATGAAACATAATTGGGCTGAAGAATTTTATTTGCTCATCTTGAAATAGGTTATTTGCCTATTCATGAGGATGTGAAATACTGAGTCACAACTGATGTGCAGATGAGGTAAGGTGTATGTTGGAATATGCAGATAGGGTTTTATTATTCAGTCTGTGAGGTAAGCACAGGAAAGGTAGAAAAAAACCATGCCTGAATTTTAGTAGTTCAGAACACAGTGTAACACAATAGTATATCAATATAACAAGCAGCAGGATAGTTGAAGGTCATAACCATAGGATACACTGGTTTACAGAATATCCTTGATATATCTGAAATTGTTGGAAGAGTTCATTTTACCTTCATTAAAGAAAGCCAGTCAGTTATTCCCACTGGCTTTTCAAAATCTGTTGAAACTATCACAGCAGCATTTGGCATTGTCGAAATGTTGAAACCATAATTTAAATATTTATGCAGACGTATGGGTCACAGCTGTACCACTTTACAATAGCAACAAAGATAACATCAGCATGCAGGCAGCTCACTTATACACTATAGACCAGTACTGCCAAACTAGTTTGCACTAACAGTGTGGTACTAAACACTTATGGTGAAAGACTGTGAGGTCTTTCATAATAATATTTAGAAAGAAAATTGGTGTGCTAATTCTTGTTTACAGATATTCCCTTATGATTTTTCATATTATGAATTTCCAGCTAAAAGTCAGGCGGTTTCAGCACCAAGGTTACACACAGACCTAGTAGTCCATATCAATGAAAGAATAATTAGTAATTGCTAATTGCTTTCTCTCAATGGGCATTTCATTTTGGACACTGCCTATTGAAATGATTGATGTTCTATAATGAAGAAAATGGATGTAAGACCCATGGATCTCTTGTTTCTCTTTTATTTTGAAGTTAGGGTTTTGTAGAGCATAAGACATGGGACTGAAATGACACTGAGCCACAGCCTTTGCAGACACTCCTCCAAGGTTCCTCTCTCGTTCCCTTCTGGCAGTGTAAACCAACACAGACATGTTCAGAAGGCTGCCAGCAGTTGTTGGTTTATTATTCTGGGTTTGCTTATCTACTCCATCACTCTGTCTGGACATGGTGTCAGTAGAAGCATTCCTGCTTCAGAGCAGGAACAAGGAGCTGGGTTTGTCCACCTGTCCCCTCACCCTGCTGCTGTACTGACATAAAGTGTGGCAGTCTTAGGGCATATGGAACAGGTAATATCCTACTTTCAAAGCACATTTTCAGACCATGTACTCCTTTTATCCTGTATCCCTTCTCTTGCTGGACAGCTCTGCAGCTCCAGCCCAATAGAAACACTCTAGAGAGGGCTGAGCTAAACAAGAGTTCTGCCAAAGTGCACACACTGAGTGTTTGCTGGGGTTCAGGGCAGTAGCTTATGGATTTTTGACAGGTCTGGCTTACATCATGTCAAGAACAGAGTACTGCTTCTGGAAAACAGCATCTGGGAGCGAAAAAAAAAGAGTGTTTGATGCACTGCATTTGTAAGTTCAGCCACTCCCTCTCTTCCCCAGGCTCAGTGTGAAGCCAGGCCCACACGGGAGCCCCTGGCCAGCAGAGCTGTGCTGCCCATGGCCAGCAGGATGCTCTGCTGGGCTGCTGTGAGGTGCCTGCACACCCTGCATGTAATGGCACTGCTGTGCCCTCACTGGCTTTGTGGGCATTGGGTGAATCTAAAACCTCTGTTCAGCTCCACAGAATTGCTCTGCTGATATCTGGTTTCTCTGCATTTAGAAAGGCTTTGGCAGAGCTCCCCTTGGCATCTTGGGCCCAACTAAACCAGGCTGTTGTCAGAGTAATTGCAACAGCTCATTTTTCAGGGCAGGTCACATAATGCTTCTAATTTAAACAAATAGGAACAAACAGAGTCTATTCAAAACTAATCTTTCTTCAGTGAAGACAAACTTCCATATCCTGCAAGAAAATAATGAATGGTGAGGGTTTACAAAAGCCCCCAGTGACAGAATCCCTTCATTTTGGGTGTGTGCACAGGTAAGAACAATCGATTCCTCAGTCCCCTTTGTCCTTACATTGAGCTTGAGTAGTGCTCCACATGGTGGAAATTTTCCAAGGAACAAAAAATAGATTTGTCACCACTGTCATTTTCTTACCAGAGCAGATGTTAAGGAAATGTGGTCCTGACTGTCAATATGAAAATACTGGTTGATCAGTCGAGCAACTACATTCCTGGCCCCATGTGTGGGGCTTATCATTTAGCAATGCATATTTCATACACAGAAGTCATTTGCATAGATATTTCTTATGTTATTGTGCTCATTTTCAACAAGTCTAGCTTCTTTGACATTTTCATCATTTGCTAGTGCCACCTGGGTTAACATTCTGTTAATGCCACAAGTGACTTGAAATAGTAAATAATTGTGCAATTTATAAACTGCAATATAAACAAAACAAAATAAAACAAAACATGTCCACATGGTTATGGTAAGTTCTGCTTTGAATCTGAAGCTTTTGATTGATTAAAAGTTTAAAGCACAAATTGTATTTTCTGAACAGAGGAGCTCTCTTAATTACATTTTGCCTTTGCTGAAAAGTACCATCTGTTTATAATTTAAGAAAAGACACTTGTTGACTGTGTTAATTTCTCAAGAAAGCTCAATTCACTCATAATTAAAGGCGCTCACTTGGCAGTTTGAGGAACAGAAGTCCTTTGTTTATTCACAAAGCGAAGCCATGTGCAGGCAGCACACTCAGACTTGCTCTCTTACCCTTGTGCATCACATATCCAAGCAGATTCGTGCTGCCAATTAAATCTGGGCCATCTCTTTTGGGCAGAGGATGTATGGTGAGATTACACTTTGTCCCTGTGCAGGGCCTTGGATGGACAGGGAGCAGAGTTAACAGCACTGTCAGTAGGTGGGCAAACACCACTGGGTTTGTGCCAGTGCCCTGGGGCTGGATCTGTCAGGCAACAACAACCTGGCATCATCCTGGATCCTCTCCTCTCCTCTCCTCTCCTCTCCTCTCCTCTCCTCTCCTCTCCTCTCCTCTCCTCTCCTCTCCTCTCCTCTCCTCTCCTCTCCTCTCCTCTCCTCTCCTCTCCTCTCCTCTCCTCTCCTCTCCCTCTCCTCTCCTCTCCTCTCCTCTCCTCTCCTCTCCTCTCCTCTCCTCTCCTCTGAGCACACCCTGTTTAAATGACTCAAGACTAACAGCAGTGGGACCAGCAGCTGGCCCTGAACTCGTGCCCAATTTGCACCACAGGCTGGTATTTTGGGAGGACTTCAGGATCTTTGAGGAATGATTTTGGACCTTCAAAGGCTCTGGGCTTGCAATAGGACTGAATAATTCACCTGGGGTCACACCAGGATTCTTTTGCTCAGGGCTGTCACTCTCAAACAGCAGGACCTAAACAGACAGGTGTAGTCTGATCAAAGCCCAAGCCCTTAGCCAGGATGGCAGCCACAGGCAGCCCCCACTCAGACATTCACCTCATGTCAGCTTTGCCCAGGTGATGTTTAGAAACTTGCCAGGGTCTTTCACAAAAATGAATCCAATTTAAAAACCCAGAGTACTGCAATTGCTCAGGTTTATCAAATTTATCAAATAAATTGTGTAAAGGAAGTGGACTTAAAGAACTACTAAAGTTTTAATTAAAATTTATTTCAGTATGTAAAAGGAAACCACCAACTTTTATAATTAAATCTTGGCAAAAGGATTTTAATGAAAATGCCAGTGAGTAAATTGCATTAATTGTGTAAAGCTACTCAATATGGCTTTCTCTGCTGCTCTGCTGACAGAGTAGGAAGAAGGATGAAAACAACATGCCAAAACCTCTCTGCACAAGAGTGGATATTAGTCACTTCAAATTCTCTCCTGTTTGATAGAATGCATTAACTTAACTTTCAGAGGGAAGAAAGTAATATTCTCAGTGGTGAAAAACAGCTGGGTATCATTAATGGCTTGAAAGGGGAGGTGGTGCTTTCATCACTTCCATTTCATTTCCTCCTCCCTTCTGCCTCCTTTTCAGAGCCATGGCTTTGTTTTCCCTGTTCTCACTTAACTGACTCCCAGTTACAGCTTTCTGGGGAAATGAAGCTGGATTTTTGGAGGTTTCCTTCTATATCTTGTCAAGCAAGGAACTGGTGCATAGTGTTCAACAGATTTGCTTTTCCTCTGGGTTATGTTTCTTCTGTTGTCTGAACCACCTCACAAAAAATGTGAGAGAAGCTCTTCTGCATCATGTGTGCACAAATCCCGACTCCCCCACAAGTGGAGCTGTAACTTTGATATTAGGACTGACTTTTATTTTGTTCCCTCTGTCCATCAATGCCCTTGTCTCCACAGTGATGGCTGCAGCCCCCTGTGCATTCTGCTCTGGAGAGCCTTGCCCTGCCCCAAGCCACAGCTGGGGCAGCAGGCAGGCTGTGTGCTGCACATCCAAGGGAACATTTTCCTCCTCTCATCCCAAACCTGTTCATCTCCCTCTCTGTAATCCATCATCAGGAGGAGGGACAAATTGAAATGGGTTTTATGTGGCTGACTCTTTCTCTCCACTACTTTCTTGTGCTTGTCTTTGCAGATAAAGAAATTTTGATGGTTTCTGAGAAATAAGACAGGGAAAGGCTCTGCCTTTTGCAAGCTGCTGCTTGCTGCTCTTCCCAGGAAAGGAGTTGTTGTCAAGCAGAGAGGAATTTCTTTGGGGCAGCCCAATAGCTGAAGACCAGATTTTGCAGGATTAGCTCCAGTCAGAGACAAAATGCCATCATTAAGGATACGTCTGGAAAAGATCACAAAACAGAAAAATTGTCAGCCTGTGTCTATTTGTTCCCTCCTATGGCCAGGATCCAGTGTTATCTGGATATTCCAGTGTTATATTAAAGATGAACTTCCCTGTTCTCCCACACTCCTTCACCTGATACATGCTTTTCTCCTGATTACTGCTCAGTCCCTTGGCAATGGGAGACCCTGCTGCTCTTTGTTTTATGCATTAGGCAAAGCCCTGGTGGCACTTCTGGATGATCAATAAATGAGTCACAGCCTGTGGCATTTAATTATTTACAGCTGTGCCCCAAACAGTTTCAGTGATACAGCTGTGGTTCTGTGGTGGAAGGTAAAGCTCTTAATTAATAAATTGCTCATCCCAGAGGGATGGGGGTGGATGTTTTTCACTGCCACCAGCTCCTCTGTTACTGCCAGCCTTTAATGGGTGAGGAAAGCCACCACTGCCCCAGGGATGGTGCATTTACCAAATGAGGTAGGTGCCTATCCTAAGGAGCACAGGCAGGATAAAGGGTTTATTCCCTTCCTCCAGGGGACTGCAGCTTTCTCAGCCACTGGTATTTTGCTGTTCCACTTTCTCCCTCCCTAGGAATCACTTTTCCACTTAAGGGGATTACAGTTGTTATTTTTAATTATTTTAATACTAGTTTTTCGTGCTTAGCATTCAGGATTAAAACTAACTGTTACAGCTGTAGTTATGTATACAGGTATGTATTTTATCACTTCTAGTTTCCACCTCAAGCTTCAAGGAGAAGATAAATATAATTCTGGTTTCCAAATCACGTAGTGTTTGTGTTGTTGGACTTGGCAGCATGTTTGTGTCCTCTGATTGGAATTTGGAAGACAGCTCTCAGATAGAAGGTCTGCTGGGTTTCAAGGGATTATCCTCTTTATTTATCTTTTCTTTTTCTCTGTGATGTAGTGTGAGTAAGTTAGGATTTTTCTACTTGAAGTTTATTATTTTTTCCATTCCCTATCTTTGTGGAGTGTTGAAAGAGAATCTTAAGAGTTATAGTGCTTCATAAGGCTGTAATATGTTAAATAGCTGATTTTTATCTTTGACTCCCTTTTTAAAACTAAATTTTGCTTTTTAGGATTTGATCTGTAACATGATGAATCATTGAAAAATTATAGTTTGATTTTTTTTCTGGTGAAGGCATAGAAAAATGAATACACCAGTTCATTATTAGAATGCATGAAGTTCACAAATTATTCTAAAATCCAAATGGGAGTAGGTGGATGAATACATAAACTCCTGGCAATTATTCTGCTTTCCAGACTGCATGGTGGGACTTGTATTATTTATTTTCTGTCACAGATCTGTCACCTATTAACTGTGATGAGCTATCAGCTCCAGATTAAGTTTTGAGCCAGTCTTTTCCTTGTATGATCATTTTGGTTTCAAAATAACCTTCATTCTCTTCCTGCTGCTCCTGATGGTGCTAATGAGCAAAGCTTGTCTAAAATACCCCAAAGGCAGTTAAAACCCTAGAATTTAATTGCTGGTTAGAAGAAACTTTTGCTGAGAACACCTCTGTTCCAAGCCCTGAACAGTCATTTAAAATCACCCAAGTGATGTTTATGTAGCTCCTTCAGGATAAATATTTTGTAGTGGGCTGTTCATTGGGTCTCTAAATATCTTTGGGGTTTGCTCAGGTCTTCTTTCTCATGAATAACCAAATTTATGTCTGAATGACTTCTTTGTTCCTTTTCAAGCACTGAAACTTCATTGGAGAAAGTGGGAACAGGTGAGGAAGTTTTGGGGAAGTGGGCACATGCCTCAGTTTTGACTGGGCCATGAGCAGATCTGAGGAAATGTTCACCCCAGTAGTTACCAGCAGTATGAATTGGGATCAAGACAGGAAGTTTTCTCCTTGTTTTCCTAGTAGTGAGAGCAGTTTGGCAGTGTCCAAGGACATCTTTGTTTTTCCTTCCCATAAGAAAATGTGCTGGTTTGAAAGTAAGCCAGCAGGAGAGATGGACCCCACAAAATACCTTGAGAGAGATTTCAGGTCAGCGTCACAATAGAGCAGAATTACAAAAAATGCAATGATACAGAAAGGCTGGTTTAAACCCACAGAGCACAGCCTGGCACACTGCTGATCAGGGTGAGGGGGATTGAGCAGTGATTGCAGTCCTGTGGCAGGACTGGTGCTCCTGTGGAAGTTTGAGTCTTCCTCTGATCTGTCCAGTGCCTGTGGCTGTTCCAAGTCCCCAAAGCACGGTCAGGAAGGTTCAGTACCTCCCCCAGGGCAGGGAATTTCCCGATGGAATGATGTGCTCCTGTGAGTCCCAGGGTACTCCGGGGACTCCTCGGTGGCCGCAGCTGCCCTGGGGCTGCAGAGCCATCACGGCAGAGAGAAGCCCCTTGCAGCTCTCACGGCTGAATCCATCTGCGGAGACCAAGGGTTTGCCCCTGTCCCTTTCCCCTGTGCCCTGGCAGCTGCTGAGAAACACCCACCAACCATCAGGAGCAATGCCCTGGGGCAGGAACCACGGTTTGGTAGAGCCCCGCTGTACCCAGCCCACTGACACTGTCTGGAGTGGGAATACAGGTGGCAGGACGGCCTGTCCCAGGCTCCAGCAGCTCTGCTGGCAGAAGGTGCTGAGCAGAGGCCACAGGCACCAGGCTGGCTGTGTGGCCCTGGCGCAGCCCGGGGTCCCTCCTGGCCAGGGCCGGCCTGGGGGCACTTCCAGTGCCCGGCACAGTGCCAGGCACCCACGGGCTCCAGCAGGCTGGGCTGCCATGGCGGGGCTGTGCACGCCCACCCAGCTTCGCTTCAGCCCTGCTGGCGGGAGGGTGGTGATGGTCTGGCGACTGAAATGAAGAAGAAGCTTCAATCCCTCACTCCAGTCACCCTTTCTGCCTGACATGGGCCTCCCACAACAGTGGTGCGTTCAGGATTTACCCCGATCCTGCCCAAGCACGGGCCTCAAACAATGCCACAAATTCTGCATTTACTGCACAAGACCTCTACTCTTCTATTAACTTGGGGAAAATCTTTAAAGTCAGGGAAATTTTTTTCTGGTTTTGTTCTTAGTAAATGCAACTCAGAAAGAATTTTACTTTGATTTTAGGAGGAATAAAGCTATTGGCTTTTCAGCCTGGAGAAGAAAAGGATCAGGGAGACTTCAGTGTGGCATTCCAGTAACTGAGCTAATGAAAAGGAGAGGGAGGAACTCTGTATATGGGGTCAGAGCAACAGGACGAAGGGCAATGGTTTTAAAGTGAAAAAAGGCAGGTTTAGAGCAGGTGTTCTAAATTCTTCAGTGTGAGGGGGTGAGGCCCTGGCACAGGTTGCCCAGAGAAGCTGTGGTGCCACATCCCTGGAGGTGTCCAAGGCTGGATGGGGCTCTGAGCAGGGACAGTGAGTGACAGCCCTGCCCAGGGCAGGGGGCTGGAAGTGGATGACCTTTAACCATTAACATTCCAACCTAAACCATTCTGTGATTCCATGACTTTAAATTCTACAAGATACATCAAAGATTTCCTGATGATTTATAAACTCCTTTCCCCCAGCACTGAAATATTGATGCATCTTTTCTATGGAATGAAGCTGGAGTTGAAAGCAAAGACATCTATTTGTTGGTATCTGCTACTGCATCTCTATTTGAAATTTGATTTTGCAACTAAACAAAACTATTGATGCCATTTGATAGCTTAAGAACATCATAAAAAACCTATAAAGGAATAGTTTATCATTATTTTATTTATCATTTAATCATGGTTTAAGAGAAATATCTGTAAGTCCAAAGATGTCTAGTGTTACTTTGCTGTATTTTATCTTGTGTTTTTCCCATCTTTTAGCTGAAGGACGGGAAAGGATTTTAGTTTTCCCTGATAGTGCATTTTTTTTCTTTAAGGACAAGCAAGTGTCCTGGGCATTATAGGTTTTGTTTTTTTTTCAATGTGCTGGATGTAATAGCTCTGATCCAGGGAAATGTCTTCATTCAGAAAAGGATTTTAACTGTATTTTAAACATTATCATCAGCTTCAGTGAGAAAGAAGTAGGTGTATGTTTCCAGAATAAAAAATCAGCTTTGAACAATTTGCATGCTTTGTCCTTCTGCAGGAGGTCTGAGTTCCTTGATGACTGAGAGCAATGAATATGCAGATCCTGAGCAGCAGCCTCTTAAGTCCTTTCAGGAGCCCTGGTAAAAACAGACAGGTCAAAGCAGAAGTAAAGGAAATCTCAGTGTGTATCTCAGATCTCTGGCTCTCTGAAATACAGAGTGCCTGAAGCAAAGTAAAACCAGTAAATGTAAGGAGAGGATGGCAAAACTGGAGCAAGAATTTTTCAGGGGAAAAAAAGAAGTTTGAAAAAGTAATAAATGTTCTATTGCCTTAAATTCTGAAAGGAGTTTGATCAATAATGGGAAAGGTACCAAAAATTTCTGTATCTCAGTATTGATTTTTATGCTATATTTATCCTTTAAAAGGCACAAGCAGGTCATTACTGAATCACATAGAAGAACCCTGAAGAGCTGACTTTTATCACCCTCAAAAGCTACATATTTGTCACTCAAGATCACAGTGAACATTTATTTTTGGAAAACCATTAGTTCCCCATGTAAGGGAGAACAGTCACAGCTGTCAGACAACAAGCCTGATGTTTCTGTTGCTGTCTGCTGTCATCATCCTCTATGCTTGAAAAGAAGACTATTTTTCTAGCCTAACAAATAATATATTAATTTACTTTGGCTTTTCAGTTAATCATTACCCAGCATTGCACCATTAGCAAATTTACTACAATTACAAACTTTATTATAATTTTATGTAAAACCCATGGCATTTACATGTTGGACTTTGTATAAATGAACTCTGGGCTAACCAGAGGCTCTGTAAAAGAAAACAAATACTGTCCCAATGGCCAAAAATTTCCCCCTCCCTGGAGGAAATTTGACGAGCTCTGCATTTGTGTGAGGTTTTCAGGGCTTGGACTGTTCACTCCTGGGTTTCCCACACTGATTCTCCTGCCAAAGGACAATGTGCAGCCCTGTTGTAGCAGCAGTAGCCAAAATGCCCCTGTTGTGCAATGTTTATTTTACAACTTCTCTATATTAGCTTGCCAGCCATCTGTTTAATTACAGTTTAAACTTAAATGCTTTTAAAAACCCCCAAACAGCTCTATCCCTTTTTCAGTATCTCGTTTCAGTGTCCTCTCTGCTTTATGAGTGCTTTTTATTAGCCCTTTTCTTTCTTCTTTTGCTTCATGAGGATGACAATATTTTTTTTTAATATTAAACACCCAGTGGGACTTAAATAACAAGAAAACCTTCAAGTTAAGCCTTCTATCTCGTTATGCTTTACAGTTTTATTTCAGTCTTTTCCTCTAATAGCCTACCAAGATCATGATAAACTGCTCCAGATAACCCTTTTCCCTCAACAGAGATCAAATGATTATGTTGGGGTGAAAACCAGGAATTGTTTAGGGAATGATAATAAATAAAATAAATAAATAATAAATTTCCTAGGAAAGCTGACTGTGAATGAGGTTAAAGGGAAAGTGGGCTGAGGGGCTGAGCAGAACTGCAGGGGGTCAGACCCCAACCCAGCTTGGCTGGACCTGGAGAGGCACCAGCAAACAGCTCCACCTGGATCCTGTGGGTAAAGCAAGGCTCAGCTGGCTAAATTAATTCTGTGCTGTTCGGGGGACTTGTGAAAATCAGAAAAGAGGAAAAGAAATAAAACCCCAAAACCCCTGCCCCCATTGGTGGGGGTTTTTTTGGATTTTTTTTAATTTTTTTTTTTTTTTTGGTTTTTTTTTGGTTTTTTTTTCAGGTAAAAGATGTTAAAAAATAGCATGGTGTCTATAATTTATTCAGTTGTTTTTATTTCAGGTTTTGTTGCCCCAGTTAATAGATATGGCATTCAGGCTTTCTCTGAAAAAAAGAATTTCAAACCTTCCCTGCAGATAGGTATTTTTTGACACAGGCTTTGTGCTGAGTGTCTGCTTTAATAATTCTGTGAGCTGCAGTAAAAGAGTTACAGTGAACCTGAAACTCAACCCCAACATCTTTTATATTCTTTCAGTGTCTAATGTCTGTAATTTACATAGAATCTCTTCTGAAGATTTTTTGCTCTTTGTGAAAAAAATGCTTCTTTTGCTCTTTTAATCAGAAAACAGCTGCATCTTGCATTATTCACAGGTTGTGCCAGACAAAGTGGGGAAATTTTAAGCTGTACAGTTTCACTTCTTCTCAGTTTTGAAAGATGTGATTATTCCTGTTGATTTTTCTTAAAGATTATAGGTCTTCAGGTAGAGAACTTTCAACAGTAATTATTCCTGTCAGGATGAAAGGGGGAGTAAATGGACCTGTAGGTATTTGCTATTTACATTGGTGATATTCAGCCTTGCTCTAAATGTCTTGTCATTATGTTTACAAGATAAAGTAACCTCTGTGTTTGGCACTGAATTTTGCTGTCTTTCTTAATATACACAGTCCAAGCTGTCAAAACAAGTAACAAATAGAATGAAAAGGAAGCACTGAAATCTGTAGATATGGACACAAAACTCTTTTTCTTATTGAAAAGAGAACTGAACATGTGAATCAAAGAGACTTTTTCCATTAATGCTCTTCCCTGAATTTCCATTATTGCAAAGGTGCTTTAGTGCTGGAAATCAGAACTTGCATTAATATTAGAGCTGATTTATTCCGTATTTTCCTGTTAAATAAAATTGGCTTCTGTAAGTAAATAGACCTGAGTGTTCCAGGCTAATACCTTTTTGCTCTGTGTTGTAATCACTGTAAGTGCTGCAGTTCAGGTATTCCAGGAATGCACACAGAACATTGACTGCTGGACTCTGTGCCTATTGCATTCTCATAGATATTCCTGTAAAGCATGCTAGGAGTTGTCACACATCCAAATCAGCACTAGGTAGCTCTCAGTAAATGTTTTGCTTGTGTTCTAAGTTGTTGCAGGCAGAATTACATGAGTATCCTAAATTCAGATATCTTCAGACAACATGAAACAAAATACTATTAAAACCTCTGAGATTGTTGTTCTGTTTACCCCAAGGCTCTAATTTGGGGCAGTAATACAGAGGGCAGTCTGTGACTAACTGGATTTTTGCAGATGTTTTGGAGGCAAGCAGATTTTTTTATTTCCCTTTGTAGCTTGCTTTTGAAACTTTCTCCTCGTACCCTACCCTAAGAATTTTAATGAAATCAATTTTGTGCAGGGGAATCTGTTTCAGTGTGAAAAATGCCATTGCAGGCTTGATACTGAAGACAAGATTTCTTGTGAGCATAAACTCATGCACTAATAAAGTAAGAGTTGAGTTGGGGCTGCACTACGCAGGCTCAGTCCCAGCAATTTCACAGCTGTTTTTGGCTGAGTAGATGCATGTTCAATGTGGGGGATAACTCAATTTCTCTCCTGTATTTATTAAGACTTTCCATTTACCTATTTTAATTTCGTGAAAAAATAGTAATGACCAGCTAGGCACATTTTATCTGTCCACAGAGGTGGTCATGTTTTCTTTTACCTCAGTGTATTAATAATAGTATTTTTTTGTTTCTAGTTTTGATGTAGCAAAGGATGATTTCCTTTATTTTCAAAGTTTGAACTATGTATGCTGGACTTTTTCTTTAAAAAGTTAACATATGTAAATCATAAGGAACTGGACTTGGATGACCCTTGTGGGTCCCTTTCAACTCAGGTTATTCTATGACTCTGCAATTCTATAGAGCAGTTAATTCACATTACTATTGGTGTTCATTAAAGTGGATTTTTCACCTAGAAGTTGATGTGGGTGTTTTTAACCATGAACTATGACTTGTTCACAATGATTTCCTTCAGCAGCTGTCCCACAGGATGAATTTTGCTGTGCAGGGCTGATCAGGAGAGCAGTGATGCTGTTTTCTGGCCAGGTGCTCGCTGTGTGACAGGTCTGGGTTCAGCTCCTGGTGTGTGACACTGGGCCAGGGCAGTGTTTGTTCCTGTGGTCCACCCCTTCCAGAGGGGCAGCAGCAGCACCTGCTGCTGGCAGAGGTTGTGGGAATGCATTGGCTTCAAAGCTGTCCTCTTGAAGGTCAGCTGCTCAACTGCTCAGAAATAGCTTCCTTCCCTTGTTTTGTTAGGAAAAGAACTATTTCATTATCCCAGCTCAGGATTAATGGAACTGTTTGATGAGTCTTGTTGGGAGAGAGGGAAAGAAAAGCCTTCCAGGCATTCCTTTGGTTTATGGCTTATCTCAGCTTTATCAGGTGGCACAGCAGCACAGCACTGACCTCCAGAGAAGGGTGCTGAGCATGTTTGTACTTGGTAATTTTACTGCATCTAGCAAAGGACTGATGATATCAGCAGGTTTGCTCAGCACAGGGGCTGTGGTGTGTGGATCTTCATGAAACTCAGTAAAACTGCCCACTGAGCCTCTAGAAAGGCCAGACATCACCCTGAGACCCCCATAGCTACAGACAATGTAAATTTATTCCATACATTTACATGATCAAGGTACACTTTGTCATGTTCTAGAAATTTACCCTTGTAATGTGTGGATTTGCCAGGATTTGGAATGGAGAGCTTTGGCTGAGTGGCAGCCTTGGTGTTACAAACAAATATTGGTGATTGTTCTAGCAGGGGCCAGGCGTGGCTCTCAGATTAATGCCCACGGCAGTTTCAGATGCTGAGAACACAAACAATTTACTCACTATAAGGACCAGAAGTCAATCACCAGAAGGCAAAATGTTGGTTTCTCTGCAGTTAGAACTGAACAAGATGTTAAGAAGCACAATTGGTGTATCCTCCTTCACCTGACTTTTATGCTGTTACACAAACATTGCAATGATCAGGTTTCTCTAGGCACTCACACCATTCCTTTGCCAATTTTTCCAGGCCATTCTGTCTTACTTGGATGTAGGATCAAGTGTTTGAGCACAAACACTGTGATTGGTTTTAGACACTTTCAGAAGCTGGGGGATGGATGCTGCAGAGCAGATTGTATGAGTTCATCTCTGGGGCTTCAAGTCCTTTAAATTATTTTGTCCAGGTAAATCTCTGGATTCTTGCAAGGCCTTTCCAATTCAAGAAATCTTTTACTGATTGTTACTCCTGCAGCTCACTGTGGGCACTGACATGTCAATGGAAATGGTTCAAAACTGCACTAGGGGAGATTTAGACTGGGAATTAGGAAGCATTTCTTTACTGAAAGGGTGGTCAAAACCTGGACCAGGGTTCCTGGAGAGCTGGTGGATGCTCAGGGCTGTCAGTGTTTCACAGATGTTTGGACAATGCCCAAAACAATGTGCTTTAACCTGGTCAGCTTTGAAGTGGTCAGTTCAGTGTATGCAAGTGATCAGCCCCTCTGGGATCAGATCCAAGCTACCAGTTAGCTGGATTATTTTATATTTATATACACACACATCTACTCTCCCAAACATCCTGCTAGCAGAGCAGGTAAAGATCAGGTAAAACTACCAATATATTTTTATCAGATGAAACAAAAACCAAAACAGATAAGAGTACCCATCTTGTGGTTCATGTCATGGATACTCCCTTTGTAGGGAACTTTGTCAAATTCAGTGATTCAGCTGCAGTGGAACACCACAGTAATTCAAAACTTCATATTGGAAAGTGAGAAACAAAAGAAAAAATTACCATGGTGAGGCCTGTGCATCACACCAATGTAAATCGAGACTAATTCATATTGGTTTTGCTTTCAAAACCTGTCAGGGAAGATAAAACTGAGGGATGCAGGTTTTAACTGCTCCCATGCCCACAGAGCTGGAGATCTTGCCTCCTGCTCCTCCCTTTTCTCCTCCTGTGAGGAACAGGGCACTGTTTCAGTTCTCAAGTAATGCTGTTGCCCTTTGTAGAGAATGTCTGAAATCTTAGAAAAGGGCATTGGGATTAATCTGTCAGAAATCCTGAACTACTGCAGTGTGGGAATAAATGTGACCTGAAGACTAAGAAGTTTGTCCTGAAGGAATATTAGATTTTACCAGTATCTTCCCCTGTCAAAGCTGATGAGCAAAACCAAGTCCTATAGATTTGGTGCTACTACTGCACCTTTCAGAATTAGTGCAGCACATCTGGCAGCCTTATCTTAAAAAACAAAAAAGGAAAAAGGAAAAAAGCAATAAGGTTTTCAGTGAAGGTGTGACATTTAGAGCCTTAATCTAGATGACATCTCTCCCTACAGCACATGAAGAGGCTTTCACTCCTGATATTTGAAATGGCAAACTGAACATACTACATGGTAGAATGTTTATGTTGGTGCATTCCTGAGAATCATCCCTGAGCTAATGAACTGCATTGTGTTGTGCATGCCCTTGAGTAGGATAGAGGAAATCAGAGAGAAAATTAGGCTGTTTAATTGCTATTTATTTATTACAGAATAATATTGAAAGTATAATCTATATTTTATCTGACCCTTTTTTATGTCTGTTGGGAAGAGGGCAATAAGGGCACTGCTGCCACAGTGACAATGATGGCAAACTTGGTGATCAAGTGCCCTCCCAGCATGTTTGCAGATGACACCAAGCTGAGTGATGGAGGTGACACACCTGAAGGATGGCAGGACATCCAGAGGAACCTGGACAAACCTGTGGGACCATGGGAATGTCATGCAGTTTAACAACACCAGATGCTGGTGCTGCACCTGGCCTGGGCAGTGCCAGGCAGCAGCAGAAACTGGGAGAGCTCACTGAGAGCAAGGAAGAGTCCAAGAGGAGTGGCCAGCAGGTCCAGGGAACTGACTGTCTCCCTCTACTCTGCTTTTGTAAGACCCACCTGGAAAGATAACCACTACCAGCAGAAGTTAATCCAAATGTCTTTAACACATTATTCTATGTAAACAACTACACCAAGGTACCAACACATCTTTCTCTTCATGTTCCTCACTATCACCTTATTCTTCTCACACCTGAATATTATAAATAAAAATAGCACCTGGCTGTAGTTCTTCACAAATTCTGTCACTAAACTCTTAAATTTGTGCAGTTTTGAAAGGAGTAGTTCAGATTGGCTGCCCCAAAATCAGAGACAGAGAAGCAGATGCTCTGAGAAGTGACCAAGACCATGAGAGGAGCCCATATTTGAGGGTGCTGGAGCTCTGAATACGAATGGCCCAACACAAATGTTGACCTCTTCCTGTAAGAGAGTGGCATGACAGTGTCTCACACACCTCTAGGTCACACACGTGTGTCTGTCACAGGGCAGAGCCCTGCAGGAGCCTGGAGACGCCTTTGCCTGCAACTGGCAAAGGCAGATGGAAAAATGTGACAGCTGAAAAAGAGCATGACCTTCTTATGATCTGAACAGCTGCAGAAGCTACAACAACCCAGACAAGACAAAATTAATAGCTGGGAGACAGTAAGTTGTTCCTCTGATATGGAAGAGCTCCCTCATTTGTCAGGGCAGAGAATTTCTTTTAAAGCAGTTTCTTTTCTACAACAAATTTGATGCCAGTAGAGTTTATGAGCTGGAAAACAAGCAAAGTGGTTATCTTTCACTTCCAGTTTTAAGGAACAGCTTTGAAAACTACTGGGAAACATTTACATTGCTGCAATAAACTCACTTTCATTTTTAAAGCCAAGCATCAGCATACGGGAATTCCACACGTGGTGTATTTTATAGCTCATGAAAACATCTGTATTTCCCTTCCTGGTGCAGAGATGATTTGAGACTCACCCAGAACACTTAAATAGTGTAGCCATATTTAGTGTAAGTCCCTGCTATTGCTGTGCTGCCGTGGGTGTGATCCTCCCAGCAGATGCTGCACAGTGGGATCCCACAAGCACACGCAGGGAGCAGGGCTGGCACAGAGTCCCTCAGGGAGCAGCCCAGCCTCTCCCTTTCCCCAGCTGCTGGCACCTTGCCTGTGTGCACTTGTGCTCCTCTCCAAGGCTTCTGGCCTCCAGGACTGTGGTATGGTATCCACCCACCCTGATCTAGGAGCACAGCCTGCATCCCCACATCTCTTCCACAGCCCCAGCAGTGGGGACCCCCTATCAGTGCAGTGACAATCCCAGTTCATTCCCAGGGAGGGGGAGTTTATTTGAAGAGGGCACCAGGCCGTGCAGTGCTCAGAGATGGATGACCCAGGTGCCTGGAGTGAGTCTCAGCATAACCTGGGCATTGATCTGGGCAGATCAGAAAGACAAAAAGGCAGAATGACCATGGTTTCTCAGCCCCACACATCAAGAACACAGCTGGATTTGAAACAGTCAACCTCTCACGACAGAGAGCTGAATTCCTACTAAGAATTTATTTAAAAAAAAAAAACACACAAAAAAACCCCCCACAAAATAGACACCATAACAAATCAGAAATACTAGGGCTTTGTACCTCAGCGTCATTGAAGGGAAAATATCCAAAATTAGGAATTAACTAGCAGCCTAGGGAAGGGCCAAGCAATAAAGCACTTTGATACAGTTAACTCATTCTTTTCTGGTAATAAATTCAGAGAGAACTTCAAGTTCTACATGAACAGTCTCACACTAGGATATAAATTGCATCAGCTGCCATTCCAGATGATCATCTCAGAATGTTTCAGTAATGGTTATTTTTCATGACATATCCTGCCTCTACACAGCTGTTCAGCACTCAAGAGTTGACTTTAAATGTTCACAGTTCATCTACTTGGACTTTTTTTCACTTCTAAGAGACTATTCCATTTATGGAAGTGCTGCTGGAGAGAAGGTGATGCTCACCAGGTGAACATTTGAACCAAGAACTGTTGTTAATTTGGAAATTTTTTTCTATCAGATAGCCTTGGTTATCTATCAGATAACTTTGGTTAAGGAGCCACCAAATACATGGGGGAGTCTCCTTGGCCAAAGAAGGATATATTTCATCTTGGATTAGTAGTGAAAGGCAAGCAACTGGGAAAATATGACAGAACATTTAAGGGCATATAGTATCTTGTTTGCTAAGTTTAATAGTGCTGTAGTGGAAAACAAAAGGACTTTGCTATCACTGTTGAATCATGGACCTCATTTTAACATTGTGATACACAGACTGCTAGATCAATGCTGCCCGTGCAAATCACTAATCACGAGTGCTTAAATAAAAGCTAAGTCCAACTTATATATTTTAAACCCAAAATCTATTTCCAATATCTCACATCAGTGTACAACACAAGATATGCAAATTTTGCTGGCAGCTGCAGTTTCACTGGAGGTAAAAATTTTTACTATCAACATTGGCTTGACTTTCTTAAAAGGGGACTAGGATCAAGGCAATCAGCATGCTTAACTGAAAAGAACAGTAGTAAATTTCAAAATGACATGTATTTTTTTAAGATTTGCTTTATTAATTCATAGAGTATTTATCCAGTTCTTTCTGTGTGATACAACATTGACCTGAGGTACCACTGTTGCAAGGAAGAGTGTGAACACACACAGCTCGCTATTTACTCATGCAGCTCTGAAATTTTCAGAGGTTGAAGGATGATCATCAGGGATGCAGCTTCACGGTCATACAACATTATCAATCAAAAAGAAAGTAAAAAGATAAAAGGATGTCTGTTTGCCTTATGAACAATTGGTTTTGAGACAAATGGAGGTTGATGGAAATGTAAAATCAGTTACCTGCAACAGCAACCAAGGCACGAGGCATCAGATTTGTGGTGATGGAAGTCCCCAAGGCTCTCCACCACCACAGCTCCCACCACCAAGCAAGGCAAGACATTTACAGAAACTGAGTTAGAGGGAAGGCTCTCATAAAGCACAAGTCCTTCTCTGCAGTTTTCTCAGACTCTGCTTACTCCTGTCATCCACCTGGAATGTGACTGTCACTCTCCCTGTCCTTGGGGGTCAGAGGGCTCCTCCACTTGGATCTGACTGTGGGCAGTCCCACCAGGCACTCTCCAGCACACAGGGTATTCCCAAAAAGCAACTTCTACTTTGCAAAATCATTAGATTTAACTGAATGGCTCAAAACTAGAGAGTAATAATTTCAGGTGAAATGAAATATAATCCTCCAAGCCTGCAATGTGCAAGACTGATTCAGGATACTTTAGAAAATCTAGCGGAGAGCCATGAGAGTTTGGGATGAATATCTGAGCTGTGACTATTCTATTTGGTTCAGAATATCACATTCAAACCTATGAAAATCTTCCTCACCTAGCAGCTTTTTTCCTGAAGTATTCCATATTTTCCCTAAACTACTTTTCCTAAAAATCGTCCAAAAAAATAAGCCTTTAGTTAAAAGCAAAGCAGCACCTGAATTGCACATCTTTCATTCCCAGGCTTTGTGGTTTAGTTCCTAAAGAAGTAAAGGAACCATACTGACTTCATTTTTAAGGAAACCTGGCAAGAGAGATTTTGTTAACTTCAAGAAGGAACAAGGGACAATGAATTTTTATCTTCAAAATAGAGCCTGCAAAACCAGCAAATACATGCAAAGTTATATGTCTTGTCTATCTGGAAAATTACCTGCAGAGGATTTTTTTTGTTGTTGTTTCTTTGGGGTTTTGTTGGTTTTTTGTTTTGTTTTGTTTTTGTTTTTGGTGGGGTTTTTTTTTTGTTTAACTCAATACATTACTGTTTTCAAATATTTTCTGAAGCACAATAAATTCTGAAGCACAGTGGCACCCCTGAAAGAGGCTTTACAGGTCTGGTCTGGCTTTACTGTCATACTACAACATGTCACAATCACAGACCCTTTAGCTAAAAGTTAACAAAGTCCCTTCTTTAACAACTTCACAAGGGTTCCACAAAGAAATCAGGTGACCCATGGACTACATAACACTTTGAATCCAGCAGTTCAGACAAAAAATCAGGTATCAACCACCTCCATCAAAAACATGCATTTACAACCAGAGATGGTGCAATAAAGAACACACAGCACCTACCCATCACAGCATGGACTATCCTGACTAGAAGCAGCAGCACTGAATTCCTGGAGTACTTACCAGACCACCGGACAAACCATCTCTCAAAGAGCCACAGGTTTTAGACATGGTTCACTGCTGCCAAAACCAAGTAATTCTGAGGAATTTATCAACTAGTTTTATGCAATTCAGGCAGGCCCACCTCCTCGTGACTTCAGGGAAACAACTTCAGGGAGACACCAAAAAATGGTGACCACTTGTTAGACTGGTGTCTTTTAGCTCTGCATGGTTTCCACCAGCACAATATACTTGACAGGCAGCATAACTTTTGTATTTATTTAAAATCAGTTTCAACTGCAATCATTTCTAAAGCGACAAACATCAAATGCTTAATTAAAATACATCTCCTGCAACTGTGATTCAACTTAGCAAAAGGAATGCAAAATGAAATGCTTACCTACATTTCCTGACTGAAGTGGAGCAGGTTTGTCAGCAGGAAGGCACTGAAGAACCCTCAGGGTGTGTGAACAGAACCTGGCAGGGGCACAGCTCTGGAGCTGCCATCGAGGCAATGAACACAGCCCTAGAAAGTGGCTGCACTCGGATTTGGGCACGTGCACCTCTCCACCCTCTCCCAGAGCAGTGCCTTTCCAAGAGGTTCAAGCAGCAGAGGGACTCTGTGATGCAGGCACTCAGTACTGCTGATAAGCAGGGATCCAGCCCATCATCCAGGCTACAGCCCAGAGGTGCTACAGCAGGTAAAGCAAGTCCTCCAGTAACAACCTTCTGTTCAAAGGTAAGGGAGATGGCCTAAGGTCAACCTCACACTCTGAACATGCTACATGTTTCCAAACCAGAAGCTGCATGGAATATCCATAATCTAAATGAGATTTCTGCTTGCTCACATGCCAGTTCAATGTTCAGCAAATGCCTAATGATCACCAGAACAAAAACCCCAAAAGCCCTGAAACAAACTTGCTATAACCACAGGTCCAAGTGGGAGACCAGAAACAATCAGGCTATGAGGCCAAAAAAGGCTGTACTTTAAAAATGTTTCCTACTACATACAAGAACAAATGCAGGATGTGATGCTTGCTTAGTTTTATTAATTTATTTTTGCAGGAATCTGCAACTTGGAGTATGCACTTTCTGGAGGTACCATGCATGCATAGCCTCTGAATGCTTTTATACAATTTCATCTCTTAGTAATAAGTTCATTCACAGCATACACAAATCTAGAATGTAGACACCATATATACAGGATTAAACAAGATCGTGTCTTCTTCTTTTAATGAAAAAATTTAACAGGGTTTCACACAGCAGGAAGTATGGATTAGATACACTGGTGCCACCATAAATAAATAAGTTTCAAGAACACAGTTTTTAAAAATTGGTTTCAAAGATACTGGAAATCCAGGATTATAATATTGCATTAACTCCATTGATTTCTGATTATTCCAAGGAAAATATTTGCATTTATGGACATAAACAGCAATGAAAGCCCCAACTGAAGAAATGTGGCAAAACTCAGTCACGACTGGGTTCATGTAAGATTTGACATTTTGAAACGAAAACAAATGCAGCTGCACAAAGAGACAGTACTGACTGTGAGATGTGATATCTGTGCATGTCTTCCTTCCTTGTGAGATTTGGAGTCACTGCACTACAGAGCACATAATTCTGTGGTACCAAATTGGCTGTTGAATTGTTTATGTCCAACCATCTACTTCTCATCAGGATAGTCATGTTCACATTTTAGGGTACACCACTGGATTTTAAAAGAACTATCATCCTGATGACAAGCTTGTTTTCAACATATGTAATATTCTCACATTCTTTTTTAAAACATTCTTTATTTGTTTTATTTTGTCCCCATTTCAACTCAAGTATTTCTATTTCAGTTTCAAGGGATTTTACAATCAATAGTAAATGTAAAAGTATTTAGAAATTGAAAAAGTATTTAGAAATTGAAGTGAGAGATGTATAGCTGGGAGAGATAAAGTAACTGAGAGAAAAGTTGGGTTTCTTTAAAAAAAAAACATGATTCAGTAGCATATCATAATCAGAAAGTACTGAGACCAGCTCTTTTAAGAATTATTACACCTTTTCACCACACCTCCCATTTTTCAAGGGAAACACACACATACCACAGACACACAGATACACAATTGAATCTCATCTAAGACTACATTTTACAAAGTACTTCCTTTTGCTTGACTTCCCACCCCTTTCCTCTTTGCCCAAACAAGACTAATAATTACATCAAATTAAAAGTAGATCCAAACTTCAGGATTTCTTTTGGTTTACTATGTTCTGAATAATTTTCCACAAGCTCCACTCTAAATAAACTTTTAAAGAACTACAGTAGTATGCTATAATTAAAGGGAATTCATCTTAATAGCACAGTAAATATAAAATAAGCTTTATAAAATTTCAATGAACAGTGAGATCATTTTGAATAACTGAATCTCCAAGTCAGTTACAAACTCTACCAATCTAGTAGCATGGTTGAGGGAAAGCTCAGTCATTAAGGAAAAAAGAAAACACAAGTAGTGCATTAACTCAACAGCATCAGCATCTCGACATTCTCTCTCTCTCTCTCACACACACACACATTTTATACAATACAGTGCATTTTGTATGCCAGCTGACATTAGGGTTTTATGTTCAATAAATATTCCATAAACCAATCTTTTTGGTATAATCTACAATTCAGTTAGGGTTTGAATGGTATCACCTGTTTTCAGAAGGAAAGTGGATCTTCCAATATCCAAAACACAATTACATTCTAACAAACTAGAAATATTCAAGCACCATGTCAAGTCTTTACAATTAACGTTTGGGTATGGGCATTAACAAGTAAAAGAATACAGCAGAAGGGTGTGGTGGTTTCCTTTGTTTGTACAAGCAACAAATGAGAGTAATTGAAAAAACCGAGTAAAATCATTGGTACAAAGGACTTATTTCCAGATTTAATGGCGCTCACTCACTCTTCCAGTAAGTATCTTGCTGTGGTGGCAGCTTTCTTTCTCTTCCTCTGGTGAAGCTGGGACTAAGACTGGCAAGTCTCCATGTATGGTTATTGCAGTTCAGGGCATTTTTGGACTGAATGCATATTTGCACCTCCTCCCTCAAAAATAGCATCTATTCTATCTGAAAATGGCACAACTGTATTTTTGCATGACACCTCTACTCTCATTTGCTGACTGTCACTTCAGTTGCTTTCTTTTTGTAATTGCAGCAAATGCTTCTAGAACTTCACCAGAAGTACAACGGAACAGAAAACTGAAATACAATGGCAAAGGCATCAGGATAGAAAAGTCATGAAGTTACTGGTATTGTTTGGAGTCATTCATTATACAGCTGATAATAGCAATGCTTCTGCTCATCTGTTTTATAGTTCTCAGATTTGTCAACTGTCCACTGACATGCACAAAATTAATATCTGCCTTTTAATTTCAGCTGACAGTAATTTACAGTAACTTTCTTACTCCCTTCCACATGTGATGAGCTCCCCCCACAGCAGAGTAAATCACTAGGAAGGAAGGAAAACTATCTCTGATGCCTTTGACTTTGTTTTGCTCATCATTGGTGCACACTGATTGCTGGAGATCTCTCAGCTTATTTAAAATTATCCTGAAGATTTAGTTAGTGCAAGAACATATTGAAAAATGCCAGATAAAATACTGGTTCCTCATTTAAGATCAACAGTTCAGTTCTTACTGTTGTCTTTATAAACTGTGGGGAGAAAAGACTCCAGATTGAGTGATGCAGTCAAGATGAGTTTTTTCCACCCACCTCTTGCAAATGCTGCTTTATTTTAAATAAGGATTCAGACATATGATTGTTCTACCACAGCTTAGCATGTTATCACACATCAAGAGAATTGTGGTAATTGACAGTATGGATGTGGCTGCCATGAGCTAAGAACAGCTTAAAATGAAGTAGTTTAAAATTCTCATGGTAAAGTTAATAGCAAATTCTGCTTTACCAAGTCAATTACCATAATTCAGCTGAAGTGCTTGCCTGCATTTCTGAATTGTGATGAAGTTATACCATAAAAACTCAAATGCACTGTATCAGCCTCTGACCAGTACACAGAACACCCTACTCAGTCACACAGTTGTGTCACAGAATCATTCAGTGGCCCAAACCCAAGTTCAATCTCGAAGTATTGAGCACTTTATTCCAGCAGCCCGAAGCATTCAGACAGACTGAGCATCACCTTTAGAATACAGTGTATCATAGGCAGATAAGTACCAGTAGGATTTTCAGTTGCAAGTCTTGTGTTCTTTAACCTATGACAAATACTTCCTGACCAAAATAGAAAGAATGCAGTGTGTAATTCTTCAGGATCTGGCATCTGCTATTTTGTACAGGCTGGTTTATTAATAATGTGCAAATAAACCTTTATTGAAGAGCTGATTAATTTATTTTTCAGCTGACTTTGATCTGGGGCACAAAGTACCTTCTGTGCTGTAAACACCGTGAATTCTTCACAAATTGGAAGCTGAAAAGGCCTAAGGAACTGGGTGCAAACTCTTCTCAAATACAACCATGGCTGAGCCCAAGTCTTTCCAAAAGGAATTTGGAGTAGCCTGTGTTTGGCCTGTCACTGTGCTGCTGCACAGCACAGGTCAGAGGGTTGTATAGAAAAGCATCCTTTGAGTTTGGAAACACAAGGGCCCAATGAAAGCATGCAGCAGGATTTTCATCCACAACGTGGTAGAATTCATTGTCGGTTTATTACCAGTGTTGACACAGCCAGGTAAGCACTGTACAAGCAAACGGGATTGTAAAAAATTACCTCTGATTACACTCTCTGTAACACTCACACAGTTCCTCATTTAGTCACCTCAGGTCACTATTTCAAACAGCAATTTTTTGTAGACATAAGTTACCCTGAAAAAAAGCAGCAATTACAAATACCCTTCTCCTTGTTTTTTTATACATTGCAAAATTTATCATTGCATTTACCTGTCTTCTTTTTCAGTAGCTTACAATCTAGAAGCACAGGGAGCCTTTGTTTTCCAGCTAGCTGTGGCCAGGTCAACTCAGCTCTGGCTCTTCAGTTTTTTCTGGTTAAGTGTAACACTTCACACCATTACTAAGAGTCCTATAATTTTCTTTTTAAAAACAGTAGTTTTGGGTTGGGTTTTTTTAGAGCCACTAAGCAGCAACTATAACCACAGGAATAAACACCAGTAGTTATTTGCTTTCCTGCACACATTCTTCTCAAAATGAATCCTTTTACAATTTTCAGGTTTCGTTTTCTGCTTTGCTCACTGCAATGGGAAGGAATTTCACCCTTAATTTATTTATTATCTAGTGCAGCAGAAGCAGAAACTTCCTAACACATTACTCCAACCCCTTGCAATATGAAGATTGTTGACTGGCAAAGGCTGGGCGGATGGACTGAAAGGTTCCCCATGTTTCCTTCTCTTACAGCTGTTGGCTTGAGAGCCTGTGTTCAACCCAGTGCAGCCCCTTCCTGAATTTCAGGTGTATCGTGGCATTTCACACTGCTCACAGCGATTTAGTGCTGGGTGATTTAGAAAGGTGCAGCTACCACAATTCCATGGGGCCCCTTCAAAGTCTTCATCTCTTGGCTGAGTCCGTGGAGTCTGTTTGGAGCTGTTTTGATGCTCTAAAGAAAAGCCAAAAGAAAACATTTTATTTCAGAAGAGAAGGATTAATAGTCAAAACCACACTACTGGAAGGTCACCTAATTAAACAATTTATCTTAAAATTAACATGGAAATCTTTTCCTAAAGCACTTCTAATTCAGTTTGTGAAATCTGAATATTTAAAGTATTTCACTTCTGTAAAGAGTCACTTAACTGTAACACCTTAAAACCAAGAAAAGCACTCACCACTGTTAGGTCACTGATACTGTTAAAAGTTTAATAGCTTAAAACATACAAGTTTGTTACTGGCACTGCAGCACTATCCTGTTAAGGCTTACACACAGCAGTCAATTTCCAAATTTTAAACTGCAATAATCCTGCTTTACCTGAAGGGGAAAACTACTTCTAACTTAATTGCTCCAAACAATCTGACAAGACATCTTTTTCTAGAATTGATTCAGGCTGAAAAAGAATACAATCTAAAAATAAAATGACAGGCCTATTTCAAAACAAGACAATTCTTCCCCATGCACTTGAAGCAGGGATATAGGTATGTGAAGCAGCATTTAAGTCTGTTTTCACTCATAAAATCAGTATCACATTAGGCCTTAACCCACTGAAACACTCAGTTTTCCATGTCTCCTGACATGGCCTCAACACCTCAGGTTATCTACTGTAAGAAATATTCCCAGGATGTGGAAACAAAACACGTTAGAAAATGTTGATATATATTAACATTAACGCATACCTAGAAGGTATTGGCTAGGATACCCAGCTGCTAAACGTCTGTGAACTTGTCTAACAAAGGCCTGCAATTTGCAAGTGCACACAAATTTGCAGTTGCTGCCCCACCTGCTAAGAAATGCAGCAGAGCACTGATGACAACCTTAGTGCAAACAGCACTTAAGTCTTCAGAGACAAATAAAGGAAATAAAAGTAATCTCTTTGCTTAGATGCAAACAGATTCCAGCCCAGAAGCTGCACAGTCACACCAGCAGAGCTTGACCTCAACAAATTCCTCCTAAAGCAGGCAGTGTGGGCACCGGACTGCGTTCCACTGACTGGCCAGATGGCAGCACAGAGCACACCCTTGTCTGCCCACACCCGTCTGTCTGCCCACACTTTCCACAGCTCAGTATTAAACAACACTTATTATTTAAGGAAAAAAAATTAGGTCTTCATGTAAAAATCCAAGCTCTGAATACAGTACAGCAGCCCTACAACTGATCTCTAATAAGCTGACAGACAAAACCAGGAAGCTGGTTGTACAAATCCTTACAAGGCACTATTTTCTTATCTGCCAAATAAAATAACTTACTTCACGTGAATTTTGCACACTATTTGGCTTTCAAATAATACACCAAATACGGTAGCATAATTAGGAGAATGTCTTCAAGCACCACAAAGTTAACAATTCCTTAATCAACTGCAATCTAACGTGATCCCAGGCAGCTGCCTGCACACCACGGCTCACCTGATGCTACTGCTTTCCTGTACACTACCACCTAATGCAGGGAACTCCTCCAAGTATTAGCTTTTCTTTAAGACACAAGCAGCAGTTCTAGGCCTTCTCTTTTAAATTTCCACATAGTAATAATTTTATTTCACTGAGGGGTAAAACACTTCAAAAGAGGGGGGAAATTTCCTAATATGTATTCAAAATTCACCTACAGAAACCTTTGTGGAGTGTTATCAGCAACCAGAACTCATTTACAAACTTTGGAGTGTCAGGAAGACTGTAGGATTACTGACTCAGAGGAGCTATTTCTTTTCCACTAATAAGTGCAGGACATGCTAGTTACAATAAGAGGAGACATAATATTATAAATCTTATCACACATGACATTTTCAGGGAAAAGATCACTGTTTTTTCTGTATCAGAGCATAGGACCCCTACACTGGCTGCTCCAGCTCTTTTGTTTCTAATGGGGAATAACTATTTATATAATCAAGGTGGTATTAACAAAACATTCATTTGCACCAATCTGCTTGAGGAAAACAAGTTGCAGCCAGGATTACTGCACTTAAAGAAAAATGCTCTGGTTTGAAATATAGGAAAAAAAAAGCAAAGTAGAGCTGCTTCCTATGTCGGTATTGTTTAAAATATTGTTTAAAAAAGAACAAAAAAAATGCAGATTGGTGATGATGCCTGTTTGGGATGCCAGACCTACCTTTTTTATATGGCTTTGGTGGCACAACAGGACCAGGCTCTATGTTATCATAGAAGTTACATGTGGCTTTTGGATCAAAGTTTCCTGCCAGAAAAGAAAAGAAAGAAAGTGTAACTTGAAGGTTATGTACATGCCAGTGATATGAACGTCCAAAGCCTTCTTAATTTATACATCTTTTTACTATGACACTGTATCTTGGCTTTTTCACAAGTTTTATCTTCTGTCAATCACAGTAACTGTTAGCAGGGCAATCCCACAATGAAAAATCAACTCCAGCTGAACATTTTGTATTGCTCATAAAACATGTGAAATGTATGTCTTCCTACAGGATACTTCCTTGATAAAAAAGGACTGTGCCTGTCCTAATCTGTTTGATTCTATTTAAGACAAGTTTCTGTTGCAAAAAAGACTTTTAAAAACCCTAGTAAATTTCTGTTTGCCAGTCTCTTGGTTGCAACCTGTTGTTCAGCTCTGTATTACTTGGCCACAGCCTTTGTCAGGAAAAGTTAAAATTTTAAGTAAAGGATCTTCACAAAGGAGTCATTTTTTAAAATATGCTCTTGACAAAGTCATTCTATATCACCACTTTCTCACTAATGGAATTTAACTTGGCCAACAGAAGCATTAGCAAGTCAAGTTTATTAGGTTGCAACTGAAAAAACAATCACCTTCTAGAGATAAGTTATCATTGTTAATATAAATTGAACTCTAAAAACTCCAAATATTCACATTTAAGCACATGCCATATAAGAACCACAGGATCATTTAGGTTGGAAAAGACCTCAAAGATCATTGAGTCCAACCACTACCCCAGCACTGCCAAGTCAATCACTAACCCATGTCCCCAGGTGCCATGTCTACAGGCTTTTTAAGTATCTCCAGGGATGGCAACTCCACCACTTCCCTAGGCAGCCTGCTCCAATGCTTGGTAACTCTTGCCCTGAAGACATTTTCCCCAGTATTCACTCTAAATCTGCTCTGATGCAGCTTGATGCTGTTTCCTCTCATCTGTCTCTTGCTACCTGGGCGAAGAGACTCCACCTCACCACAGCCTTTCACATTATTATAAAGAGCAATAAGGTTCCCCCTGAGCTCCTTTCTCCAGGCTGAGCACCCCCAGCTCTCTCAGCTGCTCCTCATCACACCTGTGCTCCAGACCCTTCCCCAGCTCCACTGCCCTTCTCTGGACTCGCTCCAGCCCCTCAATGCCTCTCCTGCAGTGAGGTGCCCAAAACTGGACACAGGATTTGAGGTGTGGCCTCACCAGTGCTGAGCACAGGGGACAATCCCTGCCCTGGTCCTGCTGCCACTCTATTGCTGATCCAGGCCAGGTGCCATTGGCCTTCCTGGCCCCCTGGGCACACCTGGCTCATGTTCAGCTGCTGCTGACCAGCACCCCCAGGTCCTTTCCCTACAGGCACCTTTCCAGCCACTCTTCCCCCAGCCTGTAGCTCTCCCTGGGGTTGTTGAGACACAAGAGCAGGACACAGCACTTGCCCTTGTTGAACCTCATAAAGTTGACCTCATCCCATTGATCCAACCTGTCCAGAGCCCTCTGCAGAGCCTTCCTAACCTCCAGCAGATTAATATTCGTGACCATATCCAAATTGTTTTTTTTTTTAGAAAGTATCAATTCAATACCTCTAGATTGAAGGAGATCAACTTCTTTCAGTGTACAGTCAACATTTATCTGGAGTTGTCTGTTGAGGCTTCTCAATCTGGTCATTTCCTCAGGCTAGAAAGAAGCATCCCAAAATAGTAATTGTGGGGAAGTCAGTATTGTATTTTAAATAGAAGTAACATTGCTTTTTGTTAACAGCTTTATTAAAAACTGGGTATTGATAAGGGACTGAAATAAGCCCAACTGTCTAGCCCACTACCTCTAACTCATCTGCTCTCAAAAAACATTCTTCTCCTGGCATGTGAGAAGGAAAACAGACAAGTTACTTAATATTAAAATTTGTTACTAAGATGACATAGCTCAGCTCAAGTTTATAAAACCACACACATTACTAAATTCTGTATAAATGGATGACTTGCTACCTGAGTTTGCAACACAATAATCAAAAAGAGAATACAAACTGCAGCCCACATTAATATTACTTGATTATAACTGAATGAGGTCAATAGTTTATTCATTTGCATCAACCCAAGGAGCTCCAAGAAGCCAAACCTTCTAGCCCAGTATATTTAAATCATTCAATGATGAAAGATTGTAATTATTCTTAACAGCATAATCAGTTATTTAAGAACATATATTTGCATATCATTAAGAAACCCTGTTACTGGAATGCAAAGATGTCTTAATGCTAGCAGCATCAATCACTAACACATTTTGTCCCAGGATGCATTCCAGCATCACAGTCACAAAATCACAGAACCTCTGAGGTTGCAAGGAATCTCTGGAGGTCCATCTGGTCCAACTCCTCTGTCTAGCGTCCAACCAGACTTTGTGCCACTGATGGCCACACTCTTGGCCTGGCTGTTCATAGTGTTTTCAATGAACTAAGTGCTCATCCAGCCCATACTTCATCAGCTTCTCTATGAACATCTTACAGGAGACAACGCTGAAAATCTTGCCAAAATCTAGACAGACAATAGCCACTGTCTAGGTTACGAGGACACACCTTGCATCCTAGGAGTTTACCAAATTGGTCAAGCTTGGCTTCCCATTGGTGAATCTATGTGACTACTGCTGACCACTTTCTTGTCCTTCATGTGCCTGAAAGTGGTCAGCAGCATTAGCTGCTCAATCACTTTTCCAAGGATCAAGGTGAGGCTGACCAGCCAGCAGTTCCCTGCATCTTCCCCTTCTTGAAGACAGCAGTGATATTTGCTCTCTAGTCTTTGGGAACTTTCCCAAACAGAATTAATCAACCAAAGATTATCCAGAGTGGCCTTGCAATGACACCTGCCAGCTCCCTCAGCACTCATAGGTGCATCTCATCCAGGATTATGACCTCGTGTATGCCTGCTTTGCCTAAGCATTCCCTGACCTGATTCTCCTCCACTGAGGGTGTACCTTCCCTGCTTCACACTTTTCCCAGAGACTTTTCCCAGGGTCTCTGGGACCTGGGATTCCTGAAGGACTGTAAAGACTGAATCAAGAAGCTCATTCAGTATTTTAAACATTTTTCATGTCCTACATAATCATGTCCCTCCCCATTTGCTGAGCCCATGTTTTCACTGGACTTCCTGCTGTTACGTAGGTAGTAACAGAAACCTTCCTTTTGGTCTTTGAAATCCTGTGCCAGGTTGACCTCCAGTTGGTCTCTGGCTTTTGTAACCTCATCCTAGCACACTCAGTGCCTCTGTACTTCTCCCAGGTACATCTCTGCCAAATGCTGCCCTGAAACAGGTGAGACATAGAATAGCCACAGTAGCTAAGGAGCCAAAGGCCGTCCTGTGCCTTCCAGCCTACACCTGTGTGCATTGTTTGTCAATACAGCCAGTAAGTCTGAGCTGATTTGCTTAACAACTGCACACAGTGGAAGATATTTTTCAGCCAGATGAATTCCCTTATCAGAGCCACACACATGTTTGGGCTAGAGTCACTTGCAGGTGGAAGTCATACAGATAAGAAGAATCAACAAGGGAAATAGGAGAGTTCCAGCTACTTCAGGCAACACTGCCACTAAAAAGTTATTTGGGGCATCTTGCACATACCAAATGAGAAATACTGTCTATGAGAAGCAAGTACTCAAACAATAAAATAGCTTTTTGAAAACAAAAGTTAAACCTTTTTGCATGAAACAAGCTCTATATGGCTGAGGCTTATTGAATTGACTTGGACATACTTTTATTGATTGCTAGGTAACCAAGTATGTTCAGTTCTGTGGTGCACAAAAGCACATGCATACAACCTTCTGAAGTTTTGTTTGGAACACTAAGAAAACTGGACACATCCATTTCATTAACTACAAGAATTAACTTATGACAAGTCAAGTACTTAAAGTGTCTCCAAAGACTGAAGATTTTATAATCAGAAGTATTTCTGGAACAGTACTTTAGGTTCATCAAAAGACAAAAGATAAATGTGTATGTTGAATTAAAATACTAACAAATTGCTTACTGTTGGAATTGCAGTTGTACAGCTGACTCTTCGAAGCCGCCTCTGCATCAGATCATGCTCCATACCGTTGACTTCAGTCTTCAGGCGTTCAAGCTCTTCTTTCTCAAGCTTCAGTTCCTTTGCTAATCTCTCCATCCTTGCTCGTTGATGTAACAGCAAGGCTAATGTTTTACATAGAAGAAATAGTTACTAGTACATAAAAACCTGAACACCGAATTCTTAACTTATGCATAAGATTCATGAGTGACCTTTCTGGAAAAAAAAGGTGATCATAGACATGCAGCCAAATATCAGTGTGGAGATGCTTTCATGCCAAATGAACTACAATTTAGAACAAAGTTCTTCCAGAATAAAAACACATTTTATACAGTAATTTGAAGTTGTTATTACCATTTTGGTCAAAGCTTCTTTTTTTGCATTTGGTCTTTCTTGTCTCAAAAATACAAAGGCACCTGTACAAGGAGACAGCTTCTCAGGATGAAACAGCAACCTAGTTATACTAATACTCTACTGACAAAAGAAAAGAAACAAAACAAAACAAAAAAAACCAGAGGTAAGATCAGAAGGTAACACACACTTAATACCTGCTGTTCAACAGCAGCCTTGAGACTTTAGCCAAATGTCAGTCCCAAATTGTTTTTTTTCACTGCTATTACAAGTGTGGTATAACTTTTAAGTAGTCTTAGCTTTTCAGGGAATATTGTAATCCTCAATACTGAAATATCCCCAGGGTTCAGAGGTAAAACTAAAGAGCTTTAACAAAATAAAGAATCCAGAAAATAAAAAGTTGAGTCAGCTCAGGTGCTTCGGACTCTTAATTTTTATAACAGATTGATTTGTCCAACCACTCTCTGCTGTTAAGTCATATGGTATTGAAATTTATGACTCTCAGTCACAAACTGATGTTGGGGTCCCAGAGAAACAAAGAATTTTGACTAGCTAGAAGACAATATTCGGTTTCCTAAAGAAGAGCATTTCTCAGAATTTCATCATGATGCAAAGCTGGCATGTCAGTGTGATGCTTAATCCTTTCTGATCAGGCTGGTTTTTACCTGATTGAAGTCTGCTAGGACAGAGAAAAATAAGACATTTGATGTGGGTATTCAGACAAACATGCTGCTCATATAACAATGTTCCAGCAAACTGTTCAAAGTAAGGATGCTGTAGAACCTGCAAAATGCTACTTCATGAAAAGCCCCAGCCAGAATTGCCTTTTCTTCACTGCATCCAACAAAGGCAAAGGAAAAGCACATAATATCCAAGAATATTAACATATGAGCTAAAAAGAATTAGAAAAATAAGTAACATGACAACTTACTGCAAAAACAGAACACCCCAACCTGTTACAAACAGATATCAGCATACCGCACAAAAATGTAACACTGTAATTTGGGTTTTGTATGGATTCAGCAGTTCATGGCCAAAGAATAAACACCAAAAAGCCTAGCCAAGAATAACAGCAGGTGTTTTTACACTACAGGCACTAAAATTATTGAACAGAACTGTTCTCTACTTTTTCAAGTAGAGTAAGTCATGCACGCAGAATTAAGAAAAAAAGTACAGATATCAGACTGAATGACTTTCCACTATTGTTACCAAACCCTGTCTCCATGTGATTCCTTCAACTTAACATGGTGTGACACCTTATACTCTAGTATAACTCATCAAATATCATTCATATTACAAGGAAGCAAAGTATAGACACCTGACTGAATTTCTGGTAACACTTTTTACAATGGCTTACATTACAGCAAAAATTAAATAAACTTGTTCCCTAAATTAAGCTGTTAAATACACTCTTTTCTACAACTCCTTTGTAGTAGTAAAAAACAAAATGTTGATACTTCTACAATTTATTTCTATCAAGAGTTCAGAGTGCAGCAATTAAAAAATAGCTCTGGTAGGTATTGCCACAAACGCAAACACCCCAAAAAGCATACACTAATTGGTTTTATTTGGTTTGCTTTTCAGAGACACAAATCTAGTGGAAGGCACAAAAGCAAAGCCATGTTTTACATTTCAGAACATGTTTTTCACAGCTATGAGAAGCTACTTGTATTTTTCTCACATAAATGACAACCTTTACTGAGGCTGTAATAGTAACACTACAGAACAAACCACAAGACCTCAGTTACAGACCTACTGGCATTCATTCTTACTTAAGAATTGGGTCTACAGAATTCCCAATTGGGTCTATGAGGTACAAAACAGGTTTGTTGATGAGTTAGAAGAGCTCAAAAGGCAGTAAATGAAATAAGAAATCAAGAACTACAGAGCAGCACTATAAGCTCTCACTTCAGCTATCTGAAGTAAAAAAAAAGTCTAGAAGGAACAACAGATGAATAGAATCTTCTTTCCAAACACAAATCCAGAAAACACCTGCTGCAGGTTATCATTCTGTCATTACCCAAATGACTGGTTTGAATGCTTGCAGATTGATTCACTTGCTCAATTTTAAATGTTTCAAATCTGTACAGGAGATGACTCCAAGAATAGTAGTTTTCAGCTTAGGCTTTAATTTCACATTTCTTTTCTTTACTGAATTACCAAATTCTTAATTTGTACATGGCATTAAAACTATGCTTTATCCCTATGCAGCAGAACGCATCCTAAAATTTGTCTTCCAATCTCTTCTTCCTCTTTGAAAACTCTAAGTGGAAGAAGTGAACTTTTGATTTAAGTTCTTCAAAATAATTATTTTATTACCTTTAAAAATACTTGTATTGACAAAGTTTTTTTAGCTGCATTCTTACCCCTCTCTTTTCTTTCACTTAATAATCTTCAATCTAAATCAAATGCAGAAACCAGTGCTTCAGGTGTTCTAAACCACTCGAATACAGACCAAATACAAAACATTATAAAAATCCACATGTAAATTTATGACTCAGTTCTTCAATGCAGAATTGACAAAACTGACCACAGAGTATATGAACAAACTACTTATTCTTAGCTGCAGTGTTTTAAGAAAGTCCCCTAAGCACAGCAACATTAAGACCCTTAGAAATTCTTTATGTGTTAGACTGAAATTTTGCAGAATAAAAAAAAAAAAATAAATCCCAGAAAAACCGGTCTGATTTTTGACGCAGTTTCTATTTTCTCTGTACAGATTCAAAATTTCTCACTAAGTAGCAAAATCAAGCTGAAAATGCACTTTACAACACCACAATTTGCAGGGTGAAACATTTACCTTGAGTGTAAGCATAGTCGTCTGATCCAGAACTAGAACTTCTCTGATACTTATGGCTTCCTTTTTCTCCTCCAGATCCTGGGATTACAGAAATAGGCTGAATAGGTTCTGGTGCTGCAGAACGCTCTTCTTGGTCCACTAAATTTAAAAGATTCTCAGTCGGTGCTCGACCTACTGTGATTTTAAAAATGGTTGGGTTTGGCTGAGAAGATACCATTACCCGAGGAGACTGTGTTGGTGCACCTGCAGGTCCAGTTGGCTGAGTGTAGGTAATATACACTGGATTAACACTAAATGGAGGTTTGGGCTGTCCCGACATACCTCTGGATGGAGAGCTCGAAGGAGGAGTAGTGGGTGCATACAGCGGGTGCTGGTTTCGTTGAGATGGTTGATTGCTTATTGGTGAAGGGCTTCTGTTCATTGCAGTCCCAGGTCTTTGTGGTGGCTCAACTGTAATTTCTATTTTATTCATGGAACCTTTGGATAAACTAGGTCCAGCAAAAGGAGGAAGGTACGATACAGAGTGACCACCTTGCTTTTGAAAAGTCTGGGATGCTTGCTGATATGGATGGGGTGGGACAGTGGAAGGACTAGGAGGCATGAAAACATGTGAACTCTGGTGACTCAACTGAGGAGGCTGAACTTGGTGTTGAGGAGAGCCGAAGGGAGAGGGACACTGGGATGCCGGTGGTGATCGAAAAGCCGACTGAGGGATCTGGGGTTGTTTTGGAGAATACTGAGAAGGTTGGTAGTTCTGTTGATGTGGATATACAGGTAGAGGACGAGGAGTATAATGTGGAACTGGGCCCTGTGGCGATGAATGCCACTGTGTATTCTGAGGAGTCTGTCGTCCTGAAGAACTTTGAGATGTTTGTCTAATATAAATAGAGCCAGGAGTCCCATAAAGATTGCTTGGAATCTGTGGAAGAATTTGTAGAGCTCTGGGTACACTCTGTCCAGAGGGGAGGTTTTGTGATACTGTAACAGTAATGGGATTTGTACTGTACCGAGGTATGTGCATATACGTGGGAGGGCCTTGCATAGCAGACGTGTTCATTCCTGGTTGTATGGAAGATGGCTGTGGAGGTGGCTGTGGAGGAGGAGTAGCTGCATTTCTATTCTGGTCATTCATGAAAAATGGATTGTAACTAGGAGAAGCTGCCACCACGGCAGGAGCAGAATGTGGTTCTTGAACTAAGCAAATCAGCTGTTTACCTGCCGTGCGCTGCGGGTCAATGTGTCCATCGCTCGAGCTGTGTACCAGTGTACGACCACCATTCAGCTGAGCTCCATCCCCCGCAGGATAGCTGCTATGAGGATGAATACCCAGATTAATGTGCAAAAGGCTATTCCTATTCATTCTGCTGTCATCAGGGCTGTGGTACTCCATATACAAATACTTGCTGCTCTCCTGTGCCAGGGCTCGACAACAGGCATCGAGGTTGTTGTTGTTCTAGGAGCAAGAACAGACACCTGTTACTGCCACAGAGCACAGGGAAGAGCCACACTCTGTGTTCAACATTCAGCTGAGCACAACCAGGCCTGGCCTGGACACAACTAGGGGTCACATTCTATACAAAGGTATTGTGAAATAAAGATGATACTTGCTACATGGTATGCAAGTAACACATAGCTCATTTTGCATCTGGCACAAATGCTCTGGTAACACTAGTTACACTACGACATATGAAAAAAAAAACAAGTCCTAAAACAGTTTTAGGAAAGCAATGGTTACAACTCTATGTTCTTCAACAAACAAGTCTGTATAAATAACTCCTTCTAGTAACAACACAAATCAAAATTGCAAACTCTGGAAAAGCAGAACAAAAATGCAGATAACATTTCAATGTTTATCTGAGTGTTCACTTTTTCATTTTCAGTTTACTGTTTATCTATTTCTCTTCACCCAGAAGTTTAAAAACCCAACTTTTCATATACCTTAACAATTAAGTCAAAGTATTGCCTGAAGAAAAGAACTGGGGATTCCATTACAATTCCAACCAAATTTAAACTGCCTTTAAGAATTTCGAACTTAGAGCTAAAAAAGATTTATTCATACATCAGTGAGAAACCAAATAACCTTTTCAATGTTTAATTTGTTCTGTGGTACTGGCAGTTGAAATTATACAGACAAATTATGAATCAAATGAGAAACATAAATGGGGAATTCTTTTTCCCTTCTTGCCCTCTCCACTAATTTTAGCTTAATGTAGTCTGTTATAAAAGAACAACACAAATGAAAACTTTTCCAAAGAAGCAGAATCACTAGAAAGTGTTTCAGATGGTGGATTTCTTTTTCTCCCCACTTTACCATATAACAGCCTCCATCAGCTGTGGTTCAGATTTTAAATTAAATAGTAGCTAAAGAAAACAAATTTAAGTTCAACTAAACCTGGCCCTTAGCACCCTAAATTTGTTACACATGACTCAAGACTGGTACCTTCTGTGACAGAGAGCACCTCCTTCCACAGCAAGTGTGTACATATTTATACATGCACATACATGCCTGCCTTCCTCAGTGTGCTAAAATTAGCATTCTAAGGAATATACATTAATAATGGCTGCACTTTTATTTTAAGCACTATCAATATGTAAATTTGTATGCATATATTACAAATATATTGCCTTGTAATACAATTTTCAACAGCCATTGGCTGAAAAGTCATGTTACATTTCTTTTCTCACGGACTGACACCTAGTCAGTTTTAATACCAGACTGAGGATGATTTTCCCAAAATTCCATATGATTTCACTATCAGATGAACTCACACATTCTACATCTTCTCACATGAAGAGTTACTACTAAACAGGACAGAAAAGTGCAGCACTTAAACAGGAACAGCTCTAACTCTATGGACACTTCTCCCTGACAACCTCCCTTCATGCTGAGCTCTTCTGCTAGACATCAGTGGTCAGAGTAGGAATATCTAGACATATTACTAAAAATTTAAAACCAGAATATGTGGGAACCAGACCTTGTATGCAATAACAACCAGCACCACAATGCCAAGACAGCAGTCTCAAAAAAGTGAGCCACTACTATCACTTACTTGCCATCTAGACAGAACTTCACGAACAGAGCCTTCAGCTTCCTTAGGTCACTTGCTCAGGGTGCAGGTAAAGACAACATATATAGGACAGGCTCCTGATCTGATTTTATCAAGGTATGGAATATATTTGCCATTTCAAAGGACCCTCAATTTTTGACAGGTCTAAAACTCCAAAATTATTTAAATCTAGAGCATTTATTGCAAATGGTTATTGGAAACTAGCTCCCACATCTTTAAATATAAAGTGGGTTTGGAAACGATCTACACTTAAAAGCATAACAGGTATTTGCTGTGCAAAGTTTATTAGTTATCCAGAATGCCATATTATAGATACAGAAGGCCATATGCTTCTGCAGCATTAGGGGTTCTTTACTTTTTTCAGTTTAAAAATGTCTATGACAAACACAGTACATCAAATGGATTGTGTACTTAGCAGTAAAGAAGATACGATTATCAGGATAAGTAAAGCTTTAAATTGAAGGGCCTCCCCTACTTTATATTTGTCTGAAAGCAATTAATTTTTATTTGTATACTTTAAAAGACAAAATGCAAAAATTACAACCCCTATTCTAAGTAAACCTTCTCACGTGCCAGGGACAGGCAGGATGCAAGTACAGGATTTCCAACCTCAGCCATGGCCACACAAGGCCAAACCACATCTTGCATGTTTCTATTCCATTCCTGAATCTTCCCATTAACTGAAGGTATTCCCAGATGACCACTACTTCTTACATGTGGTAACTTATTATCACTTCCAATTTCTTATTTTAGATGAAGGCAGAAGGATGAAATGGAAAGGAAAAGGAATGTGGGGAGAAGAATCACCACCTGACCTAGAAAGACAGAAGTACAACTAAACCTCTGGAGAGCCATAGAAAAAAGATACCATGAAGAGGGAAAACTGTCAGATTGATAACTAAATCCAGCTCCTTATCTTGGAAGGATGAGTGACTGCTTACTAAAACCTCTTCCAGCATATGTATGTTATTTTTTTAGCCATCATCAATTAACATCCCATTAGCCACTTTCTTTATTATCCATAAGCATACAGTCACAGGTCATACAGACAATGAAAAAACATCAGTGCAAAATAACCTCAACAAATCAAAGTGAAGAACGACAAAATTTTTGTACTGAAAAGGCAAGACAGAAATGCAAGTAATGGAGTCTTTTAACCTTTTAAAATAAAACCAGGAGAAGGAAAATCTATGCCCCACATGTACTACTAAAAAGGTTTTCACACTAAACTCATATGTCATGCCAAAATGAAATACACAGACTCCTCACCATACCTGAAGCATGCACTGAGATACCACCCCTTCAGGTATCTCAGGGAAACGCTGCCGGAGATCATGGAGTACCTGCACGTCAAGCTGCTGGCTGCCCTGCGCCATGCCAGATGGGTGATGTTCCAGATTACCAGAAAACGGAAGTCAACAGGCCTTCCAATGATTGTGGTCTTCTGAGGCTTCTGGCATTTTCTGTAAGAAAGAAAACACAGTCCTTTAAGCCATCACAACTTTCCATCCTTCCCAAACTGCTTTGTGTAGAAAAACTACTGTAATGCATTTTAACTACCAAGAGAGACAATAGCTTAAACATAAGGGTCGGAATAATTATGTCTCAAATAGAAACATTAAAACACTTAACACAGCATAGGTATGTCTATAATATGGCATTGCACTGGAATGTGCTAGTTCAGGTCTTTACTCAGTCCCATTGTGGAACCATGTGTAACTTTAATTAGTGTGACCTGCCTAAAATGGAACTGTTATATATTTACTCCCAGTGAAATTCTGAACAGTCTGCAGAAAAATCTGAAGTTATCACCAAGTACAGATGTCTTATTTACAACATGCTAGAAATAATAGGCTGGAAAATTAAGTAGCATAATTATCCAAAAATACTCCTGTATTAATAGGGTTCAAACTCTTTTGTCTTTACATCACTACAAATCCAAGAAGTCAGAAGCAATTTTTGTGAAACTGAACAAGAATCAAACAGAATTTAAAGAGCCCTTCCCAGGATTAGAAATGCATCTATGTAAGATTTTCGTAAAATACCTGTTACATTCATACCAACATAATGCGTGACAAAAACCAAACCAAACCCTTTAAACATCTTTCCATTTCAAAATTTTGTATTCAACAACAAAAAGATTCTTTCTGAACTTCATTACCTAAAGACTACTGGATGGCAAATACAGTCTGAGTCAACAAATGCTTTTTGCACTTGTGGCTCATGACCACAGCAGTAACCAAAAGGCAGTTGATGTCTAAGGAAAGATTCACAAAAACTTTGCATGAGGTGGTGCCTGACACAGCCCCTGTTACACACCTATCAGTGCTAAGCTTCAAAAGCCTTTCCAACAATACTGCTCAGTGGAATTCTTAACTGCAGAGAATGCACTGCTGTGTTCAAAAAGGAAACAAAATCAGATACCAGCAGAGCTGGTGTTTATTAGCTACCCAAAGTCCCAAGTTAAAATCATTCTTATCTTGACCTCAGTGCAACTGTGCACATGGTGCAGGTATTCCAGTCAGCTTTTCATCTGTCAGTTCAACTTCCAGCAGCAGCCTCCAGCAGCACAACAGATAAGCAAATGCACATATACCTCTAGGCACTAAAATTTCAACAGCTTCCTCTGAAAGTTTCTTCATTTTCATAGGCAAGAAAACTTTCTTTCAAAGAAAAGGAGAGTGTCAGGTTTAGGGTAAAAAAAACCAACTTTGTTTAAAGTTTTAGATGTAAAAAAAGCAGGAGTCGAGTCCAGTCTACAACGTGTGGCTGTGCATGTGGACAGCTCTCAGCTGTCATCAGCATTCATGGAACACCACACGTGCTCACAGAAAACGTCCCTCTCTGCCCCATCTCACATATTCCAGTACACAGTATGACACCTGCCACATCACACACTTATCCAACATAAATGAGACAAGTCTAAAGAACAGTGAGATATGTTAATTATCTTCCTTTGACTTAAGAAATAGAGCAATAAACTTATATTGTACACCACAACTCATTTCTGTCCACTGCAGTAATGCTTTTTTTTTTTAAAGGAAATGGAGCTTCCACCAGAAAACTTCTATCTACACTTACAATAGGGGATCGTTTATGAAACTAATTCTCTTTTGTAAATGATGAACAATCATCATACTCTGAAAGGCAGAGCATCACAAGAATACTCAAAGAAAACCTGACAGCAACCAAGCTCTGTTTCTAGACAATTCTCCTATCCCAGGAAGCAAAATGCAGTAATGAAGAAGTACCCTATCAAAATAAATTGCAGTTAAAACCTCTGTGGAATAACAAATGATGGCATCCAAAACACTAGTTAATAATTATAAGAATTTCATTTGCACTGGCAAGAGCCTTTGCATCACTTCTCTCTTCAAATACAAAGTTTAAATATAACATAAGTGACTGTGTAAATGTAACATGTGGACTGAAGATCCATCATCAATACATTGAAAGTTTTACAATTTAAAAATAATAGGTATTATTTTTTTGTTTTCTAACATTTCCCAAACGTGTGGTGAGTAGAGGTATAACACAAAGTAACTGGGCAGTTACTGGCCAACTATGAATTTTATCAGACTTCTAAACACAACGGGTAACAAAGTTCCATTTTTATTTTGAGGAGTTGAAGCTTCCAGCCTTTCCAGTTACACAGATAGCCTTAAAAAGTCAAAAAGAAATCCAAAATCACTGTTTAGAAACATGAACAAACACACAATCATTCTGAAGTCCTTGGATTACATAGCTAAACTACTGTGGAAATTTGTTGGTTTTTCTTCCTCCAGCCAATACCACAGAATTTACTAATGTCATTATGTACAAGCCCAGCCTTTTGTCCTACCTATTGTCCAGCGTTTTGTTCAGCTTATAGTACTTGACCTGACTACAACTGACTGCACATTTTCCACTCTAAGCAGGCACAAACTGGCTGGAATACAACACCCACTTCCCATGTTGCTCCACAGCACACGGCAGGCAGAGAAGCAAGTTATTCAGAGAGCCAAGGGCTTACAGCAAAGGCTACACAGCTGAGATGCTTAGACAAGAACTCCTGCTGAGCCTCAACAGGCAAGGAAAGCAATCCTTCAAAGACTTTCTTCCATAGCATTCACAGGCTAAGGGACACACACTGAGGTGCCTGACATGACCAGCCTTTTAATTACTGAAAGTTCAATGCATCAAGCACCAGCTCAAATCAAAACGAAAGCAAGGTGCTTCATCTGTAACTGTCAGGAAGGAGTTGAGGGTACCCAAAGTCTAGAAGCAAACTATCTCATGAAGATGGAATAAACTAGCAGTGCTAAATACATAGCAGTTCCAACAGCAAAGCCTCAGCATATTGCCACAGAATTGGTCCTGTTCTGTTAACACACTGAGCTGACCTCGGGAACCACTCAGTGAATCCCAGGGATTATGTAAACCATGGCTCAAGTCCTAAAGAAATACAATAATTTGTTTCTTCACACCTTTTGCATGCCCAAATGATAGGTACATGAAAACAGCATCTTTACATTTAATCTTTTCCTTAAGCCATTTGTGTATATTGCAAGTTAAGAAAACAGCCAACAGTTTTATCAATCAACTGATGCCTCTTTTCTGAATGAATTTATAAAAAAGTAGAACTACTACAGTCTTGATCCTCCCCAAGATCCGTTCAAATGCGTAGAGAAGGAAATCTATTCTGCTGCTGTCATTTTTGAAGCACTAAATCACCAGGAATAAGATCCAACTGAAACTAAATTATGTCAATAAATACTATCTGAAAATGTATAAATCTTTGTACTGATGTGTGCTGATACAATTACTATGTATGGAGCAAATAAGTAATTCCTGAGTGAATTTCCAGAAAATAGGCTACCTGGAAGACAATTTCTTAGGCCTTAATAATTTAAGTGTTAAGAGTTTTATAACAATAGTTGGGCATTGAAATGTAAGAGGAAAAAAAATCAAGAGGCAGGACACAGTAATAAAAAATTAGCTTACAGAATCATAAATATACTGGAGTCAGAAGCAACCCGTAAGGAATATCAAAGTCCAGCTCCTTGTCCTGCACAGGACAGCCCCAAGAATCATACCACGCTGAGAGGGTTGTCCAAACACCTCTTGAACAGATACCAGGTCAGAACTGAAACTGCACTTTGAACTCCCCATCTTGCTCACCTTCCAAACAACACTAACACTATCCTCTACATAAAACTCTTCCTGAAAACTATGACAGACCAACTGATTACAGGCAGCAGCTCTTTATCACCAGAATGATCACACGCCCTACCTCTCCGCTGACGCACTGGTTAAATGTTTCCAAAGGCCAGGATACTGTCCATATATTGCCTGCCAGCAGTAACACATGAAGAGAAGACACTAATTAGCTCAGACAACATATTTAGAAAGCACTTTATTAAACCGAATATTAGTATCTTTGGGGTTTTAGCCACTACTGTCATTTCAACAAATGAATATGATTTCAGCCATTATTGCATCATCACATCCCAATTCCACTTCTGTATATCAGTACTCAAGTAGATGTTAAGGTGTATAACTACTGTGGTACTTTCTACAGTGACTGCAAACATACAGCAGAAAAGCTGTTGAAGAGCAACATTTTTGTACATCAATTTATATAGAGCCATGACATTTGAAGATAAAAATTCAAATGGAATTGCTTCACACAAAGGATTAACTATGCAAAAATACATTTTTTAACATCTCATACCACCCATACCTATTATTTAATAGGCATCCATTATAGCCTTGTAAACATGTCCAGCATATGACTTGGATGCAGATGCAACCATGTAATCCCACTTTTAATCCTTGAACAGTCTCTAGGAACCACTGTTACCTTAAATTCAAAGGTGCCTGCCCGCAGTAGAAAATTACATTGGCTGGAATTGTTAAAAAACATCACAATCAATTAATTGTAATACTGAAAAGAAAGACAACAGATTTGTACACTAAGTTTGCATTTATGTAACCATTCAAATAAGCAAAACACAATTAACTCATCCCACAAATATCAGAATACTCACATCAATGCAGCTAAAACATTGGATTGCTCTTGCAGCAAAGGCAGGCAAATGGTTTCATGGTAATGTGACACTTTCACAAAGACTTGCTAGCTGCAAGAGCTTAAAATCTCAGTAATACGAAAAACTAAAGCATTGTAACCAAGAGCAATTTTTCCTCACAACCATATTCAGTCACACACTCACTGTATAAACACAATATATGAGAAAACTAAGGATTATCTTTCCCTGCAACTGTTCAGCTAAAATAATTTTTAGGATTATATATAGCTAGGCAGAACTTTCCCACCTCAGAAATCAGAATGTCTATTTGTTAAGAGAAGTGTTCTTTATTTACAGGGTGATATATTGCACAGCTTTGGGACTGTATTGCTTCACACAGTAGGAAAGACATAATAGAACATAAAGATATTCTGTCAGTTCATACAGACTTATAAAAGTTCAAAAAAGCAAAATAAAAGCAGTCAACATTTAAAGCTGAGCTCAGCGTGCTGCTGCCACTGCTCTGAATGTCTGGCTATGTCAGTAAAACCACAGCTTCATGGCTTGGCAAGCTGTCTTCTGATGAAGAGTCATTCACTTGTGTAAAAGATCAACAGATTCATAAACCCCCTGGATGGTAGAAAGGCAAGATGAAGCACAAAAAAGAAGTATACAGCAGAATGAAACTAAAAATAAAGCTGACAAGCTATCACTGTTGACCAATTGATCTCTTATGGTAAAGTTATACAAGCTCTCCTGACAATCCCACATCCCTGTCCATTTATCCATACAACAGTTACCCAGATGTGTCATGTGATGGCCTGGAACAGCTCACAGTACTGAAATGGAACATAAATCATTAAAGTCAGCATGATTAGAATACTATCATCTCAGATGGATGAAAAAGGAGTGTACAGCAACAAAATCATTCCTTCACTTGTTTGTTTTTTCCCAGTAGCTTAAACTTAAGCAGCGATCAGTTTTATCCATGTTTGAGACTTTTCCACAGACTCTATACATGAGCAATATTGCAATACAGTGTGGTGTGTGTTTATCACACAAAAACAATATATAACTCTGAGGTAACAGAAACCTAGACAGAGGAAACCCATTTTTGGCAGAACAGTGACACTGCCTAGAAACATGATTCATGTATAAAAGTGTTTCATCTGTAACATGTGCACAAGCATGTTGATTACACAGGTTGTTACAAAAAATTCAAAAAATCATTATCAAGCACTATTCCCTCTTAGGCATGTGTTCTGTGTGCTTTAGTATTGGCTTTGCTTTTCTCCCTTTAATTACACTCTGTGCCATCCTTATGGGCCATCAACATTGAAATGAACTAGTGCTTAGTGTTACTCATTTACTGCTTTCTCTCTTCCATCTGCATTACAGAATCAATGAGGTTGGAAAAGACTTCCAAGACCAAGTGTAACCTCTGACTGAATACCACCATGCCCACTAAACCATACCACCAAGTGCCACGTCTACTCATTTTCTGAACACTTCTGAACACGTGGTGACTCCACCCTTCCCTGGGCAGCCTGTTCCCATATTTAATCACTCTTTCAGTGAAGAAATTTTTCCTGATAGGCAACCAGAACCTCCCCTGGTACAACCTGAGGCCCAGTTCCCTTTGTTCCCCTTCTACTTATCTGGGAGAAGAGATAGACTCCCACCTGGCTACAACCTCCTTACAGGCAGGTGAAGTGAGCAGTGAGGTCACCCCCTGAGGTCTCCTTCTCTCCAGGCTAAACCTGGCTGCCACAGCTGCTCCTAAGGAGAATTGTGTTCCAGGCCCTTCACCACCCTCCACTGTCTTTCTCTGGACATGCTCCAGCACCTCCTTGCAATGAGAGATCTAAAACTTGTCTTTTCAAACTAAACATTTATATAGAGACCTTATTTATTCCATTGCTTTGGAAGTAAAAGGGGTGAAACTCATCCCTATCCCATAGACAAGTCAAATCTCCACAAAGTAGAATTTACTTTTAATACCTACATTACACTGGGAAATAGTAAAAACTGAACAATAATGAGAAGATCACTTAGCTGGAACAATGATACTCCTTTTAGCAAGTAGCTAAGAGGTTCTTGGCCAGTAATTCCTCTATTAAGTCACAGCACAGTCTGGTTGGGACAAGACCTTCAAAGGTCACCCCAGTTCCAAAGCCCTGCTGAGGGGGCACTAGACCAGGCTGCACAAAGCCCTGTCCAGCATGGCCTGGAACACTGCTAACGATGGGGCATCACTTGTCTGAGCAGACTGTTCCAGTGTCTCACCACTCTCATCAGAAATTCCTTCCTTATGTCTAATCTAAACCTACTGTCTTTCTGTTTAAAATCACTGCCTCTCATGCTGTCATGACAGACCTCGGTAAGAAGTCTCTTGTACACTGAGAGGCCATAGCAGTAAATACTTTGAAGGAACTGATGGTTCTCTCACTCCAGTGAACAAGTAGAAGCAGCTCTCACTATAGAGCAAAGTTACAAAGAAGAAAGTTTCCAAGGCTGGGGGATAGGTCAGGAATGATGCTACTATGCCACAAATACTATAGCTTCCAGGAGGGCTCTGCAAAACATGAGGCACAACTACATGCTGTAAAGGCCCCAAGCGAGTTTGTACAGCTCACAGATAATTCTGAGGCTACCATAAGCATCACAATTGCACCCAAAGTTATGAGAACAATCAACTGCCTTTCTTATGAGGACATATGATCTATAATTTCTGACCGAACATTCGTGAAATGAGGCTATGGTTGGGAAAAATCCCGCAAGGAACAGTACACTGTCAGATTTCCTATTTCATCCACTTCTGTGTTGGCCCTGATAAAAGCAGTTTTATGATGGTGCAAAAAGTTTTTGGTAGTGATATCCTATTCTGGGAATGAACCAGAAAGGATATAAGAAAATGTGAAACTGAGAATACACTATGAAGCATTGGAGAAGGTCTACTGCAAACCCATTGATCATAAATTTCAGCTTTCTCTTCATTTTTAAGTACAATCTGCTATTCATATTTCCAAGTTTAGTAATTACTAGAAGCTGAGGTTTATACAAGAAAGAAACTGAGCTAAAAAATGCAAAAGTACTGGACTATTGTTTCATACACAATCTGTTTGACAAAGTGAACTTCCTTCTCAGAAGTTTGAGATTAACACTTCTCAAAGAAGCAACGTCTCCAAACATTGCTATGCACAGTTACCTGCAGAGCACAGTCTGAATCTTGACCAGCACAACAGGAATTCAATATTGTTCCAGCCTGGGATGTTTGACAGCTCCTACACAAGGTGATTCTTAGCATTAACTCCTACTCCTACATGACAAATTCATTGCTACATACTGAATTCACCTGTAAAACATTCGGAACAGGCTTTGTTCTCAAGATATATTCACAACAGTTAAAACACGAGGCACTTCTACAAAATCTAACACTGCAAGTACTTTGCAGGATTTCAGCTCGGTAAGAATTCACTAAAGTCACAAGTTGCAAAAAGTGTCAAGCCAGAAGTCGTAATTTTAAAAAAAAACAAACCAACCAACTCACCACATTCGCATTACTTACATTGAACTTGTAAAGTGTTTGAGCGTAGGTGTTACCTACACTCATAAATCAGCTGTTACACATTTCAATGGTTAGTCACAAAATTAGCCTAAATATGTCCCTCACTTTTCTTTATATTTTCACTTTGACTTGGGCTTCTTCCTGTTAAAAATGACTGCTCTAAACAAACAAATTGCTATCAATAAATCTGAAAGATGCTCCATTTGCAGAGTAAAATCAACACAAACATGCTGATTGCCTGAGCCTGCAGATACTTCTATAAAAGGCACACCACTGCACTTCACCCATTCAGGGCTACACTATTTGAATTATTAACCAGTTTTTTACTTGGAGTGGCTCAGAAAACAATTAAGTCTCTGATGAGTTTTTCTATGACAAATCTTGAAAATACTCTATATTCAATACATTGAATCAAAACTTTCTACTTTGTTGACAACTGCATATATGGAAAAGCTTTACAGGGCTGTCTTGGTCTGAAAGACAGGTGTCTGCTAGGGAAGGCAGGAGCCTTCCTTGGAATGGTGAATGTAAATCCCCTCCCTCCAACTTATTATAACCTTGAAATTAATGGGCTCTCAGGCAAAGATGTGAGGATAGGAATAAGAGCTCTTTACTAGTGTGTATAATAAAGCAAATAAAAAAACAACAACCACAGCATTAACCACAACCAGAGCAGGAATCCAGTGACCCTTCTGGGGTCACAAACCCTGGGGCAGCAGATCCCAGTGCCCAGACATGAAAGGATGGAGGAGAGACTTTGTCTCACAAACCCTGGGGCAGCAGATCCCGGTGCCCAGACATGAAAGGATGGAGGAGAGGCTTTGTCTCACAAACCCTGGGGCAGCAGATCCCGGTGCCCACACATGAAAGGATGGAGGAGAGGCTTTATCTCACAAACCCTGGGGCAGCGGATCCCAGCGCCCCTGCAGGACTCTGAGGAGCTCCACGCTGGGATGGCAGGAATGAGCAAAGATTCCAGGCTGATGGACGAGATGTATCAAACTTTGGAGCTGTGGCTGGAACCACCAGACATCTCGGCAGGCAGGGGGTGGAGGCTACAGTGCAGTGAAACTCGGAGCAGTGCTGAAGAAGCAGCGGGGGCGGGAAGCACCTGGCTCCCAGCAGAGCAGGAAGGGGCCAGCCCAAGATCCCGGGCACCCAAGCAGATGGGAACAGGTCCCTCTATTAGTGAGGTGGGTGCTAATAAGATCCTAGTTCGGTGCCTCAGCCTCTATCCTTTACCTGCCTCTATTCTCGTAGTATTTCTGTCCCTAGGAGAGAAACCCCCCAGCATGAGAGAAATGCAACCAGATGCGCACCCTCCCCCTGGGCTGGGCCACTTCGTTTTCTTAAGTACCCAGTAGTCAGTAGTATTTCTTAGTAACTTATGGGAAAAATTCTATAGGTAAGGAGGAACAAAAGAAAACAAACCTAACCCCCAACAAGGATGCAGACAATTACTGTAACACACCTTGTCTTAAAACATTCACATTTTTCTGCATCATTGAGAAAATGATCACAAGTATATTTACACCATAAAGCAGAAGAATTCCTTTTCCTGCAGAGACAGAAGAGGCTGTAATGAGCACTAGTTTCAAGTTAAGTGACCTGTGTAAGTATTAGCAGCCCATATAAGTGACAACTCTGCAAAAAGCAGTATCAATTGCAGACTGCCTGCACACTTTACTCCCTACATTTCTAGCCCCAAAACAGCCAGTTGAGAAAGGAGAAAATGATACTGGGAAGCACAACATTCAACACTCTCTGGCCTGATGACCACCAGCCTCTCCTCACTTTGGCCATCTGAAACTAGAAGAAAAACCCTAATCTGGAAGAAAGTGGAGTGAGGGGATGATAGAACCACCTTTCAGGACCTCCAGCAAACAGAAACTGATGAAGGATATGACTCTTCACACATCAAGCTGAGGAGTGAAACAGACAAGCACATATAAACAGGAACCAAAAAGTAAGAAACAAAAAAGGAGAAAGCTGATAGAGAAATAAACAAGGAATAGACAGGAGTCAATACAGAACAACATGAAAAATATGAACCATACTCACTACAGGAGAAAACATCCACTTGCATTTTTAAAGTTTTGAATTAAACTTTGGTGGCCTGAAAGCATGCCTGTCTTTTCTATCATTCCAGAAGAATCTGTTAATGTAAGGAAATCTAACATGGACCTTGCTGATTCTGTGGTAGCTTCTGACAAGTCTTGCATGAATACCTGCTCACGGGAGTGTTGCAAGACAGTCCCATAGAGAGGTTACACACGTTATATTAGTGTTATTTATGTTCATTGCAATATACCATATTGACACATTGAGGTTATCCATGATCACACCTGTACACGTATAGGCGCTTCACCATGTGCCATAGCCAGGGAACTGCTGCGCCCAATGCCCTTAAAATAAAAAATTATCTGCACCTTAAAATAAAAAATTATCTGCCAACAACATAAATACATACAGACATGTATGAGCTATATATGTATATATACAGATGTTATATACACCCTAAATCATGCTTTTTGCATCTTTTTTTTTCTTTTTGCTTTTGGGGACAGAGAAGGACGAATGCCTTAAAATTAGATTGTTGTTTCTGTAACGTGAGACCACAATCATCCTCTATTAACATTATTTTATCTCAACTTCGTCCCAGATGGACTTTCTGGGGAGATGTGCCTTAGATACTACAGAATGCAGACATTTTGAAACATCTTCTGTCTACACTGACTTCAGCATTCTCTATTAAAAAACAGCAATGGGATACAAAACAAAAAAAAAAAAAAAATTTGTTCATCCTAAAATGTACTGATGCATTCCTGCCAAAATTCTTGTACAGCTTTAAAGGCCTTGAAGAGTATCCAGTATCTTTACTTGATGAAAGCTTTAGAATATCCTCTTCCTACAGAGAGCTCCAAATCAGGTGGGTTTAACACCTGAGAAACTACAGATAACAGCAGGAAAATTGCAGCCACCTACACCAAACTTTTTCATCAACAAAATTAATTTCTGCTTAGAGTCAAAGAATGGGTTGGGTTGGAAGGGATTTTAAAGATTACCTAAATCCAAACCCACTGCCATGGGCAGTGACACCTTTTCAGTAGATTTATATATGTATACGTGTGTATGTATATGTTTGTCAATATATTTTTATTATTTATATTTCTTGTATTTATTGCTTCTCCCAAATTAAAAATCTAACAGCTACTCAGTAAATCCTTCTGTTCCCCACTCAATACAGTATCCAAAGTCCGTATACATTTGAAAAAATAATACTTATAGCTAGAATATTCTATTCTTATAATGCAGCAGTCTTCATACTGTCAAATAATTTTCATGCTCTTCTGTGCACACTGGGCACAATTTTAAACTGATTTTTTCCTAACATTTATTCTAGTTTTCTTATTTTCTAAAATTAAATAGGAATATTAATGAATTATAATCACTCACAGGTCAGCTATAGTTAACATAAAAGCATAAACTCCTAAAACCCACACAAGCTCTCCAAGACTAAGTCATGACTTGGGTAGGTTAACCAAAGCTATGTTTGCAGTCCGAACACCTTAGTTATTCAACTCGATGACACCGCCTGCAAAGGCAGGTTGGCAGTATTTGGGTCATCAGTCATAACATTTGTTTATTTTTGTTGGTTTGACACTGGGCCAGAAGATTTGAAATCCAAGTGATGAGATTAATGCAATTCCTGGCTGGAGCATGTGTAACTTTTTACATACAGCTGAGCATAAAACGACCAATTTTGTGATGATGGAGCTGGATGCTCCTTCACAGAGCCTGTGACTGCAAGCTATAGCAAGAACATGTTGAACCCTGTGGCTTCATAGAATCAGCCTTGTGGGATACAAAGGAGTACACAAAGGAGAGGGTAAATAGGTCCTTTACTACTAGGCAGTCTTTCCACAGCTGACACACTGCCCGGCTGGCTGATGGTGAAATTAAAAGTAAATGTCGCTTTCATCAGATAGAGATACTGAAAAAAAAATTGTATAAATCTGAATATGAGACAAAATGAATGAGGTACACTTTCTGGAACTTTAAGGAATAAGTAGTATTTGACTTTTCAAAGTGTTTCACCCAAAATCCCTATTCACAGTTTCAAGGGTATCATTTCAAGGTATTTTTACAATACCTTATTTTTATTCTACATGACAAATACCCTTCCAAATGTAAGTTCCGCATGCAAGTTAAACACTTTAAGCAATCAGCATCTCTGTAAAGCCAAATCATTTCCACACTGATCTGCCTTACTGTACTCCATTAAGGTTGGTAGGATAAACTGCACTGATTTCATTTCCCTTTTAGGAAGCTATCCTCATAATCCTGCTTTAGAAGAAAAAAAACCACTAGGGCTCAAAGGCAGCTTCAACTTAAAATAGTTACTAACTCAGTCTCTTCTTAAAGAGGTTTGGATTATTTCATTTCTCAAAAACAAATAGATGCTGTCCAGCAGCTCAAGGTAGGTGCAGCCTGCAAAATCCATGTCCTTCCTTCTTTGTTTCAATAGACCTCTCTTCTTTTAGGATTCAAGGAGTTTTCTGGGTAACTCAGTAAAGTAATAGCTAAAGAACTGTTGAAAGATTCTCTAAACCACACTGAGCTTGCTCTGGCATTTGTGCTGTGCTCAGGGCTCTTCACCTCCATCAGAACAAAAGACTGGAACTGACACCCACCCAAGAATTTGAGTGTCTCAGATGCACTACAAGACTGCAAGGGCCTTTCTTTCACCTGATATGTCACAGTGGTTTCATTTGCTTAGATACTGCAGCAAGGAAGAGATGTGGTATTTAGTTCTTTAACCAATCTCCCAGTTTCTTTACTGTTTAGAATATGGTTTGTAGAAAGCAACAAAATGTGGAGCACGCCCAGATCTTCAATTAATAACTAAGAATTTCAACCTTTTCAAACCAGTCTTCTTGTTTAACTTCCTTGAGTCTTGAGGGGCATCATGCACAGAAAACAGAGGGAAAAAATAAGAAAAAAACCCAACAAACAAGGTCATATCTTACCACAAATCCAAAGCAGTCTTATATACAACAGGAGCTTAGACAGTAGAAAAATCTAAAGTTTAAAATAACCTGCTGTCTTCCCCTGGCCAGACAAGCTCAACTGCCACCAGAGTAAACCCCTGAGGCCAGTAGGTGACACACAATGCCTGCCCTGGACAAAGGAGCACAAAGTGAATACTATTATTTCTGAATTAAAAAAAAAAAAAAACCAAAACAAAAAACCTAGATAGTTGAAAGCAAAAATATATTAAAATAACATTTTAATCTGATGCCTTGATTCCAAAATCATGTCTCAAGTAGTCACACCCTCTGCTTCACCAAACAGCCCAATGACTCCTTCAGAATTCTCACAACATTACTGCAAACAAACTCAGCTCTAAGGATTTACACAACCCAGACTCAAGTGTAAGCTTTGGGCTCTCTCTGCTTTTAAAGCAGAGGGAGAAGAAAGGAGATGAAAACCTTTGACATTTCTAGGGCTGTTTAAGCACAAGCCTTATTCTATTTTGTTTTGTTATTCCTCCCCCACAGGAGGAAAAGCAATGCTACACGTTGAGTATGTGATTGGCCAGATGAGCAATACCTTAACAGACTTGTTAAGTTTGACTATAAATCACATGCAGATTCTCTGTTCCTTCCAACTGATGGAGAAATATGCAAATTGAGTAATTAGATACCTCTGAGAAGTATGTCCTTTGATTCAGCAAGGTAATTCACGTTTTAAAAAACTTCAGACAATACAAAAATTATTGATGCTTATTTTCACGACTACTTCACCAGTTTTCCATCATGGTGAACCAAACTCAGTACTATTTAAAGTTTGGGGGTTTTACTGGCTGAAAAACTATGAATTTTTTTTTCAAAAACTATTTACCTGAGAACCACAATCAAAAGAACCCCCAGTTATCAGATTTACCTTATAATACCATCTTACCCAACCTTACTGATTCTATTTTAGCCACCTTCTGCCAAGAAGGGTTACTGGGCTCCAGGCAGGGAATGCACAAGACTTTGGATACCAAACACTCACTAATTCTCCATTACTGTCTGCACAGCTTAACCTATGGAGTTACTTTTAATTCAAATATCTTATTACATATTTTGTCTAATTTTCAAATGCATTAAAAGTAAATCCCACACAAATTTAAACATTTGCAGAAGACAATGCACATTGAACTCTGTATACTTCCTCAAATACACAATCTCAATTACTTCGATTATTTGTCAGATTTCCACACCCAAGCATTCACTTTGATGAGAAGAGCAACTTTACATATTTGAAAAGTAAATGAACTGCACACAGGCCATGGACAAAACAGCCTAATGAGAAACTGCCTTTACAATAACACATTTCCAAGTATGTCTAAAGGTAAAGACATTCCTTCTGTAGTTATACATGTTCAATTCAACTGAATCAAGCCCAGAATAAATAGAAACTACACATAAAAAAACCCAAACAGGCACACAATTAAGCCACAGGTTCAAACACTGTAGTATTGACTTTCTACTTATTATTCACTATGCAAACTTTCAATGACATCATGAAAGAATCATATAAGCACGATAAAATTCTATTTAAAATTCTCAATCTGCAATTTATTTATTACAAAAGGCAACTTTTAAATTATTTTCAAATAAGAACCAAATATTTAAAGGAAATCTCATTACTAGAAATCAAAAGTATCTGTTCCTAATTTACAAAATTTTTCATACAACTGCTTTTACCTAAATAAAACAGAACCACCAAATGTATTTTACATTTTAAAAGCAGTGTTTAAATTAATAGCATAAAATAAAAATATCTTTAACAAAGACTATGCAATAAACATATTCTAGGACTTGTCTGGGAGACAGTAGAAAGACAACTTAGCAGCGAATTCTGGAATATTAGAACTGCTGAATAAGATGCTGTTGAACATTACTTCCAGAAACAGAAAAAAACCCAAAAAATTCTAAAACATCAAAAGTGCAAAATAATTAACAGAAGGAAAAAAACACACCAAAAATTACAAACATACTACACTCAAATGCCAAGCTTCTTACAAAGTTTAACTGGGACCATATGGCTGCAATCTAATTCCTTTCTACACAGCGACACAGAAATACAGTTACAAGGGAAAAGCAACACTGGACATCTAAACCCATCATTTTTTTTTGTCCAGCATACAGTGTCACAACCCAGAACACCAAGGAAACAGCAATCTCAGCAAAAGAGAGGTGGTTTTGATACTGCTGTTGAACTCTGAAAAAACATTTAAAAATTTGAACAAGTGAGTATTCAGCACAAAAACCCTTTCACTTAAGGAAATAAGTTGGGGTGGTAGTGGGGGAGGAAACTTTGTTTAGGGAAGTATTTATCATCATAAAATGCTCTCCAATAGCACACACGCCGGGTGCTTCCACAAGAGAAACTGTCGCAAAGGAAGTCTCATCTGTTTCATAATCACTTTAAACTAGTAAAACCACAATAATTCTGAAAAAAGAATTTGCTTCTCCTTTTCTTTCAATGCTTGCTCCTCCCAACACACCACCACAAATATAGACACCAAATGGCAACATGAACATCACTAAAGCTAAACTTTGATTTACAAACACTAAATTACCGCCCAAACTGGACCAGTTCTCTGATTCCCCTCAAAACCCCACAACATCCTGTGTCCTAGACAGACACAAAACTTTGAGACAGAAGCAGGCAGCCAGGATGAGACAGAAAGAAGTGTTAGACCAAAGTGTCATGATGAGGTGTTACCACAAAGACCTCAGAGCAGACTCTCTCTTCAGGTAAGGCACAAAAACTTGGTAGAAATTACTGTCTCATTAAGAAAGCAGCGCAAGTCACAGTCCGAGGCTCAACTCTTTGATTCCATCTAGCAGTTTTCCTGTTACTCCCAGGACCCTCACAGTTGCAAGGAACTATGCAACCAACAGTCCTGGTTGCAGTCAACGTATCTGGTTGGTCACACTTCACCCAGTGATTTAGACACTGAAGTAAAACATGTAACATTTCTAAAAGTCTTACTTTCCATGTTAAATGATAAATCAGCATCTCCTTGAAATCCAGACGATCTATATTCAAGCAAACCAGAAACCTAAACCTTGGAGAAGCAATTGTTCTCAACTTCCTGAAAAACCTGCCTTCCTGAGATTTTTTTTTTTTTTCTGGATTTGGAAGAACTGGGAAAAGTTCTTAGCCTTGACCACAGGAAAAACAAAGCCATCAGAACAGATTAGTTATGAATTTCAGGGATTAGCAAATACAGATCACAGAACAGAGAAAATAATCCAAAAACCATGGCAAACCATACAAAATACAAATATTGTGATTAAAAATGTTAGTATTTTGATATACGTAGAACTGATATGAGTTTAATTCAATATCATGTAAGAATTAAAACACATATCTAAAGACAAGTTTGCAATCCTCACAGATCCCACCTGCAGAAAGACTTAAAATCACAGTAATATACTAATCTTTGAGTATTTAATAAAACTAACACAAATTTGATGTACTTGAATATATGTGTAATAAAAACCTATTATAATTCAACCTTGAGGTTTGCACCTTAGTAAACTCATTTAATGTTTAAGCAGTCTTTTTTCATAGCTAGTAAAATCATTAACCTTTAAAGGAACTCAAATTAAATACTGCTTACTACAAATGCAATACAGCTTTTTTAAAGTGCTTTTTAAGAATACAGAATTCAAATCATCATCAAAATACTTTCTGAATATTAAAAAAAATTGCAATTTTCGGTGGAGTATTTGTCTACTGGATAGTCTACTAGTGGTTTTCTGTCACACTGTACATGCCATTGGTAACCAAACAACTAAGATGCTCATAGTACAGAGCATGGGATCATTAGCAGCACTGAACAAATGACCCCAAACATCAAATTTTTCTTATTGCTTGACTTTTATTATAGTTTAATAAAAATTAAGATTATTTATGATTATGTAACATAGTTACATAATTCACAAATTCTACTATACACAGAAACTTGCTCCGCACGCCTAAGTACTTGCTGGGAAAACAAAACAAACAGCACCCTCACCCCCCTAAAACCAACTACAGTGAAAATAACAAAACAAAACCAAACTCAGAAAAGCAGACAAAAGAAAGCCCTAAGCAAGTTTAAATGCATTCCCCTTAAGTACGTAGAGTGTTCACTTTCTGAACAGACTAAACAGCTGTGCCATAAATAGTTTCACTTAAAAAATGAGTGCAGCTTACATAAGCATGTGGCAGTCAACCATTTTTACTGATGGTACTACAACCAACAGTGGCAAAAAAGTTCAGAAAGCAGCACTTAGGAACTAATTCAAAATATCTATAGTCCTTACTCCAAGGCTGACTAAGCAAGGCTACTGGCAAAGCTTGAACTCAAATATTCCATGAATGTCAAGTGGATAGAGTAATCCAAGGATTATGCTCAAGAGAAGTCATTCAGAGGAGCCCCAAAGTAGAGATTTCCTGCTGTCACAAGGACGTAACTTCTCCCGTAAGACACATCTGTTTTTTCTGGAATCCGTGTTCTAGCACATAGCCAAAACACAAGAACAAAATATATAAAAATGTCAATGTCATAACTACTTTCATCTCACCTGAATAATAGAAATTCTAACACTTAAACCAATTTTGGTTTTTTTCTCCTCTTCTAGAGCCCACAAAAGCCTTACCTTTCAAAACTTTCAACAAACAGATATTTTAGACACTTTAGAATTTCATTCTTTAAACTTCTTTACAGGAAGCTGGACAAAACAATGATCTATGGTATAGATTTTACCAGTATTCAGTGGTGGGGGAGAAGCACATAAGGACTGCTTGGTTCTGTGGAATCTTTCTAAAACTCAATGCACAGAAGAGAGTCAAACTTCCTTTGATCCTTTCCTGTCAGCTCCCCAACACCAATTCCCCTTCAGCTAGCCCTCTGAGCCATCAAGCCCATGAACTGCAGCCACACATGGACCACAGCTCCACTGAGCCCAGGAGTGGCAATAAGAAGCTTCTCCACCTCATCCAACCACCAGGAGAGTGAGCAGGACGGACCTCTCCTTCAGAAGAAATGGATTTCTTAAAAGGTAAGAAAAGTAGGAGCTCTTCTTCCATCTCCTCTCTGTTTCCAGGACAGGAATCCTCCATCAGACAGGAGACACCAGTCCACTACCACTGTGTTTCAACTCCTCAATAACAGATGCACATGAGAACAAACTGCACTGGGATTTCTGAAATCAAACCCAAGAACTGAACGGTACAGCTAAGAGCCAAATAGCACAAGCCTCCATGCCCTGATCACATCTTGGGTAACATATGCTCTCAGGAGAAGTGTCATAAATTTTTGCTACAACTTTTACAGGAAAATGTCTCAGTTAAGGAAAAGCAGCTTTCAAGTGACTGAATGTTCCTCCAGAAATAGAAGTACTGTTTATCACAGTACCAGAAAGAGCTGTGTTGTTGGTACTAGTGCCTTCATGAGTAACAACAACAGATCAGAAGATGCCTCAGTGTCCATATTACTACAGAAAGATGTCACTCCCCTGATGGAACTAAGACCATCAAGACCTGCTATACAGAGTTGCCCAGAAGATTCTTTCTTCTCTTTGGAGAACTTCAAGTTGTCCTCTACAGAAGTCATCTCGCTCTTACAGACTCCTTACTCCTGGATGAAGGAACTTTATTTCAACACTTAGGTGATTATATTTTTTTACTCTTTTTCTCTCTCTTTTTTTTTTTTTTAATACAGTAGATCATAATTTCTAAAGACAGACCAAAATAGCTGATCTTACTCAGGTCTCTCTAAGGCCTAAGGCTACCTTCAGCCTCATTTACCTCAATTCCCAAATCTTGAAAAGGATTGGCAGGTAGAACATTTACTTGACTTGCAACTTTCTTTAAAGCAAAATAAACATTTATGGCATCTAGAGGCTGGGTCAAAAGCAAAGAGGCCGATTTTATTTAGGAGAATGTGCATTCTGCCATTAATCCAGCTGCAAGAGATGTGGTAAAAATTCTCTCTTCCTTTAAACCGGTTATTCCAAGAAAACAATAATTAAAAAACGTTTGTTGCAGAAAGTGCCAATAAACTCAAACTAACACAGAAGGAAGCTGGATGTGAACAGGGATAATTCTCACTGTCACAGCCTACTACTGAAACTGTATACAAATCGAAGAGCAACAGCTTCAGTTTAAGAGCAGGAGAAAGTACAAACATATTCCTGACCAATAATTCAAAAACTTCTTACACACAATGCATGAAGCAGTCAGTCCAACAAAAAGATTTGTTGTGAAACACCTGTAAAAACACTGATGCTCATGAAGTTGGAACAACATGCAAACTTTTATAACCACATTTTCACAATACTGCCCAAACAGTAGGAAATAAAGCATAGATTAAAAACTAAAATAGCTCTTCCCCTGTGCTATCCATTTGAAACTTACTAGTGAGTTGAAAAAAATCCATGCTAATGTACAGAAGCACTGACAAAGGTGTTAAAAAGCAATTTTGTGTAAGTGTTCCAAATTCAGCTACAACACTTACTCGGCAACTATTGAAGTCACATTTGCAAATGTCCAGATCACCCAGCAGCTAAAACTTGATTTTTATCAGGAAGGAACATAAAGTGACTCTTCAGCAGAATATCCAGAAAATAACTTAAAAGTTTTTAGCATATTCAAATCAGCAGTGAGAAGATGATATTTGATGTAATGCTTGATAGTAGAAATTTAACCTATTTGGATTTTTTGAGCCAATATGAAGCAACAGAGAAACTACCAAATTAACACTTTGTCTTACCTAGATACATCATTTCTGATCCAACATTAGCAGGATTACAGTGAGCATTACTATTCGTTCAAGATAAACATAAGAATTTCAAGGAAAAAAGGCAGATACACTTTAATGCAATGCTCTGCAACAGCCTAGTACCTGGCTTACTATTTCTACAAGCTGATCTTCAAGAACATCCACCCAAAAGCCAAGTTCTAGATTTCTTTCATAATTTGCACAACATCTAGGTAAAGAAAAACAAACAAACACAACCAAAAAAAACCAACAAAAAACAACCATCTCCTATTCATCAACTATTACTGATCCTATGCCCAATCTTTCAAGTGCTAGGAAAAAATGCCCACATCTTGAGTCAAGCCAAAGTATACAAACTCCCCACTGAAGACAAAGAATTACACTTGAGGATTTATATCAATGTGACAAATAACATACATAGAACAAACCAAGGCTTTTGCCAGCCATTTCCTAATGCAGCTGAAACACTGTAAACCAGGAAGTCTTGTTCAAATAGATGAGACTTGGGGGCAAATCACCTTAGAATATAAACAAGGAATGGAAAAATGTTTAAGCTTAAAGCTGCAACAAGATAAAAATAACAGCACTGCTGTAGTAAGAAACAGCTGTGGTAAGAAACAGCCAATACTCATTGCAGTTTATTAAATCGTAAAAGTTTTTTTCTTGTCACAACATCTAAGACAAATACTGATAGAAGAGGTTTGGTTTTCTTTAGTGTTTTTTTTCTTAAAAGCTCTAAATTTGTCCCTAGGTCAACCATGATTTCACAGAAATTGACCCACTTTTCAAATTAATGTACACTTTAGTGGATATGCAATTTAATTTGAAAGAAAGTGTGGAACAACTGATTGAACAGAATCTGCAAAAAGGTGTTTCCCAGAAAATATTCAATGATCCACCAGCAAGCCCAGATGCAGGTAGGAAAACATCTGTATTTGAGCTGGGACAGCCAGGCTGCTCAACACTACCACAGCAGAATGACCTCTCTCTCTCTCTTTTTGTGACTTGCTATCTGCTCACAAAGCCCCCTGCTTTAAACAACTCTCTGAAAAGAGCACTAATTTTCCTTACAACACAGCCAGATTAGGACAAAACCATAATTCAATGCTTTTAAAATACCACTACTTCGAATTCAGGCCCTTAATAAAATAAAGCCCACCAGGAACTGAAGAGCTAATGCTTCTTAAAAACATAAAGCCTTATATAACCTCATCAGAAATGGCATTTTTCATTTTTACACTGTGGTGCTATGCTAGCTATTTTAATACAATACTTGAAGAAGGAGAAACATTCAACATAGTAATCAATGGGGTGTAAGAATATTGAAATGTTACTTCCACTCTGCCATTAACCTGACACAGACATTGTGATCTATCTGGTATTAATAATCTTCAAAAAGAGAAAAAGAACAAGAAAAATGCCAAACAAGAACTCACTGCACAATTTGAAATGTGTCACCAATACTGTGGTATTGTCTCACCTTATTACATACTGAATTTTGTGTCATGTACTTCAGCTTCTCAAGTCAATGAAAATGCCCCAGTGATGTTTTTTCTGAAGTTGTGCCCATAAGTCTCCTGGACACCAATATCACAGTGCCACCTCTCAAACACTGACTGACACAGCACAGAAGTTGCTGACCAGCCACCCTCCTCACACAGAACAGGAGACAACCAGCATGGATATTCAGTACCACAGAGCCACCTACACTACCACCGTCTGTCTGGAGCTGAACAGAGCATTTTGCTGAAGTATTATGAGCACATGCCCAGCTTGAAAGCCTTTCAAAGGACAACTCTGACTGACACTTGAAGGTCTGGCAGACTACAAGAACCTATTCTAGCAGCAATTTCAACTTGCAAGTCTGAACAAGTATTCAAAACTCAGCTTTCCATTTACAGTGAGAGCTTCACACATGAGAACTGGCACCATGACATCACCACACATTCTGCTAAACGGTTCTCAATCTCTCACAAAAACAAGACAGTCAATATTGCCCTTCGGACAGTATTTTAGTCTACTATGCCCATACAGAAATAAGCCTTGAGAAAATTAGTGTTATATAGAAAACCAAGAGTTCCAGCTAGGGGGGAAAAAAAAAAAAAAAAAGACAATAATAGAAAACTTGGCCAAGGATTTGAAAGTAAATCCCTAATACCAGTTGACTGCACTAGGTAACACCAAAATTTTTCAGTTCGGCTTTAGTTTTCTGTTTGAGTAAAGCCAGTAACAGAGACAGGAAAAGATAGTGCAAAACCACAAGTCACAGATATTTCTATCATGCATCAAAAGGTGCTTATGATAATGTTTCAGGCTTTGTATGAACTCTCTCAGTTTCACACTTCATTTGTCACCTGTCTTTTGACTATACCATGTAACAAAAATAATTTCCACTGCAAACACCTTTAGTTACACTTGCATGCAAGCACAGGCGCTGCACCTACTTCAGCTCACAGCAGTAGAACAGCAGCATCAGAGATGCTCCCAGAGCAGAATGTGTCATAGCATACTTGAGTTGGATGACTAAGCACACACAATAGACTTGATGTTACCCAAAATTTACTAGATTTGATAATTTACTCAATGACTTGATCATCACTAAAATACCTTTGGTGTCAAAAAAGGAAATCAAAGGCTTTTGCTTGTGTTGGTGATTTTGCTGAAACACTGAAGCTATGAAAGTAGGGATTTGAAAATCATCCCAGCTGAAGAAAAAACGCTTTGAAAAATAATTCAGTAAAACATCTCAGGTTTCCTATTTATTATGTAATGCAGTACATACCCATGAAACTCTTGCCCTAACCAAGAATACTTTTGCAGGACATACTTTGAGGCTACTTCCACTGTTTATAACTACATAGATAATGAATCAACACAGGTTTCAAGTCAGAAGAAAGCCTCTACAGACCAGTGCAACCAAAAAAACTTCATTTAAGCCCCACATAATTCTTGAGAGGTGACAGAGGAGAGCTCCTGCCAGATAACCCAAAGAACCACATCAATGTATTCTCCTGGATGACTTCAAAGGAGTCTTTCCATAAGGATTACCTTTTGCTCCAGAACTCAACAGAGACACCAGTACAGACATCACCAAAGCTGGCTGAAAGTCAGATATGTTTTCACAATACATATTCAACTTGTCTTCCTCAAGATGAAAAGTCATGGAAAGAAAAAGGAGCCTCAATGAGATTCAGGAAACAAGAACAAACACAGATCTCACAAAACTCTCGTTACATTTACCTACCATCATTATCTGTAAAGGTCACCCAAGGTGAAAAAAAAAGTATCATAAAAGTATAATTTCACAATAAGAACACATCACACTTATCCAGCTACCTGTGTTTAAACCAAAAGATTCAAGATTTAAAGGCAGGCTTAAATGCTGAGTTTATTATTCTTTACTAGTGTGTGCAAAATTTGGTGTGTTGGTAATTTTATGGACAAACCAAGACAGTATATATAAATGCATTAACACAGGTTGTTACAGCACTCTTCGGATTGCTGCTGTCAACAGACACCGTTCACAAGGCAGGACAAAATAAAAACTTCAACAAATGTTGTGAAATACTTTAAGAATTCTGTTCCTCTCTCTCTACAAAGAGGAAATGAACTTAACATTTCTTCCTTTCACATGAAATATGTTAACTGCAAATATACTTAAGGAGGGGCAAAAGAAAACATTGCTTTTCTTGCAGATCTAGGAAATAAAATTGAAGTTACCAGAACAGTGACTAGCCTTTGACCATGCAAGCTTTACCTGTAAGTTGTAAGAGTTCTGTTATACTAAGTCCCCTGCAAACATTAGTGATCGGCTGGACCTGCTACAGAACATAAGCCCATAAAGAAATACTACTCAATTTTGCCACCAGCACTAAAAATAACAAACACATATTGACACAACAGCTGGATAGATTGATCTGACCACTCTCAATATTTATTTAGAATTGAAGAATAGCATCTTCAAACATGTTAGCATTGAGACCTTCCATAACAGTTTTATGCATGTTTACCTGAAGACAGTGTCTTACTTTTCCCATTACTACCAAGTGTGGCATACCTGAGCTATTCCATTTTTTTGGATACAGGGAATTTCTACCAAACCCTGAAGTACAGATACTCCCAAGCCATCTAAACAATTGTCTTTCCTCTCCTTGTTTTCTCCTTGCCAAAGCCAGGGAAACAACGACCAATATCATGTTACAAGTTTTGTCTGAACAAGGGAAAAAGCACAGTGACTGCACAGTCCTACACTAACACTGAACAGTATAAATAAGAGCTGCATCCATCCACCATATCCACTTATATTAGAGAAAACAACTAAAACGAAACTCGAATTAATTTTCCTCAGAGCCAATACAAGCAGTCGATAAGATCTCAAAGCCGACCTGAAGCCAAGACTCTGGACAGAGCATAGCGAAGGCCCTGCTACCTTTGGGGGCCTTCTATTTCTAGAGCCAAGGCACAGCAGCAGCAGCATCGCGCTGCAGTCACGTCCAAGGGGCAGTGGCAGCGTTTACCTGTGAAGCCATCTGCTTTTTATTAATTAATTTATTTTTCCGCAGCAAGAGCAGCACCAGTGGCCCAGCAGACACCACAGCCGCTGCCGAGGGGACACCCGCACGGGATCCCGGGCAGCCCGCCCGCCTCGCTCCGCAGAGGGCTGCAAAAACAAAGACCAAAGTTTTCCCTGCTCGGTGCGTGGGAGTGCGGCAGCAAAACAGGAGCCAGGATCAACACGAGCCGCCTCCCGTCACCACACCCGGGCCCACGCAGGGCAGGACACCCCCTGCTCCCGTCTGTGTCCCCCGGGCCGGCGGCAGCCCGCTCCCACACGGGGAGGGGGGACACCCACAGCCGGCGGCGGGATGGGGGAGCGGGGGTGTCACCCGAGCCTCCCTCACCGACCCCCGGCAGCGGGGCGGCCCTGCCCGCCCCCACATTCACCCCCCGCCTCTCCCTCACCGTGCTGCGCTGGGGACTCGGCACCGGCTGCGGCTGCGGCTCCGGCGGCTGCATTCCCGCCCCCCGGCTCTGCCCCGGGCCCCGCTGCGGGGGCCCCCCCGCTGCTCCTGAGGAAGGGGAGAGGGAGAGGCGCGTGCCGCGGCGGGCGCGGGCGCGGGGAGCGGCGGCGGGGGCAGGGACGGGGTCCCGGGCGGAGCGCGGCCGGGAGGCGCTTCCGGGCTCAGTGCGGGGCGCTGGGGCCGCCGGGCGGGGCGGGGCCCCGGCTGCGCCCAACGGCATCCGACATGGCGCGGCCCGCGCGCGCCGGACCGCGCGGCTCTCGCGAGACTTGGCGGAGGCAGCGGCGGGGGGGAGCGCGAGCGCGAAGGCGCGCGGCAGCAAGCCGGGGGCGGGGCCGGGGGCGGGGCGGGGCCGGGCGGGGCGGGGCCAGGGGCGGAGTGAGGGGGCGGCTCCGGGCTGGGGTTCCCTCCGGTCCCTCCTCCGCTCCGTCACCACGAGGGATGCTCACCGCCTTTAAACCGAGCTTCCCCGGAGCCGGACAGGACACTGTGTTGTGTGCTGGAGTGATTTGGGGCTGTTGGACCCTCGACCCGAGCTTCCCCCTTTAGAGAAGCCTGAGCGCGGTTGGGCAGTGACTGGAGCTATGGTGGTGTTTCCGACTGCCGACAGAGGTGTGTGCAGACACAGTGGTTACGGCACAGGTCACAGAATCACAGGATGTGTCAGGTTGGACCACAGGGGGTCTCTGGGCCAGTCTCCCCGCTCATGCAGGGCCATCCCATAGCACACGCACGGGCCTGTGTCCAGACGGTGCTGGAGTGTCTCCAGTGAGGGGACTCCATGCCCTCCCTGGACGATCTGTTCCCGTTCTTTATAGCACGGGAGAGCTGTGAGCAAAGGAACGCCACTGTGCTGTGCTCCTACCCAAATGTCTCGTGATCATGTGCCAGCCCATGTAGTATTTTTGTGTCCCTCTGCTTGCAGGACGGACTTGGGGCTGTTATGATTAATACAGATTGATCCAACGTGAACTTTTAATTGACATCTATGGGGGCTGAAATCTTCCTGTTGAGGCAGAGCCTTGCAGATGGTTTAGTGGGTGTACACTGATTTTTCATCCACAGACCGGGCCTTGAGATTACATTCAGTTTATGTGCCAATGTAAACTGGTCTAAAGCATCTTTTCCCAAAATATAAAGACCATGATTTTTGTTTTTCAGATTTGTGTGTGTTTAGATATTTTTCTTTATTTAGACAGCACCTGTCATGTGTAGGTTTTTTTTTTTCTTTTTTGCTTCTCACAGTTTCAGAGCCACAGAAACACCGTTGCATTGACACCAATGAGAGCAGATGCAGAGCTCTGTAACCTCCTTCTGTCTCTCTCTGGTAGAGAATTGGAAGTGCAGGGGGGATGTGTCTTGTATTGCCATTACTGACTCTCCACATCCTCTGTGTGCAGAGGCCTCAGCTCCTGGGTCAGAGGTTGTGTGAATTTAATTAAGGAATTCCTGTATTCTAATCCTTACATTGGAAACACGCCAAGCCTGACTAACATTTCTGGAGAGGCAAGATGCAAAACTGGAAGTAAACAGGATCTCAGTGCAACAATACTTTTTAGATAGAAGAGATTGATTCTTATGCACTGATTGAAACTATTATCAAGATGCCAAAGTGCATATTCCTCAGCAAAAATCCATAATTTCCAAACGTGGTGTGCTGTTATTGCAAATGAATAGCTCCCATAGCTATATCTAATCTCACTAAAAATGTAAGAAACAGCTCTTAGTACAGCTGTTGATGATGTGCACATGACAGTCTCTGTGCCCTGGCTTACACGTGCTGGCCCTGGCTTCTTCAGCATTTTTTATGTTGTCCAGTTACTGTCTTAATTTATCCTGTCATTGTTGGTTGCAGATTTTTCAAATCAACATCTGAGTCACTTTGTCACTGCCTCTCTGTAAATTCCTTGTACTATAGCTCTAGTGTGTCCTGGCGACCTTGTAGCTTCATACAACTGGTCTCCATGGCTCCATTTCACTTCAGAAGCGACCAGTGCTTAGTTTTTGTTTGGAAATGATGCTTTTCCTCTGTAATTCTCTGCAATGGACTAATGGAGAACTATAATCCAGGAACTGCCTGACTTTTATCCCGCTTTCAAAGCAGGAATGTTCCAACAGAAATTGCAGACACTCAGAGTTTTTCATCTACCCTTAGCTAGTTGTAGGCTTGAGAGCAGGATTGTGAGACTGGGAAATTAATCGGTCTTGAAACTTCACAATTAATCATAGCACAGCCAGGGCTGTACTCAAGAGTTTAAGTAAAAGATCCTTATGGGTATTAGGTGCCTGATTACCCCAGAAATCAAAGATTGTGTATGTTCTAACTTTGCTGAACGCATCTCTCAAAGCATTAATTTTATGCTGATCCAGCTTTTCTGTCTCTCTGCCATATGACAACTACAAAAATTGATTATACAGAAAAGTAATGTTAGGAAAGAGCTTAATGCATTTTTAGCTGCTTCTAATGGGATTTAGCAGCTGGAAACAAGGAGAGCGGGCACTGAGTAATCAGGGCTGTTCTTAGAGATCTATGTGGAGCCAGAGCATCAGGACTCTGAAATAAATCACCATTTTTTCTATATTTTAAGAAAAGCAATATATGCAATGAAGAATTTGAAAGCTAGACCTCAATACTTGCAGCTCAGACGGTTAACTCGAAGTCAAATGGAATTCATTGTTAAATCCAGTCCTGTAATAACTTCCAGATGGAAATGCCCCTGGGTTATTTAATGCTTATGGCAGTTACTACTGCCCGTCTTTGAAAGGCCTCAGATTGGGATTTAAATTCCATGCTACATTAATTTTTAAGCAGAACAAAAATGTAGTTATTTCTGCTCCCCTTTTCTCTTTATGAGCAAAAATCCAAGAGACCCATTTTCTTATTTTGGAAGAAAGCAATTTTATGCATGTTTGTGCCTAGGAATTGCAGTCAGAAAAGCGATCTGGGTAAAATGGCCCTTCCATAGGTTTTCTGTCTGAATAGTTCCTATACTCACTTAGCTCCATTTACAAATCAAAAGCATAATTCATCAACATAAGCACTGTAAACTGAGTCTTGAATCTAAAAAGCCAGACTGAGTTCTTTCCCCCTTTTATACCATGGTTGGTGTTTTGTCACTGAAATGCACCGATCAAATTTATTTGGTGATGCCTAAAGGGGAATACAGTTCCACTGTGTGGGCATGGAATGCATCTTTTTGTCAGAGTTTTAGTAAAAAAAAAAAGTTATATTTTTTGGTCCTAAAGTGCTTCAAGTATTTAACTATCATGGAAAAAAAAAGCCAAGAAAAAACCAGGAATATCTGCCTAGAGTATGAAGGTACATTTTTTTTCATATTATTTACCTTATGGAAGGAAATTTCCTTGCCATGAAATCTAAGCAGTCATCTGTAGGTCTTTGGTAGTACTTTGTGTTAGTGTCAGGTCCTGCTGACCCCAGTGGTAGTTTGAGTTCAAGAAATTGCAGAATTCAGCCTCTAAGCAGGAATATTTAGGTGGAAACCTATGGAACTGGAGCTCACAGTCAAGGATATCCTTTCTCTGATAGATTTTAATTCTGCCTGCATATTCTTTAACAAGTGCTATGCCGTTGGTTTGTGAGTCTCCCTCACTTCTCTGTTTCATTATGTTTAAGGAGTGTATCCTTGGCCTTTCCTCACCTTAAGGTGAATTCTGTGCCTTAGAAACAATTTCTAGAGCACAATTCATCTGCTAGCTTCCAGATTGAATCAAAAATTGTTTGAATTATGTATCATCCTTTGTACTTTTCCTTCTGCTAAAGCTGTTTGCAAAGTTGTTGTAAAGCTGTTCTGACCTGCTTGATACTCTGGTTATTTTTCCATTTCAAATTGGTGTCAGCCATGTCACTGAAAATGTTTGTTTTAACAGGGATTGTGGATCAAGAAGTTGAGCTCAAAATGAAGATATCTTGGAACTTACTAGTAAACACAGCAATAGTAAAGCTGAGAGGTCAAAATATACCTCTGAGAAAATAGAAAATATTCCCAAGAGCAGTCAGATGTTATTGCTTTATCTTAAGGCTGAATCTTTTGCTGCCTTATGAAGTGCAGATCTAAATAACTGCATACTGTTGGACCCTCAGAAGGGTCACCTGACACAGTTTGGGGAGCCTGTTGGTGTATGTTTAAATGTGCATGTGTGTCCAGAAAAAGGATAAGGCACTATTCCACACTATTCCCTTTTCCCTTATTCTCCACTTCAGACATACAACACCATGGTCACATCTCTTTTTGCACCAGAACATTTTCAAGGTATGCCTTTGTACTCTGAAGTTTTGTGAGTGACTCCAGCAGGCAGGGACAGAACTCTGCTGCTCTTTGGGAATGGTCTTCTGACCTGAAGAACAAGGCAGACACACTGGGAAGAGCCCCTGGGGTGCCAGCCCCCATCTCTTAGTTGGCTTGCAGTCATCATTTTTATTTTGCAATTTCCATAATTACTTTGCTGTTTTATAGATTAGTCTGTGACTTGGAAGAACTAGACTTTTTGAAGAACAGATTCTTCAAAAGCATGCTTAAAACCTTATGAAAATTTCAACTGTTCCTTTGCAGAAGCTCCTTAACAGCTGCAGTCCTGGCATAGCTGTTATCACTAGAGCTGTTAAGTTGGTGCTGAAAGATTGATGAATGAAATCAGTCATAACATATAAGGGATTGGGGCATAAGTGTTTTCTCAGTGTTTGAATGGAATATGTAGTGTGAGGAAAGTGAAAAGACATCCTTGTGTGTACGCCTTTTAATGAGCATTCATTTATGATGTTAGGGTTCAAAGTCTTTAGAAATAATTAAAACAGAATTTGTAATTGTTTTTTCCTGAAGTGACATGAAGACTATGTTTCTCCTTTGGATGATATATATAAATATAATTTATTCCCTTGGGGGTGTTTTTCATCACTGTTAATTTTGGTGCAGATATAGTTTCTGAATACCTAGAGTTCCCTGTGGTAGCAGAAATTTAAATGAATGACGTAATTTGCTCCTTCTGTGCCAGTGCTATTGTGTGGGACAACTGTATTCTAGAAAATGAGCTTCCGTATTTATCTTAGGTGTGGCTGTCCTTCCGCAGTGCACACAATGCCCCTGGTTTGAGTCCATTGTGCCATTTATGTGTTACATAGATGCACCTATATTGGGGGGATTTGAGTTGTAAAATTGCTCTTAAGGATTTTTAAATTCTTGAGAATAAAAGAAGCGCATTTGTAAATTATCATAATAGAAGATTCTGTGCGTGTTCCTTATGGTGATCTGGTGGTTTACAATTCCCTCAGGAAGAGAGTGACATTTTTACCTCAATTCTTGTAATCAGATCTAATAGTATCAGGGTGTTTTTTCCACTTCCCAGATTTTTTACTGAAGTCTGACATTTGATAGTACTTTTGAGTTGTACTGACTGCTTGTCCAAACTCATTATCACACACTGCCAGTGGCCCAGCCATTGCTCAGTGCCACTGATCCTGTGAACAGGAGCAGGGGCAGATAGCAGATCACCACATCACATCAGATGTGGTTGCAGTCAGAATGACTGGGGCAGAAAAACCCTCTCTGTAGAAATGAAATACTCATCTTTATGGGAATGCAAGAGAATTCTGTGCAACATATAGAAAGCATTTCTGCCTAAGGATCAAATGCTCTTTATACTCTTTCTTACTTTCCTACTCATTTGTTGGGCAAGAGAGATACAAGGGGTGTTACAACCCTGTGAGTTTTCCCAGAAGGAAGGAACAGTGTGTTTTCACTGTGAAGCAAATACTTCCTTTTAGTCTCTGTTGTTATTCCTGGAAAGATGCACAAGTGTAATATAAAATTAATTTCAAACCACATTCTGTAATACCACTCAAAGGTGCAATCCTGCTGAGAGATATGAGTGAAAACCAGCTACTTACATGAGGTTTGGGCAAGGCTCCTATTTATTCTATAAAATGCAACAGATTTCATTCTGTAATTGTTTTGACTGTGTTTTATAGCCTGCTGTGGAAGGTTTAGTTTCAGCCATGCTGAAATATTTTGGGCCAGCCGTAAGAGCGTAAGTTGTGTGGAAAGCACTTTCAGCATCAGTGTATTAAGTCAGCACTTGCAGTATCTTTACTCAGTAAATGATAGGGCATAACCACACCAAGTTTAATCCAGCTAGCATGCAGTTTGCAGTTTGAAAATCATAAAATAAAGCACTATACGTTCTAGTGAAGGCTCACAAACTTCATATATATGTATGTAAAAAATAAATATGTATATGAAGGGTTTTCTGCAGGCTTGTAGAGTCAGTGATGAAGTGTGTGCTACTGAGTATATGTTACTCTTGTTTCTGGCTAGGTGAAAGTTAATGTGAGTGTGCCCACTACACCAGAACCAGCTCTTGTGGCAGAGGCATCTGCAGAGATGTGTCATAGCACAGGCTGCGTTAGTAGCCAGACATTAATGTAATTTATGACCTACATGTGTTCCTAAATACTAATGAAGAATTTTGTCTCAGATCACTGGGCAAAGCATGTAACTTCTTGAACCTTGAAAGGGAAGCTTTAAGGTAGAGCCCTATAATTAAATATTTAAAAATGTCTTGACTGTTGGTTTGAGTTTTTGACATCTTGCAGTACTGCAGAACAGCCTACAGCCAGAGCAGTTCTATAATTCAGCAGCACCACTTTTGGAGGAAGACTGGGGTGGTTGAAGAACACTGGTACTTCAGGGAAAGTTTAGGCCAAGATGTTTTTTAAAATACAGTTCATGCTGCAACACTTTATTGAAACAGTTCCCCTCAATTATTGAGAAACTAACACTTCATTCTGAAGGTATCTGTGACTCCCTGTTCCAAACTCTCATCCCAGGACAATAATTAGTAAAGTGTTGAACTCTCAGCAGCCCAGGCCATATGCGAGTATTTTACAAAGGGTAATGATAATTAAAGGCCAGGGCAGAGCAGAAAACAGTGTTGGTGGTGCACGAGGACTGTGCCCAACATGACCTCAGTGATTTGCAGCTGGGATACCATGGACTGGTGTGTGCAGCAAGGAGATTTTGCAGAGTCATTCACAGACATTTCCCACAGGAGAGCTGGGGACAAACAGCTTCTATTTCCAAAGTGACACTAGGTCATTTGTGGGGTTTGAGCTGTTAGTTAACTTGCTTGCTGAGGGCACTAGTTTATAAGCAAGAGACTTCTCTTGTCTCCAGCCAGCTGAAAAGCACTGGCCCTTCTTTCTGTGTGATGCTGGGGTCAATAGTAGCACATCCTTCCAAAGCTTCTGGTGTGGTGTACCCTAATTGAAGTGGAATAGGAAGACTATTGATGAAAAAAAGAAATCTTCTTACATATATCTTTTTGCTGAGGTCCTTTTGCTAGCTGCCTTAGATTCCTTGGTGTTGACTTTAAATCCATTAAAATATTAAGCAACACGATATCAAATACTATGATTCTCTTTTGATCCACAGACCACTGGCTTTTCCAGTTACAGGACCTAATATAAAGCATATGTAAACAGAAGACAAATCCTGTTGTCATCGGGTGGAATTAGATTAATGTTTCTTTTTTAGGAAATTCCAGATGGTCTACGGAAAGATTTTCCCAGAGACACTAATAATAAAGATTCAACACCTTCTGCTCTCTTTGAAAATATGCACTCCTGAAATACATTCCACCATTTTTCTCTTTAATGAATAGAAGTAAATTTTCTGAAGACAAGGAAGAACTTCCTGCTGCTTGTTTTTTATGGAATATTTTAATTTTATAAAATTGGGCAACTATTCTAACAAGCATAGCCTAAGATACATTTATTCTGCATTAATCAGGGCTCTCATAGTCCAGCCTTCTGTATTTTTTTTCTACACAAGTTATCAGAGCATGAAAACTAGTTCTGATTAACCTTCTGTCAGGTACTGCAGGAATAAGAGCAAGCAAAAAAAGGACAGAAAATTCCAGCAATTCTCCTGAGTTATATGACCAGACAAAATCTGAGCGGGCCGTTTTCTTCAATTCAGTAGTTTGAAAAGGTAGGCAAAGTTCACAGGGAGCAGAGAAAAAAAAACAACCAGGAAAAAAAAAGAAAAGACAATATGAATGCTTTCAGAGAGACGTACCTCAGGGAATTAACACCTTTTAAATAAGCATTTAATCAGACATGCAGCTTTCCACCCAGAAGTGGAACATCTTTTCCAAGCAGTATCTTTTCCTTTGTGTCAAATCTGTGCCGATGCAATAGTAAACACAGTGAAATAAAGTTAAAAAGAATGAAAATCTTCATTATTACAGTGAAATTAATGAAGAAGAGAAACTAAGTACTCCATATTTCAGTCAAATAATATCAGGGAACTAAGTGAAGCAGTAAACAAATCAGAGTGAGTATTTCACTTACCACTAATAATAGTGTGACTTTAAAAAGTAATTTTTCAACGTCTGTGAGAATTATTTTCTTAACAAACACTTCCAATTATATGTGAAACAAGGTAGCTGCTCATTTCCAGACAGATAACTATGTATTTTTAATTTATATTGCCACACAGTCCTCTATTGCAGTAAAACACAAAGCATGTTCTTGACTTTCTTCACATCATATAGCAGCTGACAGCCATTACTGCTGTAGGTTTAAAAACTTACCTTTTTGTCTGTCTTGTCCCCAAGGAAATGTTTTTTTCAGAGTCTGCATATGCCTTTGAAAATGTACCTTCAGCAATATAATAGCTGGAATGGTGTTATTCATGCTTGGCTTCAAGGATTCCACTCCAAAACTGTTACCCAAAGTTACCAGGCTATATTGCATGGGGTTTCAAGGGAAAGCCATTCAGTTTTCCAGTAACTGGAAAGTACAGTGAAGTTTAAAGAAACAGCTGCATTTAAAAATTACCTTTCAAACCTCACTCATGCAGAGTCTGCTACTTGTTAACATTCAAGTCAAGGCAAAATTATCTGTGCTTCCTTTGGCACAGAAGCTAAGCCGCATGCATCGTTTGCACGGGAAGGCAGCCAGGCCCGGAGTGTGGACAAAGCTCCCGCGCGTATCCCCGGAGCGGGGTTTGCAGGACGCCTGGCCCCGCGCCGTTCCCAGCAGCGCCATAAATCTTCCGGAGCCCGTCAGCACAGGGGAGGCTGAGCTTTACTGCTTCTGTTTCCTATCTCATTGCAGTCTTTCAGCCAGAAGATGTGTCTGCCAAGGTGTACATAGAGGGAGCTGGTGAAGTTCCAGCAGTGAGTTTGTGCTATTGAATTCTGTCAGCACTGCAGCTTCAATCAGAAAAATGTTACTGTAAGTCGATAAGCTTGCAAGGACTTGCAAAAGCTGTGTGATTTGCTGTTTGGTTTGGTTTTGTGTAAGGGTGAGGCAGGTTTTAGGACAATATTCAAATGGGACCAGCAGTGATTATTTTTCAATGAATAGAAAAAATACATTGTGTACAGAAATTAACTCTTAAACCAATCAGCTCTGGTTTTATTTTTAGATTTTTAAGGAACACATTTAAGCTTAATGCAGCTGGAAGATTTTCCACTGATTTGATGTGCACAGACTCAGATCCTTAATATCTGAGAAGAGAATCAAGAGAAAGACATATTCAGTTAAAAGAGAATTCAGCATGCAATATCTTTCTTCCTAAAGATAATTTTTTTCTGGGCTTTCTTCTTTGTGAGTTATGACCATGTGCAGATTTTCCTTGCTTCATGGGTTTTGGTTGCTAATGACAGGAGCCACAGACATCAGAGAAACTTGTGCTGTCAATTTGTATTTCTATTTCAGCCCTCTCAGTTGTCATTGTAAATTGAGAGTCTTAGCTAGATTTTATTATGGCAGGCTAATACCCCTGAAACCGAGTGAAGAGGGAAGAACAGGGTCAAAGCATGTATGGGGTTGCAATAGAAAAATTTCATAGCAATTTAATGCTGTCAAAAAAGAATACACAGGATGGTTTTTCTTTAAATGGGGTGAAAAGTACCTGCATCTGTTCCACCAGAGCATTTGTAATATATGCCACCAAATCCTGAAATTGGCTTAGAAATTGTGAGGAAGTTTAATTTTTTTCTTGCTTGTGATTTTACCAATACAGTTAAACAGTTTTATTGAGACATTTTCTTTCCAAAATACAAAACACCTTTTTTTTTTCTGAGTGCTCATTTAAAGCAGACAGTTTAGCTTATATACAGCGATTGCTTTCTAAACAATAAACAGCAAAAATGTACTTACTAACAGATCTCCTATTCATCCTTCCCAAAGTATTTTAAGTTGATAATTAACACTGGGTAATTAAAAGTATCTTCAGTCTTTGTAAATGTACAGCCTATAATTTTTCATAGTAATGTGATTCATTTTATCTGAAGTTGTTCAACACATATCTTTACAACAATTTAATTTTGCATTCCTGGTTGGACAGCCTTCCTTTGGTTTCCTTTATTTTGTGAGATGCTCAATTAGTCATAAGTCTGAACAGATAGATTCAGGCAGACTTGTGGCTTGGAGTGCCCCTTGCTCACTGAAATCCTTTATAGAATTTAGACAGGACAGTATCCTTAGGGCTAAACCTCCAGTGCAGCAGCACAGCCCTCAATTTATAGATAGCACACCAAAAGGGAGAAATTCCATGGTCATTACTTGCTAGCAATAGGAGGCAAGCAGCCGTGAAGATGGAGGGATTTGTTAGCCATGTGTATCTTTTTCCACAGCTTTACAGAAGGCTCAGGATATTGACATCCCTGCTCTCCCCATCATGGGCTTCTGTGTGTTCTCTGAAAAAGCCCAGCCTCTCACTACACCTGGTAAGCCATGGTAATTTTATGGCCAGGATGCTGCATGAATCTGAAACTGCAAGTTTTGCTCAGCAGAATTGACTAAGTAACAGCTGTATTCTAATGTGTTACATGAAAAAAATGCAGTCTGATCATTTTAATTTAATAAAATGTTTTATAAGTAAGCTGCTTAGAAGTTAGCACCCTTTTTCTGATAAAATTGCTAGGTGAATGCAGATAAGAAGCATTTCATGTGCTAACCTGTCTAAGTTGTTGCTGTCTAAATGTTCTAACCAAAATACTCTTAATAAGAATGTATTTCCTAAGTGATTGCCAGTTTGGTAGCAATTCAATTCAAATCATATAGAACAATGTTCTGTATTTAGCCTGGCACGAGGCTCCAGCAGAGAATAAGGTGGACAGAAGTATTTTCATGTTGTCACTGTGCTGTCTGAATTCTGGGCTAGATTGGATCTGCTTGCTCTAGGCCACAAAGCTCAAGGGTCTAAAGTCATAACTGTATCAAATTCAGAATCCATGTAAGAAAACTAAAACTTAGCAGAGCTTGGCACTAATGTACAATGCTTTTGTCATGGGGTTGAAAGTCACTTTTGATTATATTTTTGATAATTCTTTGTGATAAACTGTGTTGCCCAAAGAGAAGAAAAGTCTATTTATGCATGGCCAAACAAATTTTTCCAGCCATGACTCTCCAGAAATGTCTTATATTTTGTGCCAGTTCCTGCATTCCACAGGCCTTTGATACTCAGAAATCATTTCAGTAAACCTTATTCCTTCTGGCTTTATTTGATTTTTCTGTATTGGGATGTATTATAGTAGATAAATGTTGTGGCATTTCTTTGTCCAGTGGTCATTTTCTCTCTGCTTTAAAAAATCTGTGAAGTTGGTTTTCCTCTTCCATTAGAATCACATAGTGAAGCATTTGGATCCTTCTCAAGCATCATAATTACATTATTTCCAAGTTCCTTTGTCATATTAGTTGTTACACACACATTTCTTTCTATGTTATTTCTAATCCATCCAAAGTTTGAAGTATCAATGAAGAAGATGTTGAGGAGGATTAAGAGGTACAGTAGCCAAAAAACTAGCCAAGCTTCCAGTGAAGAGACTGAAATACCAGCCTTCAGTATAGATAGACACTTCTCTTGGACATTTCTAATGGTTTCAGGGAGCAAAGATTGGGGTATTTTATTGTTGTCTCCAAATGTCTCTTGGCAACTAGATTCCCTTCTTTTAATCTATAACAGTTTGTGACCATTCTGATGAGGACTGAAGACATAATAAAGAAAAAAAATATAAGGTTCTTTTTTACAGTGCATTTTGTTCACAAGAAAGGGTGCCACAGATTATAAACCCTAGGGCACCCTATAACGAGTAATATGAGAAGTTTGATGTGGACAAGAAGCAGATTGAATACATTGTTTCTGTGGCTTTCTCTTCCTTTTGGCCAGGGATGTGTGAAATTCTCACCTGGTAGAGATCCAAAAGGTGAGCATTGTTAGCAAAATGGTAAATATAAATAGCCAAAGCCTTCATTTCCCAATCCAAGTTGCACAACTTTGCGAAGTCAGAGGCCTGAATTTGTGTGAGGTCTATGATGCGGAATGTTATTGGAACTTTTTTGACTTTCAAGTGCTGATAATACTTCTGATAGAGTCCAAGACCAAATTCATGTTCTGATACATCACCACCACCAAAATAACCCAAACTTCCAAGAGAAGTTTGCTCTGTGACTTGCACACAAATGGCTGTCAGCAGATTTGAGTCAAATTTCATTCTCAGTTACCCAGCTGAATTTAGGGATCCATCGCCACTTTGACCCACACCCTTCTCATCTGGCTCCTGCTGGCAGTCCCTCCTAGTTCCAGAAGTACACAGTGGGAGTGCCCTAGGGAGACTCAGACTGTGCATGTGGGGTGGTTTTCAGGGACTGAATCTGTAGTGATCAGCTGACTGCTTTCTGATCCTTTCATTGATACTGCAGTCCACTGCACATGGCATCACATCCACATGACAAATCTGGAACAGAGCTGGCTTCCCTGCTATCATTAACTTTGGTTCATCACGATGCTTCAGCAAGCTGCCAAGCTCTCCAGTAGTAATGGGATAAATATAACCGACTGAAGCAACAACACGAGTGTAAGCAGCAACTTTATCTTGCCATTTCAACTTTACACTTTGGAAAAGGAATGACTGTTCTGAACAACTATCACAGCAGTTGCTGATATTAGCCTGAGCTGTTGATGGTGACAGAGTTCCCAAAGGAGACTTACGGCGTCCCAGTGGATTCACATTTTATATACGTCAGCTTGTAAATGGTTGGAACTTCCTTTTGGCATTACAAGGGATCAGCAGTGAAGAAGCTACATAAGCCAATTTATCTCTTGTAGTTGATGCAGTTGACTTTTCAGACAACCAGGCCCAAAGAACACATTTAATACTTTAAGTGCTAGGTTTTAAATTTCATTTTAGTGGAACAGCTTTCTTGGGTTTGCCCAGCATTTATATTGGTATAAATAAAGGATACCAAATCAGGTTCCTAAAAGTGACCATCAAAGAACTCAATGCTGCAGAAGGGCTAAATGCTTATCCTCATTGCTGTAAACCCAAACTAATTCCAACAAATCAAAATAATTTCGTTTGACAGGAAACTGTGATACCTAACACAGAATACGTATAGACCTCAGTACCCACTGTGGTAAATCTCTACTGACTTCACTTGTGGGACTGAGAGTAAAATGTGTCCCCTGTATCTTTAAGAGACCAGCAGCCTTAGAACAGCAAATTAGCCTCAGTCTGCAGTCTCTGCATGTTAAATGAATGACATTTTATCATACTTCCTCCAAGAGTGCACATAGTATGGGTAGATATAGGGTGCATCTGTGCTTCTCATCAGTCACTTAAGACTAACACTTTCTATGTTATGCTTGCTACCATTATGCATAATCTACTTTACAGTTTTATGTCAAATACGTTTTTGAAATCCAAGTAGATTATGTCCATTAATCACTTTGCCCAGTCTGTGTTCCTTATGATCTCATCTCTTATTAATATCTTTAGGATCTTGACTACCACCAAGGTCAAACTGGTCTATAATTTCCTAGCTCCACCCCAGGCCTTTTAAAAGAGAGTTATGTTTGTGTTACGGTGTCCTTCAATAGCTGCTTCATTTTCAGAAGGCTATTTCACCTGGTTTGTATCGTTTTGATTTCTAAAGTTTTCTAGATGTGCTGAAAATATTAGTTTTGGTTGCTTTAGTTGGCCCTTTTCGTGTTATACCTAGGCTCTTTGCTGCTAGAATCTTTCCACATCTGGCACCATCTCATCTTCTTTCTACATAGAAAGTAGCTCACTTCAGTTTTCATTTACCTCTTTATAGTGTAAGGTTTCTAACTGCAAATCAAAAAGCCTTTATCCCTTTTTTTCCCCCCTACTTCTATGAACATGGTGATTCTTTTTGTGGTCAAAGTGTGGACAACATACAAGATTGCTTGGGCTATACAAATATTCTTGATGAGATTCTGTTTTTCAGGGGTGGAAATAAAAAAACAAACCAACTTTTATTAATAACTCTCTGGTTCTCATGATATATATTGTATATCCTGTCTTCTCTGTATATATCCATCAAGTTTGAAAGATGTTCATTAGAGGCCAGATCATTTTACTTTGAGGGCTTCAACACATCCCAAACATAGCAATGGAATTTAAAAAGCAAAGAGAAAGCAAAATTGCAGCACAGTAATCAACTATATACAGATAACAGGCAAAAGCTGATTGAGATGAGGAAAAGTTATCAGACAGAAATAATATTTTAGTACATTCTGTAGGTAAAGTCTTTGTCCAAATTGGAGCAACTGGAGTTGAGTTGTTGAGAGTGGTGTCCAGAAAGTTAATTAAATAAATAACATCCTTGCCAATGGCTTTAACAGAAATCCAAATAGGCTAAAAGAGCTATCAGCAGCAGGTACTATACCTGTCATAATTAGAACCAAGGCCTGTATACTGTAATGAGCCACAGAGAGAAGTTTTGATGTTATTTTGTCAAGTGTATATGTGACATGAGAGTAAACAGGAGATTTCACTGGAAATCCTTATTAGAAGTCCTTCAAGAGAATGAAAATATGTTAAAAACAAACCATGGAAATTTGCTTTATCTATTTTGAAGGAAAACATCTTTCTGTTCTAGACTTTCTTACTCTGATAATTTCCATCAGTGATATGAATAAATATATAAATTTGACTTTGTTTTGATTTGAGTTCTCTCAGTTCTGAGCGAGATTGCGCGTTCACGTTGAATACAGGGCAGTGCAGATGAGGGCATAGAACATGCCACATATATGGTGTCAGCATTCTCAGCATGTAGCATAGCTTCAAAGGCATGTCACAAATTAAGATCATGTTTAATGTACTGTTGTCTTTGCTGATGCTTATGAAATTTGCCACTAGTGTTACAGCTTTTTTTTTTTTGTTTTGTTTTGTTTTGGCTCCCAGTCTCTTCATGAAGGAGTTTACATACATGACTCGGTCAAAGATGCAGCATATTGGCTGTACCTTTTGAAAAAAAAAAGTGGATTTTTTCTAGCAGTAGCTACCAATATGGTGCAGGAGGGGGCATGAGTGGAGTTCTCAGCCCTTTCAGGGAGAGAGAAATGTTTGGGCAGGAGTGGGTGCCTCAGTGGATCAACACTTGGTGCAAGGCTCGTGTTGCAGACAGGAGTTTGGCTCCTACCACACATGCAATTAGGAGAAGCAAGGACTTTAAAGCAGGAGGAAGATCCATCTGACAAGGTGTGACAAAAAGAGTATCTTTGGGAGGCTTCAAACCTTATGAGGACAGCTTGAAACTGGTAAATTACTCTCTGATGGAGAGAAAGCATAAAGTGTTTAATCTCACGGTGCACCATTTCAGAGAGGCCACACAGTTAAGCTGAAATATGAATAAGAACCATGCCAAAGCTGGAACCTAAAATCCCTTTTTTTTTTTTTTTCTGAAAGAAAGTAGCTGCATTTTCTTTTCCTTTCCTTTACACAAATATAAATGACCACCTGAGAAAGAGAGGGCATAATCAGCAACTCGTATTCACTTGTATTTGCTCAGTATTCACTTGAGGAGCAGAAAGAGGGGTTAAAATCCCTCTTTAACAAGAGAGGTTTGAACAAGCTCAACACAGTAAAATCAGTGGGTTCCCAAAGCTGCTCTATCACTGCATCCATCAGAGGGCAGCAGAAACTGCAGAACGGGCCACCGATGCTGTTCTGTTGCTTTTAATTTCACACTCGGGAAGAACCAGAAGAAAAAAGAAACAATTTAGAAAAAGAAGCACTTCAGAAGCACTTCTGGTAAAAGCTAGATTGATACCTCATTTTAATAGCTTTGAAGTGGTCTAGTGCAATTCTGACCACAACAACTTCCAACAAAGCAGTGTAACTACCTGTTGGTGAGAGCAGCTATTCTGCATGTGCTAGTTGGAGCATTAGCAGTGAGGATATGATGCCATGCTAGTATAATGGTAATTAGGGCAAGGATATGAATAGCCATTGCAATGACTGAACAGTGGGGTAGAAGAAAACAGACTGGTTTTTTAACAAATTAATGTTTGGTAGCATGGAATTTTGGATGAATGCCTTCAAATAACAAGGAGAAAAATATGTTGCAGTTTGCCACAGGGATATAGAGGTTTTTAGTGACATTTCATTTCATTGTTGGAAAATAAAAGAATTATTCCCTAATTTACAACAATTTAGGGATTTCCAACTCTAATGCATTTTCAGAAATTGTATCCACAGTAATAAATGAATGGCATTCAGAAACAATAAAAAGCTAGAATTAACATGGCATACAGAGACCATCAGCCTAATGACCTCTCCAAATATCTACTGTTTCATACAGAAGGTATGAAATTAGTGGCAATAGTTTTTTATCTGTAGATGACACCTTGAATTAAGTTAGGAGCAGCAAGTGAATATAAATAAATGATGCATTTTTCTTCCTACTTATCCAAGTTTTTAGCAGTATTTTGAAGTATTTACCTGAAGTAATTGTCAGAAAGTAAGTAAATCCAGTGCAGTTACTCTGGAATAAACATTGAAAGTATTTCTGAGAGTAAAATTTTATTACTGTGCCAAAGAAACACCAATGAGCAGAGGGGTTTTAAAGGAATGGAAACACGAACAGAGCCCACTGTCTGTAATAATTTCTGGATTGCACACTAATCTGGACAGCTAGTTCATCTGCTTTAGGAACTTCGTGCAAATTCTCACCCAAAACTGAACTGCTTTCCCATCTGAAGAATTTTTGGTGTATAGTACATACAGGCAGAGTCCTGGAAATGGCACAGAAGCCCCTTCTGGCAGCTCTAAAGGCATGGAAACCAGGCAGTTGAAATTATTCAAGCAGCCTGCTCTTCATTTCTTCCCTGGAGCAAAACCACAAATCAGAGCTCAAGGAGAAAAAAGCAAGAGATCCTTCCTCAGAGACTAGAAAGGTCTGTTTTGCAGAGGGTTTCCAATCCATACTGCTTCAGGAGTGTACAACTCACTCGTGGCTTAGCTGACCTTGTTTCTTTTAAAAATCACATCCATCATCATAGACCCTTCATTTTCTTTGTGTTGGATCAGGCAGGTGAATTCACTTTTCCATCCAAGGCAGCAGAGCAGTGATCTCCCAAACTAAGAAAATTGTGGAATATTGTGACAGGGGCCAAGGATTTGGGGAAAAAAAACCCACTAAGGCATGCCAATTGTAGGTTTTAAAAATTCTTTGAATTTTAAAAAATATATTGAGAATATGTATGCTTGGGGTTGAGGCAGAAGTGCATCTAAACACAATATAGCAGAAACTGTGTTTCCACAGGATATGTTGTTCATTCTTACAGATTCTTTCCAGATCCTGTGACTTTAGGAGGAAGACTGCTCTATGCTTCTGGTGAAAGGCAGGAGCTGGCAGTTCACTCTTCCATCTGATTGCTGACATCACTGAGAACTAGATGGCAAGTGACATTATTTCTCATAAAAGCCAGATGCAGTTCAAAGATGCTGCCAATAAACAGTTAATTCCACTTGCTGATGTGTTTTTTTTCCTCACATAATGGTACATAACACTGCTTTGAATATGCATTCCCTTCATTTTCAGCTCTGAGTAAATGAATACACCACTTTTCACTGTCTGTAATTTGTGTAATTACCTTTGTCATTTGGATAAGATTTAAGCAGATGAAAGGATTGACGAGAGGATGAGGGTTTTTTTTTCTTAAAGTTTTAACAACAAAAGTAAACCTGTGATTTTAGTGAAAGAAAATAACATTCTTCGTCACACTCGAGGGTAGCCCTTGGAGGCTGCAAGCAGAACTTGCAAGGATGATGTTTTCAGTGCTGTCATCAGTGGCAGAAGCAGAAGCATGTAGAATTATTATTCCCCCTGAAGACTCAGAACACAAAATAGTTTAAAGCTGATTATGCTTTAGTTTTTTTCTGAAAAGAGTCTGAAAGACAAATAGAAAGCAGGCCTTAGGTGGCAGTATTTGCTCCATAAATGACACTCATCATAGATAGTAAAGCATCTTACAAATGTCTTCTATTGGACTAGCACCTTTTGCATCCAGTGCTGATTTTGCACACTTCTAGGTCCATATAAAATCAGGTTTGTGTCATTTTAGTTATTATTTTTATAAAAACTGAAATAGCCATGCTAGGTAGCCTGTGGTGTAAATATTGCTGTAAATGAATAGCAGTGATTAGATTAGCATAAACAATTCTTCCTTGGAAGGATATTGTTAGCACAGCTAAACTAACAGGAATTTTCTGTATTGGAAAAACCTTTGAGAAGTATGAGGAGATCCTGGAGGCAAACGTATCTTCAATACTTTTACAATCCCTATCAAGGACTAGTATTTTTCTGCCAATCCTCACTCAGTGTTTTGTCAGCATTTCCTCATTACTGGTAAACCTGTTGACTTCATTGACCCAGGAACTCTTGGCAAAGAATCCAGTGAGCAATTTGCTTTATCCAGGTCCTAGTCTTAATGAAGCTGTTTGTGAAATGGCCATCATTAGTGCTGCCCCTCTCTTAGCATCTTTCATTAGACTCATCTGTCTGTAACTGAACATGTGCACAAAGCTAACATTAGGTTTAGCATCGGTGATGCTGACACAGGCAACATAATGGAAAGAAGAGTGGGGAAAGGCATGAAACAAAGAACTACAGGAAAGAATTGAGAATTAAGAGAGGACTGACTGCATTTTGTGAATTTGTAAACTTTCCTGCCTTGACCTTAAAACTTAAAATTGAATGTATTTTAAATCTAATACTTAACAAATGTATTTCTATCACTGCCTCATCGTATTTCCTTAATTCCTTGTAGGTCACAAAGTTGTGTTCCTGTCACTTTCAAATAAATGTGTATATCATTAAGTACTTCATAGATTGGAAGTCTGTAGAGGTTAGGAATATGTATACCAGGGCCTTTAATTTCTTCATGATTAAACGAACAGTAATTCATTCAGAGGCTAAAAATGCAAAATAAAAGGAATTATCACTTGAGGTAGAAGAGTTTTTAGTCATGCAATAGATACACAGGTACAAAGACTATGACAATCTTTTCTCTTAGCCTCTCAGAAAAAGCATCTTAAAAGTGAATACTGTTTATGACAGAAAAATGGACAGACTAGTTATTTTTCTTCCATAGTATTTATTATTTTCTTCCAACATGGGCAAATACTGCTGTTGATCCTGTAGTTCTGAGTTCACTAGGCAAGGTAATACCAGTGAATTAACCCATGAGACCCACAGGCATGTATTTTCTGGCTTTTTATTAATTTTCCAACTGAAAAGTTTTCTGGAGTTGTTGTTTTATGAAATTGCACTGTCTCCCTCTAGTGACTGCTTCTGTGTGTCATCCCAGATTTAACATGGAATTCTCAGAGACGAGGCATTTTTTACAGCTTGTGCTGCAGTCTGGTACAACTCCATCAATGCCTCAGCATTCAGCTGCTTTTGTTGTGGCTGTTAGGTTTTCAGTATTGGTACTGCAACTGTCAGTGGGGCCAAAGCAGGTTTAGGAATTCTATCTTGCACCACAACAAAATCCAGCGCTGTGATACACCAGCAATCCTTCGACCAGGGAATACAGGCACCCATAGAGCAAGTGCACTGCAGCCTCTGGATTTCTTTTAGTGTCAGGGTTAATGTCGAACCAAAGGACCACAATGCTTCTGTCCAGCAGAGGCCAGGTTCCATAGTTCAGAGCACTGAAACCCAAAATGTTTTCAATGTGATCTTAAATTGCAAAGTGGGTGCCTGACATCTGCTCTCACCCAGGACCCCCTAAGTTTGCAGCTGAGCCGGTAACACTTGCTCCATTTGCTCTGGTGATTTTAACTCTTTGCCATCTGGGTCATACACCCACTTACTCCATTAATATTGAGTGTTCTCATATATCTGTTAAAAATTTTATTGTTGACAGGAAGCAACTGGAATCTGAATGTATGGGCTGTTATTATGTCTGCATTGATAAGATTCCGTTTGATGGATTTCAATCCTGCCTGATTTAGGGCTCTTGCAAATCAGCCACCTGAGTTGGGTCAAATTGGGTAATTTTCTGGGTGTGATGTTCCCATCCACGGTTTTGTAGTAGATCTGTCTTTACACACACGACAGGGGAGATTTGAAAGAGATAAAGGATCATTTTCTCCTAGTTCCTTATCACAGGCATCACTCCCTGTATTTCCATTTCCTTCAGGAGATGTAATTAGTTTTCTAATCCAGACAGTGCTGGGAGATTAGCAGCTGCTTCAGCATCATCTCTACCTTTTCTTCCAATTTTCATTTTTTCTCCTTTTCTTCCTGTAACTGTTTCTGCACCTGCCTCAATAACAGTAATAATTTAGCTGCTTTGCTTCCTTTCCGGGCTCCAGAGAAAAATGCATCTATCTCTGCATGCCTCCTCTCTCCAGCCACATTTTGTTCTAATTTGTCCATTTGTTATTGGTCATTGAGACTCTGCAGAGAATTAACTCCTTGTTGACAGAGTAGAAGTCAAAGATTGTCTAACCTAACACCACCTTCTCGACTAGACCATGGCACTAAGTGCCAGTCTTTTCTTAAACACCTCCAGGGATGGTGACTCCACCACTTCCTTGGGCAGCCCACCCCAATGCCCAATGGCTCTTTCTGCAAAGAACTTTTTCCTGATGCCTAAACCTCCCCTGGTGCACCTTAAGACTATGTCCTCTTGTCCTGTGGCTGGTTGCCTGGGAGAAGAGACTGACCCCTCCACCTGGTACACCTTCCTTTCAGCGAGTTGTAGAGTGTGATAAGGTCACCCCTGAGCCTCCTTTTCTCCAGGCTGGACACCCCCAGCTCCCTCAGCCACTCCTCGTAGAACTTGTGTTCTTCACCAGCCTTGTTTCCCTTCTCTGGATATGCTCCAGCAGGTGCTGCAGTTCCATCATGGGGATCTCCTGTTTCCCTTCAGGCTGTTCCTTTTAGGAGGGTGGTCCCATAAACTGGAGCACCCAGAGGCCTGCAGAAGCCATTGCATCACCTATTTCTGACCATCAGATCTTGACCCACAGCTGGAGGCTCAGCCACCTCTGAGCCCTGGGGAACACCACTGGTCTGTCCCCAGCTGGATGTGACTCCGTTCCCCAGCACTCTCTGGGCTCAGCCCCACAGCCAGTGTTTTACCCAGCAAAGAGCATACCATGAGCAGTCAGATTCTTCAGGAGAAAGACTTGTTCTAGTGTTAAAGACTTGACTAAACTCTGGGGAATTGACACTCTCAGCCTTTCTCTCATCTGCTGAGTGGGTCCTTGTCCTGGGAGGAGATCAGGGTACTGTAGCAGGCCTTACATTAAGTACCTCACTGCCTTCCTCCTCCTTCGTCACTGTAACTTTCCCCCAATCCAGCAAAGGATGAAGGTTCTCCTCAGCCCTCCTTTTGTTGATAGAATAGTTATGGAAATAGATTTTATTTTCTTTTTAGGGCGCTGGCCAAATTAACTTCCAGTCAGACAGTGGCCTTTCTGATTTCCTCTCTGCCCAACACCACAAAGGCTATGTAGTCTTCCCAACTGACAGTCCTTTCTTCCAAAGGTGATAAACTCTCAGGTTCTATGTGAGCTCCACCTGAGTTCCATCCAGAGCCCCAGCTGACTTATGGGCTGTCGCTGGGGGGCTCTGGTGGCATCAGAGGGGACAAGTGCCCAGCTGCCCCATGCAGCAGCACTGTCACAGCTGCAATGCAGCCCACATTCACCCATTTTCAGCCTGTGCTCAGTGCTCCAAACCTGCCTAGCTCTGAAGAGCAAAAGGAGTGTGCAGTGTTCATGAGCTGACCTTTTTGAGATTGGGTGTGTGCAAAAACAAATTAGAAAATGAAGAAGGCAGCAGGGAGTGCTGGGTTATCCAGTCGTGTATTGTTGTGATCTCCACTGAGAGATTACTTCAGTGAATTGGAAGAGGAGAAAAGTAAATGTCAGATCTTGAAAAAGAATATCCTCACCCTGTCTTCAGAAAGTTCATTTTAGTGAAAGGAGTCATGGGCTGAAAAACATTAGAATCAGTGGATAGTCCAGTAGTTTGAGGTCTCATTAACCAAATCTACCTCTCAGTGGCACTGGCTGTAAGCCTGCAGTGACCTTCAGCACTAGCTGTGTGCTGCAGACATGAAAACAGAGTTTGGATGACTGCTTTAGCTGCTTTTATAGATCCTATACAGTGTTTTAAGAAGCACATGGGTCTTGAATTACTAAATAAAAAAAGTGAAGTAAAAAAATAATTTTGCCTGTTACCTATACCTTTTTCTGATTTTTTTTTCTATTTAGCTGTCTTATACATGGTCTCACCTGAAAATTGTATTAGAAGGTAGTTTTAGCATCCTTTGTTAAACTGATGTTTGTGCTATGTAGTTTGCAATCTGTGTCAGTACAGTTCATCATCATGTAAATCATCCATCCTCTGCTACCTGGGTGCTTCTGACAGAAATGGTGGCATGCAATGACATTTTTCAGACACTTTCAATGGAGGTGTGTAAAATCACTCATGTTCTTTCAGAACAAGATTAAGGAAAAAGCCTAACATGGGAAAGCATTTTTACTTTGAGTTTCTGATTTGTGTACATTAGCAGTGGAAAGTAAATGCAGCTTGCATTTCTAGCACATATCCAATTCTGAGTATTTGGAGATGGACTGGTACTCTTGGAGAAGTTCCACTCATTTATAGAAATTCAGTTCTGAAAAATGTCTCAGTTATCAGGGATTAGGTCTGAGACCAGTTGCTACACAGATTATTCTGAAACTGTGGGATGAGTGTTTTTGGCCAGATCTTCCAAGCCCCATATCATGAGTGGAGGGCCAAACAGGGGGCAGTTTAGCTTCCTTCTTGGCCACACATCCATGTGTTTATTTCTCAGGTTTCCCAATTTAGGTGTATCAACTGCCAGTAGCAATAAATAATAATCACTTGCTCTTTCACAGCAATTTCTTGTGGAAAGCACACTGCCAAAAGGCAATATTGCCTCAGATTCACAGGTGAGAAGCCACTGAGGGCAGAGAGTAGTCAGTGAGAGTACAGTCTGGATTTCCTGAGCCAGACAAGAGGATCATTCTCCAGTCCTAATGTGCTGCCTGTGTTTTTCTGTGAAAAGGTGCTGGCAATGCTTTTTGAAGTGCACAGAGGTGTGCACCTATGAAGAGCTTCATGTGTGTTCACCCCTAATTTAAGAAATGTCTTGACAGAAACCAGAGTGCCAAACTCTGAAAAGCTTTGTTAGCTATCTGTCTGCTTTGTCCTGCTGGACCACATCAGTATGCTGGATCAGCTTCTGGAGCAAGAATTCTTCCTTTTATGAGGAATCATACATGTAGTTGCAGAGTTTGTTCCTTCTTCTCTGGTACCTTGAGGCTGTAGCACAGTTTCCCATGAATTAAAGTGGAATACTAGGCAAGACATAAAGCATTTATGCAGTCTGTATGTTCCCCAACTCTCTTCTCTACTTTATTTTCTTTTCAGGTTTACTTGATGTTTCTGACTCCTTTCTGACTCCTGCACAAAATAGTTTCTCTTCAATAAAAGAAAATCTGATAGTAGACTGATACTCACTATTTCTCAGCTGTGTGGTTGTAAGTGAAATTTGGCATACTGGGTCATCATGGATGTGCTGTTTGTGAGAGACTGAAAACCTGAAAGAGTTAATGTAAACTTGAAGGAATTAATGTATCAAACACTTCCTAGAAGAGAAAGGGAATGTTACCATACCAATGAGACGAAGTGGGGTTTGAAAAGAGGATCTTGTGGAGGCAGGATAGCATTTTTTGGGGACCAACTTCCTTATCTTGGTAACTATCTCTAAAAACAAGTTTGAGACAGCATTGCATTTGTGTCTCCAAGAGGGAGGAGGGGAATTTAAACTCACAACCCTCTTCCAGTGTGGGGGTCCAGGGAGTCCCTCTGGACCTTCCAGGAGAGCGGAGACCCCCCTGTCCAACCCCTGAGAGACCCCCGAGCGAGGCCAGGGGGGTCAGAGAGCTGGATTCAGCTCCTCAGGGGCATCTGCTTTCCTGCAGAGGAGAAATGCGACCTTTGAGAGTAACTAGGGTCTGAATTACATATTTAACATGTAGAAAATGTAGTTTTTAGGATTGTTTATATTATTAGTCACAATGCCAAGATGGAGAATTTGGGGTGTGGTGTCTTTTTTCTTCTTCTTCTTCTTACCCTCCATGTTGGTGTGGGATGCTGAGAATCACAGATTGGTTGGGGACAAAACTAGACATAGTAATAAAACTTTGTAGTATTGGAATATTATTGTAAACATAGAATACGTAGCATAGAGTATAAAAGATAAGTTCGGCCCTCCGTGGGCAGACTTTCGTCCTGGACACGGTGGTGACCAGACTGCTGCTCGCGAGCAAAGAACACTTTATAGATAACAAACAATAAACAGACCTTGAGCCCGGACGACTGTCTCCTGCGGTTTCTCTTCGGTTGCTTCAAGGATTCCCTGCGCCCTGAACCACCCTCCTATGTCCATCTGAGTGGTCTCGGCCACAAAGAGACCCCCAGACAGTGACATTCCAGGTTCAAGAATAACAAAATGTGCCTATGCTACAAATAGCACAGCTGAGGGGGCTGTGTGTGTACCACCATCCAGAGGAGTTGGACCAGAGACAGCACTGAAAACCTCGTGGTGACCCAGATCTTTCTTCTTTACCTCTGTTTTTCTCTATTTCCTTCTTCCCTTCTTCTACTTCTTAAAAGTTTAATTAGTTGCTGCCATAGACTGTTCAGAAATGTTTAAATCATGTTGGAAAATTCACTGTCAACCCCCTAATGAGTCTTTATCAATTATAAACCAACTCTATTTTTTTAATGCTCGCCACTTACAACACTTGAGTGGGTAGATTTTCCTGACAGTGATCAGGACACACTGCTGACACCAGCATGATCTCTCTGTCATACCTCATTTTTTTAAACAACCAACACTTTCCCTTAATTCCCTGAAACAGCTGGATCACGATGACTTAAGCTTCAAATCAACAAAAAGGACAACTCAAAGCAAGCCTCAAGTCTCACAATTTTTGGTGCAAATGCTAAAGCTTACTAAATGCGTCTGAAAAATACATTTAAGTCTGGCAACATTAGCTGGAGGAAGGACTGCTGGGCACAATGATGACCTTGGGTTTCAGTGACCAATTCATACTTAAAAAGAGCAGTTGCAAGGAACTTGCACTAAAACCAGTCAATTAGCCTATTACACCACTAGGGAAAACAGCTGGGGGAGAATGAAATGTGAAAGACCAAAGGAGGTGTTGAGCTGGCAACTCAGTAGTATTGTCATTGTTTTGGATCCGTGCTGGGTGATCACAAGTTTACTTTGAAAAATTGTATTGAAATTGGAGGAGAAATGGGGTTGGCCATTTTGTATCAGGGAGCATATTCCTGGATAAGTAAGTTAAACCAAATGCAGAAAACTGATTAGAAAGTCCTTTGGCCAAAACTGATGTTATTCTGTGAGCAGAGGAAGAATAAATTAAGCTTCCTCAGACAGCTACAGTAAATATGAAGTTATTGCATAGATTAATGTGCTAATGATTTATGCACCTGCCCTTTACCTGTGACTCCTTTTCTCTGGGATTAACTCTAATTTTCAAGAACTCAGCACATTGAAACAGCTTCTTTTCGTTACTGCTTTTACATTTTTTTTCTTTTTCTCTCATATCACTTTCTTTCCCCACGTTTAAAAAAGCAATATTTAGTCTGTTGTCGTTAAAAAAAAATTAAAAATACATAAGGTTTCAAGTACAACTACCAGAGATATTTTCAGTTTCTCTATGTAATATATAGCATTTATTTCTAATTCTGAAAACATCTGTGTAGCTGTTAAAGTCAGTATGTTCTCATGCTCAAAACCCCGTTTCCATTGCTTTAAGGCTGGTAAAGGGTTTTTAGGATTATGCCCTGAATATCCAGTGTCAGAGGGGCACTGCTGCCTGTGGCCTCCCCAGACTCCTTGCTCCTGGTCAGGCATCTCTGAACAGCATCAGGGCACAACTGATGCCATGGGTTTGCAGTGGGCTGGGGCAAGGCTGCACCTCGATGTCAGTCTGTCCTAGTGCCATTCACAATAATGTAGTAAAGCACCATTGCACATTTTGCTTTCCACCACTGAGATTTCCTTCATTGGACAACCTCTTTGATGTTTTGCACTATTGGGACAACATGGCCTGGGACAAATAAAAATATTTTGTTTTTAAGCAGACACATAAAAAATTGCTTCAAGAATAACTTCAAAATATTCATAGCTCCATGAATTTTGATTTGGTACATCTTTTTTTGTGGCTTCCACGGCAGTAGTACCCAAAACATCTGGAACAGAGACAGAATCATGGCAGTGTGATGTAGGCACTTGATGCTACATGACTCTCCACTAGCACTGACATGAGAACATCATATAAGCCTCAGAGAAAGTACATAAAAGTTTTATTGTCACTAATATGAGATGGATGACCTGAGTGCTGTATGTCTCTTGGCATGCCATATCATGTGAGCTCAAATCAAAACTTTATACCTACTATCCCCTCAAGCCTCAGATACATATTTGCAGTTAGAGGTGAGGAACTAAGTGTCCACAGAATAAACAGAGCAAAGGTCACATTATCAAGTATTCCTAAAATGCTGATTTATTCTGTCTTTCTGTTTATATTCCATCTCTGCTTTTGACCCAGACAATATTTACCCTACTGAGATTTCCTCTGTAATAAGTATCAATGAAACTGGGCTTCACATCTCTGACCTGCAATTCCTCTGCTGCACTACAGGTTATATTATGTTTGTTCTTGTTTTGAGCATCAATAGTGCTCAAAATAGTAAAAAGTGTGTGTTTGAATAAGCATAGCTCTGCACAGGATGTGCCAAAAGGCAAGATCATAAAGTTTAGCCTCTGAAAGGAAATATTTTGAGGAATGCAGATTCAGAAGGGAGCACCATGACCCTTGCAAACTATTCCAGGGGCTGCTCACTGTGTAATGTGATTGGGGTTTGCATTGAACTGCAAACCCCTAAACATTGCAGAGCACAGATTATTTGCCAGTACTTCCTATACTGAAGCAAAATATAATCAAAGCAGGGGTAATGTGGCTCAGATAAAGAGGAGGTTATCACACTAGGTCCCTGACATAACAGGGGATGTGTTAGATGACACAGAAAACCTGCAGGAGTGGGCAACTCTCCATGCAACAAAGACAGAAAAAAAAATTCGTCAAATAAAAGCTTTTTCAGTTTTGTTGTTGTCGTTTAATTAAAATCTCTGGTATTTTACCTACTCTAAACTGATCAATTTTCTGCATTTTGAGACATTTGATCTGATCTCTCAGGAAAGATTTGGCCAGGTAGTGGCTGGTCCTGCTACTGTTATAACCACCAGGGGACACCTCAGAGCTGGCATAAACCAACAGGGCTGCAGAGCAGCACTGCCTCCAGGCTTCCTAAACTCCTAAATTCTTGTGATTTAAGGTGTCCTGCTTTTTATTTATGGTAACTTTGATAAATAGGGATTCAACAGGAATTGCATCTAATGCCCTAAATTGATCAATATGGAGTTTATGCAAAGCTTTTATAATGCAAAGTAATTATTTGGCTCATAATTAAATATAAGGTTATGACACAGAGTGATTAAGTCAGTCAGGAGGGGTTATAACACAACAGCTTTAAGGGAGTCAAGATTCCCCCTATGATTTGTTTACTTAGTCTGTGAGTCCTGTGCTCAAAGTTTTATGTTCATGCATTCGGAATTGTCAAATATAGGGAATTTTCATCTTTTCATTGTCTATACATTTGTAAAGAATTCGTGTTCTGTTCTGAACCAATAATACAGTTGTTGGACTCATTTATTCTGCAGAGAAAGTGATTTCAACATTAATATATTTATATAGTATAAATAACAAATCGTCATAAGTTTCATTAAAAACTGGTCTTTTGATTTACCTATGGCTTCTCATGAAAGCAAAAAAAAAGCAGAAACTAAAAAAAAAAAATAAAAAAAAATAAGGGAACATAGGTTAATTCAAATTAGAAAGAGGACGTTATAATTCACAACATGTTTGTCTTTTCTACCTTAGAGTTTTGAACAAGAGTTTATCACAAACCAGTTAATCTCTCTAAGAGACTTCCAGTTCCTTCAAGTGTGTGAAAGAAATGGTTATGGCTGGACTTTGCTGTGGGGAAAGTTTTTCGGTTTTTTTCTTACATTAAGTGTATATCCTCAGATAAATAAACATCAGTATGGCCTCATGTCATCTTAATTCCAAAACACACACAGGGGTTGTAATTGAATTTATTATTCTGATGTATTCACCTATTGAAAGCACCTAATTGGCATGACATGTGCCTTGGGGATTTTTCAATGTTCTTAAGTCACAATGTGTTAAATGATACAAGTAACAATATTTGGAACGTTTTTCCAATCTGAAACTCGATTTCAGGACAAGTTGTGTAAACAGGGCCTAAATTAAAAAAATTCGCAATTGCCAAGTATTTTTATTCACAGGTTCCCCCATCAGTGTCAGTAGTTCAGGTGCTTGGACAGCTGTGTGTGTCCCAGCAGAGTCACCTGTGAGTTCAGGTGCACCTCCTCGTGCTGCTGGCAGTCCTGCGTGCCCTCGGGGGGCTGCCAGGGGCTTCACATGGTTTTGCAACTGGTGAGGCATGCACTTACATAGAGAAAGAAATTCCAGCCTTTCAATTCAGAGCCAAATCAACTTCTTTCTGCAGTGAAGAGCCTGGCTGAAGAAGAAAAAATGTGGAAAAAAAAGTGAAACCAAGACAACTTCTCTGAATTTTAGAAAAAAAAGAAAAAAGCAAAGTCTATTATCTTAACATTCTAGTGTTACATACCTAAAGTCAGATTAAATCTGACTGCAGCTCCCTCCTGAATTCTCCTTCCACAAGTTCTTCTAAATCTCAAAGCATCTGAGTAGACCAACTGCAGAGCTGCTGTGTGGATGGAAGCTCTGCCATGCTCTTATCTCCTCCAATACTGTAGTGGTTCAGCAGGACTTTGGTGTCTCTGCTTGAAAAGGAGACCATTATTTTGGTGCTTTAAGCATCCAGATTTGATGTGCAGCTCATATATTTGATGTTATACCTCTCCCAGTTAGTCTGTCACCACACAGCTGCAGAAGAGGAGCCAGCAAAGTAATGCTCAGTTCAGTGAGTGTCAGGTAGATGGCAACACCTGAATACCTGGTGCTGAGCCACTCATTCTGCTCACAGTGACCACATACAGGACCCTTTTCAGAAAACCAGTGTCAATTGAAATTGTACTGAAAATTACCAAAACTGCTCTCCTTTTAAACCAGCAAGACCTTTGGCTGATTTCTTCTTGTGCCCTCTCATGAAGGGGATCACTTGTCTGGATGAAGAACAAATCTAATAGTACTAAAAATCCTTGAAAATTATAAATCTTTACAGAAGGGCACTTATTGTCATTTGGAAGTGGGACTTATGTGACACAGTAGTTTTTCAGATTCAAGTGGTTTTTTTCTAAAGGTTTGCTCCCTGCATTAAGTTCATATAACTGGATTGTGTTTGTAGAAAGACCTCTAATGAGTGGGTTTTTTTCCTAGCAAACTGCTGCTATGGCTCCTGTTGTCAGTTTGATTAGCCTGCCTGCTTTTTTGAAGTAATGTTAAGGAATTTTACTTTTAAACATCAGTATAAATAGCTTAAGAAATGCCATTGATGTGGACATAAAAATTTAGACTCATATTTTCTCTATATCTTTTCCACATTCTTTGCCTGCTTTGTAATAAGATTTTTTTAAATTTAAATAAGTGCTGAGCATCCAGTATTTCACTTCCATTCTTCTTTCAGCATACATTATTCAGCACCCCATCATCTATCCTTGGGTTGTTCAGCTCCTGTCTGCAGCTGAAAATTCTGTGTGCTTTCCTTGTGTGCAGACTCTGGCCAATCAAACTGCCCACAAACACAGTCATCTTCAGAGCAAGGTTAGGAAAGGTTTGATTTCACTGGGGCAGAAATATTCTCACCCTGTTTGTTTTACTAGGGTACAGAATAGGCCAAAATTAAGGGCAGATGTAGGCACTTTGTTGAATCTGGGCCATTGAAATCAGTGGAGGTTTTGTGAAAAACTGAGTATCATACACAGGTTTTTTTTTCAGTGCTGGCTCTGTAGAAAAACCTTTCTGAATAAACATTGTCACAGTTCCCACAATTTCCATAGCCACAGGCTGGTGAGGAAGGATGCAGACCTAATGCTTTGGGAAAGATTCTGTTTCCTCTGTGCTTTGATTTTCAGCTGGTCAGTGCCATGAGTGTTCCTGCTGCAGGGAGAGCCATAGATAAGGATAAAATTTAGGAAGCATATTCCAGACCAGCCCTGCTCAGGAGCCCTCCTCCTGTCCTCTCCTCTGCTGCAGCCACTGGTGGAAGGAGACTGTCGATGCTCACAGATCTCATCCTTGACTCATTGATTTGGGCTCATCTGGGAATTAACTACCTCCATCAGGTATTTGCTGTTAGCACAGGGATTACTGTGATACTTCAGAAAAAGCCCTTTTTTGAGATTTACTGCTTGACTTCTGCTCATCTGAGTTCTCTTTTGAAGCAGAGAGAAAAAAAAGCAGCTTTTCAAACTTCTTAATGAAAACAGTGTCAGCTGATGGCTGGTATTCTTGTGACAGTGTATGCACAGATATGTAGTGTCTGCAGAACTGGTTCAGCAGCAGGTCAGTTTAGAAGGGCTAAAACATGTCTCTGTGAATTTCAGTAAAACACGATAAAACCATTTGAAAATGTTGCAGATTTTTTCCTAAATGCTAGTTTTGAGGGTATGCACCACCTCAGAGAGCAGAAAAGCTGTCTTTTGATTGAAGAATCACAGGAGGCAGGAAAATAAAATAAAATACATTCAATTAAATTAATTAAAGTCTGAGACAACTTGTGTTGAATGAGCTAATGATGGGCCCTCTATGGAGAGAGCAAACCCTTAATCAAGATGAGTGCAAGGTGCTACAGAGCACCTGAAGGCTTCCATTGCTGCAAATAGCAGCAGAGGAGAAAAGGGTGCATGTGATGCTGTGTTTGTTGTAAGCAACTAGAAAATGAACTGAAAAACAAATGGCTTCTTGCTGCTAGAAAGCGTGATGGTGCATGTACCCATTGTCATTCCTTTCCTTCAGAATTTTACAATTTTTTCTGCCCACCAAGAGCAGAGAAATGGCTGGTGCAGGCTCTGGATCTGCCTCCTGCCAGCTCTGTGGTGAAGGCTCCATGCACACAAGGGAACAGAAGGACAGTTTGTGCTAAACAGGATGAAATTTTGCCAGACGTGGGGGTGTGCATGTGCTAATGAACGTGCTGGAGGTGAGGCAGCCACATGTCCACAGGCATTACCAGTCACTAGCACAGACAGGGGAGTTGGCAGGGCCATGTGCTCTTTTATCATTTTGCCATGGTTTTGGTGCCCTTCTGTTATATCCTGGCTTGGGTTTAGTTCTTTGGGAAAGTATCAGTACTCTTTTCTATGTAAGTGCTTAAGAAATGTTCTATTCCTTACCTGGGAATTTGTTCACCTCAGGATTTAGTGAGTATTACATCCAAACGTGGTTCATGGTGAGTTACTTCAACTGCTAAACATTGTCTTCACCATGTGTGAAAGAAAAGAACCCATTCAGTAAGCAGCCAAGGCAGAGAGAATTGTTATAGAGCCACTTTTTAAATACAAAAGTGCTCTCTTTAGGGCAATTCCAAGTGTGATAATTTAGAGCAGTAAAATGCCATGAGTATTATGTGCTTCAGGGTGAATACTGTAAAACCTGCTACAACTGAATGGCATTACAGACCTGTGGACTGCCTCATCCAGCCTTGGCAATTCGTGGAAACTGGGATAGCAAAATAATGTAAACATGTCTTCCCTAGATAAAAGAATCTCATTTGTAAATACACTAAAAAGAAAGTCAAATTAAGGAAACATAAAACCTAAGAAATTAATTAGGTTTATTTTTATCTAAATCCTCTTACTTTTTCCCAGGATGAGGTTTAAACAAAGCAAAAGCTAAATGTAATAATTCCTATCACCCGTTGATTTTGAGAAGTGATTACTCTGAGGCAGGCTGCTGCATATCTGCAGGAAAAGAGGTTCTTAAACATCTTGTTATATTTTCCTGCTTAACCACAAGATTCATTCATGCTGGTGTCCCAAAGCAATGCCTTCAGAGCCTGTATTGTCAGAGGTTGCAGGCATCTGTGCAGATATTGGTGTTGTCTGATCTCACCATCAGCCTCTGGCAGCCCTCAGAAGAATGCCTAGACATACCAATCCAGCTGATTAGAGCTTCTGTCTTTTACTGCACTGTTAGGCACATGTGATTGGGAACTGAGTCTGTCCTGGTATGTGTGATGAGGTGCTGATTCTCATTGGTGCTTCCCACCCCCAGCTGCCAAGAGGCTCAGTGCAGTTGCAGTCAGAGAATATCTTTCAGCTGTCAAAATATATTTGAATATAGAAAGAAGCTAGAATTTTTTTGTTATTCTGTTTTTTTTTTTTTTGTTTTGTTCTGTGGGGTGCCATAAATATACTGGAATTCATTTTATTCTCCCTTTAGCTGGGTCAGGACAGCAAAATAAGTCAGGGAAACATGACCTCAAAAGTTGGTTCCTCTGAATAAGGTTTTTAAAGAAGTTTTGAAGGAAGTGGCTTGAAGAAAGTCCATGTTCAGTTATAGTAAAAGGACATTCTGGCCATTTTGCCTTCTAAATGAATTTCTGCATGGGAGGAGAGCAGAAAGTCAAGAAAAGAGGATCCCTTTATAAACAGGAGGGTTAGTGAAGACCCACCCTGCTCAGATGATCAGATGCCTTGTGAGCTTGTCTGCTGATGCAGACAAAAGCTTATCAGCACAGAAATCAGAAATGTTAGAATTTATTCCTGCTGCTTCTGTGTACACTGTCAGGTTAAAACTACTTTTAAGCATTAAAATATTATATCTGAGGCACTTTCTTCTTTTTGCATTAATCAAATTTTACCACCTCACAGTCCAATATCTTCTTCTGCTGTGCAGGAAAAGCAGAGATTTTCTCTGGATGCCCCAATGCATGTCCAGTGCTGAGGAAGAAGCTGCTCAGCAAGTATGGTTGACACTTTAATAATCATCAAAACAATACCCCTGTTGACTAGCTATCAGAAGCAAAATCTAGTAACTGATTAATTGCAAAGCCTGAAAATAATGTTAATTGGCTGCTACACTGACTTCTGTCAGGGCATTGTACCTAAAAATCTGAGGTGGTAAAACCCAAGCAGCTCCTGAGGAGCACAGAGCTGCCTCAGTCAAAAGCCAGGGAATGAGAAAATATTTGGAGGTCTTGAGTCAGCACTCACTTTTAAAAGCAGGCCCTGAGCAGGTTACCAGACCCAGTCAGGTCTGATTTTCAATTAAGAGAGCGCTGTACTGAATGTGAAAAGGGGACATAGTAGGGCTGCCTTTGGTGCAACTGCAGCTCCTTGTTCCCCCTTCACTCAGACACTCATGGGCCAGCTGGGCACTGCTTGGAAGGGCTGTGTGACCCACTAACACTGAAAGAGGGAGAACAGTAAACAAGTGGGTGAGGGAGAGAAAAGAAAATCAGATGAAATCAGAGAAAAGAATCATCAGATGGTTTGAGTTGGAAGGGCCTGAAAGATCATCCAGTTCCAAACTGCCTGCCATGGGCAGGGGCACCTTCCACTGACCAGATTGCTCAGAGCCCCATCCAGCCTGGCCTTAAGCACTCCAGAGATGGGACATCCACAGCTTTTCTGGGCAACCTTAAAAGTTCCAGTCTTTCACTACCTTATGAGTAAAGAATTTCTTCCTAACATCTAATCTAAATCTCTCCTCCTTTAGTTTAAAACCATTCTCCCTTTGTCCTATCACTATCTACCCATGTAAAAAGTCACTCTCCATCTTTCTTTATAAGCCCTTCAAGAACTGGAAAGCTGCTATGAGATCTGTCTGGAGCCTCCTCTTGTCCAGGGCCCAGCCATCTCATAAAAGCTCTCACTGTACTGCTCAGGGTGCAGCCAGCCCCACACTGCTCCACACAGGGACCCTCTTGTTTCTGGCAGCAATTCTTTGTGATAGAATTCCCCTTTGCTTTTCTCAAGAGGATGATGAACCTGAAGCTGATGAGGTCATAAACCAATACTGCAGTCCTTGAATGGTGAAAGGAGAGGATCTTGCATTGCAGCTTCAGGCACACTGGAATGGAACCTCTCAAATCACACTAGATGTATAAATGCACCAGGGTTCCACAATCAGGAGCATTACTAACAAATAAAAAACCTATCCCTGATCCTTAGGAAACACACAAACAGCAGTTTGTTTTTAACATTTTCCTTGACCCAGGTTACCTTAAGGAAGCCTCTTTTCACGCTGTGTGTCTGATGTGGGGATCTTAGTCCCAAAAACTTGGAATGCAAGTGAGTATGTGCAAGCTGCACCAAGTTTCAGGGTCTTTAGAAGGACCATGAAAGTGCCCTTTTGGGGTGCAAATAAAAGCTCATTTGCCAAATCCATTAGCAGGAATGGATTAGCTCATAGAGGAGGCAGGATGCCTCTTTGGGGAGAGACAGCTTTTAAATATCTGTCTACCAAGATATGCTTCCCAGCTATTAATTTGGGTATTAAAGATCGTCATAGACGTGACAAGGATTCCATCAGCCATTTTAATTTCTGCTCAGGGACTTGCTATGTACTATTGTTATACATAGCACTACTCAAGTAGATGGAAAAAGACTGGAAAAAGCACTGTTCTTCTAATTTCAATTCTTTCCTTCCTCAGTTCCTTTCAGCTTTTTGCAACTGCTGAATCTGTTTTGCAGTCAGTGCATGCTGTTGGAGACATTAGCAATCTGTCCCTCCAGCTCCTGTGTCCTGTGTTAGATCCGTTGAGAGTTTGGAGTTGTGCTGCTGCTCAAGAAGCAGAGGTCCCTGTGTCTCACACGTGTCTCTCCCAGCACAGCAGCTGTCCCATAGGTCCTGGAGGGGCTGTGTGATAGTTTCTCACCCTGTGTGGATAAAGGAAGGGAGCAGAGGATGGGTGCATATTGCAGCAGGGACTGGGGATTTTATATATGTAAATATCTTTTAAAAAAAAAAATAAAAGAGAACTCAATGACTTTGTTACAGGTTGTTTAGCAGGTGCTTCCTGGGGTTGCACAAAAGGTTTTTGGAAGTTAGAAGAGCACTGAAACAAAAATAACAGCTTTTTATGACTAGAGGACAGTGAAAATTGCACCTAGCATGTTTGGACTTTTTCTTTCAGAATTGTTGTCTTCTCTGCTTAAAATATTTTTTGTTACAATCAGCTGCAGAGTCTTTTTTTTTAATAACATTTTAATGAAGCTGCTGCTAATGAGAGCTCTGTCAAAAACTTCCAATTATTACCACAATATCCCTTGATGTTTGTGGGGAAATGGAGCATTGGAGTATTAATTGACCTCCTGATAGTAAAGAAGACCCCTCTAGCAGAACAAGAATTAAAACTGAGAAGCTTTTGGAGTCCAGTGCTGCAATGTAGGAAAAAAGAGCTCTGAAGGTGTTGGGAAGGTCATCATGATGATCCAAAATAAAATTTCTCTGCGGGGAAGTGAAAGGAGCTGGATTAGCAAAATACCTGCACACAAAAGCAGAGTTTATCCAGAAGTCAAAAGAAGTTGTCCTGCACACATAAAAATATGAAACCTGGGAAAGAAGGAAAGACTGCATCTTGCTTGCCATTAATTCCTGTGGGTCACATCAATACAGTTGTAGACTGTAGACTACTGTACACCATAGTGACAAGAAAATATTTTTGAGAATTGTTCTCAGTCAGTTTCACTTTTGTTAAAAAAACAACCTAGCAATCAGACTAACCCAGACAGCACTGACATCAGTAGTCAGTGGCTGCTGCCTTCATACCCTTCAGGCTTCCCTAGGAGGAGTAAATCATCTGAGAAAAAGGAAAAAAATCACATAGGAAAAGAGGAGAAACACTCATCTGAAAAAAATAAAAGCCTGAGAGAGTAATATTTCCCTTACAGATTTAGATTAAATACCAATGCCTAGAAAAAGTGTATGATGGAGAGTTCATAAAACTGTGCAACCAAGTAGCTGTTGGTGTGCTTTATCTACAAATGCCAAGTTTAATTGATCTATTTCACACAGTTAAGGACAGAGATACATTGTGGTCATTGGATATCAAGCTTGCCATGTAGCAAAGAGCTGTGAAAATACACTAAGTGCCTTAAGAAGTGAAGGAAAGCTCCCAGGATGGTGTAAATTAGACTTCCCTCTTGTCTGGGAAAGGGTTAAGCTTTTAGCAGAATCCCAGGAAGACATGATGAAATGAACTTTCACCACTGGCTTGCTTTCTCCCAAAGCAAGGGCAGTCCTAGTGCCCACCTTACCCCACCAGTGGTCACAAAACAGGCTCTGGGTGTAGGGGCTGTGTTTAACTGTGACTCCAGAGATGGGAACGAGCTGCATCACTCTGGTTTGCAGCATTTTGGGTGAAAGGTGTAATCCAATTCAGACAGCCCTCTCCAACCTTTTGGAAGCTTATGTGATCTGTCTGAGTTTAATGAATAGAACTCTTGAATTGGGAGTCTCATAGAGAAAACAGATTGGTTTTCCTCATTGCTTTACTTGTCCACAGCTTTCTGCCTACAGGACCTGATTCATCTCTCACTGAAGCTGATGGGAATGGTCTTTCCACATTCTGACTGGAAAATAAGCTGTCTCTGATATTCTGCAGAAAACATAAAAGAGTGATGGGCAAAAACGACCATCATTTCATCAGGACTAGTTGGCTACATCTCTGTGAGTACATTTAGTGTGCTGAGAACAAAGTCCTTTGATGGAAGAGTCTACATGCACACTCTTGGATTTCTCAGCCTCCCAATCAGGGCAGTCACATGCAAGTTGTGTCGTGAGGATATGGAGTATGGAGAATACAAGTTACATGAGGCCAAAATTGTCCCAAAGGCTGTTGTCAAATTTTAAAAGCAATGTCCAGGAATGTCTTAAGGTGTCATATAGTAAAGATACAATCTCTGCTTGAGACCCAATCATAAGTATTGAATACAAAGCTTAATTAGTTACTTTTTTTGTTTTTGCTTTATACCAGTGGAAATTCTTACTAGATATTTCTTCAGTCTTTTCTAGTAAGGTCTTATCCTGAAAGGAAGCTCAGCCCACGTTAATCAGAAGCTCCTCATTTACTGTGTCTCACTGTAAACCAGCTTCCTTAGTAGTTTTTTTAGTTGTGGGGGTTTTTTTTGTTTGTTTGCTTTTGGTTTTTTAAATTCTTTTTTAAAGGAAGGTGCCTGTGCTCTTTGCTGTCTGTTAATTCTTTTTAACCTGGAACATGGCACAGAAAACTGCAAATTTGTCCATGATTAATAAAAAAAGATATAGTGTAGTTGACAAATTCAGTCTGTTAAGTCATGCAGGGTGTTGCTGGAAAGGATTTGGTGATGATAAGTGTGTTTGCAGCTCTGCTGAGGATGTAGGAGACACAAAGGCATCTGAAACAAATACTAAAAAAACCACAACAGACTGTAAGTAAGCCCCAAAATTTGCCAAGAGTAATTTCTAAAAATATCCTGACAGTTACTCTATCATTATTCATGTAAATAGCAAAGCTGAAGTAATTCAGACTTTCCAGATAGGATAAAACTTTGACACAGCCAATGACTGTAACCAGTTGTGATATATTTCTCTATGCCACCACTGGTTCAGTGATATATAGGGGCATTGTTGAAACAGCAGATTATTAGGGAAGTTAGAAGCAATATAAAAGACAGTAGGATAATGCCAGATTTGTGTTTCCAAGTTATATGACAGAATGAGTACAATTTTGAAAGCTTCGACATCAACCAGAATAGAAACACGGCTTTTAGTATTTTAGTAATAGTGTTATTAACAAACTATCTCTAACCCATGTCAAAGTATTTAATGTGCTATAATAACATCAATTAAAATACAATAATGGACTTAATAATGTGGCCCATAATGGGAAAAAATATTCATGTGGATTATCTCTTCATACTCAAGAGAGAAATTCTAATGAAAGACACTATAATGAAGGTAACACTAAACAGATTTAATATAATATGAGTTAGAAATATGCCAGGATAGAAAATACAAAGTCAAAACCGTGTCCAGAATGTTCATTGGCTGCTTTGCTTGTTGTTTTGAATTCATAAATCTTAAAGGGACCACTAGTAAAAGCTGGTCATTTGCCCACTGTTTGATCTGCACTTTTGAGCCAAAATTCCATTAAATTCAATTTTTCCAAGGGCAGATCATCTTGGTGTCCTCTTCCAGGACTTGCTTCTCCCAAATGGCTGCACTGACATCAATGGTGCTGGTGCAGCAGTGACAGCAGTGACATTCTGGGTAGTCAAGGGACCCTGGCCCAGTAGTGGCACTGCAGGATGTGGTTGCTCACTGCTGGCTTCACCCAGCAGCTCTGGTTTGTCTCATCCCAGCGCTTTACAGCCCAAGTCTCTTCTGTTTAGCCTTGGGCAAAGAGCTTGGCTTTCTCTCTTCATAAGCAGGATGTAGGAGTGGTAAATGGCACATTTGGGATCCAGCAGCCTGGTGTCCTGTTGGACAATCTGAGGCTTTCTGTGCCCTCGGCCCCGTGCAGGCTGTGCTGTTGGCTGGGGACAGCTGCTCTGCCTGCAGAACCCCATTTGGGAAGTCCCAGGCTGTGTCTGCCCCACACTACACCAGAGTGACAGCTCCTGCTTGTCACCCTCTCATGGACTTCAGATACCTGATTCATCAGTCCCCAATATTAAAACATGTGCAAACAGCTCATTTATTTGTTAGGCATCATTCAGTTAGTTAGACATTTATTTTGTTTACTGGCCTTTCCTGAGCATATTTGAAAATCCAGATGCAAGCAAATGGATGCAGAGGATGCATCCATGGTTGCAGAGGATGGCTCAGTTCACTTTTACCAGGGTCCATTTCACCCAGCAGGATCATCCTCCTGGCATGGGAAGCAATGACAGTGCCTGCCACCTGTCCTGTCACCTGCCACCTGAGTGGGGATCAGGCCAGAGACAGCAAGAGGAGATTGAGGCTTTCCTTTGGGAAGGCAGGAGAGCCCACTGCTCTTTGAGATCTGGTGAGGTCCATCCTTCACTGTCTGCCTCCAGGGCACTTAAATCAGGCCCCATGCAGCATCTTAAGGCTTTCACCTGCAGTTCCTGGTTTTTACTGAGGGATTGATTACAGGGCTGAAGTATAAATTACATCCAGAGGCATCTTGAAATTGAGTCTGGAAAAGGAGAATGCTCTTAAAATTATGCTTACAGTTAACTCAGTTCTAATGAGACTTCATTCTGCAGTTTTTATGAGTTAAATCTAGTTTTATATTCAAGAACTCATTTATACTTTGTGGTAAAATGCATCAAAAGGTTACTTTTTTTTTCCTTAACCTGCTTATTCCAGCAGTGTAAATTCTTCTTGTATTTTACTGATTCCAAGAAAATGTAACATCAGAATTCATGAACAATAACAGACAGCTAAGTAATTATTCCAGAAAGCAAATCTTCTGAAAAAGTGTTTTGAAGAGGCACTCAAATCATTAAAAAACAGTGGTGCAGAATGAACCATGCAATGACCTAAACAAGAAAATGTATACCACAGAAAGCAAAGAAAATGGAATATAATTTGAGTTCATTAATTTCCTAGCCACATGCTACCTCTCTTAAAATATGCTGCTACAGTCTTCTCACTCTTCTTTTTTTCTGTATCTGTCTCAGTGTACCTTTCCAGCAATGTGATTTAACTGTTTATACCCACTGTACACCCTTGTTATGTTTTATTATCCATAATGTGATTTGTATAAACAAATAAGCAGATAGGCTTTGTTGGGCTTGCAATCAAAAAGCTCCAGTGAGAGATGCATTTAACTAATTCTCCAGTACCAAGGCACAAACTAAAAAGAACTCAGAATAATACAATAAAAATTGCACAATAAATACACTGAACAGGACATTCCAAATGTGTTTTTGTGCCATTCCAGAAGCAGCACAATCCCTGATTATTCTGGTTCAGCCCAGAACCTTCTATACTTGTCTCTTATCAGGATCTGCTTGATTTAAATAGTGTTAGCATAAGCATGTTTTCTAAATGTACAGTAAAAATAGCCCCACCTCCCAGTCAAGCAGCTAAGAATATTGTAGGTTAATGTGAACAACTGCCTTTGGTATAATTAGCATTAATTGCCAGGAGTCCCAGCTTTGGTGAAATAAGGAAGTAGGTGAGATCTAAGTCTTACCAAGCAGGCACTGTGATTGGTGAGCTACTGACTTTAAAATCAAATGGCTAGACATAAAACATGCTGGGGAAATGACAGGAAGGCAAGTGATGGAAAGAGGAACATAGTGCTGTATACTGGGTGAAGGCACAAAATAAAAAAGGGGTTGGAAAGGAACAGTTTGAAACTGTCACCCTTTGGGTCACAGCTCTGTGAGGCGTGGAGTACCCTCTACATGGGGAACCTTGTTTCTCTCTTTGCTGAGCACCGTGCCAGAGCCACTCAGCACCTTGCCAGGTACAAACCCCATCAGGGGACTTCCTGGTGTCATAGAGGCATCAGGATTTAAGATTTAAGTGAAGTAATGAATGATCCAAGGAGATGAGACAGAGAAGCTTGTCTGATCAGGTCATGATCTCAAAGACAAGGTGCTGGGGAGGAGGGAATAGATCAAATGAGAGCTAACTGGTTATTGAAGTACCCACGGCCACATGTGTACTGCAGGCTGAGGCATAACTAACTCAGACAAGATAATTGCCAAAGCTCTCTGCTCCCTCCTCTCCTCTCCTCTCCCCTGGCTGCTTTCCTGTTAGATGATTTGGGAAATCAAAAATCTCAGCAGCTAATCTATACCACCAGATTTCTGTCACCCCAGCAGTTTCTTTTTCTAATGAATAATGAATGTATGCTGACCCTGAGATGATAATGGTGCAGAATATTTTCAGGTTCTTGAAGGTCACAATAAATTTGGGAAGCATTGTCAGCATTAAAATGCTTTGGTGTTCTTTTACCTAAAGCTAGATATAGATGTGCTATGACCTTTATTTGACTCGTATCAATGTTTGTGAACAATGTACAGCTCCAGTGATGAAGAGACCAGCACCAGCATCTTTTGCTCAGTTTGCTGCTGTGTTACAGTTGGTTGGCTGCTACCTGTACAGCTGCTACTGGGCAGAAAGCCTCTATAAACAGGCTGTCAAGTTTAATTGTACTACCTGGTAAATATATTGATAATAAATAAGATGTGCTTTTACTGAGCTATTCTCCTTGGATTTACTGAGGGCTGCAGCAGCTCAGTACTTCCCAGGATGAGACCCAAGGTGCCTGCTGTTGCTCGAATCAAATGCAATTGCAATTTCATCATGGATGTTATTACCAGCAGGACTAAGCCTCCAAACTTGTGGAAGGCTTTTGAACTTCTTTTGATCTGTGCCCGCAAAGCGGCGAGGCTCTCCACGCTATTAAGTGCGTATTGTCGGAGGCTGAAATAGCCGATACAAGTGGTGACAATGCAGCCAAATGAGCCGCGTTCCTGTTTGCTTTCTCAGAGCCCCGGAGACGGGCAGCTACGGGAAAGTCTTGAGTTCATTAAAATCAAAGGAGCTCCTGGTGTGCGTGACTGCTGAGAAAGGTGACAGGGAGTGTTCCCTGGACAGAGAACAATGTGCGTGCGTAAGTGCGTGTGCCTATGTGATAATATGCCCATTGTGCTTTTTGAGTCGATTTAATGAATTCTAATAGCCCGACTTAATGCCTTCTGAATGCTGCACAGCAGTGGGATGCGGTTGTTTGTTAGTAGGTAAAATATTTTGCTGATGGTTGAAGTGGGAATTTTTAGAAGACTTATTTATTTAATGATAAAAAATGTTATTGAGTCAAATGTGCTGATTCTACTCCTGTAAGCTAGCCTGCCTGCTCGGTCTGATAGCCCGGCTGCACACACATGAATGATGCCAGCCTTAAGAAAAAGGAGTGTCAGCATCCCTTCCTGGTAATGACAAATGCTATTTGCTCCAGAGAGGCAGTTCTTTAGCGAGCAAAAGGAGTAATTCCAGGTTTATACAAGGCAGCGGGGGAGAGGGAGTCCCTCTCTGCTGGAATCAGTCACACAGTGCCATTCCTGCTCCCGAGCCCTCTTGGTCAAACGTGCCCGAGGCTGTTCATTTCACAGTCCTCTGCCTCAGATAAGTTAAGCAATCAGAAAAGCGTCTGATTTCTACCCTTAAAATTGCATTTCGTGTTGCTTTTTCTTCAAATGTTAGTTTGAAAAGCTGCCTGAAAAAAAAGTAAAATAGCTGAATTTGTGGTCTGCTTATCATTACACCTCTTTGGGACTAAGACAGCCCAAAACCAAGTCGAAATAAGCAAAGCCACTGGAGTTTGTCTGTTTCTGCGCCCGGGTACCCAGGGCTCGCAGATGCCCCCGAGGCGCTATGGGGAAATGTTCACATGCCAGGACCGGAAAATATCCAGATTTACTGCAAAACGCCCGGGAAGGATGGAGCGTGGAAAATGTTCCCTGTAGCAGACAAGCCGGCGATTATCGCCCTCCTGCCAAGGATGAGGGACACGCCAGGGCTGCAGGCAAAGCCCATCCCACACCGGGGCTTTGGGGGCTCCAATGCTGCTCTTGTACCGCTGCTTCCAGGCTGTCCTTACTCCCAGCACCTTGCCTGAAGGGAAACACATATCCGTAATAATCAACACAAGCAAACCCAACCCAACCTGGTTTTACTTTTCAAACATACCTAGAAATCACTGCTTTAATCGACATAATGTGGATGACCCATCCCTGGGAGTGTTCAGGGCCAGGTTGGATGGGGCTTTGAGCAACCAGGTTGGAATTAGATGATCTTTAAGGTCCCTTCCAACCCAAGCCATTCTATGATTCTGTGTTAATACTTGAAGAGAAAAATGTTTTACTGTTTTACCTAATGCAAGACACTCCATGGCGCATTTGACATGATCTCCCAGCTAAGGGAAGTAAATACAGCAGTGTCTTTTCTAGAAATGTATCTTTGCTAGTGTGAAGTAGCTACTTCAGCTAGAAGAGCTGAGATTCAGGCATCATCAGTTTGCAGTGCTGTGTGTAATCTTTCAAACCCTCGCTTCTGGACAGGAGGCTTCTTGCTGACCGCAGCCAGAGCAGTGAGGAAAATAACTTGACAAGTTTATGCCTTCTTCTGTCACTCTGAATGCTGGAGCCACTTGTCCCTGCATTACAAAACATCAAACATCTCCTCTCCATCATCTGACACTGAGATGAATCTTACCTGCTGACGTGATTGCTGTTTTCTGGCCAAGAATATACTAATTTGCCAAATACATCATGTTCAAAACTGACTGAGTCCTGAAATAAATCTCTCACCTCTTTAGATCTCCCATGTTGGAGTTTGGGAAGAATAAACAGAATTGCATGCTAGTGAAAGAAAACACAATCATATTACCACATAGCAACCAAGAAGAAACTAAAATAGCAACATGGTGCTGTTTCATTCTGGTGATGCACCACAGCCAGTTTGCAGTCTCCTTTTCTCTGCTGCACCCTTTCTGTGATAAAAAATCCATTATCCAAGGGTACCTTGGAAAACCACCTGTAACGGACTCCTAAGTTGTAGAAAAGAGGAATTAGTTACAGAAAAAGGCTGATTTTACAGACGTGCTACAGTCCAAATGTTTTAAAGAAAGCTTTGCCACCAGTGAAGATTTATTTAATTGATAATTCTTAAAAGCCAGCCATATTTTCAAGCTTATTTTATGATTCTTATAAATACAAGTAATAATAATTGTTACTGGTGGAAAAACAAAAGTATTTTCTTTATCGTATAAAACATTAAATGAGATACCATCTCCTCCAGTTCAAGAGCACTCAGATCTGCTAAACTCTTAAAAATTTTGGACACAGAGATAGCACATAGAGTGGCTGCCAAGATATCTCAGTGAGATCACTCTTCATAGAAATCCCCTTTTCCTGGAGTGTAGATCTTAGTGCAGAGGAAAGATTCCTCTCTTTCTCCTTGAGGATCTGTTTTGCTCAGGTGCTGGTTAACAAAAGCTGGACAAGAATACAGGCACTTCTCAACCCTAATGAACTTTATGACCTGCACTGACAGAATGAAAAAAAAAGAAAAGCAAGTGAAAAGCAACCCTGACCAAACCCCTAAATCTAGTTCAAATAAGTATTAATAGAACTAATTAGTTGGTTTTGATTTGCTGAATCCAATCCAGTAAACATGTTTCAGGATCAGACAAGCATCCATCATCCAGACCAGCTGCTCTTAGACAGGTCATTATATGTGAACAATGACTATTGATTAGCAAAACCCTTGGCCCAGAGTTTGCAAAACTCTCAAATTTATCACTTGGCTTTCAGAAGTACCAGATATTCAGTGCTCTTCACCTCAGGGGGATCTGGAAGTGACTTGGCACTTCTGAGATTAGGGGCATTTACTTGGGTGGATAAGGTGTGGATTTATAAACATAGACTTCCTTTTTAAATTTGCAGGGATTTATATGCTTGCTAAATCAATGCCATTTCATGAAAATAAGAGAATTAAATCATAAGATAGGCTAATGTACTTTAGAGAGCTGTGCCCAACACTTTTCCTCCTGGCTGTGCCAGTCCTGGTCCCCCTTTACATGGCCCATCTATCTCAATGGGGCAGAAGACCTTGCTGACAGGGGGGTATGGGCCAGCTGGTGATGGCTCCACTCCTTTGTGAATTTATGTTAGGAAGTGTTGTGGGTCTTGCTGAGGCTCTCCTTCCTCCCTCCTGAGCAGCAGGGCTGGCTGGGTGCAGCATGTCCCTGCAGACCTCCTCCCCAGCCCAGGGCACTCTGCACACAGCTGGGTGCCATGGTCAAGCCATGACCTGATCCCTCCCATAAATTGCATAAACACTTTCTTTCCCACAAAGGGAAGGATGCAAACCATGCACTTTCTTCACTGAAGAACAGAAAAGGAGGCTGTATCAGAATCACTAATTATTTTTGCTCATAAAATTGGACAAAGAGTGTGACTGTCTCTCTTGAGCAAATGTTATCTGCCACTGACAGAGGAAGATAAATTGTGCTAACTCTAATGGCACCAGCTCTCTTTTGGAGCACCCTGTCAGCAGCAGTACTGCAGCAGTGTTGCTGGCCATGCTTTCATCTTCTGCTTGCAAATCACTCTGCTTTCAGAAAATGCTGCCAGCACTGGAGCTGTCAAAACCAACTCTGTGTTACAGGGCTTTTCCCCTTTTCTGTGACCTTGGTGGTAATTAAGTGTCTCTTTCTCACAGGGAAAAATATGTGAAGCATGAATTGGACCTGTTGGCCTGGCTGCTGATTTATGGGTCAAGTCTCTAGCTGTTACAGACAAAATTTTTAAGTCTCTGATTAAGAAACCCTGCTGATTTAAGGTTCTCACAAGAAATGTGTGCATAATGAATTATCTACAGATGATAATTCAAATTATTATTTGATGATTCATATCAACTTCTATTAAATTACCATTTTAGAAGTTTAACAAGGGCAATGCAAATGGACAGGTGATGACATTACAACATACATAACAGGTCAGCAGAGCAGCATTCTGCAAATTTGGATATGTGGCATTTGGTCCCAATCAGAGATGCTGACAGAAAGCAAAGGCTGAAGGATATACAAAAGCCAAACTGGTATCATTACGGGGTAAATGTTTTCCTCTTATGTGTCTGAACCTGTGATAATATTTTTCTCTCCTGAGCAAAAGTTTCCAGGGAGCAGTCTGTAGTAAAGTCCTGCTTCAGTATCACATGCCATATTAGCATTAGGTCTTAATTGCAGTATTATTTGCCAGTAGAAAAATGGCACTGTCTGTTCTTGCTTAGGAAACACTGAGAGCTACCAGGCATCACCAAAATATATATGTGCATGGGTAACAGGTTACAAAGACATGTAGAAATGTGTGGCAGAATGAGCATTATTTTTCCTTTTTGAGTTCAGCTTGTTGGAATTTAAACCAACATGCCTGGAACCTGGACACACCAGCTGTGCCCCTCTCCTCTGGAAAGGGTGTGCAGCAAACCAGTGCTGCAGATACCACGTGTCTCTTATGTTCTGATGGTGAAAGGAAGCTGTGAGCCTGAGTAGTGGAAACTGGGAAGTGCAAATGCACTGATTCTAATGGTGCTTTAGTGCCATGTGTTCTTTTTCTCCAAGCAAATGCATGATACCAATCTCTGTCTCTATGTCTGACATACATCAAGAAAGTACTAGAAAATGCAATTGGCCACTGTTAGTCTTTACCATCATATCTCCCAGTAAGAAGGCTCCACTTATTTCTGTCTGTGTTTCATAAGATGATGTGGATAAGGTCTGAAAAAGAGCTCTGTACCTCCAACCTTCTCAACAGTGCCGTTTTCTCATGGCTGAGTGTTAACCAGAGAATGCAGAGCAGATGGCAGGGGTAGCCTGAACCATAGCACTTGTGTCATTGCAGCTCTGGCAGGGGCTAAGATCTGCTCCCAATCACCACGTGGGCACCATCCCAGGTGGGGATCAACTGAGCACACATGGGAAATCAGAAAAATTGTGTCTGTGTTCTGAAGGTACTAAATAAGAGGCAAAGGCAAACGACACAGTTTCATATCTGCAGTACTTTCACAATGAGATTGTACTATTCCTGAGAAACATTAACTCTGCAATTCCTTAAACTCTGGGGTTTGGTATTATCTAGCCAATATATACACTAAAAATGAACAAAACCATATTCTGGACTCCAATAATTTTTACATTCCATTGCCTGTAACAAACATCTTCCTGGCAATAACTTAGTAAGCCCAGTGGAACAAGGCTTCAGCAAATGCACTTAAAATGTAATTAATATACAGAAAACCAGACCTGAACAGCTTATGCAAGAAAAATAACTTTCAGCGGGAGGATTTCCATATTTTCCACAGGAAAGAAGTTTTACACTGGAAAACTTCTGTGTATATACTTATGCATGCACAGTAAAATCCAGTGTGTTCTGGACACGCAGGACTTTGCTGAGCTTCCTGAAATGCTACTCAGCTCACAGAGCCAAGGCTGATGCTTGGCACACAGGAGTCAGTGCACCTTCACTGCACAGCATCTGAGCTCTGACTCAGGGTCTGTGGGGTCTCAGGGCAGAGCCACTGCCCCAGGGGAGCCCTCAGATGCCCTGAAATCCTCAATGACTGCCCCAAGAGGCCTTTTTAATGTATTTGGATGGGAAAAAAAGGTGCTGTTGGAGCAGTGGAGGTGGTGGCTGCTCAGGATGCTCAAGGACATAGAGGTCAAAACAGCTAAATCAAGCCCCAGTGACATCTGTCTTCAGAGGATGTTGAAAGGTGTTTGTGAATTGCATTTTCTTAATTTGTGATTTTTCTTAATTTATGAAACAATTGCTTTACAGCCCATACAAGAACACTTTTGAACCACAAAATCATATTAGCACATCTCTGTGCTGGGGAGGGGGTAATAATTTTTCTATGAGACTGGTTTTTCCACAGCCAAAAGCCTCCTGTGACACTAACTCCTTCAGTCACAGCAATGAAATGGCACTTCTCACCATCCAATCTCATTATGCTCCTCTTCACTTGATCCTAATTATTCTGCTGTATGCTCACCTCAGAAATCTTCTCCAGTAAGGCCTAACCTCTCCTCCAGCACCATTTTTATTTCAAAAGCCTCTCCAATTTAATTCTAAACCTCACTTCTGTAAGCTGTTTTATCCCTCAGACCTCTTAACACCCTTCCAGTGTCACCCCATCTGCTTCTCTTATTTTTGCTTTATTACCAGAGGCATTTCTGCGTCTGCATGTGTGGAACCATGAAGGCAGTGACCATGAACCTTCTCAAAATCTTCCATTAATTTTCAAGAGCTCTGGACTTCGGGGATGTTACTGAGGCAAAACACATAGGTGATTTCTAGAGCTCCCAGAAGCACCCAGAGGAGTCAGTTGTGTCAGGCCATTGAGGTGGCAATTGCCAAAGACAAAAAGACAATGTTTGTTTCAGACTGCAGATAAACTGATGGGCTGCTGCCAGATGCTAACAACAGGTTTTATGACAAAGGCAGTTAAAGAAAAAGACCTAAAGCCACTGGAAAATCTCCAAAGGTGCCAGAAAAAGCAGGTGAGTGTATGGATTACAGAAATAGTGAGCACAGCTCCAGCTGGGGCCAGGCTTGTGGAGGAGTCGTGGTGCCAAGACCCAGGCACAGGCAGAGCTGTGTTCATACAGTGCAGAGAGGCTTTAAATCAAGCTGAGTGAGGCTGGGGCTCCAAACAGCTCACTGGGAGAAATGCAGTGTGGGAATTTAAAGCATTACCATAGCATTTCCTGAAGTGTTTTTAAGGATGAATTGCAATGCAGTTGTTTGCTTACTTAAAAAAAAAAAAAAAAAATCCTTCCATTAGCCTTCAGTGTAATCTTGGTGGCTTCAGTTTTACCTAGTCACAGACACTTTTTGCAGCCTATAAACACTAGCATCTAATTTTTATTTTTTTTCTGCACTTCCAGGGGTGAAATTAACACAAATCAGTCTTGTAATTAATGATATCTCTCTCTATGAATGTAAGCTCTTTTGCAGTCACTTCTCTAAATTTCTAATGCAGATCCTTTAGCATCTCTTTCTCTTCTTAATGCCTATCCTAAAAATTTAGTATTCTTGTAACAAAACTGTTAGAATTTCTCTAATAGGTCTCTTAACTTCTCTCTCAGCAGGAGTATCATCTCCTATTCTATCATGCTTTTCTTTTTACCTCTCAAAGTCTGTTTGTTATGAAAATTACTCAGTTGTAAGTTGAGCTTCTCTCCTTTTTTTTAGTGAGATCTGAAGGATAAGATGAGAGAGAATTATTTTTAAGAGTGCAGCTGGAAGAAAGAAAATAAAAGCAAAGAGCTGAAAAATTCATGTTACTGATTGAAGAACCTAAATGCTGTAACCCAAGCTATGAAGTGCAGCTATTTACCAGCTCTTCACTTTAATAGCTGCCAGATAGTGAAGTTTCAGAGCACAAAGAGCAATGCTCCATCCCTGGAAGTGTTTGAAGCCTGGTTGGATGGGGCTTTGAGCAGCCTCACGTGGTTGAAGATATCCCTGCCCATGGCAGAGGGTTGGAACTAGCTGGTGTTTGAAGGTCCTTTCTGACCCAAACACCCTGTGACTCCACAGTTACAGGACTCTCGTGCAAGTATTTCATGCTGGCAATTAAAATGATCTCAGAGCCTCAATGGTGCTGTGGCAGAGAGGTAGGCAGGGCACAGGCTAGCCCAGGGGCTCCCAGCCACCTGCCTCCCTTCCTGCACCCCTCACTGCTTTGGAAGAGGAGCAGAGCCAGGGGAGAGTAACTTGCCCTGCTGCTTGGTGGCAGAGCTCCTGGCTACATGGCCTTGAGCATTTCTGCAGCTATTTCTACCAAATCTTGAAATGTGGATATAATATTGTACTTCTTGCAGAAAATTTTCAACCACAACTGTTGTGGTTTAGGAGTGGTACTCCCCAGTTTATTGTTTTCACTGAGACTCTCCAGGCTGTGTGCTGCTCCCTCAATTCCTCTCCTCCTTTTGTAGAGGGCTGGAGAGAATTGGAGGCACAAATGGTGAAAATCACAGGTTGAAGTAAGAACAATTTAATGGAAATAGCAATGGGTTAAGCAAAAGAACAGTAACAGAAGTTATATTAATAACAAAGTGCACAAGATAAAGAAATGATTCACATGTGATTGCTCAGAACTGGCATTACCTGAGAGCAGAAGAGATTGCCTTGCCCCTGCTCCCTACAATTACATGAGGTGGTATAGAATAACCTTTAAGTCCCAGCCAGGTCCCTCCTGCTTACTGCACATATTACCCTGTCCTGGCTGGAACCAAGGCAACGACTTACAAAAGAAAGGTTACTTTTCACTTCACACTCAGCAAAGCAGAGTCACACTGAGGTTTTCATAAGTTATGCCTCTTAAGGTACAGCTCTGGTTGTCTCTGAAATCCTGGAAAATTTACTTTGGTGTAATCAGATTATTTGACATGGGTCCTCTCAGTTCTGCACTGGCTCATTTTCACATCTGAATGCACCAGCTCATTTAAAATGTATTTCTTTTTCCATTTTCTTATTTTCCCCATTCTCCTTCACTGCATGTATCCATGTATTTGCAGATGAAAAATTAGCCTTGCAGACCACGTTGTTCTCCTTGTCAGAAGATTTGTTCTGCTCCTGTAGTGCTTCACAGTCCTTTCCCTGCCCTGTCCTCATCCCCTGCCTCCTTTCTGCAAGCAGCAGATCGAGGCCAGCCTGCCTCCCAGCTTGTCCCTGCTTTATATTCTGTCTCCTCACACCCCTTTCATCCCTTCTTTTTTGCTTTAGAGATCTGTACTTGCCCTCATCCCATCGTGTGTGTGTGCCTGCCTGCAGGACACGCTGGTGGCAGGTGATGGCAGCTGCTGGAGGTGATGGCACTTCACCTCAGCATATCACCCCCCTTCCATTAGAGAACCTTTATGTTCATTGCTTATGACATTTCCAAAATCTCACATCAACTTCAGAGTAACTGGGCCTGTTGAGTTTTGCAGATTGAAGGACAGCAGTGTGGTAGTGCTGGAAGGACTGGAGTTCTCATGCATGGAAGGGGAGCAGGGGCACAAGGCTGGGGGAGGGGGACATGACCCTGCTCCTGCCCCTCCCAGGACTGACACTGGAGTGCCCAGCCCCATGGCCACGGGGACTTTATTTGTAATGGGGTCAGAAAAAGGCACTTGGACACCTTTGGTTTGCCCCCATCACGACCTGCATGGGGATGGGACTTTATGGGGTGCAGGGTGGAGCATCTTGGGACTGTGTGTGAGTTACAGGATGTTTCAGGGTGGGGAAGGAACCCAAAATGGGAAAGGGAAGGGATCAAGACATTTTGGGGAGGAACAAGCATGGAAAACAAAAGGAGTAAAGGTTGTGTACATAAGTTGCTGGTCACTGTGCTTATCTGGCCCTGCTCTGCACCTGGCCAGCACTGTCTACCCTTGTTTTCTCATTCAAAACCCTTTCTGACTCTTTTCCTCTGTGTGTGTGTGTGTCTCAGTGGCAGCAGCTGGAGTGGGACCCAGAGGGACATGTGTAGGTGTGTGTGTCAGCCTGTGCAGTGAGCATCAGGCTGGACTGCTCAGAGGGTAAATCAGTGGCCTGGGAGCCAGGGAGAGACCAGGGGATCTCCCCATGGTGGGACCATGAGGCTCCAGCCAAGGATGGGGCAGAGGGCAGGGCCTGCAGGTCCCCTGAGGTGCTGTGTGTGTGTCTGTACATGCATGTCCACATGTCCAGCTGGATCCAGGGCACTCAGCAGCCCCTCATGGTCTGGGCTGCACAGACCCTGAGCAGTGCCATGAGTCTGTCCCCTCTGGACATCTGCTGCTGTGATGGGAGCAGAGCTGGACTGGTGCTGACAGCCTTCAAAGCTCTGCTCATGCTGTCTAATCTGGAGGAAGGCTTTGATACAGACTGTCAAACCTCAAATCTCTCCTGCTTCAGCTCACCTGGAAAACACAGTTCTGCACCATAAAGGTGTAATCCCTAGGGAAACCTCTAAAGAAAGGAACAAAAAGAGAAGAAGCCATAACATAAGTCAGGCTACTGTTTCTCAGTGTTTTGTATTGACTTTGTAGATAAAAGTGTTTGCAATCAATAGCTTTGAATTCTATTTCTGCCTAGGTCCTTTTAAGTGACAAATACCTAAGATGACAATTTTGGACCAAAACCTTGAGTAAGAGTCAAGAATAGTTCATAATACTCCATGTGTGTGCCCTTGGATCACAATTTTAATACAGCATGTGTGGTTGCTGGCTGTAATAACTCACATGTCATCAGCCATTCCACACGTGGCAGAACAGGGAGGTATTTCCCCTCAAGAGTTGAAAGAAAATAGATATCCTGGAGCCCTGGAGACTGGTCACTCAAAAAGGCCACCAGAGTGTTCACCTTCAATAAAATGAGGAGAAAATAAAGCTAAATGCACTTGGAATAATCCCTCTGAAGTAAAAGGCATGTTGGAAGTGGTTGGGATAGCACCTATTAGGCTTCCTACCTGTCTGACTCTTCCAGAGGGGAGGGGAATGGGTTATCCCCTGTCCCCATAAAGAAGGGTGGGAAGGCTATAACTGAACAGTGGGCTGGAGGAAAAGCAGAAACTGTATCAAATTTAACTGGGGCCCTTACAGATTAGAGGGAGAAAAGATGAATTTGGACTGTGGCAGTTTCATTTTCAGTCGCTCCTGGTCCCACAGGTGCTGGGTCAGGCAGTGAGTCACTCCTGCCTGTCACAGCTGTGCCACAAGGTGTCAGGACACCTTCTCTTCCTCTCTCTGTGCTATTCTTGCTCTTCCTGTACCTTTTCTTTGCCTTGAAGCTTCCATTCTTTCCCCCATCTTATTGTTTTACATCCCTCCCTTGCTTCATCACTTGCCTCCCCATCGTCTCTCTGCCCTCTGCTGTTCCCTTGGTCCCTGGTCCCTCTTCTGCCATTCCCTGGCTGACCTTGCCATCTTTCTCCTCCCTACCTCCTTTCTTGGTAACAGGCTGAGGTATAGCAGAGCAGTTTTTTGGCTGGAAGCAGTATCTTCCCAAGCAGGTCTCTCTCCCTGGGCCCCTCTGTGTTCCTTTGTGCACGGAGTTGAATGTCACATCAGACACAGTGACTTTGCACATACGGTCTTTCCCTATCTTTCTCTCTTCCCCTCTTCCCTTCTCCTTCTTTCTCCTGTATCCTTCATATTTTGTGTGCACTTGAACAGTGTCATAGCCTCAATCTGATTACAAATTAGTGCATGTCTGTCAAAGCCAGCAGACAGGGTTGAATTAAAGGCTCATATCACTGCAAAGTGAAAAAGGAAGCATCTTCTTTTCAGTAGGAGACAGACCTGATACAGAATGATGAAAAAGTAGAGTGGATTAATAATGAGAACAAGGAAATGGTAACAGGAGCGCTCCTCATAAGCCTAGCACTCTTCCATGGCTTTTATGAATTTCTGCAGTATTTTCCAGAATAATAGAGAGAAGCAGCTGCAGACAAAGACACAGACAAATTACAGCCCACTGGTAATATCTGCATTCAGGACAGGTCTGAAATATACTCAGATGATGTCCTGTGAGATATTAAATGATAGTGTTATTGCATTAAGCTGTGGTTAGTTACTGCTCTGTCACAAACACACTGCACTGTCTCAGGCAATGCTTTGCACAAGGCTTTTAAGGGCAGCAGGGGTCTGCACAGTTTCAGACAGGTCTATATGGCTGGATACAGACAGACCTGTGCTCACTCCAGCCATGTTCAAAGTTGTTTGGGCAGAGAAAGCCCAGGGCCATATATTCTCATTAGTGTGACACTTTAGCAGAGGGAATGTGCAGCTGGACAGTGTAAGGGCAGGGATACCTGACTATGTGCAACACAGCCATGTGCTTAAACACTTTAAAAAATACATCTTGCAAGAAGTAATCTCCCTCACCCCTGTGAGGGCATCAGTATATTTATGTATATATATATATGAGTGTATGCATGTATATATGAATACTTGTATGTAAAGATATATAAATTTTGACACACAAAAATCTTCAGGACAGACCTTCTAAAGGTGCAGTGTGTTTTGTTTTTTTTTGTTATGATAAAACAAGCACTGAGTAAATGATCCCTTTCACACCTCAGAGAATTGCATTATTCCTATTCTGCAAATATGATTTTCCTTTTGGATTTTGAGTGATGTTTGCAGTTTACTTTTTCTCTCCTCCCCTGACTGTGTTCTGTGCACAAACCCTTTGGCTGATGGAGGCCAAGCAGAGTCTTGCCTCTTTGTCCATGTCTGAGCAGCAGTTCCACCCTGGATGTGACAAAACACCAGATCCAGCTCTCACATTGAAAAAAATCCCCAGAAGATCATCCTGAGAATTTGATTTTCAATCACCTTAATGACAAATGTCTACCTATCTACTTTTAAGCTGTCATGGTGGCTCTGGCACTGAGTATCCCTGAACATATGACCTTCAGGTTGCTTTATGTCCCTGCCTCTTCTGTTTCACAGGAGACATTCCTGGGATTGAGGATCCCATGAGGTGAGATACATCCTGTGCAAACAACAGCTGCTCACAGGCTTCACTGCTCTGAATGGAAAAAGATTCCTGGACTGAGCAAGGAGATTAATGGAAGCAAGGTTTAGTTGTCTGTAAAAGCCCAGGAGCAAGAGGCACATGTCTGTGCATTGCACATTGCAGTGGCAGTAGGAGCAGCTCTGGTTATTGGGAGAGGTGTGCAGAGGACACAGGAGGAGCTGGGAGTTTGTCCCTCTGCCCAGCCCCAAAACCTTGAGATGAAGGTGGCAGCAGCCAAAGGCAGCCTGACCTTGGTTGTCTCAGGTATAAACCCCATTGTCATCAATCAGAAATAGGATGTAGCATTCCAGAACTGTCCTCCTTTGGGAGCTTTGAAATAAATCAAAATTACTTTACATGGCCAAGCTTGCTGCAAGCTTACATATGCTTGAAGCTTCTCTTTTTTTTTTTAATTGGAAGAGCTCTGTCTTCTTTTATTTCTTTTTCTCCTGCCATGCAGCCCTCATCTTCTCTCACTCTCCTTTCTTCTTCACAACCATTTTTCCTTTCTTCTTTCCCGTGGCTCCCCTCCAAATGTGAAATCGAGAGGACAGCACAGGCAGCTCTCAGTGAGGGAGCTCCTTTCACCCGGCTCACTCTGCTGTCAGTGGACAGCAGGTGGAGCACATCCACTGCTTTAAGTACCGGTGGGTTTCATGCTTTTTTTTCTTCTTTCTCTTCCTCCTGTAAAACAATCTGTCATTTCTACTGCAGTGAATCAGTAGCTGCAAGGTAGTGCAGCACTGTTCAGAGCAGCCAGTCTTGGCTGGCCCTCAGCAAAGAGCATCGTGACTCTGGTCGAGCTGCACGGGGCCAAACTGCTGATCCACACATGAAAATCTGGGAAAAAGCAGTCTCTGTGCAGCTTCCAGTTCTGACCACAGCTCTACTTTTTGTTTTTTCTTTGTTTTGTGTTGTTTTTCTTTGTTTTAATATTTTTCCCTTGATAAAGATCTGTTCTGTGAGTGAGCACAGTCTGTGCTCCATCCCCTCCCCAGCTTTCCTGCCATTCTGTGCCAGGTCTGCATCTCCATGATGGTTTTGCACCATGGCATCAGCTGGGGATGGAGTGGCTGAACAGCATCTGGGGGCTCAGCATCCAACTCCCCATAAACACATGGGACCTCCCTTCCACATGAGCACTGGGCTAATAGGAAATGTTTCACTTTTTGCTCCTGTGTATTTTGTATGGGTTTCAAAAAAAAAAAAAAAAAGAACAGTGACAACAGGCATAGACCAGCTTTCAGGCAAACAATTCTAAAAGACTTGTGTGCCTGAATTATTCTCTGTTCTTTCCAACTAGATCAGCTGCTGCAATGAGAGAGATGCAAGTCTTGATCCACTCACATGCTCCAATCACCTCGGCTACATCACTCCTGCCACACCAGAGGTTGTCTCACCTCTGCAGGCTTCTGCATTTCCCTGTGAGCCCTGGGCCCTCCCTTGCTCCGTGCAACCTGCTGGGACTCAGCTCTGGCAGAAAAGCAGACCCAGCCTTCCCAACAGCCCAGCTGCAGAGGTTCATGTTGGGAGAGTCCCAGCCAGCCTTCCTGGCACTGCCACTGGGCCTGCCAAACAGCACCTCCTCCCCAGCAATATCCCACCCCTCTGCTCTCCACTGGGCCTTGGGGGCAGTGTTGGGATTTGAAGCAGATGTTCATCTTTCATTTTCAGAGTGTTTTCCTAGTAGTGGTGAGAGGTGAGATGGTGACCTCTCCAATCTGGCTACCTTAAGTTTAGCACCTCCAGTGCACTCCCTGCTGTGGGCACCATACAGATGTCCACTGTTCAGAAAAGGAGTGAGGAAAGCACAAAGTAGGACAGGGAGCCCTGGGCTGAACTCACTGGACTGAGCTAAACCTGCCCATTCCTGCTGGGTTCAGTGGAGACCAGCAGCTTTGCACAAGGCACCATCTGCCTGGTTGGTTTCCTCCTTTGAACAGAGCAATTTTGTCTCTGCCTCTCTTTCTTGGCCTCCAGAATTGCAGCAAGGGCAAGGACAGTTTCACCAGCCACCCCTCTGCTGCATCTTGGCTGCACTTGCAGCACATTCCCTCCTCTGGGGCTCCCTGTAGGCTGGCATGTGCCCCCAGGGATGGGATTTAAGGGCCCTCCCTTCAGCAATCCTATAGCAGTGGGGTAGACAAGGGGACAGTTTTACTCTCAGTTACACTGGCAGACCCCAAGAGGTTTTTTGCTAAAAGCATCTTTCCTCCCTCTCCTCTGTCACCTTCCCAAGATCCCCTCAAGGTTTCTCCCTCTTTCCCTTCTCCTCACAGTCGCTGTGGAGGGAGGCAGATGCTTCCTCTCATGCCTTGCTCTGCCAGGGAAAGGCTTATCAGTGCTGGTTTGAGACGGGACATTGAGGTGCTGCTGCTCCCGAGGGCAGCAGGGGAGGAGCAGGGTCTCCAGAGAGCAGCCAAGCCCTGCTGCTGGTGGCAGTGCCCCTCTGCAGTGTCCTGTCCCTGCAGCTGTGCCAGAGCAGGGGAGGGGAGGCAGGGCTGCTCCTGAGCCTGGCTGGCACCCTGGGAGCAGCCTGCCCTCCCTCTCTCCTGTGGGGACAGTGGGGCTCATCCCACTCCTCACATGCAAAACCACTGGTTTCCTCTGCCCTGCAGCGAGCAGGCAGCAGGGAGAAGCCACAGGCGTGCCTGAGGGCAATGGATTACGGCAGCGGTCATTGCTGTGTGTGTTTTCCAGCTCGCTTTATTCCCTGCTGCAGTCCCTCAAATTAACAGTGGTCTAGTTATTTACATTTGAAAATTGGATGATATGCTGGACTGCTATTTCTCTATTGACTCTGTGCTGCTAATACATTTGGAAATTGCCTGCCTGCTGCAGATAGGCACTGCCTGCTTGGAAACATTTGGAGTCCCTCTATCAGCATCGCAGAGGGAGACACAGAAAATAGGAAAGGACATCTGATTGTTTGTGCTTACCTTCCCCCAGTGGTAATAGAACAACGTTTGTGTTTGATACATCCCCCTGCTGTGCACCAGCAACCTGTGCTCTGCCTGCCTGGAGGAGGCAAATGCTGGCTGGCATTTCTGCCCCTTCCTTTGTTGAGCTGCAGAGGCTGTACCCAGCTCATCCAACCCTGTGTGTGTCCAGGGGGACCATTTGCTGGGAAATTTGGGTGGTGCACGAGCTGCACCAGGGCTGTGAGCCAGTCAAAGCCCATGGCCAGTGCCAGCCAGCAACCCAGAGAGCCCCGTGTCCCCTGTCCCCCTGTCCCACTGTCCCTTCCTGCTGTGCCAGCCCTGCCTCACCACCTCCCACGGGGGCATCAGGGCAGGTCTCACCATGCTGAGTTTCTAGGGTGGGATGCAGAACAGCAGCTGCTTCCCCATGGGCTGGACAGCTGTAGGTGATGGGGACAGAGTGTCTGAGAGCTGGCAGGGCTGGCTGGGTGCATTCCTGCCCTCCAGGTACCCTGTGTGCCAGCCAAAGGCACATGGGGGTGGGGGACAGAGCCCCCAGAACCCGGACAAAGACAAAGAGAAGAGTTGCTGACAGAATAGAGGAGGGATAAGGCACCCAGAGAGGGAGAGGGGGTAAAAGCCTTCTGGAAAAGGCAGGCAGCCAGGAGGAGCACGGCACAAAGGGCAGCCAGCAGCAGTCACTGTGACTGCCAGGCTGTAGCTGAAGAGAAAACTGCAGCAGCAAGGTTTTTACTCCTCTGTGAGCCACCACTTTTGAGGGAATAGTGTGCCACAAGCTGCCCCAAACTCACCTCTATGCAGGACTGAAATTGAATTAAGCTTTCATTTTCTCTCTCTCTCTTCATGCAGTTTTGCTGCCTCACAGATGGAGATGGTGTTTCTTTGAGCAGGATGGCTGAGAAAGTCTTCCTGCTCCAGGTGCTTGGCCCTTCCCTCCACTTCTGCCCCACTGGAATAAACCTTCCTGTGGTCCTTTTGGTGCTCAGCTCCCTCATCCCCTACTGCCATGGCTATGGTGGCTCTTGTCTGCCCCTGTCCCTGCTGTCCCCAGGGAAGGCACCACTCCTTTGGCAGCAGAGCTGCTGTGCCATGGCTCTCAGGAGAGGCTGAGGAGGCTCCTGCCCTCCCTGTGCACCCCAAAGGCACCTTGTGGTGCTGGCAGAGGGGGAAGAAAGTCTGGAGTGAGGACACCCCCAGAGCTCCCAGGACAGAGAGGGGGAGCTGGGGGTGAGTAAGAAGCAGCCCCTGGAGCAGGTGGGAGTGGGCTGGGATGGGGTGAATGAGGGATAATTTGCAAACAAGTTGGAGCTGTTGGGGCAGCTTTGGAGCATCCTATAGGAGGTACTAGAGAATAAAGAACAGAAACTTTTCGGAAATCTGAGAGTCTCAGGATTGTTGCACAGCTTGCTAATATTTGGGCCAAAGAGTTCCTTGTTACTTGCTTGTTTAAGAAAGAAAAGGTTTCTCTGTGTCTGTTTTCCCCACTGGGATGTTGGATCCAGCACTCCAGGCTGGCAGCAGGAGCAACAAGCCCTGACTCCCCCTTACAGCTGGTGAGGGTGTCAGGGGTGCCCTCCCATGGCTGGGCACCTCACTGAGCTGAAACGGAGCAAAAAGCCACACAAGCAACCCAAAACTAAGACTTCCCAGCTGAAGCATCCTCGTGTCCCCTGTCTGTGAAAGACACTCCCCTGCCCTGCTGCTGTGGGTGCTGAAGGTGCTGCTCAGCCCTGGACAGCCAGTCCCAGTCCCAGGGCATCCCCTGAGCTCAGCAAACCATGAGCAGCCCTCAGAGCTGCCCAAGGGACCCTGGCAAATGCTGGCACATAATGAAACCCTTCACAGAAAATAGTTTGCAAATGATTTTCCACTCAGCCAGGAGGCTGAAGCTGTTACAAATCATGGCTGCTTTGACCGTGCCTTTTTTGAGCTGGAAGGCCATGGGTTAATAAAAGTTTGATTAGATATATATGTATTTCTATATAACCCCTGCTGCTTGCAGACACATCTGTGCCCCCAGCTGCTTTGCAGACTGCAGTGCAATCACCAAAGGGTAGCAAAGGCACTGGGGCTGGCTGCAGGAGAAAGATTTGTTGTTTGCTTAGCTGTGACTGAAGAGAATATTCCCTGTGTGCAGGCAGGTTTGATTGTCGTGTATGGCTGCATTTACTCATGTACAGTTGCATTTAGTGTGCTCAGTCAGGGGCTCCCACTTCAGACTGGTACAGCATCCTACCTACACTTCATATTAAATATTAACTGGGGGGAGCAGAAATATTTTATGGCTGTTTTGTTAGCTCCTACAGTTTTAGAGCTTTTCTCTTTCTCTCTCTCCCTGCCCCCTTTCTCTCTTTCTTTCTGTTAGATTACAGAAGAAATGTCAAGCTCCAAGCAATTTGCTCCTTGTGTTGCTATTTGCTGCCTTTACTGGAGTGCAGCATAAAACCTGGGGTCTTGCTGCATGTAAGAACAACTGAAGTGAAACCCATGACACTGTCAAGTGCTTAAAATTAAAATGCTGGTTTGTGCTTACAGAAATGATGTGCACCAGAGCTTAGCAGAGGGCTGTAGAGTTCAGGGAGGGATGGGGAAATCGCCTGTTAATGGATGACTGCCTTGGAAAACATCAGTTGCCTTGTGCTCCTGCCTCAGCCAGGAAAGCTCCACGTGAGCCTTTCATAAATTAAACTATTTCTGCCTTAAAGAGGCCTCTGCTGCAAGCACACTGCTGAACACGGTGTCCCACAGCCTGAGGCACCTCTGCAGGGGGTTTCCCAAGGTTAAATGTGTGCTGGCCCTGGGGCACACCCCTCCAGCACCACTGAACACAATGGTATTCACCTGCTTCCTCTCTCCTATACTTACATTCACACTATGTGGTGGACAGAGAGCAAACATCCTGGTGCTGAGGGAAAAGCCCAGCCTGGGGGAAATGTGGGGTGGCTCTGCTAAGAGGCTGCTGTCTGCCCTGCACTTCTGCAAGCTGTGATTTGGTACAACCCCTTCCTCAAAGCTGTCACGGGGCTGTAACTGCACCAATACTCCTGATAGCATCACACACGTGCTCATCCTAAGTAGGTTATCCTTCACACTGAGCAGCTGCCAACCTGCTCCCTGCAATTTATCACTGGGGAAGGATATTTTGGGAATGATCCCGTGTCTCCTCTCCATGTCACAGGATGATGTGCTGCACATAAAGGATCCAGCCCGCAGGATTTCTCAGTTCTTGTGCAGCTCTCTGTCTCTAGATCTTATGGCCTTTTAAGTGACCATCCAGTTCCCAGCACTGAGCACTTCCCTCAGTGTTTGTTATACCACACAGTCCATTGAAGTGCTGAGCAGGGCCACGTGGAGTCACAGATGGGAGCTGCAGATGCACAGGCAGCACTGCTCTGCTCTGCACTGGAGCCTGTGTGCTCTGGGGCTGTGCTTTGTGATCTGGCAGAGGCACAGCTTGGTCACTCTGTGCCTCAAGATGAAATTTCATGGAGCTGAGCTGAGTCATGTTGTGCAACACTTGCTGTGACAGCACCAGGAAAGCCAGTGTGGGGTCAGGGGTGTGGGGTCAGGGGTGTGGGGTCAGGGGTGTGGTGATGCTGCTGCCAGCTCAGGACCACTGTTCCCACAGTTCCAGAGTGAAGGTGAGGAGGAAACAGGGAGGAGGGAAGGAAAAACGGAAAGGAGTAAGACCAGGAGCACTAACTTCAATAGCTTTCCTTTATGGGTGAGACTAGGAGGTGCCCACACTTTGGAAATGCCAAATTTAGGTGGCATCATTAACTTAGGTTAAAACTCCTGCCCCAGAAGGAAGGGGCAAGGTTTCTCAATGCCAGGAGGCTGACAATGCACAGAGGCTGGAGGTGCCCCCATCATCCCACACAGACTGTCCTTTAAAGTGCTACAGGGAAGGGCAGCAGAGCCTGAGGCACATGGAAAGGACTTTTGGGATGACTCACTTCTGTGCTGTTCTTAAATAACTCAAATCAGTGCGAGCAGGGTGAGGAAGAAGTAGGTGGCTCTTGGCCAGCCCTGACCCCACCAAAAGGCAATTCTGGTGTTTATGTTCCTGCTTGGGCATGGCCCTCACTGGGAGTGGCAGCTCCAGGTCACAGAGGTGACTCCCAGGCAGGAAAGGAGCTGTGGGACAGGGAGATAAAGGGGAGATCCCAACCAGGATTGTATCTCCTGGCCTGGGCAGCCTGGAAGCTGTGGGGCAATGACTCCTCTGTTAGTGGAAACCCTGCCTCAGCAGGCATCCCAAAGCACTGCTCCTTCTGTGGGATGCTGGAAGGCTGTGCCACACTCAGCTGGCTCTCCTTGGCTCTCAGTGCTTTGTGACTGAAGGCAAAAGGAAAAAGGTCAAATAATCTGTGTAAATTGCATGGAAGTCAGAAAAGTTCTTCTGCAGGTGCTGAGCAAGGATCAAAGTTCTGGGATCATACACAGAGCCTAGCTGGAGAAAAACTCTGTGCACAGGAGCTGAGAAAATGTCACTTTTTCCATGGAAATGGAATCCTTCCATTGGGGCTGGGGGGAATGGGTGGGAAGACCACCTGAGCACAGCAGCCAACAGTCTGGAAAATACAATACCCAGTAGTGCATGCAATAATGAAGCAGCTGCCTTAGCAATAACTGATGTGAGCTACTTCTTTTCTCATACAAAAGCAAAAAAATGCCCTTTTATGGCAGTAGAAATCAGAAGTGGCTCTTGCAGCCTGCTATTAAAGGAGTTTTCTTCTAAACTATGAAACCATCACTATTACTTTTCACAGGTAATTACTTACTGCAGTTAATTTGGAGCCATATTCAACGTGAAATGGAGAGAGTCTGTGTTGCCCTCTCCCCCTCAGCCTGCCTTGGCATTATCACCATTCCCTGCTCTGGTGCCTGCAGCAGCAGCCACTGCCATCCCCATACCCTGAGCAGTGAGAGTGCTGATGCCTGACATTTATCCAGCTGGGCTTTGCCTGCGGGGATCACACTCCCTGAGCCCCTCAGTGCTGAGGGCTGGGCGTAGGTAAGCAGCAAAATGAGTTTAGTGTCTGATTTCCTCAGTAACATGCCTCAGGTTTGGCTGCTACATCTGCAGCAAGCTGCTCTGCTCTGTGCAGGTATCCACAAACACTGTGGGCAATGACTTTGTGTGTTTATCTCTTTAAAAACATAAATAAAATAGGCCACTTGAGTGAATTGCCTTCGCAGGACACGAGCTGTGCAGTTTGCAGCCCCTTTGGAAGCAGAGTCCTTTGGGCTGCCCCTGGCAGCCGCGGGTCTGCAGCCTCACTGCTCATGTGGGCCAACACAAACCCCAGAAACAAGCAACCCCTCTCCTTAAAAACAACCAACCAAACAAAAGAAAAACACCCCAAATGCCTCAAAGGCACAAAACAAGAAAAAAATCACCTGTATAATCAAAAGAGGGCCAGCATATCTTCGTACAGAGACTGTAATCACCTGCATCAGTGCATTAAAAAAAGAAGGAATCTCTCACTGAGAATCTTCAGGGTTAGAGACACTGAGAGTAAGATAAGACAGAAAATCAAGCCCAAGGTTATGAGGGAGGAATGGGACCCAGGTCTACATGTCCCTAAGTACAGAGAGCAAGCAGAGAGCCCAGCAGCAATAGGAGAGGGGGGCCAGAGGGGCAGAGCCTGCTCTGTAAGTAAAGCTATGAATTAGAAGTGGCACAAAGGAAAATGTTAATGAAGCACGAAAAAACGAGACTCAGTAGGGAAATTAGTGGAGGGGAATAAAATCCCCAGCAGGAGGAAAGGCAACACAGAGTGTTAAGCAAATGAATTGCACTGGAAGGGATCCCTGGCTCAGGTTTGTGGTGGGATGATGTTTATGAGGTTTGTTAAAAACATGAGGGGACAGGGGGTAATGAGGCTGTGGTGAGCACAGCCCTGCAGCAGGATGGGGAGATCTGGGTGGCTTCAGTCGTGGGGAATTTTGGCAGGAGCCTGTGCCAGAGTGGGGTGGGAATGGCACATCCTTGTCACCTCCTTGGGGAGGCTGGTGGGGTGGGTGCTGTGGGCTAAGGGGGGACTGGGACACCATTCCACTCTGCTGTACAGTGGGATGTGTGTGGAAGTGAGGTTGGGCACAGGGATGGGCAGCTGGGGGGAGAGGGAAGTGCCTGGTGGTGATGGTGAAGCCAAGGCTGCCTTCGTGGGCAGCCAGGCCAGGACGTCAGAAGCGAAAAATGGGTGACTGCAAAGTAAAAGTTAACATATTTTTGTTGTGAGACATAGAGTGTCCTAAGGATTAGAGAACTTTTAAAGGAATCCTTATATACTGAAAAAAGTGTGTGTGGGGGTACAGACCCCCATGTACCATGTTCACAGCATCTGATGAAAGCCTGGAGTACTGCAGCTTTGCAGTATGAAATGGGAAACTGGGGCACCGTGTGAGTACCTGCAGCTAAAAGACCTAGAGATGCAAAGGGTCTCTTCCCTTCATGTACTGTTTTGACTTATGATTTTTCTTAGTGTAGAAGAGGAAGCCAACAAAAACAGGTAGAAAAAAACCACATGCATGGTAAGTCACTGAAAGGTGTTTGTCTGCCTGCAAGGTCTTGCTGAAGAAAGGCTTTGAGCTTATCAGTGAGGTTAAAAAAAGGGGGGGAGGAAGAAAAGATGAAAGAAGCTAAGTTATAGGCTTGATGCCTTTTATTATCTTCTGCCAAGGCTGCAAGGCCATGCCATCTCTGCCAGGTGTTTCAGAGGAATAACAAAAGCAGACCTTAGATTGAGCCAATGTGCTTACAGCCACTTCCTTAGGAATCAAAATTCCTGAAGGAACTTCAGCTTCATAAAATACTGATCTGCTGCTGCAAAACACAGGCTGTTACAATTTAACATAAAGCTGAATTAGTGCATATTGTCAAGCTTTATCAATTTTGACACAATTGATTCCAGTTCATTTTTTTGATGGAATGGTTCACAGGCCCAGCAGACAAAGGGCTTGTGTGAGCACGTCTGGGATGTGTGTGCTCATGAATGTACACACAGAGGGAAGTCTTGTGTTCATGCCTCTGTCTGTGTGCATACTGCTATGTATTCATCTATCTAGCATTTATTCTAGCATATCTAATATTTTCTAATTTCTAATCACACATTTGTGGTTGGTAGGAAAAACCCCAGTAGTTTCATGTCTTATCATCTGCAGCTGGTTGCAGCCTTTATCTAAACATTCACTGTGGGATGCAGCAGGGAATTATATTGGCAACTGCCATTAATCTTCTGTGAGAAAAGAAGCATCTCCTACATCAGTGTTAGAATAAACCCATTTGTCTGGTGAATGAGGCACAACTGAAAATTACCCTGATGTAGAAGCAAAAATCCTCTCATGATGATACTTTTGATGATGTACTAACCCACCTGAGGCCATCAGGAAGGGCATCTTTAGTGCAAACTGAACAGCAAGGAGTTTGAACAGTTTTAATGAACAATTTATTCTTATTTTGGGGCTTGGTGCTGGTCTGAAATAGCTCTAACCTCTCACTGTGTTGCAACACCAGTGTATAAAAACACCCTTGTGTAAATCTCCCTGTGTACATGATACCTGACATCTGTTCCTGCAAACACTTTGGGTTCCACTCTGCCTCTCCTGTCCCTTGAGTGACCATGCAGGGCAGCTGTGGTCCCTGGCTGCCCTGCTCCCCAGCTGCACCTCCCAGCCAGCTGCTCCAAGTTTCTGGCTGCCTCCAAGTGTGAAGAGAAGGAGCTCTTGCCCTGCTGAGGTGAGAGCACAGCTCTGGGGGTGAGCAGGGACGTGGCTCTGTCCCTCCCACACGGCAGAGCAGTGGCAGTGAGCTGCAGCAGCTGACACATGAGGAGGTGCTGGCAGCAGCTCCATGGCACACAGGCACGAAGAAGGGAGGAGATCACGAGTGCCAGGGACCAAGCCATCTTCTACAGCCTCATGGGGTCTTACTGATGGATTTACTAAATCTGTACTTGACTTTCTAGAATAATGAGTTCTTAAAAACTCCCATCTTATTTAGTATCATTGTTAATGGTCTGAAAGAGATTATACCTCCAAAATGCCACTCTGTGTTTTTGATTTGGGTCATCAAAATAGAGCATGTGTGAAGGAAACAAATAAAGGAATGCTGAGTGAATTAACATAATCTATTGGTTTCCTGTTATAGAAATATGTGTATATAATTATCTCTTTTTTTTTCCCTAATGCTGCAAATTTAGACATACCAATAGGTTGGTGTGAGGGTGCTGTTATTCCTGGAGATGATTTTTGTGAGAAAAAATCTCTTCCATTCAGCAAGAAAAACATTAAAATACTGTACTGTTGTTTTTTCTTTCCCTGTATCTGTGCATGTGAGCACAGAGGGGTGTGAGAGAGAGTGAGAAAGAGGAAAGCCTTAGAAGCAGTGGGCTGCTTATGTAGCAAATAGGGAGAACTTGCTTGGACTCAGCTTTTTACAAGCATGTGCCAGCTATTAAATAAAAGGCATATCCACTGTAATGCTCAGATAATAACAACAAAAAGAAGTTTTTACATCTGGTAAGCAATTGCCAAGCTGACTAATATGAGCCTTGGGTTGGCAAGCAGTGGGGGTTTAGGCAATAGGCTGACAGAGCACCTTGTTTTTGTGAAGTCTCACAGTTCACTTCTATAGCTCCAAGATTTCCTTAACTCTCATCTCTCCCTTAACCACAGGCAATTTTATACCAAGTTTTTGGCACTATGAGCTGCTACTTATTTGTTGCAATCATATTCCTCAGCTGGTGAGCAGCATTATCAGCTTATGGGGCTCATGTATGGAAATGTTACACCTTGGTTGGTCTCAGCAGGCCCATTTTTCTTGCACAGATTTATGGCACTTTCTAGCAAGTTGATATGCTTGCTCAGAGCCGAAACAAATTCCCAGTGAGCCTGAGTCAAGAAGAGGAGGATTTATTGGTTTTCAGCCTGACTGCACATGTGCCCAGAGGCAGCCAGAACGGGCCACAGGCAGTGTGAGCCCCTGCTGCCTGGGCTGGGGCTGGCCCCAGGCAGGTCCTGCTGCTCCTGCACCTCTGCAGGGGAGAAAATCCTGTCCATGCAGGGTGCCAGAACTCCAGCCCCACCCTGCACAAAGCTCACAGCTGTGCTTCCCTGCGGGGCACCCTGCTGCAGAAGTGACTGAATGGAGCATCACTGCAGCTTGGAAGCTGCCACTGGGCAAGGAGTGCAGCAGCTATTGCTGGTTGCACGTGGGTGGGTTTGGGAGCATTTGTGCCTCATGCAGCACTCCAGGCACTGTGCCTGCTACTGTACCCAGCCCAGCAAGGCCAGGGATGCTCTGCTGCAGGCACCACCGTGGAGTCAGTCACACACACTGCCAGCTGCAGACCTTTTATGCCTCCTGCACACCATTGCTTTCCCTCCTTTTCCCCATCCCAGCTGAAAAGACACAGGTGTTTTTTCCACTCAGCTTAGCTGTCCCCCTCCCTGGTTTCTCCTGCCCCATCACTGCAGCAGAGCAGAGCTGCCCACAGCCCCCTGGGGCTGGCAGGGTGTGCTGGGCTCCCAAAGTGCAGCAGGGCTGGGCTGGGCAGCACTCACTGGCTCAGGGGCTGTGCAGCAGCTGACCTGTGCTGCTCTGGGCTGTCTGATACTGTGCTGGGCAGTGGGCAGCAGAGGAGATGTGTGGCCTCATGAGAAGGGAACCTCCAACCCCCCAGTCTGTCTGTCTGTCTGTCTATCTATCTATCTATCTATCTATCTATCTATCTATCTATCTATCTATCTATCTATCTATCTATCTAATCTATCCATTGAAAAGGTAGAGCAAAGACTGAAGTTAAGGAGTAAATGACAGCACGTTTACAAGGCAGACAAAATCAAAGAGAACTAATTTTCCCCTTTGCCCAGAGAGCAAAGGAAACACACTGACCATTCCTTAAAATAAGGAGGATATTTTGCTGAACATGCATAAGGAAAGCATTCCTAAGAGCCACTCAGAACACCAGGTTTTATTGATGGGATGTAGGGGTTGTAAATCATGGGGTCACAGGTGTGGGGGAAATGAGTGCAGCTATCCTCCCTCTTGCTTAATTGAATTCAACAGCCATTATGGGGGGCTGCTGTGCTTTGTGGATTGTACAGTCTTCAGACAACACTTCAGCACAGCAGAGCTGACTGACTTATGTAGGAGTGAACCCACAGTTACTCGAGTCTGGGAGAGTAGATGTGGGATGTGAATTTATTTCCTCAAGTGAATGAAATCAGGAAATTCCCACCTTCTCCTTCACTGGATTATCGAAATAGGCAAACATATGCTGGTTCTGCCTTTGTGTTTTATTATTTTTCATCACATTATTTCTACCACCACAAGGCAGCTCAAAGGCAGCATCGTGACACAGCTGAGTGCAGTCTGTGTATCAAAGCCTGCACATTTCCTAGATAAGGGAGATGTGTGATCAGCCTCTCTGATGGGAACATACACTTCCCAAAGCCCCACAGAGGTTTTCCTCACATTAAAGTTGGTGGCAAGGACACTATCAAGTGCTGGACTGAGTCAATCTGCTCCGAAGGTCCTGTCAGGGATGAGGCAGGAGGCGTGGGGCTGCCCAAACCCCCAAAAGCTCGGGGAGCACAGGAGCTTCACAACTTCAGCAGGGGAGAAAACCCCAAACAGGGAGAGCTGAGGCACTGAGGAGATGCCAGCAGGGGGTTTGGCCAGGGCAGTTTGGCAAGGATTGCTGGGGAGATGTGCTGGGTGAGGGCCCACCCTCCACAAAAACTCCTGCACCTTTTATATAACATAATTGCGTGCTTTATTGATATACACAGTAAAGCAGTATATAATACAATAGTAAGGCATATATTTGGTGAAATTTGGTATGTTGTGAAAAAATGCAGTAAAACAGAAGTTTATAAAAATAATTAGTAAATGTTACAGTGTTGGTGTTAAAACACAATATATTATGATATCCAAGTAATAAACCAGTACTGAGTAACGATGAAATAACATGCCATATGGTATTTATGTATTCAACTACACTGATTATGTTTTACAGTTTAATACTTTGTCATTATAAGGAATATGAAATAATTCCCAAATTATGCTTAAAAAAGCAGCAATAAAGCTTTCAACTTTTTAAATACTTTTTGACAGACTCACTCCAAAACTAAGATCTAGAAAGTAAAACAAACAAAACAAAACCCTGATGAAAACAATCGTGCAATCTGTTTTTCCTCCACAATTTTTCTGAAGAGAAGGTTTAATGTATAAGGGGGGGAAAGAAGAAACCCATCTCTTTCTCAAATCACAATTTAAACCTTCTGGTAAAAAAGGCCATGAGAAATAGTGAGGGTTCCTAGTGTAATCAAGTGTTTAAAAGCTCTTTATTAGGAAAGCAGAGGTTTGGGGGGATTGTACTTTTTTTTGTAAATGATTAATGTTGTTGTTATTACTTAAACAATGAGACCTGGTCACACAATGGACACGTGGTGATGATGTAACATTGTCATACTTAATCGTCAGGAACACCACAAAACCAAAGTGAGGTAGAAATAGCATGACTAGCCATGTTCAATGTTAACTAGCATTCAAAATAAAATCTTTCCCAAGTTTAATTACACTTCATACAAGAGAGGTAACAGATTTTTTTACTCTTGCAATATAAAGTCAGATGGTTGTGTTTCTATGTACTTTATGGTAAAATTAAAAGCTGGTTAAGAAAATGAAGTGGTAAAGCTTTTGCTGACAGCACCTCATACCCAAACCTCTCTCTCACAGAGCTGCAGTCAAGCTGGCTAATCTGTTTCTCTATCAGCTCCTCTCTTTCTCGTCTTATAGTTAATTGTGCAGGGCTTACTTATACAGAGAAACGGGAAGGACAAAGCACCAGGGCCTTTGTTTTGGTGATAAATATTCATGGAGCAGTGTGACTACCTTCACCTGATCACCATTCCAGGCAAGAACAGCAGTAACCCTTCCACAGCCTTTCCCAAAGGTGGCTTGCAGCACCACAGCTCCTTGGGACCGGCGGCTGCAGCAGGATGAGACAGCGACAGTGGAAAGCTCTGGGCTCCTCTCCCAGAGGGAGGAGTGCTCTCTGCCAGCGCTGGGAGCTGCACAGAGCTCTGTGGGTACCCTGCTTGTGCTTGGGGCTGGGGGAGCATCGCCCTCTCTTCTCTCCTCTGCAGCAAAGGTGACAATGCAGGGAGAGCTGCTCCCAGCCCTGCTGAGCCATCGAGCCCCAGGGCTATAACCAGTATGGCAATGTCTACATTCCCTTACTAAAAGTACCCAGGAATCCAGTCAGCACAGGAAACACTGGAGCACAGGATGGTCGTTAACTTCTTTTCGTCTTTCTTCTGAGTTTTTTCTTTTTTAATTGACTTTTTTTGCAGGCTCTGTCTTGTAATGTGCTCTTTCATTTAATTATTGCAAACTAGCTGTGTAATTGCTAGTTGCTGTCCAAAACCAGGACAGTAAGTCATGTAATTCTTAATTTTATTGGAAAGATAAAATAAAACTACTTTCATTGGAAGTTCAGGTTTTTTGGTTATTTTTTCTAAGTCAGCCCTAGTCAGACAAAACCAATGAGAAATGTAAGGTGGCCATTCTGGTGTCACTGCAGGAAATACTTTTTTTAAATTTTTGATAGGCAAGGAAAAGAACACAGGACATGAATCTCTCTGATGCTGTTACAGAGCTGAAATGAAACTAAACAAATGCACTGCCTCAGTATATTTTTTTGTGTTTTTTTAAAGGGGGTTTCTATAAACAATTATTTTTATAAAGCACACTTTAGTTTACAATCTTTCATTATAACTGTTATAAATTTTTTTTAAACAACCCGAAATGCGTTCCATATAAAGAAATGGCAAGTTATTTAGCTATCAAGATTTTACATGTAGTTCTCTTATAATTTTTGTACAATTGCATAGACGTGTAAAACTTGCCATTGTTAACAAAACAGTAACAGACTTAGGAAACTACTGAAATCTACAGTATAGTACCACTACCCTTCACAAAAATATAGATTTGTTTTCTTGTAAACTCTTACAGTCTAATCCTCTTTGTAGTATGAATATTATAAAAACCATGCGGAACGCCTGAAGTTGTAAAACACATCTTGCTATTCTAACACCTTGTCGTCGGTCATCACGGTCACTAAGGTTTCCATTGCTCTTCCCAGGTCGTCTGCCATGTGGAAAAGGCTCCCTACATTGTGGCCTGAAAAAGAAAGTCAAAGAGGAAATTAAACAAAGAGGATGTGGCAGCATGTGGATAGGAAAACTTCACAGATCCGTCATTCTCCACGTGCTGCTCGCTGCCATTCCCAGAGGAGACTCCCAAAACTCTCCTGGATGAGTCCAACAGGTTCTCATTAGCAAAAGCTGCCAGGTTGGAACAACACTTTCACAGCAACACTGCCTTGAATGGCTGTGGCAAACCACCCTGCAAACATGCCATCACCCCCCACAGTGATGAACTTCAGCATTATCAATGTTCACCAAAAGCAACAATTAAGTCCACTGACAGCACAGAAGAGTTTCTGACTGATGCTGCAAGTGTTTGAGCATCCAATGTTCTATCAAGAAGAAAAAGAGAAACAAACATATCAGCAGTAATTAACAAAATCATTAAAGCCAAGAGGTCTCAGCAGGATACCTGCAAAAATAGATGTAATGATGACCATACTAAGTAGCTCAGTTCATTCAATCATTTTAAAAACATATTTTCCTTTTAGGACAGCAGTCCAGCACAAAGATACCACAATTATTAGCTAATTACTTTGCAGGGGTTCAGTTGTGCATTTCCTCTCATCCATAACCACCCTGAAGTCCTAAGATGGTATAACCACAACCTCCTACACAGAAGTGATGAATAAACACACAGTACAGTCCTGGAGATGAAACCTGCAACTGCTCACACTCATGTCACCAGTGCAGAAAATGGTGATGGGTAGTAAGAAATGGCTTAATCACAATTAGAGACCAAATAAACTCAAGGCTGGGGAGATTGAATTGAAAAAAATTGCTACTTTAGCCCCTGGCATGCCTTGTCTGGTCTCCCACTGCTGTTCAGGAAAGTGTCTCCTTCTTGCAAGTCCTGTGTGAGATTTTCAGAGCTCTATGACTGTCTCAAATACACCCTGGCACCTCAAATGACAGAGGCATAATGGTTTAAACAGCTGAACCTTATCTAGAGTCTCCTTCCTGAGAAAATATGACTTAAGAGGGAACATGACCGAGATCTAGGCACCCTACAAGATGAGCATCCAACCAACAACTGAGTGTTCAAGATTTCTTGCAAGGACAAGGAGGAATAAGCAGACAGAAGGTCTTAAAGCAAACAGAAGGAAATTATACTCCACACAGCACATAATTGTATTACTGAACCCACTGCCACAGGCTGATGTTGAGGCCAAACACATAAATGAGTTAGAAGAGGAGTTAGAAAATAATCGCTGAAGCAAGATTTATTTACATGCAAAAAAGTGCACATGACCTCCAACTCAAGAAGTCTCCATGCTGCAGAGTGCCAGCAACTGAACATTAATAAGCAGTGAAGTATTACTCAATAAAATTGTATGGCACCCTGGCCTGAGTGGGTTTGATTTACTCTCTGGGAGCACTTGTGATAGAATATTTATCTGGAAAAACACAGGAAGCACAATGCCATCTGCCCACAACTCTGGCTCTCAGAAATGCTTTGCATTAGTTTGGATGCTGAGTCCTCACCGTGGTCCTGGAGGAAGGAACACCCAAATGAGGGAAGGACATGACCAGCATCCAGGATGCACCTTTCATCAGTCCCTACCTGTAACGTGCTGGAGCCTGACTGACCACTGCAGTCCTACATGGTGGCTTCCCCCCTGACACAACTGCAACAGGAATGAACCTTCCCTGCAGGGAAAATCAGACTCTTCCCAATGCTCACATATTGTGGTAGTCATACACTGCTGACATTTCTATGGTAAATAAGAGCCTGGAGTGATCTTAGTTCAGCAGCTTTTATGGGATACAAAAAATTACCTTAGAACTATCAGAGAACCATGGAATGGTTTGGGTTGGAAGGGATCTTAGGAACCATCTAGTTCTAACCTCCCTGCCACTCACTAGACCTGGCTGCTCAGGACCCCATCCAACCTGGCCTCAAACACTTCCAGGGGTGGGGCATCCACCACTCTGGGCAACCTGTGCCAGTGTCTCACCACCCTCAGTTAAGAACTGTTCTCTAACATCAGTTTAAACCTGCTCTGTTTCAGTTTAAAACCACTGCCCCTTGTCTTATCACTGCCCACATAAAAGTCCCTCTCCCTCCCTTTTACAAGCCCCCAAAAGGTACTGGAAGGTCTCCCTGAAGCCTTCTCTTCTCCAGGCTGAACAACCTCAGGAGTTTTTTTCTTCTGGGGAACGACTACCACCCTCTACGTTCAAATACTAGTTTTATTTAAAGTTGTTAGAGGCTTTATTTTTGTTCTTGCATTAATGATACAAAGCTAGGCTGGATCTAAACAAGAACTATTCAAGAAGCTGCTCACTGGACAGTGAGCTGTGCTGTGACACAGTTTGCCAGATAGCAATACAAAAAATACTTGGTTCTGGTATCTGGTGACAGTTTGCTAACTGCACTAATGTGCAAAGAAACTGATGCATCAATCAGCAATTTCATCCATATATCACAAATGTATAGCCATCTTATTCATCTGAAGCAAAACCTTGTAATTTCCTCATCAGCATGACAAGTAACTGCATATGAAAGATTCCTGCCAAGTTTTGGTCAAAACATAGCTTATTTTAAAGTAAATGTATCCTACCACATTTATTTTAGCTGTAAGGGATAATCTCTGTCACTGGCATCATGCAGACTGAGATCAATCCAGCAACTTACACCATCACAAGTGAAAATCTGACGAAGCCATATGAAATCAAGACCAGATGGGAGATGCTTCTGCAAACAGAAGCACTGAGCTGCTCTACTCACCTGAAACTCTGCTGAAACTCCATGACTTTATGGGAATACACCCCTCTGGTATAACCAGAGTGATGCTGTGACTGGGTAGCCAGCTGTGAGAGGCTGCCCGTGGGGTCAAGGCTCACATTCAGATTTGTTCTGATTTGTTGTTTCTGGAAAACTCCAGGGCTCTTCAGGATTTCAACACTGCTCATTCCCAGGAAGACTGATCACCCTTTTATAGGATTAGAACAACCCAGACTTTTACATTTTTGAAATAACCATGCCTCGAATCTGATCTCCCTCCTCAAAAGCTGCTCAGATGTGTGCTGCAGTGATTAAGGTGATACAGCTCCCTCTCCCCCACAAGATCCACACTCCCTTTCTAGCACAGGTCTTAATTTCCTCTGCATAAAAACTGAACACTCATGTCTTCTGCAGAGCTCAGGGCATGACCACAAAGCACTGCTGGATGCAGTTTGGGTTGACAGCTGGACTGCAAATGCAGCAGCAGGGGACCAGGGTCCCTGGGACGGCCCTGGGATGGCAGGATGGGCCAGAGGAGCAGGTGATGATTGTGTCCAGCCACACAGTTGGCAGACCTTCAGCTGGGTGTCACTGCACTGCCTGCAGGATTTTTGCCTCTCTGACATGGAAGTAACAGGCAGGTCAATGGAGACTGCAGAGAGCTGAGAACAAAAGACACGATGACTTCCTGGTACTGTGTGTGCAATGAGTGCACTCCCATCTGTCATGTCTGTACTTAGTGCTGGAAATTAGTGCTCAAGTTCACTGCTTCCATAGGGCTGTGCTGCTGCCACTGAATGCTGCTCACTTGCCCTCTCTAGTACTGAAATGTAGGACGGTGACATTTTTAATTAAGAAGCAAATGAGAGAAATACTGTCCTAAAAGCACTTAGAAAAATAAAAATCAGAGCTTTCCATTATTATTCATATTTCTAAAGTAATGCTATCAAAGAAGGTATTAATTCCATTCTTTTTTTAACATTAAAGCTGGGAAAGTCTTATCCATGCTTGAGGCACTGAAAGGTTGAAAAATGCTGCTGTGCAAGAAAAAAACAAGTAGACACTTTGAAATGCAGCAATAAAGGTCAAAATGGACATGGACAGTATTCACTTCAACTTGGAAAGCAGAAGACACCTATTTCTGTAGACACTAACTACCTCACTTCTAGTCACACAGAGAAAGATGGGTTTCACATCTGCTGAATTAGCTTTAGAGACTCTAATGGAATCAAGGCCCATGGGTGTGGGCACAGTAACAGAATACCAATCTTACACTATAGCTTGTCAGAGAAATAAATGTGGAACATTCTGACTTGAAAGAGTGGATGGAAAGTAAATTGAGAAACACCAACACAATGCAGGGCCTTTTCTAGCAGAAGGGATTTCTAACCCTTTCCTGACAAAAGAAAAATCATTCCTGTTGGTGACTTGTGTTTTGATACCATTATTCATATTGAGTAATGCCACAAAATCCATGGGATTACTCACGAAGACAATACCAAATGTGAGTAATGGAATCAAAACCTGGCCAGGTGGGTTTTAAACTACAGGATCTGCCTTTGCACATACAGACTCACACCTAAAGCAGAAGCTGTTCTATACTTTGGCTCATATCCCTCATGAGCAGGCAAATGAACAATTGCATTTTATATTCAGCTGTCCAAGTTACTAATGCCCCTCTGGAAACATTAGCATAAACTCAGCTCTCAGAGAGTGGAGAGTAGTTTACTTCAGTAAATTTTTTAGGGTTAAACTGCTGGAATCAAATTAGGTGGAATATACCAATTTTAAGTTTGCTTTTTTTTTTTTTTTTTTTTTTTTGTTATTACTTGTATCAAGTATGCCCTTTGAGAAGAACCTTTTTTTGAGTAATATGCATAAATATGAACGAGGATAGTGGAAATCAATGACCTATTTTTCTAAATGGGAGAACAGCTCTCAGAATATATGAGCTGAGAACAAGCAAGGCTGAATGTGAAGTATTTTCCATAACATTTCTGTATTGGTACAGTCTGCTGATGCCATCTCAAGCACCCTTTTTTGATCCATATGAAAGGACCTGCCATTCAAGGACAGACTCAATCTGCACCAAAGATCTTACACCTTGAAGTAGCTGAACCTGCTCCAGCACGCACAGCCAAAGCAGAGAACCTCTGTATTTCAAGGCACCACATCAGGACAAACCCTGGCTTTCCCAGGGCACCCTGTACGTGACTGGGGGTTCACAGCAGCTCTGCTAAGAACCCCAGTGTCTGTGTTTCCAGAAGCCCCTCCCTCTGTACCAGCAGAAGTTTGCAAACCAGGTTACCCTTCAATTCCTGCCTCATCCACAGTGAATGTCTTCTGTGCAGAAAAGGTCATTTCACAGCTACTGCAACTGCACTCAGGCAGTCTCTGAATATTTTATCTTTAATAATAATTTTCACTAGAAATTCATCTTTCAAACGCTGTATCTGGTTGGCGAGTGAAGAGCAGCTTCACAGAGGAAAAATCAAGGCTCTCTGGAAATGCTTTCAAAGGAGCTGTGACAACACAGTGCAAAACGCTTTCCTCCATTAATGAGCAGTGACACACAAATTCCAAAACCTATTTTGCATCAAACCAACCATGTCTGAAGTGCACAGTGAAAACCATGGCCCATTTGCATTGCTGAATACAACACTGTGGAGCTGGTGAATGTTAGTAGCATTCTTCATTCTGCAATAGTACACCAGGAAATTAAAACACCTGAATCTTTTATACCTCTCAACTCTCATACTTCTAAAGAAATGTAAAATACCTTTTAATCACTGGAGATGATGGTTGGTGTACTGGCACATATATGTAAAAACAGCTGAATTTGTAAGCAGAACAGCAAGAGACCCTGGTCTGCCTGTTGTGCTTACACACAAGAGCAACAGAACATGAATCAATGACTGCAGCATATTTGCTGATAACATTTATCATTCATAGACTTAATTTCAGTGTATTATTTTCTCCTCCTCACTCCTGGTTTTCCACCTCTGGGAGTGTGTAAGAAAATGCAGATCCCTGAGCTGACGTTGTCTCCACTGAAAGTTGAGAGGTACACCACCTTTACAGCACACATGGGGAATGCACTCAGCAAAACCAAACAAAACCCAAAGCAAAATAAACCCACTCCCACCCTTCACCAAACCCAAGCAACCCCGTGCTGTGTCACACACATGCTGGGCACAGAAAGCAAGCTGTGACAAACAGAAGCCATGGCAGTGAGCTTGTGTCTCACTAACCTCTCTCATTGGCTTTCCAGGGGCATTTCTTCCTTTAGGAGCAGAGAGAGGAAGTGGAATAAATATCAGAAGGAAAGGAAAAAAAACCAACCACACATGAATATCTATTTTATACTGTAAAAGACACTTCGATTTCCATTTAGAAATTTAACATTAAGAATGCATTTCTGCTTAAACAAAGACTGAAAGTGCACTGAAATCCACTGATAATTTATTCAACAACAATTCTGTAACCTGTGGCTTGGTTTAACCTCTCAAAAACACTTGAGAAACTACTAACAGCAACTTAAACACCTGTCAGTTGAGAATAAGGACTGCAGACCATATCTGAACTCACTTTCTGAGCATCCTAATTAGCAAATTTGAGTACTTCTAGCAATCAGTGTAAGTGGTAAAAACATTTTCCGTCAACATCAAATTAATTTACCCAGACACTTTACATTGTATTGTGGCCTGCATACACTGAGGAATGCTTTGATAAACATGCTTATGTATACACATATATTTCACACCTACAGAAGTACACTGGAATGCAACACGCTCACATTTAGGATACATATATTGCAAAATATGTTTGCAACATGCTGACCATGCAAGCATGGTAAAGAGAAAAAAAGTTTAAGTAAAAAAAGAAAAAAAGAGAAAGTATCTCATCATATTCAAGTACTACCAAAATGGAGTCAATAATGGTTTTAGCTGCAAAGATGTTTCTAACAAGCCTTCACAGAAGCCATACTTTGATCATGCTGATTTTTCTCAACCCTTCCCATAGCATATTTGTTTTTAGAAAAGGAAAGCCAGGTGTTAATCAACAGCTGGAACACCCCTTTGTCCACCCTCCCACCACACAGGCAGTAACAGTCTCGCTGTCTCCAGAAGCAGTGTCCCACTGCCACTGTCACACTCCTGGCAGCTCTGCCGTGGCCAGGCTCAGTCCTAGTGAGAAAGTCACTACAGCAGATGCTGTAGGATGATCTTTGCCCCAGAGCTGCTGTAAACGATGCAATTCTAAATGATGTGTGGGACACTGGGGAGAGAGACAGACACATATGGGAGAACACACCAGTCAGCATAATAGTAGCCTAATTGCTGTTGAGTATTGCTCTATGGCAGCCTGCAGGAGATGGGATGAGAGGCAATAAACAGCTTTATGGGTATTTTACAAGGTGCAGAACAAGGCCCAACAGCAGAGCAAGGCTGAGCAGAGGCAGTACAGGAGGAAGGGCAGAGGAAGGAATGGCATCACTGACCAGCATGGGTCTGAGCCACAGCTCCCACAAACTCCAGGCAATGGAAAGCCTGGGGCAGCCTCTGAAGGCCTGGGCAGCAGAGGTTGCCATTTACTGAACAGAGGAAGTTTTAGTCTCTTTCTGCCCCTCTCCCCAGCAGCACACTTCCTATTAAGAATGACAGCAACAGGTTTAATAACAACATGCTGTGCACATGGTTTTTATTCTGCTCCTAAGTGAAATCTCGACTCCAGTGATGTCTGTACCACAGTGCTGGTATCACTTCAGTTCTAAGGACTCCACCTCACAGGCCTGCCTCATCTTCTAGGGCTTACATATATATGTGTCTACACAGCCTGAGACCTCCTCTGACACTTTTATCAGGAGCCACGAATTCCCTAAAAAATGCTTTCCAAAAGGGGAGATGAGAATATTTCACCAATATCAATCATGTAACAAAAAATCCTTGGAAAGGAAGATACAAAATCTACTGCATACTTTGTTCATTTTCTGAGGAAGAGCCCCAGGACTTAGGCCAGCTTAAGGACTCCAGAAACTGCAGCACAGTACAGCCTGGCTGGAAAGAGTCCTGGGGCAGGAATGGGACCCAGCAGGAGATTAGCTGAGGTCCATAGTTTAGCTTGGGTCAAGAAGAGAAAAGGGACTACCTGCAAGCAAAACAGTGGAGGTCCTAAGAAATGCCTTCCTGTCAGCACAAACACCTACAACTGCAGCTACACAGTGTTTCATTTAAATCTACATGAGACAGACTGGATTCTGCTTGAAAATGAATGCATTTAAAGGTAACTGGGGTAGCTCAGCATCACAGAAAGCAGCTGTGAGGACAGTCTGTGGTGAGTAATCAGCCCTAGAATTTGTTAAAATGCAGGAAAGATTCACGCTACTACAGCAACAGCTAATTTCTTCTGGAGAAAGATTAAAAAGGGTTTAATGGATTTTCCGTTATTTTCCTCTTTGCATATGAATGAATGCGTGTTTCTAAGTTTTAAGGCAAGGAGTATGGTTTAGCATAAACTGCAGAGGAAGAAGATTGTCTATATTGCCACAGTTCTGAAAATTTGTGTTCTGGAAGGCATCAAAATACTGATACGCAATCTGTGGGTGCCTAATTTTCTATTAAGTCTGCTCACATCAACACTTCCTGCCCTTACAAAATAGGTTTTTTGGTTTTTTGGGCTTTTTGTGAAAACTACATGGCATTGCATCACAGACAAAGGTACACAGCAAGTGACCATATCAAACCTGAAAGCAGAGACTCCACCGAAAACTTCATGCGGGGGTATCTGCAGATCCAGGTCAAAACAGAGAGCACAAAGCAACTACTGCACTTCCCCTCTCACTGAGCTCAGGAAAGGAACAGGCTACACAAAAGGGAGATCTGGGTCTGCAAAGAGCCTTTTTTCTCAAAACTGAAAAAAAAATCTGTTTAAGTTTTATTAAATTAATTACTATATTCTCAGTTTACACCAGAACTGGGACATTATAAAACAGGGAAGACCTAGTCCACCTCATCACTGTCCCAGCTGCAGAGAAGCTCAGCCAGATCAGTTCTGTTGTGCAAAAGGGGAGCAGTAAGGGATCTCAGTCACCTGGGCTCACTGTGGTGGGATGCAGGACCACAGAACAGAGAAGGTGGCACAGTTCAGGAGAGGCCAGGGTATCTCAAAAGGAAGAGTATTTCCAGAATACTCTACAGTACAGTACAGAGTACTCTTTCACTGACTCAGTAAAGTGTGAAAAGTCTGCATCATGACAGCCTTTTGCTGCCAGAATAATAGAAACTGTATTATTTGGAGTGCTGAAAGCTGCTAGTTTCACTTAGGACGTTAGTCCCATTCATGACAGAGTCTGGCTGATGCACAAGTGAGAAGAGAAAATGTGACTGATGTGTTTTAATGTGACTGAGATAAAAATAAAAGTACTAAAAAAGGGTGTTACTCTTAGTGCCACTCATTTATTGCTGTGAGGTCTTGTAATTTCATTGCACAACACCACAACTGTGTTAAGCAATACCATGTGAAATTGTGAGGACCAGTGTCTGTCCAAAAGTTCTCATGCTATGCCAGGGTCCTCTTAGCTCTTCCAAGCCATCATGGTCTCATTTCTAACCAGTTTTGGCTCCTACTTCTTCATTATCTGCCAGCAGGGACCCAGCATTGCAAATCTGTGAAGCTCTCTCACCAGCTTCAGTTAGTTCAAGAACTTCTGCCCCTATATATCTTTCTGACCTTCACTCATAGAAAGCATTTGCCATGAAATCATAACTGCAAAACTCAGCCTTGTCCACCACGAGGGCCACCTGAAGTGGTGCAACTTGTTCATCCTCAGTGCTGCAGGAGAAATGAATTTGGCTTTGAAAATACTGGCCTGCCAATCTTACTTTCTAACTGTGAACCGGTTCCCTGGAGATTTAGTAGTTTGGGCACAAATACAGCGTGAAAATGTTTTCCTCTGTGGCCCATTATTGAACAGGGTCAAATAAACCACTGAGGTGGCATTTAATGGTAGATTTCCACTAAATGTCAGACCTCTGGCTTTGACATCTGCTTTGAGTTAGCACAGCAGCTGTTTGAAGCAGCTGCAGCAGTTGTGAATTTGCTGGGAGCAGCAAAGTAAAAGAAGAGTGGATGGGGAACCTTTTAGATTAAAAGGAAAGAAAAATTCCTTAAGGACAGCAATCATCAGGTATTCAGCAGAATTTCTCTCTTCAGAAATGAAACAGCTTTGGGCACCAACAGCCAGCTGTGCAAGGAGCTGGAAAGTCCTGTTCTCCTTAGGAAATGCCAAGAACTGCCAAAAGGTTAAACTGAAGAAACAAACAAATGAAAAACCCTACAAAAGATATAAGGTACATAACTTGTTGCATCTGAAGTCTGCTTGTACAGATCTATTACACAATCTATTTTGCACTTGCTTCTCTAAAATACATTCAAAATGATGCTATGAAGTCTTTATGCCCTTTTAAAAAAAACTTTGTGCAGCAAAAGCTTGAAAAATACAATCTTAAGGAATTTATCTCCAGGTGAGTGACAATTACTATTGCTTTTCATTGCTTTGTTTAAGAACTCCAAAATAAGAGCCACTACTTGCTTTAGTAAACTGTTTCCCAACATGAGCAAGTCTTACTCTCAGGTGCTTTTGACAATATTTAGGCTATGCTCATCTACACATTTGTATACCCAAGCACAGAAATTCAGTCCTTTTCTCTCTTCACTGCTTGTTCAGCTGTGAGCTTTTCTCACAACCAAAGCCTTCAAAATCCAGTTTGCTTTTTTCATATTGTTCCCAAACTCCTTCAAGTTGTTGTTATTCTAATGGCAGTAGGACACCCAGAATTTTGTCCCTGATTTAAAAGGCCTTCCACTCCCTATGCTGTGACATGATGATATTTAGCTTGAAATTTAACATGCTTATTTTTACAGGCCACAAAGAAAACATTATTTCATAAAATCACTAAGGTGGAAAGGATGTTTAACACCATTGAGTCGAACTGTTAACCCAGCACTGCTGAGCCCCCCACCAAACCAAGTCCCCAGATACTACATCTACATGTCTTTTAAATACATTCATGGTTGTTGATTCAACACTTCCCTGGGCAACTTGTTCCAATGTTTGACAACCCTTTTCCAGAAGAAATTTTCCCTAATATTCAATTTAAACCTCTCCTGGCACAACTTAAGGCTATTTCATCTTGTCCTACTGCTTGACACAGACCAACCCTCACCTTGCTTCAACCTCCTTTTCAGGTAGTTATAGATGACAAGGTCTCCCTTGAGCCTCCTCTTCTCCAGGGTAAACAACACCAGCTCCCTCAGCTCCTGTATGACAACCTATTTCTGAATGGCAGAGTGGAACAGCTGCATTTGGTATCTGACAATTCTTTATTTCTACCTAATAAGAATCAATATACCAAAAAATATTGTTTATGGATATGTGCTACTGTTTGTTTGGCTTCACTCTTCTGTTTTCTGAACACCTACTTGAGGCAGGTATTCCACTTGTAAGCTAAGATTCAATGCAACTTGTACTTGGAAAGAAACAAAATTTCACTTGCACCATGCCTGAGTCCTTAACATTTTGCCCTCTTTTCAGGCTGCTTTGTCAAACTGCTTTCACTCTTCTGCAACTGCACTTTGATCTTCTGGTAAAGATTAGAAATCTGAGATACAGGTTACACCTCTCAACAGCAAAAAGGTTCCTGATTCAGTATTTTGTTGAGACCAATCAACTCTGCTTCCTTTTCTTCTTCCTGCAGTCTTGAAAATTTTAAATCAGAGATCCCTGATGCCTGTGGAATCTGACTGACCACAGCATCTTTCATATCCCACTGAAAGTCTACATGAGGCTGCAGCACGTCAGATGTTGGATGTAAGCTTTGTGTACACAGGCATCAGTTGAATGTAACTGAATTAGTAAATCAGGAAAGGAAGAAAACTTCAGCAACAGAAATTTACATGAGCTCTCAGTAGCCTCTATCAACCAATGAATGGAAATCCATTTGCACTGGCTGCACAAACTATTTCTTACAGAGAGCCTGAGCATTCCTATACCTCAGCCAAAAGGAATTACACTAACCTGGCATTCATGCAAGTACATCAAAAGATATATGCAGAACAGAGAAACATAATTGAAGTCCTAATCTCTTCAGCCAAAATCTGGTACAATTCCTGAAAAACTGAACAAGTTTCTCTCCCAGCTGGACTAATCTTTTTGTGTAGCCCTGGAGAGGGGGAGAGACAGATTTTGGCTCAGTCTGTCAGTGCCTTGGCCAAGACCTAAAAGCAAAGTCCCACGGGAAGCTTGGCTCTGCTGGGCTGTGCCTGTTCCTGGCTGCTGCACCAGGAGCTCCTCTGGTGGCTTGGCTGAGGGGGACTCACTAAAGGCTGTGCCCCCTCCTCACTCATAGCCCTCCATCCAGCTAGAGTGCAGCTCTATTCTCCATGGCTGCTAGTCAGACAGGGAAGTAGGTAAGCTGCAAAACCTTTTGTGGATGCTTGTGATTATCTGCTATGTTTTCAACACAGTTACTGAATGAAGAAACAAAATAAGGGAATACATTCTTTCTCTCTAGCTAAATGATCACATTTTGCATGGTGAAAATGGAAATCTGAAGCTACAGCTTAGTTTATAAAATTAAAATATTTTCTGATCTTATAAATTTCACTTCCTTTTCCTACTAAATTTTATATTTTCTCAGTTTGTTTCATGAAGTTTTGTATTTTTCACTAATAAGATAAAAAACTAATTTTCTATTCTCAGTGAGCACAAGATGATGTCTAACAGACTGACCTCTTAACTATTTACTCTACACAGGAAATGAACCACTCTATTTCAAATATCTCATTAAATTTTGTTTCATAAATTGCTATTTCACAGAAAACTAAGATTGTTTTTAAGACGAAACACTGCCAGTGTCACCACCTATGCATACAAATTAGGTATCACATTTGGTGAATATGGGATACCTACATCTGGACACGTGACTATGCAAGATCTATGTACAACATATTTGCACTAATGATGGTCATTAATAAAACAACACTGTCTGTTGTAACCTTGTGTACACAGCAACTTTAAAAATAAGTCCATTTTAATCTACATAGCAATATTAGAAGACTTTTTATCTGTTGTCTCTCATAGCAATTATCTAAGGAAAACAAAGGCTGGACATATGACTTTTTTACATAATGTTGAGGTGGAGCTGAGTGCAGTTGACAATTTATTGTATTAGACTTTATTCAATGATATATTTCTGAATGATTCCTTCTTTTGATCTATAGCATGAGATCTTGCACAGTTTATATTGACTTTTATCCCACTGTTCATAGATGGTTTCTGGTGAGAGCTGAACTTGCTTTGAAAACAAAGGATGGAGAAAACATGACACCACTGAAAGTTTAGTACAATGGTTAAAGCATTTATCTCCTGAAGAAGAACCCCATGGTGATGTGTGAAACTTGTGCAAGGGAAGTCTATTCCCCCTTAAATCCACTTATCAGGCTGGCAATACCAGGGCTTTCTCTTGCCAAGAGGTTAATGGCTGAGCCTCTTTTCACAGCAACAGCCAATATCCCAAACTTCCCATCTCCTGCTAGGAATCTCAGCCATTCTTCTTGGCAGCAGAGTATTTTCTTATGGGCTCAGAGAAGAACTTATAAAACGCCTATTTTTAGCAAACAACAGTAGTGACAGAAATGGAAACACTGAAAGAAAGGCTGTGCCTGTATGAACAAGTGCAGCCTACGCTGCACAAACAAGCACCCCACTTGTTTTTCCTCCGTGCCTCTGGACCTGAGGGCTACATGGTTGAGAACTTTGACTTAGGACTCTAATATTATTTCAAACCACAGTCTTGGAAAAGGATAAAGACAAAAGGATAATGTGCTAAAGCATGTATTAAAAAAATAATGCATCAAGGGATCAACACAAACGAAGGAAAGCTGTGAAAAAAGGAACATGGCAGAAAGGAAGCAAAGAAAATGCCTGGGGAAGAAAGAGTCTCACAAAGACATTGTTTCATCCACATATCTAGCAAGGGCTACCTGTGGAGGTAGCTTAAGGTAAGGAGGAACAGGCTGCTCCTCCACTCTAAACAAGACCAGTTTCTCTACAGCTATTGTTAAAATGAAAACAAAGAGCAGGAAAAAGTCTGATACCAAAACACAACCCCCTGAAAACATCAAGGAATAGAAAACACTTTTATCTTCTTCCCTCTCATCTGCCACAGGCAGCAGTGCTCACCTCTGGAGCTGGGGAAGGAGTTGTTGAGCTGCTCCATCACTTCCTCCAAACCTGTGCTTGTGTCCTGGGGAGGGCTGAGCAGCTCATCCTCACCTGAAAAGCAAATCCACACCACTGCATGAGAGTCTGTGCTAACAGCTTGTATTGCCCAAGTCCTCCTCAAAGCTAAGGCTGTCTACTCAGACAGATTTTCTGCTTAGTGTACAATAAAAATTTCAAAGGTGAATTTTGTTGACTGTTACTGTTCTCCTTCTTTATAAGGATCTAAGGAAAATTAAATGAGGAACTGGAGACAATTAACACTATTTTAATTTGTAGAAGGGGATTTAGGAAATAATCGACTCTGGTAAAAGAAGTAGGGTAAAATGTCTGCTAGGAGCATCCAATTCCATAAATGACACTCGTTGTTTCAGCTTCTCTTATTCTATTAATGGAAAAAGAAATTGCTGTTGTGAGTGCTGCTGTTGAGCAGCTTTCTAATAGTGCTGGGTTCATGTTGGCACTGCTTTGCCTAACTGTGCAAATCAGTAGAAACCCAGATTCTCATCTGCATCAGTATTAATATTTCTGACAGTTTAATTGCATCAGATTGGTGCTCCAAGAACACTCAATTGTACTGTAAAAGGGTTTAGCAGCAGTTTAATAAAGCGAAATACATTTCTCCCACTGAATAATTTCTATAACCTGATTATAGGGCAGCAGCTTAATGGGAAATTCAATACATTTTATTTTTACTGATTTTTTTTTTCTCGTCATTTCATATAACTGAAATCCATATGTTGTTTTTAATGCAGATCCTAGCCTCCAATATAAATAAAGCATATGAAAAAAACCACACCTAAAGGATATACTTTGAGTGAGATTCTCCTTTTTTACTAGATGTCTTTTATCCCTATTAAAACACAAAAGCATTTTTGCCTGTAATAACTGAGTTACATACTTCTTTTGAAAATGACTTAACGACCCTTTATTCTAACATACCTTGCCCTATTTGAGTAGGAAACTGTCTGATTTTCTTTTAACATTTACATTCTTTAAATTTTGAGGTGCTCCATGCTAGTGAAAAAAACTAGAAAAAGGGATATGAAAGGAGCTTTTCAGGGCTGCCTGTATTTAAGCCAGGAGTTTAACAAGAATTATTTCTGACCAAGAGTGATTTCTCCCACTCCAGCACAAGAAGTGGGATAGAGTGTCTGCAAGAAGCACTTAATTCATATAAATGATGGTCTTTGTATCAGCTTCTTTTATTCCATTAATGGTCTAAAAATAGTTGCTGAAGCTGCTTGCAGTTTGTTCGGCTTTCCAGTGGGGCTGGGTTCACACAAATCAACTCACACCATGAGTTACTTTCACATCAGGCATTGCACTGACAGAGGTGTCTTAGCAAAAGTAATGTCCTTGCAGCCTTTGCTGAATGTCAAGATGAAAACTCAAGAGTGAAATCTCACTGCTTCTACCCAGGCTGAGGATTTTATCAGCCTGAGAAAAGCCTCCTGGCCCTAAAGATCACAATAAAAAGGCAGTGGTTCTGCTGTCCTGGTCAAGAACTGAAGACAGGTACCAATTTCCAAATGTCCTCATAAGTGCTGATACAAGCTGAACTGCTGACCCTTAAAAAATGCATTAAATGAATTTTTTATTTAAAATGCATTATTTTAAACATTTTCCTCATTTGGATGATTTTTTTCTGAGCCTTTTCTTGTAAAGGAAAAAAAACCATAAGCCAAGCAACTTGACAGAAATAAAGATACCTTCAGAGCTCAGTCTCCTCTCTTTACCCTAAAGAGCCTTCCCCATTTGTGTTTCTACAAAAGGTATAGAGAGCTAAGTGAGTCTCAAATATTCTGGTGGTACCTGAACAAATTATAGTTCAGGAGAGCCTCTTGCCTCATACACCTCAGAGAACCTCCTCTTGTCCTACACTGCTGGCCAAGGATAAGGACTTTCCCACTGGGACTCCATGAGGAGAAAAGTAGGATCTTTCCACTTGCCCAGGTGTACTTCAAGTCAACAAGGAATAAGATCTTTTTGTAGATGAGGGTGTGAGTGTGTCACTGCTTTTACCAAAACACTGCTGGTGTCACACCTTTTACAGCAATCTCTCCTTGGGAAAGCAGAAAGACAAAAGTGCAGTGGGTTTTCAAATGAAAAAACCAAGGTCTAATTTTAAAGAGAAAAACATACAAAAGCTACCACTACCCTGCTAATTGCCTGAGACACCTAGAGATCCTCGGGATTTTCTCAAAAATTACAATTCCTTCATTCCTGGGCACATGCTTGCTGCATGGGAGCATTATTTACAACACCACTCTGCTTCCCCTCACTATTCAAGGGTTTTTTTTATTTTAAGCTGTGCTTCAGAGAACTCTGAGCCTAGCAAGCAAAGCTTTCTGCTGTGAAAGGACACTTGACAAACTGAATTAGCTGCAGTTTGTTAGCCCAGTTAGTAATTCTTTTTATAAGCTCCACTCCCTGCTGCCAACAGTGTGGCTCTGCTGGGTCTCAGTATGATCCTACTGATAACATCTCACTGTCCTCCCACATATTGGCTCAATTGAACCAATCAAATAAAATCAATTTATGTCTAAATATTTGCTTTAAAAAGTTTTAGCAGCTTATATGACTCTATCATGTTAGTCAATTCATTCCAGTCTCGCAAGGTAAATGGGAATAATTTTATATTGACTCAAATGAAAAGAAGTACATTTTTGAATTTTGTCCTACTAAAGGACGAACTATAAAACGATGAGACTTCCAATAAGATGGCTGGTATTCCTGTCTTCCTATCTTTTCTTTTAATTGTATTTTAATTCATATATTTTATGTTATGAAATTAATGAAGTTTCTTCAGAAAGCTGAAGCAAATGCTACCACTACTAATACATTTTATCTACTCTGTGTATGGCATATATAAAAAAAATATTTCCCCACTAGTAACACGACTAATGAAAGGTTCATTTTTACTTTTTCCATAAATTCCTGTTACTCTCAGGATTTCAACTTTAGCATTCCTAAAGGAACTATTTATTTCACATTTTTTATTGACGATTGTACAGAGCTCATCTTGTTTGATACTGTCATAGGCTGAAATTATTGCTCACACTTGGAATGGAACAAAAAGCCTCCCCAAAAGCTGCATTTCCCGTCACAACAGTACTTCAGACACAGCAGAATGTGCCCTCCCATTAAATTTCTCCCTGCCATTGACACATTCACTAATAGCAGTGAAAAGCTCTCACTTCAGCCTTTCATTAATATACATAAAATAAATTTCTCTGTATGAAGTTGAATATTATCATCAGATGTGAAACATCATCTTGTTGAAGTAATATAAAGATGCTGAAAAGATTGATTGCTTTTTTACTAGCTGAAAATCCTCGCCACTTGGTAATAAATACTTACTAATTATGTAACAGACAGGAAATTAGGAAAGTACCACATGGCAGTTACTAAAAACACCAAAATAATAATTCCATCCTCCAGCTACAGAATATTATTATTTAACCTTACTCCACAACACTTATGATGTTCATTATCACATCTGATGTGATACTTGGAAAAGCCACTAGATGAGCCCTGCCTGTGACAGTTCCATCCTACTGATTGAGCCACAACATATTAAAAATAAGATCACACCATTTAACATGGAGATGACTAATCATACATTTGGTCTCTTAGCCATAATTAATATTATGTACATTTAAATCAGCCATGTCATGCTTAATAACTGAAAGTCAGTTTGAATAGAATAGTTAGCTTTCCAGTGGCATTTGTTTTCAGAAGTCAAGCCCTGGCTGAGCTTTGTGTTTAATAATAAAATATCCAAGCTACTGGGTGCATCGTGATCAAAAGCAAAGCCTGAATCATAATGAAGATACAAAGTGTAAACAGCCAGATGACATTGAAGATCATTGCAAGTGTCTACTTCATTTCATTTGAACTAAACGGAAAAGTGTTTTATGTCTTTAAGCTTCTTTTTCTGGAAAATGGGGCATAATACTTTTTTGTGACAACCTGAGCTTCGTTATCTTACCCATGGTTTCTGAAGTCTGGCTGCCAACTACACGAAGAAGCATTGGCTGACTGCTGCCTGACCTCTGCAAAGAGGTAGAAGGAGATGACAGTGTTGTACCATTCACCTTGGCATCTGCCTGTGGCTGAAATTGAAGAAAAAAGAGATTGCTAGTAACAGCTCACTATTTTATATCTCTGTAGTTTTATTTATTCCAAGAATAAACAAAATTTTCAGTCTGTTTTTAAAGTAAATTTATCCATGCAACCAATGCATTTTAATTCTGAATAAAACAAGGAAGAAGACTAAAAAAGAACACTGAAACCCGATTCCACATTCTCACTTGCAGCCTGTAAAACGATTTTGTACTTTCCTCTGACTCGCCTCTGCAGATATGATTTTGTGGTATGTTCTTGTTATTGATAACACTTCACACCCTGTTTGGAAAATGACTCTTCAGAGACCTGGAAGAAATGCCTGAGGACTCACCTGCTCCAGCAGCTGCCTCAGCCTGTGCAGCTGCGATTCCAGCTGTTTGTTGTGATCCTCCAGGATCTGCATCCTGGCTTCCAGGCGGCCCTTGTGCTGGCGGAGCAGCTTGGCTTCTGCAATGAGCTCCGCGTCGCGCGGGCTCTGCGGGGACACCGGCGCCACCTCCGGGGGGGACGGCAGCGGGGACAGACCCTTGTGCTCGTGCTGCTGCTTCAGGCGGTCGTACTCTGCCTGCAGGTTCCTGTGCAAAGAGACGAGGGCCAAGAGCTCATGGCCCCTGCGTGGGCCAGTGACAAGGCACTTCCTCTCTCGTGTGGTGTGGTGTGTCTCACTTTGCAGGGGCTCACCTGCACCACCCGCCTTTCCCTCTCCTGAATCCACACACCTGTGGGTTTACTCCCTGCAGATCTGCACGGATCTGGTATTAGATGGATCTGGTATTAGATGGATCTGGTATTAGATGGATCTGCGGCTCAAGTTGCCGAAAGGCTCTTGGCATCACCAGAACTCACAGCTGATTCCCTCCCAGGGCACAGGAGGTTCCAGACACCCTCCTGGAGCCAGGCATGGTCTGTCCTGGGCTCAGCCCTCCCTCAGCACCCTGCCCTTTATCCTTCCCAGTACAAGTGGGACTGTTAGTTCCCTTCCACACTTGGCTACACCTGAGGGGTCATCAGTGCTACAGGAGGACTCAGAGTAATCACAGCACCTCTCAAACACTAAACCAAAGCGAGTGCCACCTGGATGGTTGATCTATTTTATAGATGAGAGAGGCAGCCACACCAAAAGTCAGAGTGAAACACAGAACTTGGCTGTCAGTCAGGTCATATCACTCTCCTCTCTTTGCATCTGCAAACACATTTCCAACCTAAAGATGAGAATTTGTGACCCAATATGTTAAACTGAACTGCACTGACCTTTGGGGCTATCATTTCCATCTTCTTTTTCCTGACTAGAGTGCTACTGTCTAGTGTAACCTTATGGCACTGCTAAGCTTGTTCTTTAATTCCATAAAACTCCAATTTTACTTCAGTAAAACATTCCGTAGATTAACATCATCTATAGTGTTCCACATGAAAAAAATCTACCAAGCAGGGAAAGCAGGGAAGGTAAGAAACTGAAACCTTGTTAAAGATAACAGTCCAAAACCACAAAAATAGTAACTTGTAGCAGAAACTTCACAGGCAAGGGAGGCCTAACAAACTGCACTGGGACTTTGTTGCTGTGATGTTCTTTTACAGCTTCCCAGAGGGGGAAAAACAGCCCGACGCTCCGGTAACTGCTTACTCATCACAAGCAGTGACCCAGATTTCACTTTTTCCAACTTGCTCCTATTTAAGGTTGTGAGAACAGACACCTTTTGCCAGTTCTGCCTGCAAACCACACCACGCTCTGACAGTTTGGTCTGGAAGCTTAACAGCATCTCGGAAACCTCCCAAAAAAAGCACTTCTAAAAGAACATTATTGTGACCAGAACAAGAACTAAAGCAGGATACATCAATTTTACAAGCGTGAGAAAGCAATGCCAAGGACAAAGACAAGCCACTGACTGTTCTTCCAAGGTCCCTTTGCTCCTCAGCAGCTGCATGATGGACATGTCCTAACCTGGGACCATGGCACATCCCCAACACAATCCCTAAGGGATGTCTGGCCTACATGATCCTTCTTCTGCAGAAATTTTAAATTTTTAAAAAACAAGGGATAATAATTTTTAACTTCAGACTGTTCAAAAATTCAAGATTTCTTTCCTTAAAACCCATATAAAGAGGGACAACTATAGGAAGATTTTTCCTAATGAAGTTTTTTGTTTTAATAAAATACAGAGTTTCAAGTTCATGTAAATTATCTATTTTAAAAAGGCTATCTATACTGGGAATAGATACTGTCATGTAAGTTATGTCTTCCACCTGACTTAATGTCTTTGGATATTTCTAGCTGAACAAACTGGTGAATAATTAATAAAAATACAAAAGGGAATAGGAATGAACATGACAACATGGTGTTATTGCTGACTAAAGTTTATACAGGAATGATCATTAAGCCTGCTTTTCACAAAGTCCATAAGATAGTGCCTATCACTACCCCGTGAGGAATTTCCCAGATGCACAATACAGCCAATACTCTATGAATGGCATACTCAAAAGTTTGAAGTCCTGTAAAGCAAAAGATCACCCTAGGGGAAACTAAATAAATGCACTTGGTCATACTTACAACATAATCAGATACCTTGCTACAAAGAAATCTGCCATTATCATCTGTATCAATATACAGAAGTTCTTCCAGTAACGGTGGTATTGAAATACAAGTAAGGACCAGGGAGTATTTCAGATAAAAATCCTTTCATGTCTGATAAAAATAATATAAAAATCTTTCTGAAAGCCTATTAAAAAAAAATCACGTTAAAAGATATTGCATACTTTTCAACAAGAGGTATGTCTGGATTTGGGAGTCCTGTCATTAAATACTATAATATCGTTGGAACAAAGGAATATAATTTTGAAGGATGCATGTAGGTTTGTCCAGTGCACCTGTATTACTGAGTTTTCCAGCTGCACCTCTTCAGTCCAGCTACACAGTCCTCCATCCAGAGAACTGAGTTTCATCGTAGCTTCAGAGCCACAGAGTGATGTGCAGTGCACACAATTAATAATATCATAACTGGGATCTAAACATACAGCAATGAAGAATTGGAAAAAAGCTGAAAATTAAAAAAAAAGAATGAATTTGAAAACTGCTGTAAGAATATCCTAAGAGAGAACAAATGGCTCTTACTCCTCCCTCTGGAACAGTTTTAAGCCGTGTGGTGAAAAGGACTGCTGCTGTGAGCCAGGCACCCGAGGCACTGCTCACAGCCCTCAGGGTCCTGAGGAGAGGCACTCTGACACTTCCACCACAAAATGGGACATAGGAGAAAGAGGAGACACAAATATGCTCCTCTCTAAATGAATGCAACTGAGCAAGCACAGGCACTACATGGAAACCTCACCTGCCTCCACCACAGCTCAGGCTGGGTGACTTTGACATCTGGCTGTCACAAACAAACAGTGCTGCTGCATGTACTCATCACTGGGAAAATGAGCCCTTCTTCAGTAAGAGAATATTAAAAAAACCCCATATATTCCATTTAGAATGCTTGCAACACTTTGAGGCATTTGTGAAGAAAAGTAACATAGGAAGCCTGCAGTGTAACCTTGATTTATGCAACTGTACAGAGCTGAGTAGTAAAGAGTGCATGAATTATTAACCACATTATCAGTGGCAGCATTAATTGCCTGGTGGCAGAAATCCTAGTGGACTCTGTTTGCTGAGTAGTCCTCTTAAAGGCAACTGAGAATTTGTGAATACATGTTATTTCATCTCCCTAGAGAAAATCAGTGGTCTGAAGAAACAGACAAAGATGGTAACTGAACCACTTACTCCCTGTCCCTCACTAGAGTGACAGTGTTTACTCAGGATGCTTCACACTCAGAAGATCTAGTTCCCCTTCTTCAATGCCAAAACAAATACCAAAAGGAGCCAGAGCATGTTTAGAAATGCATCACTTTCTTGCTGTTGGCAACTATACAGAAGGAACTTATGTGAGGAGGCCATTCATCATTCTTCAGATATGAATGAACACCGAAACAGGGCAGCTTTGAGATTGAGGGCGTCAGTGCTTTCTCTGGTGGCACACAGCCCACTGCACTCCCATTGCAAGTCAGGAAAAGTAAAGGAATGGCAAATAGCTCTGGCTGGCGATCTCATTTACTTAGTTCTTGCTACAGGACAGCTTAGAGCTGGGAGGAAGAGGAGAGAACATGAGAGAAGTCTCCCTCTTATATCCAAGACCTCAGTTCAACTAAAATATTAGGAAACGTCCACTTTCCTAACTCATTAAAATAGCAGGAAGGTATTTTAATTCTTTGCAAAAAGTTTTGACTCTATCTTGCAGGACTACATGCTTTCTGTTTAATACCACTACATCAGTATTGCCTATCCTACAGCATAACCCATGTAATGTATTGCTTTAGATGGACAACAAAACTTGTCTTCTCTCTCTCTGAAATACATTCACTCTTGAGGAAATAGTTTTTTGAGAGGGCTTTATAATTGGATTTTTCTTTTATACTGCAATACAATAATAATGCCTTCAATAGCAAGATTGCTTTTTTGTCATTTGAATACAGAAATGGTCTTATCACAATATTCCATGTGATACAAAACTCAGCATAAGCCTGAAGACCTAAAACTCAAATACCACATTTTCAGCCACTGAAAATATTCTATAAAATGCTCACATTTTAACAAATATTAATTATTTAGCAGTCAAATCTTAGTTATACATTATTTAAGGAAGTCATACTTACAAGCTACAGAAGCACCAAGGTCTTAAAATGCTAGCAGATAAATAATGAATATCTAACAAGAGGTCCTTGGAACTGACAAAACCCCAGTCAGAACCACGTCACAGCTAGGTTAGTTTGTAAGTTAGAGAATGCATTTCAGAAGAATTCAAAAAAAGGCAACAGAACTTTTAAACTGTCCAAAAGCAAAACCTCAGAATTATAATTTCAAAGAGCCTTTTTCATTTAAGTAGCAAGTCAAGATGGAAATATTTGGGAGGCCAGAAACTGCAGCTGAAACCCAAATGGAGGTCAGAATTCAATCAACAGTTCAAAAGAGACAAAGCAAAAGAGAAAAGGGCTTTTTTGAAAAGCAAGAAACTGTGGAGAGCAGAAGAAAAAGAGAAATGACAACGAGGTGCTCCCAGTATCACAGCACTGCTTCTTCTTGGTAGGTAGTTGATACTTGAGGCATCACTTGTGGCTGCTTTCCTGGGAGCTGCTGAGAAGTGACTGCGTGCCCTGACTCTTACAGTAAAAGTTGTACAGGACACAGCAGAGATAAACCTGAGTTATCAGAAGTTATCACAAGGGTATGCAACAGCAGTTATGTCAGCATGGGCAGCAAAGGGCAACTCGTGCACCACATCCAGCCCAGCAGCAGCAAGGAGATGTACCCTGAGAACAAAGGAATGTCTTCATCCCGAGGCAGCGGCAAAAATTTACATGGAGGGTGTTTTAGGATCTGCATGGGAAGGAAGATGTGTTCACCCACTGGAACCAGGCTCACACAAGGAATTAGATGTCAGGTTGCTGATTACCTTTGGCAACAGCGAAGAAAGGTTTGCACAAGCTCGACGGAGGAGAACAACTAGTAAATAGAAATCTAAAGGGACGAGACTGTTTTCAAAAGCAGGTAAGTTACACGAATGCCTCCTGACTGATCCTGTCTGAAGAGGTGATTTTTCTTAACAGGAATCAGTGTTTCATCTATAAACTCATGGTCATCTGCCTGTGACAAGCAACCAGGACAACAAGAACTTGTTCACTTTTCAGCAGCTACCTTACATTTTACATACAAACTATTTATAGCAGTTTCCAGAGAAAAAAGTCATGCTTTTGTCCTGATCAATGGAAATCAGAACAGTGTGACCTCCACACTGTGAAACAGACAGAGCTCTCTGTGCCTGGTGTGTTGAGTACCCACAAAAGGCAAGGCTCCCTGTGGTGGCATCCCATCCATAACTGTGCCTCCAGTAGCACAAAATGAGAGAAACAACATTACAGACTACAGCTCTAGTTGAATCCAAGATTGGCAAACTTCAAACCAGGTATTTTTAAGGTGTAATCCCTGCCAGAGATCGTTTACCATACCTCATTGGTAATTGCTAAATTAAATTAAGCCCATGCAGAAATTTAAGGCATGAACTCTCAAAGGGCTTTTTAGCTTATTTAGCTATCTAGCTCCATGTTATACTAGTTTTTATATACTACCTTTCTAATCAAAAACTAGTTTGCTTTAAAAGTCACCCTCTTTTCTGCTAGGCAGCTTATTTTGTATACAGAGAGAAAAGCATTACAATTTTTTTTCCTTCTTCCATGATTCACTACATAATGCTATTACAAAACTAACCCTCATCTTCTGAAAATGAAGCTATCCCTGACCGTGCAAAGTATGATGTCTCATTTCAAAATACTGATTCTTCTCCACTTTAGAAAGTACTTGGGCTTTATGTGCTACGTGGTAGGAAGTTTGTGGTTTGTTTCAAACAAAATCTCCCTGTTGTTCAGTGAGCAAGAGCCTTTTTCACTACAGCTTTCTGTGTGAAACATGTTCCTCATTCTTGATGCCTACAAACTTCTCCATTCGTCCAAACCCTCCTGACAAAAAGTCTCTGATGGAGACACTGTAATTGATTAGCACCATCAAAAGAAGACATACACGGAGAGAAGATCTATGACACTGCCAACTCTTGCATTATTTCCTTGTCAAGCCTAAGGTAAATTATTAATGCATTAAACCCTCAATGTAAGCAGAGTACCTAGCTCTTACAGAAGCAAGAAAAAAAGAGCATGAAAATGCCAATAGACTGTGGTATAAAAGCTGAAAATAGTAGAAGACAAACAAACCATGTAGAACTAAGTGATTTCCATCTTACAGTCTGGTTTCAGTAATTCACAGTTGTAATTACCAATCCTTCCAGGGTCAAGATCTCCTGGTTTTTGTGCTGATGGCCCAAGATTCCAGAGTACTGTATAAAGAGGACTGCAGGGCTGTGATGCTTCAAGTATCCAGTTGGGGTTTTTATATGGTGATTAATGAAGATAACTTCAATCAAATTTGAAATTAGAAGTGGTAAACGATACTTTGCATTGAAAGACTAAAGAAATGGCAACAAGCAACACCAAACAAAGAGAAAGGAAAGAGTGCTCAACTTTTAACCACTATGAAATTACTAATTTGTCAGAAGAAAATGCAATTTTATAACTCAATTTATCCCTAAAAAATATTTACCAAACTGAATTCCATATAACTGTAAAGTGTAAGTATTTTGCAGACCTTTTACTTCAAAGTCAGCAGCTGGTGGAATAACCCACCTGTTTTCCTCCTCCAGGTCTGCAAGGATTCTCTCCAGCTCCCCTCTTTCCTCACTCTCCAGAGAAATCAGGATCTGGGCAGGGCTGCGGGGCTGGCTCAGGGGGGACTCCTGGTTCAGACTTTGGCAGTAGTGCTGGATTAACAAGTGTTCATCATCACTGCAAAACAGAGGAGGATAAAACAGGCTGTTCCCTTCCTTCTTTTCAATTTCTCAGTGAATACGAGGAGATGATTCACTCCCAGTCTTTCATTTCTTACAAAGGGATTTGCTGAACTCTTTGTAACCAACAGCAGAGCAATGCACCTTAAAGCAAAATCTGCTGACCTGCTTCACTGAGTCTCTGGTAATTTTCCTCCTCTGCAGAGACCACCTCCCCCTTTCTCTGCTTCTCAGACACTTAAAGCCAAGTTTTGCAACAGCTGACAACCACAGCTCTCCTCTTTTGACAAACTTCAATTAGGATTTTTTTTGCAAAAAAAAAGCAATCTGCTGCCTGATCTGTGCTGTGGAAGGGTCATTCAAGCAAGGGCAATGCGTCTATTTTGTACCTACAAACTCTCCTTATGTGATAAGTGTGTGCTTTTTTCACCTTTTTTTTTCTCCTCTATAAAATTCTACATTAGGTAAACAAAAACCTCTGAACTAATATAATGAAAGTATGTTACTTTCCACTCAGATGTTTGGCTTTTTTTAAAATTTCAAGGTGATGTACACTGTCAGAATACAACTACATTCTGTTTAATACATATGATCTCTCTATTTCTATTGCCCCTGAAGCTCCTTGGCATCTGAAACAGAAATATCTCTGGAAGAGAAAAGGAAATACAATTCTGAAGACCTTGATCACCTCCCAGAACTACATGAATTGTTTTAGGTGTGGTTTAGGTGCTAAGGAGATGCATCCAAGCCCTAAGCAATGCAACTTACACCAGCAGTCACTGAGAAACCATTAAAGGTTTCCCTTGACACCATAAGACACTGCTGCTGGAGATCTCATATAAAAAAAAATAATTCAGTCTAGTCAGTCCAGGGTTTTTTCCTGTTATGTTTCTAAACCAGAATTTAACAGGCATTTTGAACAGCTGTTATTGTTCAAAAATTATAATTTTCCTTGTTTTCATTTTGTTCCTGAAAATGTTAATGATGTAATTTTATGACTGCAGGAGTGCCAAAGCAATGTAGAGCACATTAACATTAGCTGATAAAAGAGAAGTATGAATTTCTCACAAAAGGAGAGGCAGGCCAGTTCCTAAATTTATACTTTTCATGAAGCACTTCAACTGTGATTTCCTTCAAACCACTGCTTTGCATTTTGAAATATTCTTATGGATCTTAAGTGAATTAACAGAGAACAAGTGACATAACTATTGCAGTATAATGTCACTTTACAAGCATACTCTTTTTGTGTGATTTTCAGCCTGCACAGATATTTTATACATCATTGCAGTGACACTACATAATGAAACGTTTTGTGTTATATAAATATACATGTTGTGTTTTTATTTCCTGACTTCCTTGTTTCCATCTATCACTCTACCTGCACTGATTAGCCAAATTAATCCAAACCCTGCAATAATAATAAGTAATACTTAAGCATAATCTGACAAGCAAAACTGAAGAAATTATAGTTGTGAATTCATGGTAAGCTTTGGTTTTGCTGCAATTTGTATCTATCTGGATAATATTTCTTCCACAATTCACAATGCACAGTTCTATTCCCATTTTAATAGTAGAAACTGAGAAACAAACTGCTAGTACAACTTCCAACTGATTAAAAAAATGAACAGAACAGTAAGACAAAAGTGTAATACAATAGATCCAATGTATGCATGATTTCTTTGACAAGGACACTGAAATGTTTCAGTGGGACAACACAAAATTCCATCCATTAGAGCATTACTATTATCCATAATAATACAAAATTAACATACGACTTGGAAACAAAGTTTTCATTAACTGCACAAAACTACACTGATGTTGCATCAATATTAGTTTTGAGGTGTCATTTTAACTTCCCCTTTTACCAATATATTAAAACAATGTACTTGGTCCTACAGGGAATTTTCTTTCAATACTGGTAGGCAACAATCCTACAAAGTCAAAAGAGAAACTATCTTTAAACAAAGAAACAGCTTTATGGCTATCCAAGAACATTATGAGCTCACAGGCTCAGAATCAACCTCATAAAATGCTATTCATTTGGACTCTCAATTTAAGTGAATGAAAATTGGCCAGAATTCCGTGTTGTAAAGGCTGGTACAAACTTAATTGTATGATTTTTTTAAAAAAATCTATCCTTTAGACTGTGATAAGGAGGAGATCATGTAAGATAGATATAAATGTTTTTAGAGAAGTTGCAGCTTTCATATCTGATTGATTTAGAATCTATGCTATGGCTTGTCCTACACTGTTAATGAACCAAGATCAAATTTTCAAACACACCCATGATGTAGCTGCTTCTGTGCTGTCTTCAGAAACAATACTCACAGTTATTTCTATGTCCTTCTATTCAGAGAATAAACAAGACCAAGAATATTATCAGAGGAGAACCACAAAGGATTTCAGTGAGATATCAGATTTAACTACTTTTTAAAAATCAAAACTTTTATTTATAATTCTACATTTAAAGTCATATAATGAATGCTTGTCAGTGATCTGTTCAACTTACAGCTTACTACTGCTAGTATTTCACAGTGATGATTGGTCCCTCCTGGCTTACACTTGTAATGTATTTCAGGTATTTGTAGACCAAAGATTTCTGTTTAACCCCACTTATGTTTTGTGTGACACTTTTCCCACACCAACATTTTCTAGCTTCCTGCATTATTAAGCTTGAACTAAGATAGAAGGAGGTTTTTTTCATCTTTGTCCTTAGAACTCATCAGATGATGACCATATTTTGACTATGGAAAATTACTTTCTGAATATATCAGTAATTTTGGAAAGAAATTAGTAGTTTTAATTTTTAAGGTATCACTCATTTGTTGTGTAAATTCCAGCCACTATGATACAAATTGAAAGGACATGAACACATCATTAAATTGAACCAGATGTGATACATGGCCATGCAAATTCAGCACTATTGCTCTTTATTAACCTTCCTAAGAAAATACATGTCAAACCCACAAAAACAGCCTACTTACATGCTCTCATTAGGTGAAATACTGTCATTTAGGTAAGAACCATTGGTGTTCTCCATTTCTGCTAGCCTGTGGAAAAATATACAAGACTCATTAAAATCAATTTTCTTTTTCAAAAACTTTGCTTGTTCTAACATTCTGGAAAGAATTAAAGAGCGTGATGTTTTTGATGAATTTGAAACTCAAATTAATTTACACTTGCTGTTGATTACCAAAAGGTTTTGCAATAAGCTATCACAAAAGATTGTTTGTTACAATGGCCTGGATAAACTCACTTCTAAGTTTTCCACCCCTTTCTCTGAGGTTATATTCCAACTTCTCTTGATTAATTAATTCCAAAATCAAAGAAAAGCCTTAATGCCAGGGGATTACAAAAATTGCTTTGTACCTGGCAATGTCATTGTCAAAACTGTAACAATCAGTCATTTCTCATTAGTTTTCACACTCAGTCCCTCCCAAATGTCCTGCATAATTCAGAAACACCTCTCCTGATCAAGTGATACTGGAGGAGAGAAAGAGGCCAGAATAACAATTTTTCATTACTTCAACCCTTGAAAATTTACTTGCTTGGTGGAAAAACACTTTAATATTTGCACAATTAATCCACTTTTTGACTCTTAGGAGCAGTATGAAAGCAGAGAATTGAACTAAAACAGTGATATATCATTTTTTAATCCTCCAAATCAAGGAAAAAATCCTGTTTGTGGTGTTTCATGAGATGAATTAAAATTATAATGACACCTTGAGATTCATATGAGAGTTTGGAGGTTTCTGCTCTTCTCATTTGTACTATCATATCAGGGTCCATATTAAAAACTAAACCCTATGTAGAATCATAGAAGGGTTTGGGTTGGAGGAGGCTTTTAAAGGTCTCCAGTCCAACCCCCCTGCACTGAGCAGGGCCACCTTCAACTCAAGCAGGTGGCTCAGAGCCACGTCCAATCTGACCTTAAATGTTTCCAGGGATGGGGCATCTACCACCTCTCTGGGCAACCTGCTCCCAGTGCTTCATCATCCTCATTGCAAAAATTCCTTCCTTACAACTAGTCTCAATCTGCCCTTCTTTTAGTTTGTAACACTACCTCTTGTCCAATCACCACAAGTCCTATTAAATTATCAGTAACTGAGTGCACAGCTTAATGAGGACCCCAAGGGACCTAAAGATCAATTCTGACCACACAGGTGCTCTGGCATGCAAGTTAGGATGGGCTGGTTAACAGCAACCACAGAAGATGCTCTTGCACCCCAGAGCCTGGAAAGCAAAACCCCAAATTTCATGTTTCTTTATGAAGTGCTCAGGTAGCCTCTAGCTCTTCTTTTTTTCTTTTCAAAGAAATCTCAGAGAAAGATCTGCCTAACGTCCAGCTGGTCTCATACCTGCTAGCATAATGTTCAATGCGTGAATGAGTATCATCGTGTGAGAGCTGAGGGGACGAGGCAGGCCTATAAGGCAGAAAACACTGATTAATCACAAACAATACCCCTTTAAAAGTAAAAAGACACTTAGCTATGCCTATACCCTCACATCTCTGTGCCTTATGCCATGTTTGATAAAAAATAAGTTAGAACTCCAGGTGCTGTTTGTGTCTCCTCAAGCCATTCTGTGGTGCCACACTGGGGTTTTGACCATTTGCAATCCATCTGTTGTCACGACTCTTCTTCACACCAACTCTCAAAGAAGCCTTTTCCAAAGGATTTATAGAAGAGCTTTCATCCTGGTTTTCCCTTCACACCTGCCTCCTTCATTGGCATTTCTGCTTCACATGCAGCCCTGCACAGGCTGCCAAAGTCCTGCTGGGAACCTCTCCTCTGCCTCCCACCCTGCTCCAGTGGCTGCTTCCAACACATCCCACTCAAAAGAGCCTTTAAGAATTATGCCATGAGCAGCTAGAAATAAATACAAGAAGCATAAAATGTCTGAAACAAGCCTTTAATAACACACTGCAGACACTGATGATTTTGCCTAACATCTTTCAAGAGTTGCAAACTCAATGGTAGTTCAGTGTGTTATACAGGGAGACACTAAATTATGCTGGGTTTTCTGCCTGGCAGATGGCATGAGGTCCATGAGGTCCTCTTCACTTTTCTGTTGAGGAAAACAATTCATAGGACTTTCCTCATTAATTAAAGTATAGTTTCTTACAGCCTCAGGTCTGGAAAACATCAACATTAAATTATGTTACTTATGCAATTCAGAGAGCACGCTTTGTGCCATGTGGGATTTAGCCAATCTACGTGTATTGAGAGGTGCCAGACTAACAAAAAATGATGCAGCTTCCTAAATTATATGGCAATTTTAGACGTTTGCTGAATTTCAACTGCCCTTCATTTCATCTCTGGCGACTCTCCTTCTGGAATTCCTGACTGAGGAAGGAGTTTCTCCCCATTTTTAATTGTTGGATACTGTGGTTCAAGCTGGGACTGCCCAAAAGTGATTGTATTGCATTGCACAAGCTGACAGGTTTTGTATTTACTTGCTATAAACCAAATCTATAAGAATCTTCTGGTTTGTAATCAGCCTCCAAAGGGCTCTAGACTAGGATCCTTCTGAATTCATAGACCTGTATGCTGGATACACAAAAATTCATCATCATTAATATCTCTTCTCACAGAACAGCAAAGTTTTTCCTCTTTAAGACATTACAGGCCACGTATAACAAACCTCTTTTTGTCTCTGAAATGAGCTTTGGCCTCTACTTTTACTTATCACATATTCAAGCATTATTACAACACACACTAGAGGACAAATACTCAGTTCACAGAATTTCTCAGTGCAGCAGGGATTCAGGGGATGGGCAATTGCTTCTCTGTGACTCAATATCTCATTCTGTGTAAAAATGTGCAGGGAAGGGAGAGGAAAAGGATGCAACTTCCTTAGAGCAGTTGCTCATGGAGCAAGATAATGATGGTTTTCTGAAAAACCGAAGTTACCCTCTTTTTTTCTATTTTTTTGTCATACAGCAGATGTTAAGCTGGTCTTAATTGAAGAGGTCCCGTTTTCAACACACACAAACATTGATGCTATTACTGTGCATAGACTACAAAATATGTGTTAAAAGTAGTTTCAATTTTGAGTTGTATCATTCTCTTAGTGTCTCTCACCCTGACATAGCACATATATTTGTATCAATACAAAAGAAGGGACAGCACTTGGCTGGGCAATGAGATGTCTCATTTTGCAGTACTGCACAGCAAAAAGTCAGGCCTGGCTGCATGAATATATCCTTGCTGCCTTGAAATTATGGTGCAACTTCAAAAGTGACCAGGTTGTATAATATATATAAAATATATATATTTTTCAAAAGACAACACGATGCTGTGTAACTTGTTGGAGCTGATTCTGCCAGCTGCAAGCAGAGAGTGAAACTACAATTCCAGGTTTCTCTCTGCTTCAGAACATCCTGCAATGGAGACATACCTCACACAGCTTTTTAGAAGTTTGTTTAAGAAAGCAAACCTGCTAGAGAAGCATTGCTTTGTGTTGAATTCAGCTGCTCAGAGGTACTTTTGCCAGTCTCTGAGCAAACTTGAGAACAACTGTGCTGTATTTTACATACTCTTAGTGACCACCTGTGCTAGAGCTCACAGTCCTTCCTTTCTGAGCACACATACTCAGCACACCTAATCAGCTCAAACAGTCAGCAGGAAGGCTGAGTGACACAGCCAATATTTAGCCAAGATAACCATCACTTTTACAAGGGCTCCACAGCTGCCTTGTTCAAGCTGGGGTCTGCAGGAGCAGCCTGGGAATTCTGGTGGTGACCAAGTGGCAAACACCACCTTCCTGCTATTCCCTGCACCCTCAGAGACCTGGCTGGCAGGATGAGGGTACTTTTCTTTGTTCAGCATTTTAGTTGATGCTTCCTGAAAGTGTAGAAACAAGTAAATTGTATTTGTATCATTTTATCATCATAGTTCAAGTAAAAATTCTCACAACTTGTGAACTGTCCCTTTAAAGCCTGGCAAGCAGCATATCTGGGCGAAATACTGGATAATAAGCAGTAAGAACCATTAACTTACAACAACAACAAAAAAATGTCTATTTATGAACAGTTCCATGTATACCACAGGTTGGTGTCACAACAGCACTAGCATGGCTGAGTGCTGCCAGGTGATGCTTTTCTGAGGCACTTCAAGGATAACCAGAGAACTGCCATGACAGCACCAGAAAAAGGTATGAGTGTACAAAACATGGGAAAGTTTTATGATAACTGGCTTGTCTGCTGAAGCTGGCATCACCCTGTAACCAAGAAAAACAGCTTTAAACCTGGATAGCTCAGTAGCTTGAATTGCAGGTCAAGTGCTACAGCATCAAGGAGAGAAATAAAGTTAGCAGAACAAAATTAAGGGCAATTCTTTCCAGCCACTTTTAATTTCTTATTTTTCTGCTTCCTTGTCAGACCAGATGGAAGGACCATGCTCCAGATGATACCTGAGTTAGTCTGACGAAAAGTGCAACCTCTCTGCACAAATCCTGCTTCTCAGTATTACTCAAGTTTTCTCAAGTATTACATATGAGTTAAAGTCCCTGTAGTATATAACAGCAAACTTTTGGTGTGAAGCTATCAGTGTAGGCACACCACAATGTTATAAGTAACTAGAAATAACCATGTTATGACAGCTTAATTTCATCTTATGTCAGACACAGCAATGGCATTCCACATGATCCAAGCTTTCTTCAAATGTTACTTTTAACTTTGCTTGTGTTCTGAAATATAAGGAATCTAGATCCATAGTTGCATGATCCAAAGTGCATCCTCAAGCTCAAAACCCCTCTATTTCAGTCTGGCTCCAGACTTTTGGCATCCTCTGTGGGTGAATTCTCAGCCATATGAGGTTTGCAGTATTAGATGTGCTTCTTGGCTGCTTAAATTTCCTAGAGGTAGAGCACTTCCCTTAGCTTCCCAAGGGTTTGTGCTCCCAATGAAAATTATAAATCAATATTCCAATGTATACATTTCACTTTTGTTTATTCTACAAAAATTCCAATGGAGGTGCAAGCCATATACATTTCACCATATAGAAATATAAAAAAATCTATTTATTAGTTTCTCATTAGCTATCAATATGTGAATTAAAATTAATACTTATTTTAACATTATTCTAGAAGCATCAGTGTAACATTAGAAGTAGCAAATGCCACAATGGTAAATATATATCTATCTTTAGTTTATGCTGAGGCTATTATTACAACAGTAAGACAATGCATGTGCTGGAGTGGTGCAAGAACGAAAACCTATTCTATTTCCAGCTGAAAACCCCCTGCTGAAAAATGCAGTAAACAGTTCACCATTTCAACCTGCCTCCACAAATCTGAATGTATCTCAAAGACTGTAATAAAATACCCAGTGAGCTCTGGATTAACTGGGGCACTCGAGTGTGCATGGTTCAAAAACTGACGTTCCTGAAACTGAATGAAATCCATATCATGTTCAATCTCTGTCTTTCAAAAAGCATTTAGTATACATTCAGAGGACCGACACTTATTCAGAAACATAGGCTTTAAAATGACAAACTTTGATAAGCATTAGTAGGTCTGCACAAACCCCTGTTAATTCGACGAAAAATACATACTCCAGAAAGAGTACATAGTGCAAAATCCATGAGTGCTGGAAAATCCAGGATTTATCTCAATCTACTCATTTGGGATCAAAACATTCCTTCAGACAGGGCATCAAAGGAAATAATCATAAAGAAAGAAGGAAATGATCTCATGTAAAAAGTAAACAAAGAAATAAACAAAAAGAAAAAGTGAGGGAGCGCAGCAGCAGTAGCAGCAGCAGCACACTTCAGCAAAAGTACTCACGCAGAATCTACTGGCCAGAAGTTGATCAGAGTAACAGGACTGCAAGACAAAAAATGAGGAGGTGAAGAGAAAGGCAGAAGAAACTCAGCAGCAAAATAATTACAGAAAGTTAAAAAAAAAAGTCACAATAACTAAAAAGCAGAAATCCAACAGACCAACATGAATGGCTGTGAAGAGCAACCAACCAAAAAGTGAGAAAAAAACCTTGAAATCTAAAATTTAAAAAGAGAAAGAGCGAGAACAAGCTGCGTGCAATTGCCATTAAACAACTGATTAAACGTGTAAAAAACCAAAGGGAACTGGGTTAAGTCATTGATTACTTCATGTGCATCATTACTGCTTTTTTTTTCCATGAAGACATCAAAGTCCTTTAGTAAGGCTAAATTTATAGGCTGAGAAAAGAAGAAATCATGTAGGAAGGTAACAAACACTGTAGCCTAATTAAAAAAATAAAACCAAGGAAAGATACCCATTTGGAAGAAAAATAAAAATTTAATGAATGTATCCTTAGCCTCCAAATTGTGCATCAAACTTAGAAGTCTGTAAGAATGCCAGTAAGACTGTGAGCATTTTTTTTTTTTTTTTTTGGCTAACTGAAGCTGAAGTTCCTGTATAAGGACAGGTGAAAGCAGATAAAGGCAATGGCAACTGGAAGCCCAGCTTGTGTTTTCTTGCCAGGCGAGGTAAACAGAAATGAAAGACATAAAGAGGCTTTATGTAGGAAGTGAAAGGAGTTGGCACCAGCTGGGGAGCTCAAAGAGTGTACCAAATGAATTGCTACTTAGATACTTCAGAGCTACTCACGTTTCCATGTTGTCTCCCTCCAAGACAGTCTGCACAGGCAGGTAGCCCATTCGTGGGTGCTTTGCAAAGTATCTTTTTGTTCGAAATTTGTTTTTTAGTACCTTGGCAAAGTCACGGACGTCTTCTCCTGAAGTTGTCTGAAAGCCACAAATCATAATGAAATCATCTTTCATGAGGTTGTCAGTGTTTTTTTCAGTTGCCTCTTCCTTTGCTGGGTCACTTGAAAGAGCTGTGATCACACCAAGCAGAGCTGCCAACGGGTTGAGCCCCGGAACAGCAAATTTTATTTGTCCATCACTGTCACCTTACAATGCACTACACGGACACTGCTAGTGGGGAGGAAGGAGGGAAAGAAAACTCTCAAAACCCCCTGACAGGCTCATGCCTCACCTCAGGTGATCTCAAGAGGAGAAGCAATAATTAGACTGTAATTTCTCATTTCCTCACCTGGCTGTGGGGAGACTGCCTACTTTTGGTTCAGCACTAAAATGGCTGTAGTGGAGGACTCACAGCCAGTCTGTGTGTCCAGCTGGGTGCTTCACTGTCTGGATCCCAACTCTTACTACACACCTGGCATCTCCATCTCATGGGCATGTCAATCTATGAAAGTCCCTAGGTACCTTTTCTTTCCAGTTTCCCTCTTCAGCTTTCTGTGCCATTAATATTTTGATCAAAGGGAAACAAAAAGCAGGTGAGAGCTGCTGAAAGCTCTCAGATCAGTTATTTCTTCCTGCACCTGTTCCATGTGAAGCTAGCAGGCATTTAAGATCAATACTCAGAGGAGAGAACAATTTATATGAAGTTTTCTACTCCCTTGCCTGCAGCAGGCTTCCCTTGCTGCTGTAGAGACCAGCAGAGGAGCACAACATAGATTCAGAAAGACCAGAAAGAGTCACGAAGAGTTTCAAGGATGTCTGCTGTGAAGATGCAAGACTTGTTGAGAGCCTGACGAAGAACCAGGCAATTCTCTGATGAATTTTAATGTAAGACTTCAATTACTTCAGTCAGGCTGCACTCCCTTCTCTGAACCTTGCAAAAACACTAGACCCTGATGTACTGATTTTTTACAGTAAATTAACTTCCCCCTGACCCACATAACAATATTGCTTCTTCAATCTATCTAATTTAAAGGAAAGAAATTAGGGAAAAGTCAATCTTTCTGACATTTTTACTGAGTTCTATGCCTTTTGCATAGAGGGGAAGGATGTGCTGGAACCTATCAGTTAAGTAAACCTTCACAGAGCTGCTCAAACACAGATACATAGATTTTTAAAAGGTAGAAAAATTATGGATGTCTTGAAAAAATATCTGCAGAAAGACTGAAAATATTATGTACTTATGACACTTATGAGCTTCATGTAGAGCTGTAAATAAGTTGGCTCCCTTTCTGGTCAGTCTGTCTGGCAGGAAAATTCAGTGTAAGCAATGACACTGACAGAGAAGTGACACAGCATAACTTATGAGCCAGTACAGTAGTATCTGTTTCTTCAAGAAACTGATATAATGTTTGGTAATATTAAGTATCCCTTCCTTAATTAATCAGAAGTAAAGACATTTGGAGAAGAGAGGGATGAAGTGTACCCAGACCACCCAGAGGACTCCAGAAAGGAGATTTATTGAGGTGGCTCCCTGTCCATGCCCCGGAGGAGGGAATTCCCTCTGCTGAATTCCATCTGCAATGCCTGCCAGGAGAGCTCTTAACCAGCTTGTCATCAAGAGAGCACACAGAGCACATCAGCTGGAAACACAGAAAAACTTTAAATATTTAATCTTGGTATAAATAGACTAAGCCCAGCTTTCTGTACAGTTGTTCACCTGTGCTATCTATAAGCATTTATTAACACCCTGTCTATTTTTGATGTTGAAAACACTTTCTATTGCATTTGACTGTAATTTGGATTATGTTTTTTCTGGTACTAGCAATGAAACATTCTTTGCTTCAGTCTTCCTGGGACTGGTCTCTCCCCTCTCCTCTGAACCTTTTCCATGACAACTAAAGAGCAAAATGCTGTGCTTGCACAGACAAGCTAGCTGCTACCATAAGAACCCCAAGAAGAAAATATATCTTCTAGTGGCAGCTAAAAGCATCAGGCACCTCTCACACGATCCAACTGCCATTTAAAAAATGCTCAAGGAGCACAAGAAGGCACAGAAAATGTGATTAGTACGTGGACAAGATGATAAACTGAGGCTATTTTCAGCCAAACCTTCTGATTTACTCCACAGATGTTTTACTATATATGATTTTCAGAGTAAAATCATTCAGACCAAAATTCCCAGCAGAACTGGTTTATGAGGAAGAAACAGTAGAGTTTCAGCATCCCAGCTCTCTTAAATCAAAGCAACATATAGGCAGATGGCTTGAGCATGTTCCAAAACTATTCTGAAACCAAACTATGTCATCAGAAATAGTTCTTTTTATTCACATAGGAATAACTTTACCACCAGCTGACTTTTCCCAGTTTGGTTTAAGATAGTGCCTTGCCAACTCCCCTCCCCAGACCTCAGATCCGACTGGAAACCCTAGATGTAGACAGGTCTATCAGTTTGACACATTTCCTTCCAAAAAGGTGGTTTTTATGTTCATGTGTCACTGTTCACTAAGTCCTAACAAGAAAAAACATCCTGCATTTATATCTCAGTCTATAAGCTGTCTTCTGTGCTTTGTTTAAACCTCTTTAAAAGTCCTATCTCTTTGAACAATAAATTGAGCTGTGTTGCTTTCAAGAATAATTGTTGTAATTTTTCTGTCTAAATGAAAACCAGGCAACTGCCTTGCCCTTATTCTGACTCAACCTTTTGCAAGAGGGGGAAAATTATCACATCCCTCATGTATTTAGCATGAGTTCTCAAAACTAACCTAAGCAGAATAAAAGACTGCAGTGCTCAAAAATTTCTTGATACTAAGAGGGAGGGAGAATAAATATATTGGAACACTTCAGTGTGCATCGAATTATTGCAAAGATATTATCAAAGATGGCATCACATGTCTTGTGTCTGCCAAAACGCATTTTAAGGTGAGAGATTAGTGTGGAGGAAGACAGATAAATGCTTTGCCACCTGCACACTCTCTTTCATTCATTTGGAAAACAATTACAAACTAGATATAGCTTCAACGGATGTTCAGTCCCTCAGGACTTGGGTAAAATTTTTGTAATAGCAGCAACACAAAAAAGAGTGGGGCTTGCTGTGTGGCACATTCACTTCCCCCTCCACCCCAGTTAATCCTTCTCTAATTCAGCTGGCTGCTTGTGCAGCCAGGCACGGCACATTAGCACGGGTTGCTGGAGTTCAGGGAAAAATCCACTGGCTGTGAATGGTTCTTTATTCTGATCTAGCAAGCTGGACATGGTGGCAGGTTTTCTGTTCACCACCACCTTCACCTCTCAGTAATCTGTATTTTCAGGGACAACACAAACCTGCTGGATGCAGCACTGCAGTGAGTTGGTGCAGGCTGGGGGTGGGCCTTGTAATCCTTTTTATTTCTCTTTCCTCAAAACACATCAAAAGGATAAGAAAATAGTTGGGAGATACTGGTTTCTGCACTCAGTGCACCACTCACAAATCTCCTATGTTGTTTCTTAGCAAGATAAGAGTGGCAAAGTGCAAAGCAAACCTGCAGCCACTCCAGGAAGGGGGGGCTCAGCTGCAGGTGGAAAGAAGCTCGCAGGGAGTCAGTCAGTCACTCACTCACCCTGCCTACGACTCAGATCACGAGATTCTGCTCTAGGAATGCCTGCAATGGAGAAGTCTGTTCAGACCTGCCCAGGCAGCGCCAGCGATTCCCTCTGACTTGTGCAGCAGTTCAGGCAAATTGCCCTTCCAGCAACCTCAGTCCCTGGGGGACAGCACTGAAAACCACAGCCAATGAATACCAACAGAGACAGCCAATGTGCATTGGCCCTTGAAGAGATTCACAGGAAATACTGCCATTGAAAGGTAAAAGTTGGTGAATAATGCAAGTAACTATCCCTAAATTAAAACTAATGAAAATTCTAGGCTTGCTTTGCTATAATATTTTAGAAGAATGATTTTTTTTCTCTTTTTTTGTTTTAGGTCACTAAGAAAAGCAGAGAATCTTTACTTCATTTTGGCCCTGCCTCTTTGCTCAGATGAAGATTTAAAGACTCTTCATATAATTTTATGAGGCTAGTCCAAGTATAACTTTGATGCTTTATTTTCAGTATTTATGACTCCTAGCAGATGGAAACTAGGAATAATCCTATCTCACCAGGAAATGCTGACCAGAGTGCACTGCTTCAAGACCAACAGAGGCAATAGCAAAGGCAGCTGAAAGCTCAATCTTGCTATGTGGTGGAAGTTTAACTTGAGACTGCCTTTAACTTATGCCCCTTTGCACTGGTCCTGAGAGGCCAAAAAGAAAAAGAAGCACACTGAGAGAGAAATGCAGAACTTCCTTTGCCAGCTGTCATGTATGAAACAAACATTTATGCAAAACCAATCCTTTAGGGAGCTGTGAAAGAAGGGTGAAGACCCTCACCACACCACCACTGCAGCACCCTGTACTGAACACCCTGGCTTCTCCCCTTCAGAAATGAAATCTACTCTGCAACCATGAGAACTTCTCCGGCATTTTATATCATCAAGTGATCAGACAATACAAAGGTACTACAAAATAGCAAAGAACTTAAAAATGCAACCATAGTGTCGTGGGGGAAAGCAAGTGAAGGAGGAAAAAAATCACACACTGATATGGAGAAAACCTTGGAACCCCAGATATGGATGCAATTTGCACAAATCACGTGCTTCCAGGAGGATCCATAAAGTGAGCTATGGCACTGAACATAGAACAAGTCATTAGCACACAACAATACATTATGACACAGAATTGTGCAAACAATGAACTTCAGTTTACTTCAAATCACTGGAGTATCCTTGACAAAGCAGTGAAAATTGCTGGCATGTATAGTATATAAAATGAGATTTAATTATGGGGAAGGGAAGAAAAGCAGTCCTAACTCTTCATTACCTTGCACATAGAAAAAGAAGGTTTTCTTTCTACCTAAGAAAGGACAGTAAGGGTCAGTAAAACAGCTACTTACTGGTGTGCAGTATTCCACCATGGGATAGTGCATTTTGTGACCTTTTGCAACACGGCCAGAGAAGAAGCAACTTTGGCAGATGTCATAGTTAAAGTGCTTTAAACTTCTGTACCTAAGAGGATAAAAAAAAAAAAATTTCACGGCTTCAGAGCTTTGTATGTGACTGCTTCGTATCAGCCCATCAGGTTTGCTGTGTTAGTAAATTCTGTTCCATGAGATGTCACACGGTGTGCAAAGCCCAGCAATGCTCCTCTGCCCCGAGGCACACATACTGCTGCCTCAGATGTTTGTCAAAGATCTCAATCTTCAAAAAAATTTCTAATATTGGGCAACAGTGAAGATTTCTACACATTCATTCACCTTTAACATATGAAAGACACTACCATATTTTTATTACTACAAAACTAACACCAGATTTTTTGCTCTTCATCATGATTACTAAAACAGAATGTCCTCCAGAAGGAAAATTTAAGAAAGTAATGCCCTCTCAGTAAGTCACTCTGGCAACCTCCTCATGTCCTTCCTAGCACCTCTATAAAAACAATTTTCCTGTAGAGCATTCCATCCATGCAAAACTCCAAATGCACTTTTGGGCCATTATTTAATCTCATCAGCTCTATGAGGCAGCTAACTGTTGTATCTGCTGTGCTGAAGTGGTTGAAAGAGCCGGAGGCATAAGGGTTGTCTTGTTCTGAATACATGAAGCAGCTCAGCCACAACGACCTCAAAAGAACATTGTTTTACATGAACTGGGTGCACAGTATTAGCTTTCTAAAAGCCTTCCAATACAGTATCTTTTTGTCAAGTGTGTACACAGGGTTTCAATGACTTGCAAAGACAGAGAAAAAAAATCTGTGACAGACAGATTCTACTATCATGATAATAGATTTGTTATATAAATTTAAGAGACAGATGAGATCAGTCAAGTAAAATTAGACACAAACACAGAGCTCCAGTGTCCACTTCCCGAGTTCTTGGTGCTCACAACAGACTATCCATTCACTCGTCTTGCTTTGATAGTTCCAAGGGCTGCACTTTTCAATTCCACCTACTTGTCTTTGGCTGGTTTATACAAAACTGTGTAAGTAATACAGTAGTTCATAAACCATATCTGGGAATGGGAAAATTAGATTTTCTGGATGTGTTGAATTACTCACATCCAATCCCTAGCTCTTCCTCAGTAATATTTACTGCTTCCCAGTTAAGATATTCATGGGGAATAAAAAGCAGAAGGAAAAGAATTTTGACTATTAGAGCAACAGCCTCAGATTCAAAACAAAGCAATCAAACCTTCGTAATTTCCACCACTTCCCACTGCCCATGAAACAGTAGCAGAAAGCACTGCCCCACTACATGCATAAAAGCAACATTTATCTGCTCCCAGGTTAGAGCAAAATGATGGCTTTTTTGTGTAGCACTGCTTGCTGCTGTTATCTATCTGGGTTTTAGAAACAAAATTACAGAAAGCTCTTTGTAAACAACATGATAACATAGAAGGAGAAATGTCAATGGCAAAAGAAGGCTGCATGTAAAAAGGGAAGAAACCATACAAAGCAGCTATTGCAAAGCAAAGTGATAAAACAAGTCTAGGCATAATTGAAAGTGAGTATTTACTTAGCCCTTAAGTGGCTTCTCAACAGGCACACCAACACACAGCCATTTTACAACACAGTGACTTATTCATTGCCATAGTAACCACGGTGTCAATCCAGATGTTCAAACAGACCAGCAACATTTCCCTCACTCCAGGTTAATGTTCCACCAACATTCTTTCACTGAGAAATGCACACATAGCTTTTACATGCCTGAGAATTTTCAAGGCACTTTATTGCTTTATGCTATGAGAAAAAGTAATTCATTAGTATCCAATTCAGAAATAGCAACTACATAGGACACACTGAATATAAGGCAAATTGTGTTAGTTGTGCAATCCAACAATGCTTTTGTTGAGGCATGGAAAGACTGGGACCCAGAGGAAGGGCCATATCTTAACTGAGAGATGACTACTGTTCTTTTCAAGTCTCACAGCACTGTACCTAGTCTAGGTGCCACTCTCCCTTGTGTCCCCATCACGATTATTTTTTCCAAGAACAAAATGCCTATAAAATGCAGCTTGTGATTTGCCTGGAATCAGGCAGAGCTCTTGATCCACCAGCATGCACAGCTGAAAGAGAGAGAGTCTGTACCTGAATCCAATAATGGGGCACTCCTTACAGATGTTACACTTGGCTTGGTGCTTGGCAGTCTCAGCAGCAGCCACCCTGTGCAGGACAGGCAGCCACACCATGGACTGTGGTTCCAGCCTCATCCAGTCCAGGAAAAGGGCTGCTTCGATCTCTGGTTTGTTGTTGGCCTGCAACACAAGGGGGAAAATGACAAGGGCTGAGCATAGCTGATATGTCTGCTCATCAGCTAATTAACAGTTCAAGCTGTTCTTGTCAACTCCATATCTCTTCCAGGAATATACTCCAGCTTTCCCCCCAGTACAACTACTCATAACAAAATTAACAAAAAATAAAGATTAAAAAACCCCCAGGATCCTGCCTTCAAGCCAGGAACTGAAAAGTATTATTAATATTTCAAACCTCTCTTTCTCTTATTCTCTCTATTACAATAGACAGCACTACCATGTACTTTGTCACAAAGAAAATCATCCACTTACAGGATCACTTTTGATGCCTGATGGCACATTCCCTGTCTCTCTTATCTGAGACTACATAGCACTGCTTCTCACCTATTTTAAAAACTGTTATCCAACCCCTAAAAATTGCATGTCTTTTGATCAAAATTCCTTTCTCCTTAACATCTTTCATTATCACACTGACCTTTCTTCATAATGCACACGTAAGGAAATCATTCAAATCTCTCTAAAGCCTGTTGTTGAACATCCTCCTCAAATATCTCAAACCCCCTCTTCTCACCAGATCTTCTATAAATTTCCCATCATTGACTGCAAACACTATACAGTTCTGTCCCACAAAATACAATTCTCATATTCCATTACATCCCACATTCATCTCTTTGCCAACAGCAGAAGAGCCTATGAACATTTCCCAGCAAACCCATTCCTCTGCTGCCTTCCCATCCCAACCATTGGGACATTTCAGGTATCTCTTCCATGGTAATTTCAAGACAGCTCAGTCACAGAGCTAAATCCCATTGTGCCAGGCACCATGCACCCCCCAAAAAATGATACATCATCCCTACCTGAAGCACCCACAGTATGGAAAAAAGAAAACAAAGAGACAAAAGCCACAAGGAAACAGGGGACAGTCATGATCACTGTGCATGGGTAGAGGTCACCCTGCACCAGCAGGCTGGACACTGCAAAGAACAGTGCAGAACAAAGGCAAAGGGCACTAAAAGGGATTTAAAGGAGAACAGTGGAACGACGGAGTCAGTGTTTACAGGAAACAGCCCTCCATTGTGCAGGGTGTCACAAAGCCTCCACAAAACTGTTATCTGAGAACCTGGGAGATGGTTTCAGTGCTGAAAGAGAGGTGAGGGATCAGGTGGAAACCTCAAGGGGTTCTGGTGGGGAGGAAGGGAGGGAGAAAGGAGGATGTATCCACACAGGGAACAGCCCCAGTGATGAAGAGGGATAACACCATGCTCTGTTTCTCTGAACCATCACTCCATGTTAATTCCAGCTCCTCAAGACATTCCTTTCCATGCTACCCACAGCAACAGCATATTTATGATCTGAATATATTTAAATCCTCTGTTTTCCCTTTTCTCTAGGCTTTCAAATACAGCTCTCAGTGGGCCAGTCTTTTATATTTTAAACTTCACAAGGCTGACTCTCTTCCTTTGTGGTTCCAAACCTATTTGAAGCATTTAAATAAATAATAACCATTAATGTATCATGTACACGGACCAAGACGAATAGGGGATTGAGGGCTGAGGATTTTTATGCCTGCTCTCAGTTACTTCTCCAGTTTCTCATGACATTTGAGTTTAGCACAACCTAGCTAAAACCCTATTCCACTAAAAATGCTAGCAATGAATTTTGAGAAAAAAAGAAATCCCAACGGATCTGCAGAGAGAGCTACAGGGAAAACCAATTAGCTGTAGTTTTGCTTTTTGTTTTCTTTTCAATCTAACACTGTTTATAACCTTGATAAACAAATTAACTGATATTTGAAGGATAAGAAAAACGCAGTCTCCCGGACAGAAACCCACAAAAAAGATGTGAAATACAAACCCAGTAATATGCCCTGAATAATGCACTGCGTTACAATTGACTTAAAATGCTGTTGCAATACTTTAGTTAATTTGAGACAAAGATTCTTGGTCAGAGCTTTCTTGTTGAGATGCTCATTTGGGAAACCATCAAACCAACGCCTACAACTACACTTGGGATCCATATACATGGACTTCCAGTATAGCCAAAAATACTCTTTTTTGGACGTTTGGAGTAAAACCATCAAATCAGAACATACCTACAATTATTCAGATAAAGCCCTTCACAATTTGATGTTCACTAAAGGATTATATTAAATGGAGTACATGCTGAAATACTTCTGAAGTCTTCTGCATCAAACCCCAGTTCTCTGTTTTTTCACGTAGATGCAGAATTTAGGAAGCCCCCCCCCCTCCAAAAAATAAAAAGAGAAAATCAGAAGTACAACTAAGTCCAGTCAATACTGGAAGAGGATTTGTTCTGAACAGAGAACACTGCCTTCTACCACAGTACATCAGTGAATTCAGTCGAATTAAATGAATTCTGGAACTCCTAAGTGAAAGGCATGTTTATAAAATATGACCATCTATATTTTCAGCTGGAAGGCAGGGCATTAAAGGGGCAGGGGAAAGGCTTTCCGTGACTCACTCAAGGATCCAGCTTCAGCCAGCAACTACACTGGCAAACCATTACCCTGCCTGCCAGACTACACTTTCTATACAGAGGTCCTCTAAGCCTCAAAAAAAAGAGCCTCAAAAAAAAAAAAAAAAAAAAGAGAGGATCTCTTTAATATACCATTCCTAATAGAAAAACATGAGGTGTACAGAAATGCTGCAGTGCAAGCTGCAGTCAGAATAAGAATGAGCCGCTCAGAGCACTGCTCTCCACTTGTAGCTGCTTTAAATTTGCAGGGAAAATGCTGCAGCAATGAAAGACTTTCTGTAACACCCTAGATCTATTTTAATTTTGTAGTCACTGTCAATTGCCAGCAGTCCCAATAGCTGCCTACCCAGAGCTCCGTATGGTGGCTGTACAAAACCTGTGCTCAGAGAGATTAGGTGCATTAAAATGTATCAGAACTGGTTCTGAATTATATTACATGAAGATTTAAAGCCACGTGGAGAAAAGCTGGTCAGGGTCAGACAGTACAGGACAGACAGTTCTCAACCGTCTCCCGAGCTGCTATTACAATTTTTTTAATAATCTCTAAATCCAGTAAGGCAGCAGCTGAAGATTTTACATATGGGAAAAAGACTGAATTCATACAGTTCATATCAGAAGCAACAAGACCAAGCTGTAAAGAATATTAATGGTTCTTCTCTTGAACACATTTCTGTGCAACTCCCAATTTTTATGGTAATAACAGACTGAATCATAAAGTAAAATTCATTAAGGCCTTTCCAGCTTACAAGTAACAATTTGTTATGGAGGACATTCAAATTCATTATGTTCCAGACATCTGTTTTTCAGTATTTATTTTGCAGAAACAATGGGGAAATAGGAAGTTGGGTGGTGCTAGCATCTTTATGCAATACTTGGGAGATGAGTTTTTTTGTTCTACCCTCTCTCTTCCTCCAGCTAGTAGTTGAAAAAATATCCTATGCTATATTAACTTTGTCTGTCCATAACAGGAAATGTGCTACAAAATACAGTTGGGATTTTACAAGAACAATGTGGTATGCTTTTGGACTGAGTCAGATAATACAGCAGAAATTTCTGATAACATTTCTGATTAGCTATATTCTGTTTATGTGCAGTGCAGGAAATTGACCGGAAATAAATTAACATGGTTAATTTAATGGTGTTTTTCACCTCGGGCTGGAAAGCTTTACATTAGCAAATACTTTTTTGGACAAACCAAACGGAGGAATGGGATTCTTATGACTTTTAAAGTCTAAAAACACAGAGCAGCCAGTAACAGCGATCCGTCTCCCCAGAGTCACACCTAATTCTATTCACCCTTGTCTTCCACTCCTGCATTATACTTGATTGCATTGATCATGCCAGTCATTGCTTTTAGTGCTGTGGCAAAGAATAATAAAATAGCATGAACCCAGAAGTGAATTAGTGCAGTTTTATATCCTCCACACTTGAACACCATCTTCCTGATCCCCACCCCTTAAACTATTTTAAAATAGCTTTTGAAAGCAGCTCACTTGCAGGACTCTTCAAGACTGCCCCTAAAGTCAGGCACAGGTTCACAAAATCCTGCTGAAATAAAACCAGAATTGCTGTTTTATGACATTTACAGCACAGCAGCTTGAGGAAGGATTTGCTAGTTCCCTTTGGCCAGCTCTCTTGTCAGAGCCAGGAGCCGAAGAAATATCCTATGAATAGAAACAAGGGCTGCCTGAATCTCTTAAAAGAGATTGAGTCCCTCAACAGTAATACTGCACTTGTAAGTTATTTTCATACAGACTGGTATATATAACTATATATAGTTTTTGTACACAGTACTGGTATTTCGTAGCTGCTCAAAAATAAAAACAATAAACAATACCTCAAGAAACAACTGTCCAACCAATTCAAATCACAGAATATATGGCTAAAGTCACTTTCAGGGTCCTGATCCAGGATTTGTAACACCCAAACACCACCTACAAGGACTAAGAACTCTATTTTGGATTTTATTTGCCTGAGTAAACACACCAGATTTGGATATACTTCCATGGTTTTAGAAAGCAGGCTGATTTTGCTTTATCATTGATCAAGTAGTAAAATCTAGTAATAACGATTATACAATACAGAATATCAAAATACTTTGCTTTATCAAAGTGAAGCAAAACAAGGTTTAAAATATATGTATGAGTTAACTGCACACATTTTACTACTCTTTAGTTTCATCTGTTCTAGTTTTTAACATCAAGTACTCTAATTCAAGTATATCCTTGAAAGAAAGCATACTTAAAGCATTTTATAATCAAGAACCAGCTATCCAACATTTGACTGAGAAATGGCAAGGCACATTTTCATCTGAGCTGCACTCTGCTCTCTCATCACATTTCTTCAAAGTCCCAATGTCACAGTAACTCACCCTAGGCAGCGATGTGAATTCCTAGGTCCTGTTTATACTATATGAGGAAAGCATATTAATAATTTTCCACTGTGATTAAAACTGCATGTCCTTCACTCCATATCATTTCCCTACCCTGTTTACTTAAAAAACATACTCATCACAGAACTAAAAGGAAAGCTCCTTCACACTGCAGTAACATTGAATCCACTCAATTTTTCATGGATCTATAGACTGCTTTGATGCATTCTGAGCTTAAGCAGAACTATACAGTCTTCAAGTGGTCACTGGATTACGCTCTTTGCTCTCTAGACTTAAAAGTACTTTTCCTTTAAAATCTCAAAGCAGAAATTACACACCCACGGCCCAAATAGGAAAGATGAGTCTCACGATATCCTTCTCCTCCCAACAACTTCTCCCAGCACCTTCTTGCAAATGAAGAAAACTACAGAAAGCACAAGTTAGTGCTGGGGGAGTGAGAAGTAGCAGGAGGACTGGAGCAGGAGCCTCAGGAGAAGGGGACCCAATTTTCAGGAGCAGAGGTATGCAGCAGGCAAGGCTGCTGCCAACAGCAGGGCTGGGCTCCTCCCTGCCCAAACCTCATTCCCAAGGACTCACCCTTCAAAAAACAGGAGAGATTTCCTCTGTTATCTCTGGGAACAGTAAACATCCCCTTTTTTCCTGCTGCTGTGCAGACAGACAAGGCCGTTGCCAGGGCACCTAACCTAAGGGAACTGGGAGAACCATTTCTGAAGCACACAATTGTTGCGACTCTGACATGACTGCAATTATATTGCTGGCTTATCATCACCAGAAAGAAGGAAGAAAAAAGGGAAGAAAAAAAACAAAACTAAAGAAAAAGCATTCCTCAATGTGGGTGTACAAAGAAAGACTTAAATTAGTTTCCATGCAGTAATGTAAACTATGAACTCCCACAATATTCTTCAAAAATGAATTCTCTTGCTCTCGTAAAAGGCGGCTGCTGGGGGCAGCAGTACTGCCTGACTGTCCAGCTTTTCCAGCCTCTCTGTTTCCTGGGCTGCTCCGTGTTCTCCCCCATCAGCACTTCCATGCTTGTACCCCAGCCTGTGGATCCTGGTGCCCACCACCCTACACCAAAAGGATGTCTCAGTGTTCCCCTTCTCCCTTTCTTATGGAAAGTTCTTATCTCTTTCCCCATCTCCATTCCTGGCTGCTCCTTTCTTTCATGTCTCGTTCTACCCACACTGTTTCCTTCATCACTATTATTCTTATTGCTGTTCTTACTGTCATCCCCTAAGAGCCATCCTTGTTTTCCACTCCTTAATTCCTTCTCCCTCGCCTTCATTAGGGCTTTCCCTATGTTTGGATTTCTGCTCTTCTCCCAGGGACTCCATCCCACCTATTCCTCCATCTCCCCTCCTTGTCTCAGCCTCCATCCCCTTTCTGTCCCTCCAAGATCTGTTCTGCTGCAGCCCAGGCTGGAAACCAACCTGCCCTCTGAGAGTTAAAATGAAACTTCATCCAGAAGACAAAAGAGAGGATGACATTCTTCCTATTGCAAGTATGAAGAAAATTATTTTTCAGTGCAGGTAAGAGAAGGAAGCCTCAGGTTTTCTGATGTTCTAATTTCTGAGCATGCCAAAGGTTGTGTCCAGCTGTGCTTGGGCTGTTCCTAGAAATGCCAGCAGCTGGATGTGGTACAACTTTCAGACTGCTGGCATGTATGTCTTCATTTCTAATGACAACTATGCTAACTCCTTTTGTTCAAATAAACAGCTATCACAGAATCACAGAATCACAGAATAAGCTGAGGTGGAAGAAGAATCACTTGAGTCCAACTCCAGACCTGTACAGGATCATCTCCAAGAGTCTTCTTCCTACTTTAAAAAATTGGGTTTGGTGTGTTTCACCACTGTGATTTTATATTGTTTTATTCCTGGTGCAAACACACAGTATGGAAGCCCTCTTTAATAAAAAAACTATAGTTTTGCCAGATTTTGAGGTCACTTTCCTGATCAGCTTTTTCAATGGTTCTAAAGTGCTGTTCACATACACTTGGGAAAACGACAGAACCCAGTGAGTCCTAATTTCTGAGGATGGCCATTTGTACAAAATTTTTACCATAGATTTGCTGCATAATCATTTTGTGTTGGTGTCACTTGAAAGCCCAACATGGAAGTCAAGGCTTGAAAGGACCCAGCAGAGCCTAACACAGCTATCAACATTACTGTGCACACTTTATAAGCATGGGTTATCCACCCAGGACCTAGCCCTATACAACACTCATTCAGAAATGGCATCAAATACAGATTAGAATTATAAAAGGTTATGACATGAATGACAGAAACAGTAAAATGCAAATCCTTCAGAATTAATCTGTTAAAATAAATGTCAAAAATAGAGACAGTAAATGTCCCATCACAACTGAAGTTTGTGGTGATTTTGGAATTAAACTCTTTTCACAGTCATTGTGTGTAAGCAGTCTACTTCCAAGCATTAATATTCATTGAAAACACTTGCCGTGTTTTGCTTACTACAGAACTGAAACTACTACATAATGAAACTTGAGCAGCAGGCAAAAAAGCAAACAACTCCCCCCTTCCCCAAGCAAACAAAAAACCCCTCAGGGACAGTGAAGAGATGGGAAAAGAGCTTTCTTCCATTGTAATGTAGAAGATGCATTTAGAGTTAATCACAGACCATACATTACCTCCCCTCCTCTACCTTTTCATTAGGCAGCTGTCTTCATCTTGTGCATTCTGCTGCTAGTTATGATAAGGATGAATAATTCCCTTAACTCTCTTCCTCCCCAGATTAAATAATTTACAAGTTTGAAAAAGAGCCTCCAGTTTGCTGTGTATTCCTCAACAGACAGGATAGGAATTCTTTCAGTACTCTTTAAAAGAAAACTGGCATTCTCCATTCAAGGAGTGGAAGGAGCTCATCGAGCACTCCTTGCCCCTAGACAGCACTGCAGGCAGTTCCCTATTGCTCCCCTGGGCACCTGGCTGTCACTGGTATACACATGCCCAAAATTCAGAAAAACCACTGCTGTTCACTTACATGGCAGCAATAAACAGTTATCTACTGCTGGGCAATAGAAAACTGTACAGCCAGGAGCTGCAACAGACTTACACTGTTTGCAGGGTTCAGTCCCAACAGAAGCCCCAATGACAACTAGCTGCTGTCTGAGCTAATTCAAATACACATTGTCAAAGGAACAGTTCAATATGCCAATGGCCACCACACAACCCACAGCACCCTAATCCTCATCCCAGATTTCCAATCCCCCTCGGAAGTACAGGCGAGCTCAACACAAAACAGCCAATGGAAAACTCAGCACCAGCAGAACACGAACTCACAAACTGGAAGCAGCTCCTGACGCTGGGCTCGATGTTGCTGCCCCCGAAGGAGGCCACCTCCCCCAGCTGCCGCGGGATCTGGATGGAGTCGTGCAGCAGCAGCCCCAGCCGGCGCTGGTCACAGAAGCCAGTGGAACTCGCCACTTGTTTGAACAGGTCTGAGGAAGGAGAAGGACAGCAGAGGTCAAGCATCGCTACCAGGATGTGGCAAGCAGCCCAGATTGGTGCTGTTTCCAAGGCTCGCAGGTGCGGTCAACAGCCTTGGTGGACAGGAACACAAACATGACTTCAGTCTGGCTGCTGCTTTTCTCATAAACACTGGGGATTTTCTGTGAGATGTGAGTCTACTGGCAATTTTTAATAGTGTCACAGGCTTGTACCTGGGAAGAAAGGCCACTCTAAACACAGCAACTATTTTAATAAACTGACAATAGACCCAGTGACTCCCTAACACAGATAACTAAACAGTAGGGTCTTAAAGCCACAAACACAGATGTCTTAAAAATAGTGTTTAATGGCAAAATAATTTCATAGACCATAGAACAGCTTTTCAAGTCTTAGCAATCAACGTACAACTCAGAAAATCCAATTCTCTTCCAGAGGAGTTAAAAAGCAAGAGCTCCCTAACTTTGATATATGATGATCTTTTAATTCAAGAGAATTTCTAAAATAAAAGTAAAGTTACAGTATGGCACAACCTGCCATTCATCAGAAATTTTAATATCATATTAATTTTTTGCTTCTGAAGTGAAATGTTGCTTGAAGCCATGTTCTGTTATTGCATAATTCTAGAAAAGAATCCTTACAGAACAGAATTATTATCTCTTCATACGCTCAATTTAATTTGGTGGGAATTAATTATACTACGTATATATTGAGGAGGTTATAGAATTCATGATGAAAAGAAAAAACAGCTTATTATTAAATGAAATATTTCCTTGGCAACGTCTCTGTTGACATTACCTGGATAAATTCTCCTTACTTTTCAACAGTTAAAAAAAAAGAGAGCAAAATAAGACTAGAATGAAATAATGCTCTTTTTTTGGAGTCCCTTCAATATTTCACCCAACACCAGGGATACAATTATAAAGGTGCTTCATCACTGCTCAAGATAACCTTCCTAGCACTGCTTTGACACCTGTTTTCTCCCAAAGGAAAAAAGGAACAGATAGAGAAAGGATTATTTTTTAATTACATGAATTTCACTCTCACAAAGTCTAGTTTTATAATGAATAATTCTGAGACGAATGCTTCCATCACCTCTGTAAGCCTTAAGACTTGTGCTCTAGCACAACCAACTTTGCTGCGCAAATGAGACAAAAAATTGTAAGGGGTGCAAGACATTGCATACTTGCAGCAATGACTTCAGCATGGATGGCAAAGCCAGACCACAGCATGACAGACACAATTCCTTCCTCTCCCACAGCTATTCAGCTTCCAATTTCCCCATCATTAAAACACTGGGTCCTCAGCAAGGTTATAGGACACTTAATAGATTATGCATTACTGTGCACACACACTGCAGGAGAATCTAAAACATGAATAAATGTTTTCCTTTATAACTTTGATAATCTTCGATGAAATATCATTTTGAAAAATATCTGTACTGAGTAATTTTCTTTAAAAGATTGTCTGAATACTTTTTCTTAACACTCACATGAAACATCTAGAAATCTAAACTGTGACATTCATTGTGATTGCCCTAAAATCTGATCCATTTACACATTGTCATGCACAGACCCCGCTGGTTGGTACTCTGTTTTCTCTTTTGAGTTCTTCAGCTTGCATTAGGAGAATAAAATGATAGCAATTGATGAAGAACTGCTATGGTATTGGGTCAAACCCAAAAGGTTGGGTTTTCAGTGGCATTTTTAAGTGCATGAATGAGTGATACCAGTTAACTCAATAAGAAAGTTACTCTTGAGAACTACATTTATCAGCAGTTCTCTTCTGGATCCTAGTCTCATTAGTGAACTGACTCATTAGTCAGGTAAAACTAAGACTGCAAGTGGAATTTTTTCAAGTATTTCCTCTCTTAAAATACGCATAATTTGCACATTTTTCATATTTATTTATTAAAATGTATTTATTTAAAGATATAAACTATATTTAAACACAATGTACATAATACGACTGACCACGATGTGGAATAATTTTAATAAGTCAAAATATTTGAAAATAGTGTAATGCAAGTGTCCTGCAGACGTGCATTTTTGTGTATAAAGGTGTGCTGAACCAGTGGTCTCCAAAGGGGTTCTTGTGCCTCAGAGAGTGTTCAAGACAATCCATTAGAGTGCAGTCAAGAAATACTTTTTGTACAGATAACAAATTCAATTGAATGTCTCAAAAGAGTGTTTATTTAATCTTTATCACTAACTAACTTTCTACTTTTGGTATGCCTTATAAAGTAGACAATTTATTAGTACAGTGGTACATGCACATATTTTATAAATAGACATACGTCTACTAGAGGGTGCAAGGTCAACAAGAGAACAAATAACTTAAAAGTACAAGGTGAAACAAATTAACACACTTTGCATGTGCAATATCTAAAATAATGTCTCTGTATGCTATTTAAATGCTTATTCAATGAATAAACAGGAGGAATAAAAGAGGAACACAAACATAAGGCAAACCCAAAATAATTACATCGACTTACATCTATATTTATCTTCCAGGTGTGCTTTACAAAGGGATACGACACCAGTTTTGAAAGATAAGACACGGATCCTTCCTGTTCGACCCCTAATGGAAAAGAAAACATTGGCTGATAATACAATCCATTCATGTTATAATTTGTTTACTATAACCAAGTTCACTGCAGTACTGTAGTCTTCATAAATTAAATCTCACAGAGAACACTCAAGCTGGATAGTTATTAGTTAAGCTAGAAATGAAAAATAAAACATTGCTGTGGCTTCACAGGCATAGCTGAACTGCATTAGGCCATTCTATCAATTCTACCCAAAATGGTCTCGATTGAAAAAAAACTACTCGTCTCCTTCTTTTGAAAAAAGTGAGTAAAGGGTCTTTTCCCTATGTTTCCTTGAACAGGCTTCTCTATGAACTGCTGCTGAGTGATTCTCAGAGGAGATGAGGGGCCTGACAGAACAGCAAACCAGCCCTTTTGCCAAAGACAATATAGCCTTACTTCCACCAGAAATCCGATGTAGCAGTCATTTTTAGAAAGTCTTTGCTTACTGTCTGTCAGCCGTGCCCTGACTTGCCTGAAAAGGCAACAAGAAGCCAAGCACAAAAAAGAGACCTTTGCCAGCAGTGTGCAGTGACAGAGACACTTATAATATGTTCAGGTGGATGAGAAAGCCTGCCTAGAAATCATGGCAAGGCAAGCAGGCTGTACAGTTATGCCATTAACACCTTGCTGTGCTTTCTGAGCTCCTCCTTTCAGCACTCAAACTTCTCCTGTACAGTGCCAAGGGGCTGGGACACTCCAACCAGCCCCTGCTGCCTGGCAGCCTCCCGCTCAAGCTCCCTCCTGCCTTGTAACATGCCCATGCTACTGCTTTTGCTTTTTAATGTGACGGTGAGAACAACATCCTCCTCTGAGCTGCAGGCGACACAGCGACAAACCTTCACATCTTCTCTCAGTCATCTGCTTTAACTCAATTTACTTCCAGTGGCTGGCTTCCCCCCCAGACTTTTGTTTCTGATAGCATTTCAAATATGAAACATCTATTACAAACGAAGACATACACAAAACAGGAAGCTAATGTCTAAACCCAACAGTTTTGAAGCAGAGCCTTATCAACAGCTTTGAAACACACCAGTAAGGCCTCCACTGGGAATAAGATAAATCATGTAGAGGCAAGCCATGGTCATGCATCAGGCTGCACCACAGGTAAAGATGCATGTGGTCTTTTTAATCCTGTGAAAGAGCTGAGGAGCCAGCGGTGCTCATTTACCCACACATCTCCCCTGCAAACCCTATAAAAGGTACAGACAGAAAGCTGTGGACAAAGCCAAATTTAGAATTTTTATTAAAGAATCTTGTGCGTTTCATCATTAATAAGTAACAGTAGTTTACCTATACTTTCCACATTCTGGTCCTGTTACTCCTCTCCCTCAAATCTTTTCCAAATTAATTATCATCTGTGCCCTGAGAAACTCCTCCTGATGAATACCAGACTCATGCAAATTATACAAGAGAAGAATATAGAATAATGATTGCTCTGCAAGGCAATTAAGTTGAAACTTGTACGAATCATGAGTTGTTCAGTTCACTCTCCTCTCCTCCCAAGTCAAACCAATAATTTAGCATGCTACTGCAAATGAGCATGAGTGACTGATCAATTAAAACAAATCTGAAATGTGCTGGATTTGCAGAGCTGTACCCATAATTAGATCAGTCATTGACTGTGAATTTGATTAATATCTTTACAAATGACAGTTTTCAATTATAAGAAAAGTAGAGATGCAGTACATTTAATTAAATGTCTCCGGTAGCGCTGTGCACTTTGGTTGATCTCTGCCTATTAAGTTTACAATGAAAACTAAACACACGTAACCCTGAGGTCGCCTCTCTTACCAGTGTAATTCAAACCTGAATTTTGGTAAAATAGCTACAAGCTTTCCTCACACATAAAACACCTCTGTGTTCCACTGTGCCCTGCAATATGCAGCTCCCTAGCATACCTAGGAAATTGCCTGGAGGCAGATAATTATAATTTCTAATGTGGTACTTGCAAGCACAGTGCAACATAAAGAAAGCTAGACTGGACATAGCTAGTGCACATGTCACATCTAAACTGGACAGTTCAGCTTAGAAGCAGCCTGTGGAATGATCTTTAGCTCCCTCTCTGCCTCTTATGTGACTGATACAGATTAATATCCCAAGCGCACATTTTGTTTTCACTGGGAGCCTTCATCTATATGTTATTTATGGTTCATGGTAACTAAGAAGAGGATCACTGTTCTGTTCTGTGAAAGCCAAAGCAGATTGACAAAACCAGCAAATAAAATCTGGCTCTTGAATGAATATAGCCCCACTCCCGAGTACCGTTAAACTAAAAGAAATATAATGTAATCTGGGTAATCCACTTCACAGGAAACTGTAGCTGCTGCAGGGGATGTCATAAAAAACTGACTGATTGGAGGTGATCCTTCAGGAAGACATGATCTGTACAAATCTGCACTTTTTTTTGCAAGTGATCACTGAAGCTTCACTGCTGTGACAAAGGGTGGATGAAAGAACAATGCTATGGTCCTATAACAACAGTATGGTTCAAAATGTCAATGGAAATACAGTAATTGTCCCATGACCTTCCAATTCTATAGGTAAATGTTTATTCTGCCACAGTAAAGAGCATGTCTGGCTGAAAGTGCCAGAAAAAAACCTTAAAAACATGAATAAAGTACTTCCATTGACTTTTTAAAAATTAAATTCACCAAATACAAATATAATGGCTTATTCTAAAATGAGTTTACAATCATATGCTGGAATTTGCCTATGCATTATAAGCAGCATCATTAGCCCATTTAAAAGTAATACTCATAAATTTTCTTCAGGTATATTTAGTCTGTTATGCTTATACTGATGGGTACACTTTTTAAAATTAAATTTTTAATTAAATATTTCTCAATCTTCTTACAGCTAAGAGTTTTAAGCACATTAGACAAGAGATTACCCTCTTCCATCTTTGTGACAGATTGAAAGCTCTAAAAAATTGACATATTTGAAAAGGTTTAACATCCAGAGGTATAGACAGGCAAGAGTTTATATGATGTTCATTCTGTTGCTTCTTGATAATTCTCTTGAACTTCTTTATCAAAATAAATTAAAAAGCCATGTAAAGTCATGACCTACTGTGGATAGACATGCAGTCACAGAATTAGTCTGAACACAAAAATCTGCTTAAAAAGTTATTTTTCAACTCTCTTATTGCACAGCTTAATAAATCCAGGATTGTAAGGCTAACCAAGGGCTGTATCGATTCAGTTAATGCAGCCATTAAACCATTAGGTTTATTAGACTTTCACTTCAACTATCCTGTTTTCAGCTCCAAGCCACTCACACTGTAATGAGGCAAACAGCTCAATACACCTTTCCCCTTCCTTTCTGCTACTGGGAAAGTTTCTGGAGCTTTACCATGTCCCGAGCCCCCCCTACTTACGTGTCATAGACATTCAGAAGCCAGTTGAGGCACATGTCCACGCAAAGGGGAACATTGACCAGGTTATTGTGCTCTTGCTCCAGTCTGTCGTAAATGGTGGTCAGGCAGTTAATGATCTGCAGAATATCCATTGGCTGGTCGTTCTGTTTGAGGTTGTGCTGGTCCAAGGCATCACATGCAGCAGACAGACTCAGAAGATCCACTGTTGGAATAAAAAAATACACAACCATAAAGATGGAAGAGAAACAGTGGTTGTATTACCCACATCCAAAAAGTAAATAGAGCACTGTACTTGGCTTATGTGCCTGGCCAGAGGACGTAAAATGTCCTCTGAAAGTCACATGCAAGACTGGTTTCAGGACTCCTACAGATGCGCTGTTATTTAGCTGTGGCCTTAGAGACCAGTGTGTATCTGTTTCATTTTCAGCTGTAAAGTACTTATTATGCTCTTGGGTCCTATGGAGATATTACACAAATTACTGTGCAAGTAAAAATTATGTATTTCATGCTTTATGTTCCTTCAGATAGACAGGCTAATATTTGATTACTGCATTCACCAAATGTGCTCTCGCCATAGCACAGGTCATCAGCTTTCCCGAGATGTGTCGCCCATTTCTTAGAGAAGTCGAGCAGTCTTAACCAAACCAAACTCCACAAGGAATATGCAAACAAATCAGAGCTGAACTGTGATTAACCTCTCTGTTACTTTTCCTCTAGTGAGGACAGTGAAAAGAAGGTTCTGGAAGAACTAAATGCCCTGTTTCAATATTATTTATTAAATGTATCCATTTTTAATTCTGAAGAGCATTTATATTTATAAATACCTCTATGTCATCAGAGAGTATGACATGTTTAAACTTGTAAGTCAACATGCCACAGAGTTTTTTGTGACAGACATTTATAAACTTGATTTTTATTCCAATTTAAGTCAGTTGCAGTTTGAAATGCGGATGTCCAGGGCAAAACTGAACTTCCCTTTCCCAGCTCTGCAAACTAACAATTACCAAGCAGCATCACACTTAGGGCAAACAAAATAATAAGAACAAAGGGAATCAGAAAGATGAGATGCTTGATGACGATCTTCCGGCTGCCACAGGAAAATACTTCATAATTCCTTGCAGTGAATTTCCAGGGTGTGAGCAATGGGGGTGTTAAAGCCCAGATGCTGTTAATCCTGCTCATAACCATGAACAGTCACAAAGTGCAGCACAATGCAATATGACCTAAGGGAGTAGCATCTGGTCCAAAATGAATTGTCCAAAATCATCCAGGAAATTCTTCACAAAACTGGAAAATGAACTGATTCAACTGCAAGACCAGTTTTTTTTTACTGGAATAAAAAATGTGCTTTCTTGAGTTGCGGTAAGCAACATCTCTTCATAATGTCAAAAAAATTCCAGAATGAGCAGAGGCTAAAAGCAGAACATCATACATGAATGTTTTTTGGAACTTGATCCTGTTGAAGGGCCCATTTGGCAAATTCACACTTGCATATCCTATTTTACCTAGGATGAAACTGCCCCTTTGATGTCCTAGTGGGAGATGAGAAATACTTTAGCTGCCCACAGGGCTGGTTTGCAACACTGCTTGGACAGTATGCTGAGATTTTGTAATTGCCAAATGAATTTCAAGAGTATACATTTCATTGGAAATCAATAGGGACTTACTTCTGCTACTAAATCCCTTAAGCACTTCTGAAAATTTCGTCCTCTGGGCATAACATACCTAGTGCTAGAGTGAATAAGGAAACCTTGGAATGTTATTACACCTATTATTACCAAGAAATTTAACTTTGATTCCATGACTTTGGGCAGGGTTTTATTGGAATTTTAGGGTTTTTTCCATTAGCATATAGACATTTATTAAAATAAAATATTTTGGAATATTATGCCTAACCTACTAGCATTAAAAATATAGCTATAGGTCAGTGTTATATCCTGCAAAAGCATCAGACCCATACCCGAGTGTCTCAGAAAGATGTTTTTCTTCTAAGAATTCATTAGTCAAATTGAAAATAGAGCACAGCCCTCACAACACCTATAACTCTGAGCTTTAGGCTGAACTCTCAGCTCCTGTGAGACGACGAATCAACGGTAATTAAATGAACCCCTCAGGCGCCTGAGTGGCAGCATAATTATAAATGCAGCTACTGCTAAACATGGGTCATTCCACTTTGTGAAAGCTTTTCCTGTTAATAAGCAGCATATTCTGAAAAGCCTTTCAGCCCACTCTTCATCAACCTCCTGTCCTATCCCGGAGTTTCTAACACACAATCATCTCCTAACAAGCAAAAAGCACTTGCCAACACATTCTGCTTTTTCTCTTCTTGTGGGAAAAAGGAAGGCTCTGGCCTTCATCACATTAAGATGCTCCTTCATCTTTTCCACCAAGACTTAAGAAATGTCTGTGTGGGGTCCTCTCCCAGAACACAGAACTGCATAATTCTTTCCTAAAAGCAGAGGTCCCATGAATGACCAACCTGCACAGGACAAGCTCCACAGTCAGATATGTATTGAAAAGCTGAGTATTTGGCACCATGCAGTGATTTGAAAAGCTTTAAAGCTTTACTTGAAATAAGCTACGCCATTTTATGCTTTGCACTTCTTGTGGGTACTCTGCCACTCTTTTACACTTTTCTATTTAAAATTCCAAAACTGACTCCAAAATCTGTGTGAGCAGTGGCTTCTAGCTTTCTTTGAAGTCTAAGTCATTTATATAAATATTTCTTTGGCCTCTAAGGCAACAGAGAAAAGGTTAGGATGTTTTTAACTAGACACTGCCAGATTGCAGGAAAAGTATAAAAGACAACATGGAATAAGTAACCAGTTGAAGGACAGAAGTGACAATTATCAGGGAAGAGAAAGTACACTCTAGAGGTCATAAACCGATCTTAGGAAAAACTCAACATATGGCAGGTAATAAAAAGTATAAATGGTCCTCCCAGAATGCAAGATCATCTCCTCTGTAACCTGCTGCTCTTGGCTGACACATTAAAAAAATATATTTAATCTAGTCTGCATACAATTAAAGGAAAAAATACCCCTAGCAAAAGTTCCTGAATATTTTCTTTTGCTGCATTTCCAAGAAAAGTTTGTGAATGTATCTCATTTTATTGATATCACAATGTCCTGATGTGGTTTGCACTTGAAGATCAGATCTTTAAAAAGTAGCAAAACAAGAAAAGTCATCATGCTTTGATGTGATTATCAAAGGAATCTGCACATTTAAAAAAACCCGTTACAACAGTTACACCTGGCTTGCTCACAACAATTTTGAAGGCTGATTTGATAAAGCCACACACTAGATAACACAACACATAAGCATTTATTTGTTAAGGAATGCTATTTTCCACATTCTTCTTTAGGTTTAATACCTTAGTGTCTTAATATTCATTGGGCTGATTTATGAACTGAAAAGAACCACAGTTTAAGTACAGCTCCCTTTTTAAAGCGCTTCTATTCTTGCCACTGAGAAATAGGCTGTACCTTTAGTTCTGCAGGCCTTCTATTAAACACACATTTTTAGAGTACTCCTCAGTAGAAAAAATTGCAGTTTTCTATGAAGTTTGCAGAAAAGAAGATATATAGATATATATAGGCATATACAGATATATATATCTAAAAACTTGCAATTTTAAAACAGAAATGAAAAGTAAGAGCTGAAAGCACACCTACTGCAAGTGGGATTTTGGCTTTGCGTAGGAGCCCTAAAATCCAGCACTGTGCTCTAATTTCTACTATTGCCAAAATGCAGAAAAATAATTTTTTAATGAGTTGAGGTTTTAAAAAAAATCTAATTGAACTGAGTTCACAAGCGACACTGAAATGATAGAATACACAAATACAATGATGGTGTCTCCAGGCAAAAATATTTGTAAGAACAAAGCCTGCTAACCAAATTCCTTAAATACTTCTCCTTAGATACAAGTATGAAGAATGTGCTAGAGTAATCAGTGTAAGTGCCACTGCACGTCTCTGAGAGCATCAATTCTCTGAAAATTTACCTAAATCTAACCTCAAGAGATGAACTGACTTCAGCTTGCTCAGCTGGTCAGGGGAGGGAAAATACACTGATAGGCTCACAGGTCGTCAGATAAGGACAGGGAGAGATCACTCATGAGTTGCTGTCACCGGCAAAACAGACTTGGGAGAATCAACTGAATTCATTACCAATCAAATCACAGGAAGATAATGAGTAATAAATCTTAAAACACATGCCCCCCCTCCTCCCTTCTTTCCAGGGCCAACTTCACTCCCAAATTCTCTACCTCCTCCCCTGCAGCAGCAGCAGGGAATGGGGGCTGCAGGCAATTCCTCACATGTTGTTTCTGCTGCTTTCTCCTCAGTGGGAGGATTCCTCACACTCTTTCCCCTGCTCCAGTGTGCAGTCTCCCACAGGAGACAGTCCTCTACAAACCGCTCCAACACAAGTTCTTCCCACTGGCTGCACTTCTTCACAAACTGCTCAGAGTGGATCCCTCCCACAGGATGCAGTCCTTTGGGAACAGACAGTGCTGCCAGCAAACCTGCTCCAGGGTGGGCTCCTCTCCAAGAGTTCACAATTCCTGCCATGAGCCTACTCCAGCATGGGTTTCACATGGGTCACAGCCTCCCTCAGGCACCCACCTGCTCTGGCACTGGGTCCTCCACAGGCTGCAGGTGGATATTTGCTCCACTATGGAGCTCTGTGGGCAGCAGGGGCACAGCTGGCTCACCACGGTCATCTCCATATGCTGCAGAGGAATCTCAGCTCTGGCGCCCGGAGCATCTACTCCCCCTCCTTCTGCAATGACCTTGGTGTCTGCAGTGTTGTTTCTCTCACATATTTCCCCTCCTCCTTCCCAGCTGCTGCTGTGCAACAGATTTTCTCCCGCACCCTCCTCAACTAGATTATCCTACAGGCACTGCCACTGATGGGCTTGGCCTTGGCCAGCAGCAGGTCTGTCTTGGAGCTGGCTGGCACTGGCTGTGTCAGACATGGGATAAATTTCTAGCAGCTTCTTAGAGAAACCACCCCTGGAGACACCAAAACCTGGCCACACAAACCCCATGCAGAAGTCCAAGATGAGTCCAAAATTGTTTAATGCTAGGAACCAGTTACTGAAAAACACCTGAAGGACCACAGAGTAATCAGTCACAGCCATACAGGTTTGTGAGGGGAAAGTCCTGCTTAACAAATTTGATTTCCTGTTATGACATAGTAACCCAGCTAGCTGACCAAAGGAAGCCAGTTCATTTAAACTTTTTGGATTTCAGTAAAACTTTCAATACTGTCTCCCACGGGATATTTCTGGATGAAATGTCCAGCTCCCAGCTGAAAAAACACACTCACACCATCACTGATGGGCGAGCAGCTGACCCAGAGATGGGGCACAAAGGGTTCAGTGAACAGGGTGACACCAGAGCGGGGAGCTGTCACTAGTGGGGCTCTGCAGGGCTCCATCCTCGGCCCTGTGTTCTTCAACATCTTCATAAAGGACTGGAACACAGGACTGGAAGGGACACTGAGCAGGTTTGCAGCGATACAAACCTGGGAGGAGCTGCTGGCTCCCTGAAGGCAGGCCGGCCCTGCAGAGAGACCTCGACAAATGAGAGGCCTGGGCAGTCACCAACCGTGTGAAATTCAACAAGGGACAGTGCTGGATCCTGCACCTGGGATGGGGCAACCCGGCATGTACAGACAGACTGGGGGATGAGAGGCTGAAAGCAGCAGCAGGGAAAGGCCCCTGGGGGTCCTGGTGATGGAAATTGAATCTGAGCCAGCAGGGCCCTGGCAGCCAGGAGGGCCAAGCGTGTCCTGGGGGCACCAGGCCCAGCATGGCCAGAAGGGCAAGGGAGGGATTGTCCTGCTCTGCTCTGGCCTGGGGCAGCCTCACCTCCAGTGCTGGGGCAGTGTGGGAGGCCATGGTATAAAAAAGACATTAAGCTGTTAAGGAACACCCAAAGGAGGCCATGAGGATGGTGAAGGGTCTGGAGGTGAAGCCGTGTGAGGAGGGGCTGAGGGCACTGGGTTTGTTCAGCCTGGAGGAGACTGAGGGGAGACCTCACTGCAGTCACAACTTCCCGTGAGGAGCAGAGGAGGAGCAGGCACCGATTTTTTTTTTTTCTCTGTGACCAGTGACAGGAACTACAGGAATGGCGTGAAGCTGTGTCAGGGGAGGCATAGTTTGGATATTAGGAAAGGCTCTTCACCCAGACGGTGGTTGGACACTGGAACAGGGAATTGGTTACAGCACCAGCCTGACAGAGTTCAAGTGTCTGGACAATGCTCTCAGGCACAGGGTGTGATTCTTCAGGTGTCCTTCTCAGGGTCACGAGCTTGACTCGGATCATACTTTTGAGTTCCTTCCAACTCAGAATATTCTATGATTCTAATACAGATAAAATGGGATGCAAAGTTTTGCAGTTTCAGTTATAAAAACCTGTTACAAGTTACACTTATGCACTGCCAGCTAGTTAATTCCAAAGATTCTGCTAACTTCAGTGCTGCATTGATTATGAATACTTTTCACTGCATATCACTCTAGTTTCTTTATACTACATTTCCACTGTGAGTATGGCAGAAGTGCTGTACCATGGAAAGATGTTTGTATTTCTAATCATCATAATTCCTTCTTTGTCACTGCATTCATGTTGAAATCTTTCATTATGTTACAAGACTTTTCACTTATTGTTTATTTTTTCCTTTTTTCCCCTATTTTTTATACATTCAGAAATTAAGTCTGCACACTTTAGCACAATTCACCCATGCTTATAAGCCTAAAAGTAAACACGCCAAAAATACTGAGGTTTGACACAGTTCCAGAAAGCATGTGAGCACAAATTCAACTTGAGATAAATCAACAGTTGATACATTTGCAACTGTGTCAGAAATATAACCCCGTAATTAAATGCCAAATAGTGAATGTTAAAATATTTTAATAATCCTCCCAATTGGACTGCCTAATAAACTGCTTGCTTTGGCAACTAACTGGCCTATCAAGAAAACTCTGAGCGAATTATTTAGCTATCAGGTTACAATAAGCTGAAAAGGAAACGCAATTCCATTGAAAAGTAGAATAACATACAGCAGTTGGGAGAATTAAAATGTTCCAACATGCACATCACTAACGTGCAGCTGATGAAAGACTTCTCAACACAACTGAAAGCTGGGGAAAAAATTAAGCTAAATGTTTATTGTGATGATCTCATTTAAAGGCAATAACCCCTCAGGGCTCAAGATTCAACTTAACAAACCATTAGCAACTCCAGCTCTGAAGTGATTATTTCACCCCAGCTCTTACTGTTCCCAACACACCACAACTGTGTTCCTTTGGGCTGTAAAGCTGTGGCTGACACAGGACACGGCACAGCGACATGACACAGTGAAAATACCTGACTAAAGAGTGTAAAGACAAAAAATATGTATGGTTTGTTCAGTTTTATTTCTGAACTGCAGCTCTGCCTTGCAAGGGACAGATCTGCAGACCACCCAGCACCCTGGTTTTGTAATGCTCACGCAAACCAGAGGCAGCAGGAGGCCCTTCAGGTGAGAGGTCTCCATGTACCAGGCAGAGCCAGGGGTATATGTGGGAGTGTTTTTCTGCTTCTGAAATCTGTGAATAAATTCGTGTGTTAATCATGGAGCCTTCCTGGCAGCAGGTGAGGCACAGGCAGATACTTACGGCAGAGAGCTTTCTGCAGCCTGCGGAGTTTCATGGCAGTCCTGTACGCCGAGAACCTGACGTTGTTCAGGTCAGCTGTAGGGGGGCAAATTAAAATAAAAGATCAGCTTAACACACTAGAAAAAAACCAGACACACAAAGACGTTGTTATGTTTGTTGAACCACAAGACCATACCTGTTGATTAAAAGAGCAGGGGGAAAAAAAATTGTTAGCAATTCCACTGAGCTAAAGCCCTCAAATCTTGACAATCAACCATCCAAAAAAACCCCACTAAGTCTTAAAGTGCTACTTCCTTTTGTTCAAAGGCACTGAACTAAGGAGCACTTGAAAGGACATCAGTGACTGAAGCAGTGTGTCTGAAGATACTGCAGAGATTTTCACACCAAAGGCACTGTGAGGGAGATGAGACCCTGAAACTCTTCCTTGCTCACCTTATGCACCAGTCGGGCTGTGTGCAGGCAGCCCCAAGGGAAAACCTCTCCCCAGGAAAAAAACAAGTGACTCTCAGATACAGCTAAAACAAAAAGCTTATTAAAAATATCCAATTAAACTTCTGTGCTTTCCATCTAAGCAGGCCCCAGCCATGCCCAGATGTAGAGCCTTTCTGGAGAGAAGCCACCTCAACCAGCCAGGTGAGTTTCCAGGTCCCCACCTGTAAAATGGCAGAGAGCCAGTGGCTCTGGCAGAGTGACAGGGAAAGGCACCCAGTTGGGAAGACATTGTCTGGTTCAACTTTTGCTAGAGCCGTCCTCCCATGTTTAACAAAATAAGGACATCAGCACCAGTCCCCACTGAATAATTTAACCGTGGTTTGCAAAACCTCCTGAACACTGTGGGGAACAAAGACACATCAGAGCACAGCAGTTGGTTCCCAAGGGACACTGCCAGCAGCTGCACTGGGAACTGAGGAGTGGCAGGGGACACACTTGTACTACAGGGCAGCCACCCACCACTGAAAAAACAGATGCATGCTCTTGGCCCTGTCACCTACTCACCTAATTCCTGAGCACAGACACTCCTGTGCAGCCTAAGGATCGTTCCCAAGAGATGGCTTGGCATATTGCAACTTAAGGGCTTTCCAGAACAGAAATACACTGCTTGTGCCAGCCAGTTTCAGCACCTGACAACACTGCTGAATGCATTTAATTTACTAATGAAACCCACGGAACCTAAGGAATTACTGATGGGGAAGTATTTAGAAAATGTAAACTACAATGCAAATATAAAAAGAACATTAAGGGGAAAAAATGTAGTGGCTCAAAATAAAGGTCTCTTTAGCTTAATAAGCTTCCTCTAAGCCTGACAGACTCTTACAGAAAGAATATGATGAAAATCAGGGAAAGACAAAGCATCTCCTTGGTGGCATACGAGCTAAGGTGCTGTAAAGCTGTTTGAAATGTGGCAGCTTGAGTATAACTATTCCAACATCATTTATAATGCTGTACAAGTATAGGTAGCAGAGGGAATATAGTCTCAATTACATTAATTTTAATTAAGCTGTTCTGAATGAGTAATATGAGGTATGATAATTCAGTAGTTTTGTATACCTTAATAAAAGCTATGGAACGTTTCTGAAACATGTCTTAGAGCAGAAAAGGAAGTTTCAGCTTTGTGTGTTTCTTTTTCTTTGCACAGTGCATACACCTTTTTAATGGGCACTTCTGTATATTGCTCCTGCCAGCTCTGTCTCTCGCTATCAACCTGACAGACCCTTTTACGTGGTGTAGAATAGAGTGAGAAGTTTAAATAAAGTGACTTAATTTGTCTTAAATGAAAATTAATAAAGCAGTCTCTCACAAACACACCATGAATTCAATTACATTTTGTACCCTTGTTGCACATCTGTATTTGTATTCTGTAAAAGAATATTATGGCTAGCATTTGACAAAATGAAGAAGACTTTCTTAAATTCTCTCTGAGTGCTCTGAAAAAGCTTATCTATTTATTATTTACATTTTCAGAAATGTGAGTAAATATCTATGCATATTTCAGGCCTCAATCAAGGCAGAAAGTACAATCTGTGAAGACATTTAATCCTGGAAGTGCTACAGTTTACATCTATTTTCCTGTATATGTAATAGACACTGAATTTATCATCAGCCTTAACAACACTGCTGCCAAGAAGCATCTGCTCCAAATGATGAAGCAGCAATGCCAGGTGCTCAATTTGGAGCCCTCATCTCAGGTTTTGGAAAAGCAGCAGCACCGCTGCTCATCTGGCTCTGCTAGCCAAGGCTGAGCCGCCGCACACCTCCACTGCCACCTTCGCTGCCGTCACCAGGATTAGCCTGCACCCAGTTACTGTCCTTGTGCCAACTGCCCACCTCTGTCCTCCTTATGCCACCACCTCCACGCTCCTGATGGACAGCTGTCTTACCAGATGGTGACAGGCACTTAAGGTCATCGGATCTTAATGATTTCACTTTTCCCCTCACTATGCCTATGAAACTGTCAGTGGTGCCTTTCCTCCCCTGAGGCTACTGCTGGAACAAACACGCTGCTCTGGGTAGCAATTAAAGCCCCTCCTAACTGGGTTCAAAACATTTTGCTTGCTGGATGAGACCCCATTTAAATGAACCACAGAACACAAGACCGCCAGGGAATGAGTCTTGGCTGGGGAGTGCTGGACATAAAGCCACCCCTGACAGCGAGTGGGGACCTCAAGCGAGGAGCACAGATGCACTGCCTGGTCATTTCCCAGCTGCTCCTGCTGGGAAGGGGCAGAGGAGGGAGGAAGGGGGCTCAAGCAGCAGCAACCTTCCAAAAGCCTATGGAAACATCAGTAGTTCCTACTTCTCTGTGTTGTGAAATTGTTTTTGCTTTTTTCCTTCCTGGATCCTAACAGAAAAAAAAAACCCAAACATTGCTTTCTCCACCCTCCCACGGCCCAGTGAAAGAGTTACGAATCTTAAGCCCTGCTTCCAAATCTTTTATCATTTTAGAGCAGGTTGAGGAGCTCAGTGCACCACACAAGTTTTCCTCCAGCCCTTTCCTCCCACTCCTAGAAAATATGTACCACCTCATCCTCTGAACAGGGTGGTGAGAGGGCTGAAAAGCACTTGGTGTATTGTGAAACTTTTGCAAGTTGTTAACAATACTCCCTCTTCTTGCTCAGAAGGCAACTTTCAAGGTCTGAACAAAAAAAATGTAAATGCCCAAGAGCATAATCTGTTTATGGTCTGAAACAACAACGCAGTGGAAGAGGTCAGCTGGTCCCTGGAAAGGAACACACAGAAGAAAGGATCATGAGGGCATATTTGGTGACATATTTACATCCCAAAGCAAAGAGAAATCATGACTTTCTCATCATTCAGCCATGAATGACCTCTCTGTTCAAGTGAATATATCTTTATCTAATAACATGATAACAGTGAACAAGAACTAGTGCTTTTATTACAAATGCAGCTTTAATGAAGGGTACTTCAGTTCGGACTGCTGATCGAGAAACTCAAATCAGAAATATTGTGGAAAGATGATAAGATAATTAAATTCTAACATTTTCTGCATAATTCTGCATATTGAGAGAAATCTCAAAACGTAAGGACTATGTTCTATTTCTACAGTATTCTAGAAACACCTGCAATTACATGCAGCAGATCATTGTGCTAGTGGATAATCAAGCAAAAAAAACCGACTAATTTGAGAAGTGGTCAGTGATTTAAACCACCTGCTGGAATGTCTCACTGACTACTGACAGATAAAATCATGTACTATGGGGTTTATTTTCTAAACCCTCCCTTACTAAATTCTGTATTTTACATTGGGATATGAGTAGTATATTAAGAGGAAAAACATATTCTCATATTCTTGAGCTTTTACTGAATAAAATAGCTTGTAAAATAAATGAAAGCAATAAAAAAAATTTAAATCAGTAAGTTTTCCAAAATAACCTATTTAAGAAGGTTTTAAATAAGATGTTATAGCTGAACTGCTTTACATCGTGGTTCTTAAACAGCCTGACCCTCACCTCCAGCTGCTGCATCTGCTGAGTGATTGGGAGGCTCCATTTGATATCCTCCTATCCTGTATGACAGACTTATCTCACTGTTTAAAAGCACTGGGATGTGCCAGGCTAACTCCCACCAAAGGCTGTTCATATCATTTATCTCTCTCCCAATGTAAAATGAAGGCACCTCATCAAGTCCTTTCTACCTGAAAACTACCTTTCTTCCTTACTTTAAAAAGGGTTTTCTTGTTTATATTATTGTGAAACATTATTATAATTGCTTTTTTAGTTAATAAGGGCAAAACACACACCCTTCACTTGGTCCTACAGAGAGCAATTATCTCACTGTCTGGACATCAACTAACTGAAATGAGCAGCTTACATGCTTCAGGGGGTAGGAGTAAAATTTAGCAACTTAACAACTTAATTCTTTTAAAGAAATTAGATGTCATCAGGTTAAATCCTCATCTTCATTGGATAAGATTTACAGTGTTCTGAGTGGCTTTTTACTCTCAGGTGAAAGGACAGAAAATGTGAATCTAGAGTGATAAACCTCAAAACCTGAAAGTTTTACTCAGCCACAACTTGTGACATGCTCAAAGACTGTTCACAAATATATTGCCTGAGGATAACGTATTTTGGGAATTACAATGCCTTCCTAACAGATGTTAAAAACTCTTTACTGGACAGTCCTGAATAGACAGTAATTCCTCTACAGCCACTAAACTTTCCACATTCCATCAGACATTATTGGCACTCTCACCTTTTCAAGAAGCTCCAACTCATTGTTTCAATACAGCTGAGATTCCCTGCCTGGTTTTAAAGAATGCTGGGTTTCTTCCTGCTGCCCAAAACCTGTAAATAAATCTTTTAACGGTGCCCTACAGTGACATATATTGCCGCTTCTGGAATTGTAATTTTAAAATGCAAATGACACAAATGCACAAAGGAAAGAAATTAATCAAGTAACACTGCTTAATATCAGCTGAGTCTCAGCCATTGACTTTTATTATAACAATAATTAATGCTATCATCTACACTGCTTTGGCAATAAATAAGAGTAAACTGTTATTCTATGTACAGCTTAACCACTCTCCACTAAATGACCCAGCACGTTGTACTAGGCCAACTGAGTGAAAAAGCCAACAGTGTATCTGCAAATTAACAAGTGGGAGGTATCCAGGGCACCACAATACTACTGATTGCATCTAGACCCAGTGGCTGAAAACCACAACACGTGCCAGCATCCCTGTAATCAGACCAATCGACATGACCTTTGGGAGTTTTAGAATGAAGTGTCTTTTCTTCAGCCTGCAAACACAAAAATGTAAGAGAGGATTTGATGTGCTCCTGATTCATCCCATTATGGGATTGGGATATGAGTAGAGTTTGCAGTCAGAAAGTTCAGAAACCTTTTATGCACTCTGGTGAGAAACAGTCATACTAGAAAATCCTAAAATAAATAAATAAATTGCAAACTACTTCAGAAAATAATAAAGAAAGGTGTCAATTTGCAAACCAAGAGCGCAGTTACTGTGCGACAAAATGTTCCCATACTGGTAATATTCTGCAACAGAACAGCCCTTCACTGTCTCTGGAAGAGCCTCCTTCATGCTAATACAGCTATGCTTTCATTTCCAAGGGATGCCAAGTTAACTGCTACCCCTAAATTCTACCTCTCTGCCAGTTACATTTACTGTCTGTTAGGTGTGTGCTGCACAGGACTCAATCACACAGAAAGATGACCTCCTTTAGATGGGCCAAGGCTGACTGAATCCAAGCAATCCTATTTTCTGAAATGGGCTTGAAAAGGACATGAGTGAATAAGCAACCTTTAAAGAGAGGCCATATGGATAATCTCACTGGATTGCAGTAGAAATCAAATGACCGATGTGTGTACTAGGCATGGGTCTTACTGCTGCAAACATGGAAAACAGCTGAGTATGAATAAAATTTCATAATAAATACATGGTTTCAGTAGTTGCTAATACAAACTGTAATGGTAGCCAGGGCAGTCTAATCTCTCCAGGCAGCATTTCAGAAGGACAAAATCAAACCAAAGAGGACAAAGCTGGTCACCCTTGGTCACTGGGAGCTAGAAGCTCACATTGCTGCACAAGAGAAGCCAGCCACAAGACCAACACAGCAGCTGCTGCTGAAAGCTCAGAGGTGCCTTCCAGCATTCTCCCACCTTGTGTTAAGCAACTCTGACATTTCTTTCATGCAGTCCATAGAGAACTGCCCCCCATCCTCTAAACTAAATGGAGAGCTGTCACCAGTGCAGCCTGCAAGGATGAGAGTGGTTTTCACCCTCTCATCTTGCCTTGGTGAATTAGGATTGATAAACAACATTTCTGACTGCATCCTGCTACTGCAATTACTGCTCATGGTGACACTAATGTACCTTGAGGACACTCGTACTGACATGACATGACATAGGAAGGCTGGAGGAGGGGGACACTAGCAGTATGGCATGACAAAGTCTTCCTGGGCCATCACAGCAAAGGCTGAAGTCATTCCCAGCTTAAAGGCAAAATACTACCATTAGGAGCTAAGCTGCCTGACATTAAATGCTCAGTCTCAGAAGATAATCTGAAAAAATTGAGCAAACTCAGACCACTTAATGATTCCTGTTCCTTCTGTCTTTCCTTCACACAAAGGTCCTTGGTCTCCAAGACAGTGAAAAAACACAAATTCCCTTTCAGTGATGCCCTGGAGTCATCATGAAGGACGAAAAAGTTTGTTAAGGGGGATGTAAAAGAACAGTGTAAAAACAGTAGATCTGCTGCAGAGGAACTAATTTTGGAAAGAAAAGCGGCGGAGCAGTTCTTGATTCTTTGAAGACTTTCAGAAGGAAGTCAGAAGAAAATTGGAGTGGTTCATAATGGTGCAAATACAAACCAGGGGATATCTGTCAGCTTCTGATCCTTCGAACCTCACATACGATTTTTACTACCTTTCCTATTTCAGCATTTATTTCTTCTCTATGTTCTTAACTTATATGATTCTTTTTAAATTTAATCTATATCCACATTTACTTCCTGCTGCCACTTCAATTAAACATTAAACAATTAAGTCATTCAATACAGACAGCTTATTGTGTAACTTTAAGTAGCCATAACTTAAAGAAGAGTAAAAATTGCTCAGCTTGAGAAAATATTTCATTAACACTTATAAAATGCCACATTGTTTAAGTAATAAACAGCAGTCAGGAACAAGAATCTTAAGTGTCTTAAAAGGAAAATCTCTGTTAGAAAGAATCACCAGTTGGAATTTTTTGATACACATATATAATTTCAATCAAGTATTTAACAAGTATCTTTATAACCATCTATGTTTTAGCAAATGAGCTCCAAGAGAATCACAGGCAGATTAAAGTATAATTTATTCCTGTAGATTCTTCCTGCTGTCTCTGATGCAGTCCCAATTGAGGAGGTTACAGGACTGTGCACAGCACATTGCTATCTTCTTTTATTAGTACCAAATAATGTTCCCAAGCAGTTTAGCTTCATTTTTATTAACACCCAGACCTCTAAAGACAGAAAAATGAACAAATAAATCTCACTTGAAATTCGCTCATTTTAGCAAAACGTAATGCAACAATTTTTAGGTGTGTGAATTGGATATGTCAAAATTAATATTACTCTTCTTTCTTGGAGAAGTGTCTCTTGCATCTTAGAGACAGGTAAGACATGTTACCTCGTGCCAGGATGTACCCTCCTTATTTACTTAAAAAAAATAAGCTTCCAGTAATTTCTAAGAATTTAAATTAGCCATAAGCATCTTGTAGCAAATTATGATATACTGGCATGTATAGAGAACTACAACACATAACATAATTATTCCATACTGGGTAAGTGTAGGAGTTGGTAAATGGAAATGAAAACTCTTGACAGCATTGATGTACTTGGTCTCTCTTTTTGCATTTATCAGCTTGCCAAATTCATGCTTTTTACCAGATTTTTAAAAAGGCATACATACTAAGCTCTTTACTAGCTTCTTTATACGAATTAGAAACAAAATTTAGCTCCTAATGGGGGGTAAAATAATAAGATCTAATGAGTATGCAATACAAAATCGACTTTAATAACATCTTCTCAGATAATATATTACTGAACAGCCTGAAAAGACTTCAAACATCCCATTATTACCATTTTGACCTGAGGCAAAGCAAAGCACTGAAAATACATCAAGGGTTCTGTTCAAGACTAAACGGGTTATACTTGTATTATGCAGTTTGTGTGAGAGTTAGGCAATGGTGATTACACCCAGTTCAAAAATAAATAAATCGGAAGGTTATACAGTAGCACTTTCATCAAAGCTTCACCCATGTGGAGTACACAAAGAGTCACCTTGTCTAGTCTCTTTGGAACACATATATGAACACCTCAGTTTACTCCTAAAAATACATATTATGCATACTTTGCTAAAATCAGTGTCACTTTCCCATTAATGACTGTTTGGTCTCAACTTTAAAAGAAATAGAACCATCCAGACAGAGGACTGGTTTTCTGACATTTCATGCTCCTGAAAAGGAAAATAGCAGGAGAAAAAGAAAGTTCACAAGTAAAAAACAAAATCTGCCTGAACATGTTCCTTCTTTATGCAGTAAAAAATAAGGCTATGTTAAACTCCTGACATTTGGGTGATACTCACAGTGATAAAACTCAGTTAAACTAAATGCAAACTGACTTCAGCAGTCACACATCTTCTGAACTGCTGACCTGAATCTATCAGGACACTTTTCTCCCTTATTACCTTTTCACTTCTTGGTATTTAAGAGTACTCTGGCTGTAACAGGGAACTAGCAGAAGAAAAGCAGTTGCAACAGGACTTTAGGTCTGACCAACAGCAGTATCAGCAATACCATGCAATCTGTGGATCAAAGGCGGCTGTGGAGTCAGAGGGCAGTTAAATTAACAGGCAACTGTTTAAGACTTACCTGTATTAAAGGGATGTCTGCATGTGCAATTACCATTTGTCCTGAAACTTTTAAACCACTCACTTTAAGAGCAGAAATATGAAGGAGACGCATGGGGCAATACATTATAATTAAATGTCAAGTCACTACTTGTCTGCTTTTACAGTTGGATAGCCTGAACTTATACATTTTATATCTCTTTTCAGCATACAAAGCTGCATTCAGGTTAATTTTTAAACCAACTGCTGCCACACTGCTAATACTTTAAGGAAAAAATCTTCACACTGTGTCATTTCATTTTATATCACTTTTCTAAAATATTTTTAGCGTACCTTGAACTGCAGAGCACCACAGAGATACCTGAGTTTGCTTGAAATAGATTACACTGGCATAATAAGACTGTTTTCAGCAGCTAAACTAAAGTTTAGCAGGTGATAATTTAAGCTATTTTTCACCATGGCAAATAAGCCTGCACAGAATGCTAGATCTGACAGTCCTAGTGCTCAAGCTGGTTTAGTACATGTGCTGTACAGACATAACCTCCTTTATGAATGCAGCGTATTTACTGATATTTCTTTCAGCAAAATAGCTTAATTTTTATTATACCCTCTATTATTTATTAACATAACCATTAAAATCAAAGAGTTAGCTATTAAATGGCCTGCCAAGCAGCCTACACTAGAGCATAGATTAACCTATTTTATCTTGTAGATGTGCTTCTGCTAATAAATTCCAAAGCTGCTAAAAAATGGAAAAAAAAAATCCTCCACCAGCGAGGCACATCTGAAGTCATAATAAGCATGCAATTTGGGTATTCAAAAATGACATCATGACAGCTGCTATGCCTTCTAAGTATTGAAAGTGCTTTAAAAATAAAGCAGTGGTAACACAGTTTGGCAAATTGCTTCAATTGGCTTCCCACCATCCAAAAGTCAACATTAACAGCGGCTTGGTTTGATTTTTTCATGTGCCTTTTGTAAAGTAGATTAGACAGTGAAAAGATTCAGGATTATTTTTTTCTAACTTCTGTTCCAGTCTTTCAGTAAAGAGATTGTAACAATACACCCAAATTACTTTATAAACCCAGCGTACATTCTAAGCGTGCCAAATGAAATACATTTTTCTTTTCTACTGCACTTTGAAATGTGTGCTTTATGTATTTCCCTTGCAGAAAATTTTAACTTTGGTAAAAGCTCTGCCTCCCTCTTTCACTTAATTTTAGTTTGCTTCCTCTAGAAATCTTTGCCTTAGCAAATCATTCAATTGAAAGAAAAAAAAAATAAAAAGCACCAAACATCTGGTATAGATGTCTTACCTAATGACTGGTAAAGCTCAGTCATCTTGGGATGATCCCAGCAGGTCGTTTGCGTCTCATGGCTACAACACAAAACAAGAAAGTTAGTAAAGGAGAATTTGTCTCTCCATCTCTCAGCAGTGATGCAGGCTGCACATCAGAGCATGGTGCCAGGTCTGTGCCCACAGCCTGGGCTGCTCTGGCGGGGGCTCAGCAGTGCCAGGCGTGTCCTCTTTCAACGAGAGGCATTAACCTGGAGCTTTATTCAGGCAAGGGCTCACAAAATAAAATTAAAAGTAGGTCTAATATTAAAAAGATGGCAAGGATGTCAATGTTTTGAGGAATTTGCAAGTAGTCAATTCTTAAGAACTCATTGCTTTGTACAGGTCATTCTCCAGTTACTCCAAACTGGAGGACAGACATTTGAAAGGGCCTAGTTCTTAAAGAGTTTCTGGAAACTCTGACCAGACACTGAGATCCATATTTGACTTCCTTTCCCCTACATGCTCTCTCAACCCTTTCCCACGTGGTAGGGGTGCAATCCTTCCTTTCAGTCCAGGCACCTGTGCTAAAAATATCCCTGTACACCAGCCTTCTGATCCACCACCAGCTTACAGCACTTTTCAGGCCAATGTTGCACCCTATAGTGACAGTCTCTTCTAGCAAAGACTCTTGGCTGCTCTGCTTGTTCCCTGGAACTCCCAGGCCCTTTCCCTCGCCCTGGAGGTCCCTGTGCAGTGTCAGGCAGCAGAGCTGTTGGGAAGCCAGGGAAAAGCTGAAGTGAGGTTATGAAACGCTGCAGCATGACCAGAATGTAAATTGGAGAGCCTCTGCATTGAGGCCAGCAGCCTCCAGCTTTGCAACACAACGTGCTGCCGAAGGACAGGCAGCGTGAGAAAGCCAACAGAATGAAGTGTCAGCGGACATAGTAGCAACTCATGCCTCCTACGGTTATACTTTTTATGAGTTTGTTTTTTAATGACAGCATAGCTAACATGATTACGTTTCCATTAACATAGAAGGCTTGAAATAAAATTCTCCTTATCTGTCCTGTAGCCAATAAAGTCCCATTCAAACAGAATTCAGCTGCCTTAAGACACAAACCTGAGTCTCCATTAAAAAAAAAAAAAATTGAAAAAATGGTACATAGCATACCATTGCTAGCAAACACATTTGCCATTTCTGAACTTAAGAGCAGACGTGCAGGTTTCAACACGCACACGTCATTCTGCAGAACACATGCAGAAGAGCAGGGCCTGACCCACAGCACTGTGGAGCCCTGGAACACAGACCTTCCAGCTCCAGGAGACCAAACCCCCACCCAGCAGCACCTGTGCCCACCACTGTGCCTGGAACATTGACACAACAAGGTTGTTTTAGAGAACAAACAGCCCTTGAGTTCTCATTTTGAGGCACTGGTGTTAGCAAGAGCACATTTACCCTTTATAGGCTAAGAAGAGGCAAAACTTCCAATGTAGTATCACTTCAACACTACCTCTACTCAAGGAAAAATCAAGTTGTGCCAGGTTTTCTTAGTATGATTTAATTTTGGCCTTAAAGACAGGCTGTTTATTTGATTCCTGTGAATACTGCCCCAGTAACCTCTATATGTTCAGCAGCTTACTATATATACTATTTCCAGATTTTGGTCTGTAACTGCAAGAAAGAATGAAAGAGATCACAAGCACTAAGCATAAGGAAAAAACTCTGCTGTAGAGCTGCCCTAGTTGAGCACAGGGTTTTAAAAAGGCCCTGTCTCAAAACCTCAGCATCCCCCCCTTCTCAATTCCTGCAGTGACTGAAGGCAGGGAAAATGAGAGGACACCACAAGAGCAAAAGCAGTCTTGTTCTTCGCTCTGTTAAAAAATGAGTCCAGCAAAGGGAGGTGCATGCAATTGTATTCAGAAATCTCAGCCTGGTCTGGGTTGTTTTTTTGGTTAGTTGGTTGGTTTTTTATTCCCAGAAACTGGGTAGCTTCAAGTGAAAACCTGTGGATCTGATTCACCTGCATCTGAGCTCCTGCATTTCCCATCCTGCTTGGTATGGGCAGGTTCTGCAGCAAGAATGTAACAGTGGAACTTTTATCACACCAGGTATAAAGCATATTTTTGAAGAAAAATAGAAACAGCTTCTTTCTTAAAACTTCAACTGTGAGATGCCTCTACTGGTATAACAACACTTCAAAGGAAAAGAAGACAGAAGTGCATTCATGGCAGAAAACCCTGTAGCCAGAAATGTCACAATTCAGGTGAATAGCTGCAGACCCCAACAAACATCCACACCTACAGACCTGGGGGTGCAGTTTGTTTGCACCCAATGTCAGCCCCACATCAGTAGTTCCCCAGGCATGAGCTTGGCCACCCTGGCTTGCTTCCCCATAGGCAGATAGTCCCAGAAGGGAGGTACATTTGAACAGGAACTGTACCATGGTTTGTATGCTGAATCACACAGCAAAAATGAGAAAGAATTTATGTGAACAGTTACAAGAAGCCTCCAAAAATAACCTGCCTTTCTGTATGAAATTAGTTTGGTAGCCCCAAATTGTTCTATGGACAAACTAAATAATTTCAGACTCCATAGCTGTCAACCTGGCAGCCTTTAAAGAAACTGATTCCCCATGAAAACACTTAAAAGCCATCAGATATCCGGTAAAGGTGAATATAGATAGGATTATGGACATATCCCATGCTTGTGTGGGATAGAAGAACAAAAGGATCATCTTAGCATGAAAAGCTAGTACCAAAAATCAAAGTTATACCAACGAGTAATTTACTGATTTTTAAGTTATTTACTGTAAGGTCTAACTGCGCATCAGTGAGTTTAGTGTATATGGTTTAAGCTTATGGCATTTACTAATGCTGAAAATACACAACTGCTTTTGTAAGAACTTGTACATAAAATTTCTTTTGCCTAAGAAATACCAGACTCCAACTGGTTGCAGATATTTTTAATACCAGTAACTGCAAACCTCTACTCAGTGTAGTTTTCTTTCACGGTGTAAGATTAACTATCATGGCAAATGCACATTTTATAAAGAATGATTTTATTTGCTTCATGTGCAAGTGACAGAGACTGAATTTGCAGGGCAGGTACATTTCCCCTTTTGCTTTAATTTAAAACTTCATCGCAACTTAGAGGAAATATTTCCTTCCTAAGACTATAAAAGCCAAGCCAGTAGAGCCCCCAACTCTTGCCCCACCAGCACCCGAGCAGTGAGCACCCATGGGGCAGAATGCCCTGCACTGCTGGACCCCACCCCTGGCAGGGACCACCCAGCTCCACCTGGCACCAGCCCTCACACCCCTCTGCGCTCCTGCAGGAAAAAGCCAAGGCTTGGAAGGGAACTGTGGAGGTTGAGTGGCCGTACGGAGCCAGGGCAGACTTTGCTGGTACTTTACATGCAGAACACAAGAAGGCTGCAGATATTTTGCTCTAGCTAAAAGGCATTTGCCTCTCAACGTCTTCAGCTCGGAAAATTATCAACTATTCCGCACACAAGGGCAGCTCCAGGAAAGGTTAGATTCCATCAAGGCTATTCTTCCTAAGCCTCTTTGCCATTTTCAAAGGCCATTTAATTGTGAGCTCTGGGGTTACACCGGTGGGGGAGGATTTGTGTGTATGCCCTTATTGTGAGCACGGGCTGAAGTGAAATGCCAGCTCAGCAGTTTCAGGCAGCCTCAACCACACTTGGGAATGCTGTAGCATCCTTAATAGATCTGCAGCAAAGTGTTTGCCAGAGTTTCAAACTCTGGTGAACAAGGCCCTTTAGAGCCTGCAAGTCAGAAAGACGTCAAAAGCGGAGTCTGAGTCCTCTTGACTAGCAGCAGCTGAAGGAGAGTGAGAGTATGTACAGAAATAAGAACTCAAAATGCTTTTCCAACAAACCACCAACACAAAAAGACATTGGCACACACAGCCAGCAGTTTTGCAATATTGCACATGCTCAGAGGATATATTTTTCAATTTGGCTCTACATTTAGGTCAACTAAATTGATCACAATAGCTTTTAAATCACAGGCATTCTGAAACAAATAAAAATATAAGTGCACTCACTTGGCTTATTTTCCTCTTTCTCACCTGACCTGAGCTACAGAAGCGGCAAGGAAAAACCAGGCCTGAAAAGAAGATGAGCAGCAATGGCTAGTGGTGACACCTTGGCGTGGGTGTGACTGGCACACTAAACACACTACTAATTCAGTAGGATGAAAGCATAGTCTTCACTTGATACATCCTTTGGGAACCACAGGACCACTTCATTAAAGGATGATTATATTATATTAGCAAGGATAATTTTTTATGTAGGGAATTCTGTCACACTATGCCTATGTGAGCTCCTCTGTTCCTGCCAACAGCAGAGAGATTTGTCTCTCATCACCGTCAGCAGAGCCAACAACACATAGGATTGGAAACCTGAAATCAAGAGATGATATCCTAACAGACACACTGGCTGAATTACAGTTCTCTTGTTATGACTTGATCAGTTTGGACAAAACACAGTTATTTTTTCTTCATTCTTTTTATATTACTTCTGAGCAACACCAGCAGCAGGAGGAATTGAAAGCAATGCTCCCCCACACCCAAATTTTTAGCATAAATCCCCCCAACATTCCTGCACCAGCCATGCTGTAACATTCACAAATCTTTTAACTGTTTTTGATTACACTCCTCCCTCACCTCTTTTTCTGAGGAAAAAAAAAATAGGACTCGTGTACTCCCTGCTCAGCTCCAGAGCAGAATTTTAGGTTGCAACTGCAGAGTCCTTTTTAAACTCTTACAGCCCACTTAATTGGTGATAGCAGAGCCAGTTCTGCTGCGCTTCTCCCCACACCCTTCATTAGCAAATGCGACATGAACATGTGCAAGCGCATAGATGTGCATAGAATAAAAAATTCTATCGTGTAGCAATAAATAGTTACATACTCACAAAAAAGTGCCAAAATTATAGTGGTATGTTACGAATCTCTGAACTCATCCCTTTTCAAACAACATGATTTACAATACTTCTCACCTTCTGGCTTTACGATGAATCAAATGTTACTCCAACAACCTTATGACTGCTGTCAAAAAGCCAAAATAAACATGATAGTTGTTTGGATTTTACTAAACTAATCTAAATGCAACTGAAAGAGCTTTTATGAATAGACACTACCTTTCATTTAAAAGCAAAATGTTTTCAACAGAAGATGACAGTGATTGCAAAGAAAGAATTAATATTTCTCTTTTTTACAGTGCTTCATTAAGTCCTAGGATAAAACAAGTTAGTGCTATGGAAAGTATTAGCAATGTAAAAAGGTGGCACTCCTTTGTGCTTTACAAAGAACTACTGTTTTCATCTGTAAATCTAGAGACTACTGATCTGTGCAGAGATTACTTCTGTTTAAGCCAAGGATCAGCGTGTCTTCAGCAAGAATTTGACTTTAGCCTGTTTTATTGGCTTTTGCAGGATTTATCAGACTGCTGAAGGCAGACACCGATACATATTAAAGTTTCTTGCCGATACTAGAAATGAAAAATAGGAGAAGGGCCAAATATCAGCTGTCAAGTACTGAACAGTAACCCTTTTTTTCTCTCCTTGACGTTAAACATTTATTTTGTCTGCTCTGTCAGGGGAAAAGATTCCCGCTCAGTGGCTTGGTTTGGGTGAGCCTTGCCCCCCCGCTTGTCACTCTCGGCTGATCTATTTGCTTTCCAAAGCCTCTCCTCTCCACTTCTGCCAAAGCAATTTCACTGCAGGGTCTTGTCAAATCAAGGCTCAGACAAGCGATGGCCTTGAACAATTCCTTAGTGCTAAAAAGGTCAAAGATCCCCGATATAACCAGGTTCCTCGTTTCCTCAGCTCTGCACACACATGCCTGCAAAAACCACTCTCAGCCCAACTCCAGTGCAAGACACCTGCGGTGTCCCAGGCTGCAAGATGTTTTACAGCAGCTATTAAAAGGCAATATAAGGTGCCATATAGCAACAAGAAATACAGCACTTGCAGTGCAACCGCCCGGAGGGAATCCCCTCCCAGCCTCTTCTGCCTATTAACTTGAAAGATTACTTCTAAGCATGAAATTACGGGGGGAAGAAGCCATACAGCCCCGAGCACGTTTGTTTTCAGGAATTCCGCTGAAGTTCACGCCCGACCCGCGGTGCCCCACAGGCGATGTGCCGCGCAGGTGACGCTGTGCAGCACCGCGCTGCCCCAAAATCCGCGGAGAGACGAGGCGAGCCCCGCGCATCCCGCACCTCCGGCACCGCCGCGATTCCCCGGCTCGGCTTCTCCCCTCGCCACCGCACGGGCACCGGCACAGTAAAGGCACAGGCACAGGTACACGCACCGGCACAAGTACCAGTGAAGGCACAGGCACCGGCACAGCTACAGGCACAGGCACCGGCACAGGTAGCGCCACGCGTGCGTGCCGCTCACACCGCCATCTCCTACGTGTGCCAACGGGGCGCATCCAGCGCCCAACTACGGCCTCGGGAGCGGGAAAAAGACGCCGAACCAAACGCCCTTTCAAGTTCCCCGAAGAAACCCGGCGGCAAGTTGCGATTTGCCGTGTAAGCGGTGACAGGTCCGGCCGCCCGCCCGGCGCGGACCGCGGCCGGCCACGCCGCTCGCCGCCGCCGCGGAGCGCGGGCTGGCCCCGGGCGCGCCCCGCCCGCCCCCGCCGGCACCTGCCGCCCGCGCCGCGCTCACCCCCGGAGCTGCTCCCTCATGGCGGCGGCTGCTCGCGGCGCCGCGGAGCCAGAAACAGCGCGTCCGCCCGCCCCGCCGCTCAGCGCCACTGCGGCCGCCCCGCCGGCAGGGAGGGACGGCGGCAGCGAGGGAGGGATGGAGAGAAAGCGAGAGGGAGGGAGGAGGAGGCGGCGCTGCCCGCCCCGCCCCGCTCCCGCCCGGCGGCGGTGCCGGCGCGGCGCGCCCTCGGCCCCGCTCCCCCCTCGCCCGGCCGCGGGGCGGCTGAGGGCACCTCGCCGCTCCCCGGCCTCCCCGGGGCACTGCAGCTATTCTGGAGGAAGCCCTGGAGCTTCCTTTGACTTCCTTTTTATTTTTTTTATATTTTTTTTTGGGTGTTCTTTGCCCTGGCGCTGGCCGGCCGGAGAGATGGGTGTGCTGAGAGGCGGCAAATCAGTTCGCCTTCAGCGGGCTTGGTAAGAAAACTTAGCTAAAATATGCACCGAATCCAGGCAGATTTGAAATGGGCCTTAACCTGCATTTTTTTTTTTTTTAATTTTTTTTTTTCCGGCGTTTAATTTTGGTGCTTAAAATGCGGAGTGGTTTATTTATGAGTGGAATCAGGTAATTTCATTTCTAAGGGCTTGCCTTGGCCCCGCAGGGGAGGAAGGGTGAGCTTCTCCCCTGGATCTGTCAGCGCAGAAGAAATAGTTCTGCTCATGCCGAGTTACTGTTGCAATGTTTCTTTACATTAATTCCTACGCAGATATGCATTACACAAAGAAAAGCCAACAGTCTCCTTTTAGTGCCACAAGCACTTCAAATCAGCGTGGCCAATCTCCCCTCATACATGTTGTATATCTATGTCCTTTATTCGTTAAAATAAGGCTCCCAGTCCTTCCCATAACCAAGTAGTTTTTCAAGCCCTACATGTTGCGATTTCCTGGTAAAGCCACCCCAAAAACAATGTCTTTCAGATCGGATTCATAGAATGGTTTTGGTTGGAAGGGATGTTAGAGAGTATCTAGTTTCCCCTTTCCTGCCAGCAGACCAGGCTGCTCAAGCAACCATCCAGCCTGGAACACTTCCAGGATGAGGCATCTCCAACTCCTCTGGGCAACCTGTTCCAGTGCTCATCACCCTCTCAGTAAAAATTTCTTTCTAATATCAAATCTAAATCTATTCTCTGCCTTTCAAATGTACAAAACAATCTCCCTGTTTTTACACTGGGAAGATGCATATGTAGAAGCATGGAAAATTCATCCCACCTCTGTTACATGGATGTCATTAGGCACTGAAGTTGGAAGGTGTTAGCCTAAACACCAGGAAATTTAGGGCTCCCCTTAAGGCTCTGGGTAGTTGGATTATCTGATTTTAAGAAAAGTTCAACAAGCAGTTCAAGGAAAGCCCACAGGTTTTGTTTTTTTGTTTTTTTTCTAGAAGCATTAATGTGAGAGATGCTCAAGGTTCAACCCCTCAGGCCCTCAAATGTTAATATAAAAATTATTGGAATTAAATGCTACATTCTCATTGTTTCTAGATGATTTAGGTTGTTTTAACAGGCCTAACTCACAGTTTACAGAAACCTCATATCTGTAATACTAACACAATATGGAAAGAAAATAGAGGAATAATTTTTATGTAAATATAAATCGCCATGTTAAAACTCATTAGACTGTGAATTTTCCATTTAATTCAGTGGACCTGGTATTAGATCAATTGTTTTATCTATATCTTAGTTTTGACATGGATAAACTGGCTGAAGGCTGTCAATTGTGTTACATCAGCAGTCTCACATTTTTGCATTTTTAGCTGAGTTTTAAGAAGTGACAAAACTCTCCTTAAGTTTTTAAAATAGGATGACTTTCATCCTAGTTGGGAGGAACCTCAGGGTGCACTACAAGGAGAGAGCAGCTGCTTGTGTCATACAAAGGGACTGGTAGCCAGAGGCCAGACATTTCACAGCAAAAGTGGTTTGTTTTCCTTCAGAAGTATCTAGCACTGATTCCCCGACACACATTCCTTCAATTTTCACTGTTGCTGGAGCTTCCTGGCCTGCCTTAACAGAAGCTTGATGCTGCTGTTATCATGCTGGTCTTCTTTCCCATACAATAGTGCCAAGTAATAAGAATTTAAAAACCAGTCTGAATTTCTCATACTTTGCATAATCTTCTTTCTCCTTGAGTTACAAATAAAGCATTGTATTCAATTAGACTCACAGCAGGTGAAAACCCCAATTAGTGAATCCATTTTCTTGGCTCTTTTTCCCTACCTTACACCCACACACCACTACTTTTTTTTTTTTTTTTTAACAATAAAGGGTAACTCTGAGTCATTCTCCAATTGAAAAGCAAATTAACCCCTTGATCTCCCAAATCAAACTATTACTCACTCAAGAACATTCAGGGCAAAACAAGAATGTTTAAAGATTAAGGGATTAAGGCCTATTGACTTTATAAATTGATTTTTATAAAAAATTCTATTTAATGTAGTTCTGATTGTTGTCTCCAGATTCACAAAAGCTTTTAGCTATTTTGATTGACCTGAAAATTATATTTTTGCTATATAATGTGCACAAGTAATACCACTCTTACTTCAAATTACTTAAAACTACCCATCATTTATTACATAAATATATTTTGTTTGCAGTGTAAATTGTTACTATCTTTGGCATTTGCAACTGAAGCCAATTTTTATGCCATACTTAATTTTAGGCCATTTATTTGATAAAAAGTAGTCACTTTCCTATAAAAAATAAAACAGAATAACAGAGTAAGAAGTTTTAACTCCCTGTGGTGCTTTTCTAATACAAAGGCTACTCAGTCAATTTGTGCACCTATATAGGGACCTTAATCAGAAGAAGAGCAGTGTTTATTTCTCCTATACTGTTGTTTTGTCCTGGACTGTATCTAATTCATGTATCTATGTCTTCAACATCTAATCACACCAGATGCTTAAAGGGATATCATGGCTGCCTAAAAATGAGGGTTGATATTTAGAAGTGGTCTTATTACCCCACAACTCTTTCAGGAAAAGAGAAAAACAGAAAGATAACTTGCATTTGCAGTTAGTCTGACTGCATTGCTGACTTCCCAAAGGATCACTGGAATTTCTGCATTTAAGAAAGCAAACTTTTCTCTTTTAATAAGCTCTTCTCAGAATGTTGTCCCCTTTTTTATGGAGAATGTACACATTAAAACTAATTTATGAACATAAAATAATTAATTGCTAGACATTAACACTTGAGTATAAATATTTGTAAGTTTCATGTGCAAGATTAGCATCATCACTCCATGTTACAGACAGATGTGGAAACCCAATTGCAGAAATGGGTAGGGACTTACCTAAAACTAAGGTAGACAATAAAGGTACAAGTTTGCTTGTAAGTTTAGTGTTTTATGAGTTAGAAAACTAAAGCGACATTTCTTTGATTTTACTGTCATTGAAAGTGAAGGTACAACATTTTCCTACTAGGTAAGGCTTTCTTCCAGAACTCTGAAGTGTGCAGCCTCCTTGTAAGTGTGGCTTTATCATTCCTCAGTTATCTGGGCAGTGGATTAGTTTGTTTTGCATTTAAGAAGATATTGTGGTGCCCCCGCATTGGGCTGTCTAATCTGTTACACTGTTTCAGTCTATTTTCTTTTGCTTGGTGTAAATAAATGCTAAAAAATCACTTGGGATGGCACAATGGCATTTTCCTGGATCATGTGTCTTAAATATGCTCCAAGGGCTGACACCTCCAGGGTGTTTGGGAAATTGTTCATAGCTCTCAGAAGAGCCAAAAAGAGGATTCTGGTTTGGATGTTGCTAGTTTGTTTTTGGTTTTATTTTTTTGCATTTTTGCATATTACCACTGAAAATACACTAAAATACTGTACATTCAATGAAGAAAATAGTTTTGAAATGCTCCATTCATTTTCCCCAACACTGCACTGTAAATTAAAGACCTAGTAAAACATTTAATAGCTCAGTATCCTTAATATCAGTTATTTACACCATAGGATACTGGGGAAGGAGACTACCACTCCCTGTTCAGAGGGAAACCCAACCTCCTCTGTCCCACATGATGGATGACAAGCTGGTGCTTCTTCCTACCCAGGGCTCATTCTCTGCACTCTAAAGCAGGTAACTGGCAAATACAGGTCACAAGAATTTTTTTCCACTGAGATATTCTTGGAATAGACAGAGTATCCTCTTTTTTTTTTTTAACCAAATCTGAATTAAATATTACAGAGCTTGCAGCAATGTAATGCCCAGTATGGAGAGCGTTGGTACCCGGCACATGTGACAGGAACACTTCTGTTCCTGCTGAATGCACAGCAGCACAGCTTTCACATTCCTCTGGGCTGTACTTGCTTTTACTACAGTAAGGGCACCTGATTAAAAGTGAAATCTTAGTCACCCTACAAGGTGGGTACAATGGAGCCTCAGGAGCAGCCTGTGCGTGCCTTATGTTGCACTGCACTGCATGCTGTTGCTGAAAGGTGAATGAGAGGGTGCTTGTCATTTTGAATATATTAAATATATGTATGAATTCCAGCCTGATGAGATCTTGGAAAGGAAAATTTCAAGAGGCTACATTTGTTTTTTAAGGTGATAGCAACAGTTGCAGAGTGTTCAGGGTCTACTGCCCTCATGTGTGACCTTGAAAAGGAGCAGAGTGGGACTGAGGTTGAGTATGATTGCACACATCGCTGGAAGGGAGGGATAGCACATTCTGCACCAGCTCCATGAGCTCTTCAGGTAAGCTCCTGTAAATAGCAAAAGCTCTTTTCTCCCTTCCATAAGAAACCACAGCAAAGACAGAAAATTAAGGAAGGAGTAACCCTTCCTCTTCTGGAATGGAGATGAACTGGAGTGTGAATAGTCCCAAGAATAGGACATCAAGAAGTGAAATGCTGACATAATGCTAGAAAACTAAAAGCAGTAAAACCCCTACTGAAGTAAGGCTTTTGGAATGCTAACAGGAGGAGAAAAACCATACATATATTTAAAAAAGAAGACTTAAAATCTGCCAACCGAAAACTTAGGTCAAACAGTATTGCCTGCTGATCTTTTCAATGCATAAATAAGACTTGAAAAATTATAATTAGACCATAGTAAATTCTTGGTTTGAGGAATCTGTATTGGCAAAATGAATGGTTATCATTATAGGGAGTAGGGTTGAGAAAAAAAATGCAGACTAATAAGGATAAATTAAACAAAGCAGCAAAGACAAACTCAATTTCTTTCTTTTCTTTGCATGCCCAGTTGGAAATAAATGATTGTTTTGCCTCCTGGCGGGATTAAAATAAGAAGGATTTCATAAACTCTCTCACTCACTGGCTCTCTTTTCCCCTCAAAATCTTTCTTTCTATGCATAAAATTATGTGTTGCAAACACAAAAGCTGGCTTACAAAATCATTAAATTCTCTACTGTTTCCTATCAATGTATAGATCTCAATATCAAGAAATTCTGCATCTTGCAGTCCTACTTCACTCAGGCCCAGAAAACCTGATCCTAGCTACTGCTCACCGTGCATTCCCAATCCCTAACAAGCTGCCCCCTCTTCCAAAGGCTTCCACAGACATTAAAGGAGAATGTTGCCTTCTGTTTTTATTAATTTACTTTTTGGTTGTGTTGTATTCCATAATATACATACTTTTGACATTATTAAATTTTGTGACTAATATAATACAAACATATGATTTTTTTTTCTTACATTAAGAACTTTATTTTAAAATCATATAGAAGAGAAAATACTCCTTTAGGGAAAAAAGCCATTGAGATCATGCTTGGAGATTATTTACCAGGATATTCCAATGATAAGGCTGCACTTAGGTAGTAAAAGAAAACAATGAAATCGATGGCATTTTATGACAGCTATATACAGACAAGTTCCCAGTCAGACCACTAGTTGTGCAGACTTTTCACCTTTGAATTAATGCATTAATTTTTGCTTCTGTATTCTGTCTGTATTTCAGCAATGGATGCTTTGCTGTGTTCTCACAGGAACTTGAAGTTTCTCTTGCTTTGCAATATATGTTGAACCTGTCCTAACTATCTTATTGTTTCATCAGTGATTATAATATATCACACATAATACATAATTCAAACTAAGATGCCCTGCCTGTTTTTATGTACACACTAGACTTTTTCATCCTCTTCTCAGAGATGTTGAGGCCGATGACCTTAGCAGAGATCAGTTTGAGATTTACTCCCAACCTTTTCCCTTGATTAGGCCATACAGAGCCTTAATGTGAGAAGGGGATGGTTCTCCCTGGTAAATCACAATGATATAGTTTCAAAATTAGAGTCTGTAGCTTCTCCCAATACCCTGGTGTAACATGAGCAAAGCTTAGTCCTTTTGCATGGGAAGACTGCTCTGAGCTCCCTTCCTAAATGTCTTATGTGGGGATTCAGAAAGCACAGCACTGCACTTGGGAAAGGAACCAGCCTAGAGAAACTGATGACAGAGGGGGTAGCCACGCCTAACTGGCCTCACCAGTAATTCCATCCAGGTTAACTCCTTCATCTGATCCAGGTGATGTTTCTCACAATTTATTTGCATAGAAATGCATCTTCAGGTTCAGGGTTATGCAACTACTCCCAACCTGAGGTCAGCAAGAAAAATATTCTGGAAAGCAAAAGCTTCTCACCTGCCATTTCAGAAATGGAACTTTTTATTTAATTTCTAAACAATATCCTATGCAAAAAAAAAACCCCAAAAAACAAAAAACCACAACTTTAGCTTGAAAACGAGACAATTGTTTGTACAGCTCTGGCAACACCCTTTAATGGCAAGTGGCAACAATCTCATCTTGTCCATGCCAAAGAGTGAAAATTAGTGTTTATGTACAGGCATTTGAAACAACTACAGGCACACAGATGCCTACATTAACTGGGGCTTCCAGAGACAGATGAACCAATATCAGCTATAATGGAGCCATGTCCTAGGGCACGGATATCATTTCATCCTAATTGAATCTAAAAGTATGTTAGCACTTAAACACTTCAGTAAAAGAGGGATATAAAGGAATTTTGAGGTAAGATAAAAATTATTTCTTAGTAAGTGGATTTCATTGATGAAAAGGATTTCATTTAAGTATCCTGTGGCAAGTCCAAGCATTTATGCTTTAGCACGTGCTCCACGTAATTCCAGACAGCTTCTGCACCTGCCATTTACTTAACTATGATTCTGCCTACAAAGTAGTGCTCCCAGCTTTTACACTTAGATATCTTTGTGTAGCTCCTCCTGTCCCCAGCACAGTAGCTGGCAGTTAATTCAGGGAAGAATCCTGTGGGTGCCAGCTGATAGGAAAAAGTTTTGTTAAACTGCATTGCACAGTTTGAACTTCATGCTTATTGAAGCCTCATAACAGCATTTAGTGAAACTCAATGTCTAGGTGCACTTTCAGTATTTCCTACTTTACAGTTGAGCCAAACATCTCACAGTGCATCTCAGCAAGGTCTCAAACAGCTTGCCAGTCTACTGGCATACTTTCATTCAGTTCTCTGATCTCAGCTATTTAACAGAAAATGGAATCTCTTAGAGAAAGAATAAACATGCAAAATTATGATTTCCTTTCTCGCAACACAGCCAAATTTCCCTGTGAAAAATTTGCAATGAAAATCAGAAATGCCTTGTTTGCCCAAGTCAAAGAGCCTTGACATTTATGATCAAAGGTACACAGATGAATTCAAGGACCTGCCATAGTCCAGTATTGAATCAAGAACAATGGTGAATGTGTTTAGCTCAAAATCAGCCAAAATATGTTTTTTATTTCTATTCTGAGCATTTTTCCACATTGAAATAAACAAACAATTGTATTTGGAACTACCTGCTTCTTTAGGAAATTGTTTTCAAAGGTTCATTTTAAATCCAGAATAATCCACACAGCCCTAAAATATTAAGGACTTAAATATCGGCTTGTGGTCCATATTAACATTCCTAGACTCCTTCTGCTGCATCTAACTCCTTTGAACATTATCAGAAATGTCAACCTACAGATCTACCATATCAAAACCTCCAGCTTTTTCTAAAATAGTCCAGACTCAAAGAGAAAATTCTTATTGCTAGCACTAAGTGAAGTTACCCATCTTTATCATTTCCCTCACTGCGCGACACAGAAAGCCAGATTATTTTAAAAGTTCAAAATACCTTATTTCCTATTATCAGCCCTAAGAAACATCACACAGTTTTTGTCACCTTCCTACCAGGAAAAAAAGAAGGTATTAAATTCAACCAAGATTTCTCTATATCTACATGGTACACTGCAAATGCAGAGCACAGCACTCAAACCATTGGTTTATTTAATAGTGTCCAGAATTTACCATTTATAACTGGCTTAAATTTAATACATAGGTACCATATTGTGTACTGTGTGGAAGATTTTATAACTGTCATTAAAGTTAGAAAAAATCTTCTAAAGTCACACCTTCTGTCTCATAAAACATTACAAGTGTTGGAGCATTCATCTCTAATCCTAAAATAACAAAATCAGTTTGTTATATGAAAAAAAAACAAAGTGGTGTTTTAAATCATCATTCTTTTCTTCAAGTATATAATTTTTCTTCAATAACTATCAATAGTTGTGGTCTGTGGTTGCCAACTTTAGAACAAAATGTCATTTTGCAAATAATTATCACCACTTTAGTTTAGTTTTGCCTTTATACTGATACTCTTCAGGCAAGAGAAAAAAATAATAATTAAAAAATGAGATCTTCAGCCTTATCTTTTAAATAAAACAGGGTTAAGATGTGATTTCTAAATACTTTTGTACTTCAGCAATAAAATTTATTTTGCTTATGGACATTTTAATTTTTATTAGTGTTGAGAAATGAATCTCTTGTTACTTTTCCATGGTTTTGTTGCTGCAGTTTCTCTTCATTCTCATTCTTAAAATTCTACTGCAATTATTTTTCAAATTATTATCCTTCTACCCATGACCCTCAATTTGTTCTGTTTTTAGGGTAACTAACAGAGCAAATAATTTATTAAGGATAAAAATAATTTTGCAAAGATTTGCAGAAGCTAACAGACTAAGAATTCTGCCAAATAGAGCCCAAGCAGAAAGAGAAGGATTAGACCCCATCTAATCCACTGATGTTTTTTTCAAACCAGGGTATTTAATACTGAACTAAAACCTTTGGAGAGTTTTATTTTTAGCAGCTATTCATATTAAGGTTTGCTTTAAGAATTACAATTTAGAAAACAAACCAAAGAAATATATTTTTTGTTTTTGAGTAAGTTATCATCACTAAAAGTCTTCCATCCCCCAAATAAATATATTTTTTTTCTTTATGCCATATTTTAATTTTTCTGATAGTTTTCATTGTAAACATTATACTTCACTGAACTTTAAAATTAAAAAAAAAAACCAATTAAAAGGGAATTTATGCAATGAAAACAATCTTTTGGTGATGACACTGTGTTTGATAAGAGATGAAGAAAGTGACTGTTTTTACTAATTATTTCCATGTCAACACTGTACATGAAACTTGCTTTAAGTTTGACAAAAACCAGGCCAATGGGGCTGTGTCTATGTTGCCATTCAATTAAATGATTTAGTCTATGAAATAGCCCAGAGAGCAACTCCCCAAATGTGGAAATATTTTGGTTGTTTGGACTTTCTAGTGGCATATTATCTTAGTTACACTGTTATGTGAGTCTGCCCTGAGAATAATTGTAATTTCTTAATTTCTTGGTCCAAATTTCACACAGTGACCCTTTTCTTACCGCTGAGAGGTGGATGGCCCTACAGCAGGCCATGGGATTCCTCTGCTTCCCATTTAGTGCTCCTGTGGACCCAAAGCATGACTTCCTTCACATTTTTAAGTTGTGATTTTAAAAATGTAATTTTTTAAATTTCAAATTATGTGGCCTAATATAGGAGTTGATGCCACTGAGCTGCTGAAAAAACCATGGTATCTTTTTGAAACTAGGTGGTCCTGTCCCTGCAGAATAAATCCATCATATGAAATGGCTGCAACCTCCCCTACACTAGGGAGCCAGACGAGTTCTAGATCAGCTCAAATGCCTGGGATCTACTTGGCATGCAGGACAGTCACAAGTTCTTTGCTGCACTAGATCCTCAAACTTTTGTGGTGAGCTTCTCAAAGAAATCAGTTGGTAGTCACAGTAATAATTTTAAGCAAGGAATTTTCTGTCCAAAAAGCAGCTAATCTGACAAAACCCAGTCACTACCAATGATGTTTGCTGCATACTTGATATGTAATTTCCAAAGTTTGCAGCACTCAAATTTTCTATGGAAAATAACTATCTCCACTATTAATTTTTTTTTTTTGGTAAACTGGCAGAATTTTGGACAGAATTATCAAATTAAGGAAGCACTCCCAATGCATACCAGCATTTCTTTCTTAGATTTTCTTTATATACAAAGCAATGGTTTAGGTAGAAATTTCTGTAAGAAACTGGGAAAAGGTAGGATATAAAAGAATATTCATCTGCTGCCTTGTACTGTCTGTCTTCACACAACACTTCTGCAGCTTGCCAAGTTTGTGAGCTGCAAGAGCCCAGTGTGCAGTGACGATGCTCTAACCCTTTTAGTGCCTTGCAGTGTAGTAACACACTGAGCTGAATTTTACTTCCAAACAAAATTTTGGCTGCATTCCTTAGTGAGCACATGTTGTTCTTGCTTTGACAGACTATTCTCTTCTCTTGCTTAAAAGAATTAGATGTGTTTTTAATTTTTTTTAAACTTGTTCCTAGATGAGCACAGTTTATGTAATCAGCCACCAACTCCAACATTGAAAAAGACAATTCTTATTTTCTTAATTTAGGTCATTATGCTAAAATAATATTTTCTCTACTTTTGTTTTTTTCTTTTATAATTTGCAATTATGAGGATAACTTTAAATACCTTTTAGAGCAAAATTAAATGTCTGTTATATAGGTTTTTTTTCTTTTTCTAACCCAACATTTAATTAAATGCTAAGTTTGACATTGCATAGTTTGGTCAGAATTTCAGCACTGAATTTCTGTGAATAAAAAGAATACCTAATCATAAGCAATGCAGCAGTATTCTGTGATTCTGTATTATTATATATTGTGTAAATATAATTTGCTTTACAGTGCATTTTAAACAGAGATGGATTTCTCTGATCATCCCTGCCTTCAAACCATCAGACTGCTCACAAGTAAGTACATTAAGCCTAGATTGTTATAATTATATATTTATATGTAAGAGCAGAACTGAAAATGCTATTTTTTAAGGAGGTTATTCAAATTTATTTGGCTAAAAAAGAATTGTTTACTGGAGGATAATGGCATAATATGGTCTTATAGTGAGGAGTACATGTAGAAAACAAGGGGAATTTTAGGCCTAACTACATTTTCTGTCAGCCAATATCTTAACCTAAAAGGATCATCTGGTCAGTCTCTTTGATGGTGTAAAGTTAATGGAAAAAAAAAGAGTGATTACATCTTTTGCAGCCACAAGAAGATGACAAAGGTGCATAGGGAAGCAGTGGATATACAGTATAATAACTTCCATCTTCTGTATCATCTGTCTACTGGTAGGTATGGTGAAATAAATAAATGATCAAAACAAAACCTAATTAAAAAAACCCCAACAATGTCAGGATGAGTTTTTGTAAATAAGAACTTGCAGGACAAGTGATATGAAAGCAGCCAGATGATTAAAATGCAGTATCTTATTTATTATACATTAGGTAGATCAAAGCTCCTCAGAGATAACAAGGCATAGATTGGGGGTTGCCACCTGTTTGGTCTCACTAGCTGTGGAAATCTTTGAGGTGAAGCTGTGTTAAAGGTTGTCAGTACATGCTACACTTATGAATGGCTTGCATTTATTAAAAGAATGCCCAAATTATTCTTATTTTGCTGAAAAGATTTACTCATTATTCACCAGCATATATGTTACTTTCTTAGTTAAGACAAAAAGAATATGCTATGTAATTCAGGAAGTTTTCAGAAACAAACAAACAAAATTGCAGGCAAATTCTCTTACTTGATGCACATCACTTTAATATGGTGGTAAAAAGCCCGAAGAGTATAAAAATAGAATATATTTGAGCTGTCGTTTTGGAGAATGCTGAGCCTTGCAGGAGACTGAGCTCAGAGAAGAAATATTGTGGCAGGCAAATTGTCCAGGAAAACTGAAGTCTGGACAATGAGGCAGGAGGCAGTTTTCTAGGTGTTTTTTGGGTTGGTTACCTTTTTTGTCTGTCCTCTTCACAAAGAACAGAACAGCTGTGACTTAAGGAAATGTTTGGGTATAAATGTCTAACAGTTATTGGCAGGATCTGCTAAAGAGTAAGTTGAGAAAAGCTGAAAATCTGCAAGATGCAACAAGGGAAGGCAAGGCAGCAATAATTTTTATCAGTGTCCTTGAAATGTGCCACAGAAGTGGCTAAAGAGATGAGCAGAACTCCAGTCTGGAGATGTCAGAGCACTACTGGGCTCTTAGGTCTTTAAATTACAATTTGTAGGAGATAATGCACAACAGCAAGAAAAGAGGAGTCAGTAAGGATAAGAATGATCTCTTTAAGTTGGTGTAAACTTAATTTGAAGGATAAAACTAGGGAAAAACTCTCTAAGTATTTTAAGACTCGTGTTCCAAAAGAAGAATTGTTTGGGAGTTCTCTGGGTGTTATGAATGCATCCACTGACCAAAACCAAGTTGGGGCTGACACAGGAGAAATCATTCCCCTTGGCTGACTCAATTCAAAGCAGACAAGACTACTGTGAGACCACATGATGTGGGCATTCCCTCACTGGCAAGGCTGATAAAGGATTCACACTGACAGTCTCTTTTCCACTCCTTATTTCTAGAATGGTGAACAAATGCCCCAGAGCAAAGCAGCACTGAGGGTTTTGCACTCAATTTTCTCAAGAGAGCACTGTACAGATACAGATTTGTGTTTTGCTAGCGGCAAATATTTATTCCACAATATTTTGGGCACTGATGTGAAAAAACATGATACATGAGAGGGAATGCTGAGAGCCACATTCAGATCCCTTTTAGAGTACTAACAACAAGAAATAACTTTGCTGAAATCAATGAAAAAATATCTCTCAATTCATGCAAGCTGCTTTAAATGAAGAGCTTCAATTTGATTTCCAAACCTCTGGTAGCAAGTCTGATGAGAGCCTAAACTGCTACCACCATAACCTGTGAGTCCTCTGATTCCTCTGCTCATTTCAAGATTGTTAGGAGTACAATTAAATATTTATTTCTCCTTCAGACTGGAAACAGGAGAAGATATAATAGCATATGAAAGTAAGTTTTAGCATGCAATAACCATATATTAGTAAGGTTTTAATTGCTTTTGTAACATAGCACGATTAAAATAGTGGAAAAGCAGATGAATGAGGACTGTGCAGGAATAAATATTTGTCAAATACATAGATATAGAGCAATGTCTGCAATGGAATTGTTTGGTAATATTACAGCAGTATTAAAAGTATAAGCACTCCCATTAACAAGCAGTAATTAGGAAATAAATAAGATAAGTGCAACTATAGCCAGCAACACAACATAATCTGGTGGTGGTTTATATCAAAATAGCTGACTTAGATTCTGAAGTTCAAACAGAGTTTGGAAATTATGTTGAGCTCATCAGGATGAGATCTTTGGGAATCAGTTTTATAACCTCTAATTTTCAGGTGTACTTAAGGTAATCTGAGTTACAGAGCTAAAACATGCTATTCAACAATGGTGTCCTACTGGCTAAAAAGATCTCACTGCCAGAAATCTGGAAGAAATTTCTTTCTAAACACTGAAGTAAAATTTCAAGATGCCTGTATTCCCAATTACTTGCACTAAAAGTTTATAGATGAGAAATAAAAATGTGGTTTTGGTTTAGTAGTTCTAACTCTTGGTTTTATTTTTTATTCCTGTAATCATTGACATTTCCAGCTACAAAATACAGTCTGTTACACTTAGAAAAACAGCTGCAAGGCACTTATTCCCACTCTCTGGGGTTTCTATAGGCTGAAAGAGGGTATGATTTTAAAGAAGAATAATTTATGAAACAGAAAGTTGAAGATATTTAATTTGATTACTTTTTCTTCCAGAGTTTACTCTCTATTAGAGAAATCTGCAACTAGTATGGCAAATCTGAAATCCATGCTCACAGAGGTGCATCTCCTGTATTTCCACACCCAATGCAGAAACATCTTTAATGAAGAACAGCTTCAGTAGCTTTTTCAAGGATATGCCTAAGTAGAAAGTATATACAGATATTTGGGGAAACACAGCATTTAACTGTTTTGGATAAATAAGAAACTGGCAATTTCCTCTCATTTGCCACACCACTGCTCAAGGGTCTGTCTGAGAATGAAGTCTGGAATGGAAAAACAGTAGTCTGTCACAGATCCTTCCTCTCTGCCTGTCACTTTTGCAATAAACAACGCTATCAACCCCTTGCAATTTAGGTAAATATTTCTAATGATATAGTTCGATTACTGCAAAGAGCTAACAATCAAAAAAGATCTCCAAAGCTGATTTTAAAAAAGGTGGGTTACTTAACTGATGATTATAAGATTCAGCAATGCAAGGAACTAGGATTAAAGTTAGATATACAAAGAACTTGCTTAGACAGAATGCTAGACACAAAACCTTTTAGTTAAATGAGGACTACTTTCTGGATTCAGTGAAAATTACTCCTTTTTTATGATGCTACTCTCTTCCACTGAATTTATCTGTGAAGATCAAATGGCAAACTTCTGCAAAATATTACAGTTCAGTATCTTCACTGCAGTACGATATGGAAGTCTAAAAAAGAGAAAATGAAGTGCTTTAGCATGCTGTATCTCCCAGAAAGCATCTGACAAGCCACAAAAAAAATGTAAAAAAAAAAAAAAAAGGGAGTGAATCAGCACAAGGGGAAAATTAACTTGAGCTAACAAAAAGGTGCTTCTGTAAAAGAAAGAGGTTGAACACATAAACATATATGTAGATATTTCAGAACCTCAGAGTTGCTGCAATCCCCTTCTGTGTTAAAGCCCTCCAAGAGCCAAACACCAAATGACAACCTACCATGGATAGCTTTTAGTTAAGTGAGAGTGATTTTCCTCAGGTATGTATTTACCATTTTAAGGGTTTTCCAGTTCTGCAAGTTTCACTATCTGAAAAATTAATCAATACTGCTGGGCAGGTATTAGAGAGGTAATCACTGTATGAAAATGTGCCCCATTATTAAAATACAAGAATATCTTTCATGAAATTGACAATACCCCCAGCTTTTACAATGCACTAGAGGGTATTTACTCGTTAAAGACTCTTCTTTGCAAAATTATGCAAAATGAAGTATTTTAAGAAGATGAAGAGGAAAGAATCTTCCTGTGCCAAATTAAAACCCAGAGACATAATGCTAGAGAACATTCAGTTACTTCTGATCTGTGCTCATTACTGAAAAGCCAGGATACTGGGAAGTAAACCAGCAGTCCTACTGACCTCACCCTGCTCATCCATCTACTTCCACTAACATCTTTCCTCTAGCTTTTCTTTTCTTAACCCCTCTCTGCCTGCACACAAAATATTTGTTTCTAGAGTAAAACTGCTGCGTTCCCAGTATTGATGATGTGCTTTTCATTGGACCAGACCTATGTGGACGGGACGCCACTAGGTACATTTAGGAAGTGTAGTGCTAAACTGTTTCTCAAACTGCAACACATTGCTGCAGTGTGCTTCCAGACAATTAAGTCCTCTTTAAACTTTGAGGAAAAAAGGTAGCCAGCACCACCTCTTCCAGTAAAGGACATTGGAGAACGTTTATGATCTGCCTTGGTGTCCTGCAGTGGAAGATGCCATTTCTTCTCTCCATAATTCTAAACTGTGCAAGACGAGATGATATTTGAATATTGTTTCGTTAGACATGATGTGTGCACTTACATTTCAGTTCCTGAGGTGGGGGTGGAATAGTGATATATCAATAGCATCACTTAACCATGAAATCCAGCACAGAGGAGATGCACTCTCCATGTAGCGGGGGGACTGACCATGTCTTGTCGTGCATGCATCTTTTACAGATTCTCAGCAGAATCTGTAACTTGGTACAGATTCTTGAGTAGATGTGACAGATTTTATATGAAACTGTACCATTGAGCAGCAGGCTGGCAAGGGATAAATGTCGCTCAGGAGGTTAGACATACACTGCTGTAGAGATTGTGAAATTCAACCTCTGCCCTGAAAAATAAATACCTCGAAAAAATTTGGAAATTCTAGAACAGTGACATCAAAATAAATATAATAATTTTACCTGTAATATATGGATTTGAGCCTTTTCTATTCATGAATGACAAGTGAAGAAAAATCTTTTTTCGGAAACAAAAGCACAACAAAACATTTGCTGTTGCCCTGAATACTAATGATGGAAGACTGTTGCTATGGTGATGCTAATTTTAACGTTCTTGCCTGTGGACTTCATATGAACTGCCCGTTTTAACTTTTGCAAATGTCATTTACAAAATGAAAACCCATTAATGACTGGTGAGGGCACAATGTTCCACTTTAATTAGAATAATAAGGAATGCTGATGCACAAAGTACAGGTTTGTGAATTGCTACAAAGCCCACACTGTCAAAATTAATTACCTCTGATGGGGACTTTGTTCTAATTTTTTTTTTCCAAAGGAAGCTTTAGAATAATACAACTGTAGCTTGACTTGAAGTTGAAAGCAGGCTCTCCTTTTAATAGCAAGGTGGAATAAAGAGGTTTCTGAGACTGACAGTATAGTAAAAAGTACAACAGAGCTTAGAACTGTGACTGAGCCATGCTAAAGGAGCACCAATTCCAGCAAAGGGGAAATGCAAGTGCCAATGCTGCCAGGAAAAAAAAGCAAACAGCTAAATACCAGCTCAGAAAAGCAGTTAGGATGTGGAAAATAGAGTTGGTATTTTTGAATAACTTAAAAACAAAAATAAATTGAGTGGGTGCTGGGATATGATTCTGGTTGAAGTTAGTGGGGTATTGCTGTGACTTTTTAATTGTGAAGTGCTGAGACAAGTAGATGATGTTTAAAAAAAATAGCATGGATAGTAAGAGTAATCTGTTTTTTAACACACCAAGCCCTTGCAAATCATGAGCATACATCTCTCACGAGAAGGGAAAAAAGTTGCAACTACCATTTCTAATTTTGGGGCAATGTCTGAGCATATAAAGTAGGTGCTATGCTGCTAACAGCATGTCAGTAGTACTGGCTGCAATGAGGAAAGCATACTGCAATGAAAAGCATCACAGACAGCTGCTGAGAGTACACTATACAGACTAATTGTTATTATTAGATATCTCCATTGTAGCACTGCTGAGAGAATCTAATTTAGAGTTGAGATTCATTGTGCTGCATCCTGCATTAACAGAAAGGAAACTTGCCTTCTCTTGTGAAGAGCTGAGCTGGTGAAGGATTTGATTTGTCTTTATGCTACATCTCTGGTTCAGTGTGAGATTGCTGGAAGTGCGACTGGTGTGAGGATGAATAGCTGCTAAAATATTTTTTTAAATTCTCATTCATCATGAACTATGGTTTAATGAGTAGCTGAACTTTCTTGCAGCATGACCAGTATGAAATCCACTCTGAGTCTATTGGTACACTCCAGTGCTGTTTTAAAAGAGCCTGGCCAATTTTGCCCTTGAATTGTTGGCTATTGTGCAAGCCTCTGTACCTAAATACAGCTCTGCACTAAAGATGGCTGGAATTTTATGGTATTGTACTAAAGAGAAATACAGCAAAAAATATAGATTTGTCTGAGAATGGTTGTGTCTACCAAGTCTGATTACAAAATTTTCTGCCCTTGATCCGTTAACTCAGAACTTGTTTTGCTCTTGCTGTTAGGTTTGTGCAGAGGTGACTGGGTGACCTCTGAACCACACTGCCATCAAAGACCTGCTTCAGCGAGCACCCACTCATCACGTAGAGAGAAGGGCTTGATGTTGAAAATGCTACTGGTGCTAATTTTTGCAGATAATACCTGTATGCTCTGTGCTGCTGCTGAATGCAGCTGTACCTGGTGGGATGCACAACCATGAGGCAGCCAGCTGCTCCTGAGAGCCAGTGGGCTCAGGGCTAATCCCTACTTCTGCAGGACATTGCACTATGACATATTATCTCAGAAGAATAAGGGACAAGGCTCTCTTCTACTCAGTAGGAAAAACCTTAGCAGCTAGTTGAAATTCAGAGAGCCAGAAGCAAACAGTAATTTACAAATATGGAACTGATATGTGTTAACAAACTGACACTTGTAAGTTAAAGTTTAGCACCTCCCCAATACACAAAGATTTAGAATTTATGTAATTAATCTAAAATAGAGGAAATAATCTGAGAGAACTGCCTCACAGAAATTACTACTAAACACCATTACTAAGACAATGAGATTTTCACAGTTTATTTTTCAGATAAGAAAGTTGTATTTCTGACAATGTCAGCTCCTGGCAACACTGATGGACAAAGAAGTCAAGGAGTTTAAGTTAATGGATCCTGCTGGCATGGAGATATCTGTGGGACCAAGATCATCTTCAAGACAGATTGGACGCCTGGATAAGAAAGAAATATTTTTGTTCCTTAAAATTCTCTGTTGATCCATGTGGATGGGTAGAATGTAAAAAGTATCTGCCTTTTGTGCAGAGGAACAGTGAGACATCCAGGGGTACGTAATCAAGCAATAAAGATGCTCCAAGTTACATCTTTCTGTCACCTGGAATTAGGTGATGGAAAGAGTAACAGTGCCTCCAACAACTCCTAAATTCTTCTCACATATTTAATATTCTGTGCAATAAAATTTTTTGAGCTGTTGCAATTCATTTTATGAGTATTGTTAATACAGTGAACACAGCATCTTTTAATGAGGCAATAATGGCTGAGGCTGAATTAGATTACTGCTAATCAGAGTGACTGAATACCAAGTAAAAATCTCTCAGAAGAAGAGAATCAGGAAAAAAATATGGTTGTTTGGTGTTGGAAAAGGAGATAAATTATCTTAAGGACAAGCAACACTAAATGTGTAAGTAGGCATGAAGTGCATGGCATAGCCAACAGAGGCAGCAAAACATTGTGTAAAATAATAGAAATGTCAACAGAGAAACACTGGTGTTTGAGAGAAAACATCTCTTTTGAGCTTGGGACTTAATAACTATCTAATGGCAAGTGCTAAAAACTGGAAAGAAAACCGTAATGAACAAATTTAGAAGTCATCAACATAACTAAATTAAACAAAACTCTGAAAGGAGAGGTGATAAAGTAGAATAAAGAGGGTGGTGGGTTGGAGGCAGAGTTTCCAGTGCGAGGGTTGGCTCTGCAAAGGGAGGATGAGAAAGAAGATACAGAGCAAGCAAACAGTAAATTATTACAAGGGAAAGCCTGAACAGCAAGCCAAGAGAAGGCATGAAAGGACAGCAGCAAGATGGTTTGTTGAAAGTGGTGGAATGACCTAGAAGAAAGTGAACACTGAAAAGATTCTTGGAACTGGACGGCAGGAAATTGCTAGTGACCTTATTAAGAGCTGTTTTAAGGAGAAAATGGAACAGAAGCTAGAAACGACTGGGCAGGAAACAAAAACATGAACTGGAAAAAGACACAAATTCCAAGAAGGAGGGCAATGTTCTGCATATTGAACAGTGTTAGAGAAAAGATTTGTTTTGTTTTATCAAGGGCAGTCCTGAAGAGAAACTTCCATGTAAGGAAAGAAGGAGCAGATAAGCTTCAAAGAAAATACATCACTAGAAATCTAAAATCCTAAATAAGTCATTTTGTTATGCTCTTAATGTCTTAGGGACTGAAGAAGTTAAGCAAATAGACTTGTTTTCTAATATCCAGCTACTTGGTGTCCCAGGTCTCATTCTCCTAATTTCCTATTGTGAAATATACCATCTGTAACTTGCTATTGCTTCAAAGAAACTTGTTGCAAACAAGACTTTTCTCCTTCAAACAAATAATGCTTTTCAATCCTATTTCACTCACTGTGACAAGCCCTTTTCTCTTCCTTTGTTGGGGACAGACCATATGGTTTACCATTGGTTGAGTAGTCCTACTTTTTATAGTGTTCACAAAAAAAGAAACCCCAAAAAACCAAATCCAAAACACAAAAACTTCCCAAAATTCCAAAGAAAAACCTCCCAAAAACCACAAAACAAAATCAAAACCAAAACAACCCCACAAAGAAACATAAAACCACATAAACAAACAAACAAACAAACAAACAAACACCTCCCAAACACCAAAAATCCAATCTTATTGAAATTGAAGCTTATTCAGAGTTTGTACCTACTATAATTTTAGTTTAGGGCTACTTCAAGAAATTTATAGTAATCTGAATCCAAACAAAATTTAGAGCTGTCTAATGTGCATTTCAGTTACCTCTGAAAGTACAGAATATGTCTATCACTTGGAGCCAGCTTTTCCTTTGTGCTTCACAAAGGCAATTACAAAACACACAGTAATTTTTTGAATTATAAATGCAAGCTCTCTATACTGATTAAAACCACTGCTGTGGGTTTATATTAAAAAAACAAAAACAAAGCCCTATAGGTTTGATTGTGAGTATCTCTGAACGATAGTTCAGCTACAGAGTTTAATTTTGTGTTTTAAACTGTGTAAAATTTCAGAATGATTTTTAAAATGAATTTGAACTAGCATTGTCTTACAGAAGACACATTGAATATCAACACTGTGCCATGAAAGCAAACTTTAATATTCAATGGCTATGTTTTTATAGTCAAGAATCAGCAAAACACAGCAAAAAAGTAATTGCACATCACGCGATAGCTAAAAGCTGATTAATATACACAAAAGTATTTCACATTGGAACTTCTCATTTACTAACAAAATCTGCTCAGCAAAATTGGCAACTGCAGTATGACTGGATCTGATGATAAAATGGAAGCAGAGGATGCTTTCAAGCGCAGAAGTAAATGCAAATTAATGACATGCAACACTGTAATCAAGATGTAAGAAAAACTACCATAAATGTAGGCTTCTTTACTTCAGAACTTCTCTGAGTTTAGCTGCTTAATCATATTTATCAAATGCAGTACATGATTTATACATTCCAGGGATTCTCAGCAAACAGGGATAAAAAAAAGATCCTCACTGATGAGCATTTTGCTTTAAACACTTTTCAAATTATTCCCTAACTGTTTGGGCAGAGGGAGTCCCAGGAGTAACAGAATGCGTATATGTGCACATAGCATATTTTTTAACCTTAAGATTCCTATCAAATTTGCATTTTTAGACCTTCAAGTGAATCCTTTATTGAGGGAATATTCACCTTTGAGTTTGTTTCATATTGTTATTCTCTCTATGTTTATATCTGAAATTAAATTACACACTGGTTTCCTTAGGGATATATCCAGTCTTTATGGCTGCATCCTGTTTACTGCAGCTACTGCTGTTGCATCAGGCAACATTTGCAATTGCTTTCACTTTTTTCTATGTTTTCAGAAAAGGTGCAATAGGTAAGGTCACCTAAGAGCATTGCCATTGATGAAGTCCTAAAGTTAAAAGCAATTAAGCAGACTTAAATTGAAGATGAAACAGTAGATAAAAATCACTGATGTGGGAGGACACATGCAGCTTCTGATTTTCTAATGAAGGTGCAGTTTTTCTATGTTTCAGGGAGCAGGCAGAATCTCTTCACTTTTTGTCACATTCTTTACAATGTTGTATTGTGCATCCCTTTGCTGATAGAACCTACAGGATGGCAAATGGCAGATTGGAAAATAGTGCTTGGAAACAAAAATTATTTTAGTATTTCAGTACTTTCAGTATTTTAGTATTTTTTTTCAGTTGAAATTTAATTTCTTTTTATCTTCCTCATATTCTTTATTCCATATTTTCAGGTCAATACATTTGTATGACCATATACCCTTTAGCAAACATCTCCTTGAGATGTATATGGGCAAGTTCCTGCTGCAAAAGTGTCTCTTAATCAATAATAAGTATAACACTCATGTCTCAACTAGAAAAGCTTTGGGTTATGATTAAAATCTTATCATGGTGCTCCATGTTGCTTATATAGTTGAGGTGTTTGTATGAAGTTATCTATTCCCATACCAAACAGTAATTTTCTAGCTACTATTTACCTTTTAATTCCATGCCTGTAATATTTCTTTCTAACAATTTTTCTTAATATGCTTCATGTACAGGGTGTCATAACCTTCAAGCATTAAAAGTTTTACAACATTTTCTCCAATAATGCAGTTTTTAAGAAAAAAAAGGAGTTAAGTTTGTTGAAAAATGAAGCACAGAATAATATATATCTTTGCCCCTCTACTCCTGTATTAGTTCTACAGTAGTGAACAGAAAAAATATCTTGATAAAGAAAACTAGGAGACAAGTATATAATAAAATTCAAAAGGCAATCTGGGTTATTTACTAGCCAGATATCTAATACTTAAAGATTGAGATAATAGAAACGTTCCTAGCAAACATCTAGATAAATATAAAATATCTGAATGACACTGTATTATCATGGTTTTAAATATTTAGATTTCTTTAAAACTCTTTACCTACTGCACAAAAATTTTAACATTAAGCCCCAAAACTCAATTGACCATTAAATTTTATTAACATAATACTGCATAAGTTCACATTATAAAATGTGAAGTACACAAATGAAGAAAAAAACTCATACCAACAACTTTGCACATATTTACAGCAACCTTAATTCTCAGTAATTTATTGCTATATTGAGTTTGTGCCCCCTCAAGCTCCCAAACGAACACCTACATTTGGCATTTAGGCTAACAAATTTTGGTCCTGCTGAAAAAAGGACACACAGAGTGGGTAGGTGATAAGGAGCAAAGTTTGACCTCTACTCACTATTCTACTCTGTAGGCTGTAAACATCACTCAGTGACCCTGCTAGGCCCGTTATGTAAAGGGTGCTGCTTGTGCTGTACCATAATCTCATTTTCTGAGCTCAATTGCCATGGCAAATGCAATGCCATGAATGCTTGTGTTACAAAAATTGCTTTTAAGAAAAGCAATTCATTCAGAGATGAGATGCATTTTTTATGGTTTGTTTTTCTTAAACTATCTAGCCAGAGATTTTCTAATATAAAAGTTTATCTGATGAATATTTGAAATTCATAACAAATAAGTGGCATGCAGGAGACTGCTAAATCTAAAGACCATATTTGAAACTATGATTTATCTCATAAAATTCAACTTTTAAAACAGAAAATGAGAAATAAGTAAAACGAATATAGATAATTTGGTCATTCTTAACCAATTCATTAGAATATTTCCTTAAGTCTAACTGCAACTTTACTGACATTTACACAGTTCTCAATTAATTAATTTTATGTGTCCCTTAGAATCTGTAGCTCCTAAGTGTAGTATATACACAAACTAGTTTTCAAGATTTAAGATCTAAAGATAAGGATATCACAGGACTGATGTGCAACACAGAACTGATTTTAGCTATTGCTTAACAAGAAGAAAGAAAAAAATCATTGAAAGGCATCTCATTAGGAGAAAAATGGGCCAAATAATCCATAATAATGATTCAGTAAGTAAAGACTAAACATATCTCTCATGGCAAGAAGTGCTTGTAAAGACAGGTGGAGAATATTCTAAAAATATGAACTTATTGCAGTCAGCAGGAGAACTGGAATCTTGGAAGATCAGAGAAAGAATAGATTCAAGAGCAGTTCAGCAGGATCCATGAATTAATTTTGAAAAAGAATCCAGGAAAACACCTGACCTTGCCCTGACAGACTTAGGGAAACAGAGCCCAGCTGGTGTGGCTGATTATTGCACTCTCAGTCTGCTCTGGGATGTTGCACGGCCTCAGGTGCCAATGTGAGAATGTTCCTGTCGACCAGAGCTGTGCATCCACAGCAAATAGAGCTGGAAATGCAAACCTGGCCATACCCACTGCTTTCTCACTGGTATTGAGACTTTTCTCACAGCACAATTAATAATTACACTCCTGCCACATTTTAGACTGACAAGATCATAAAGAAGACAGAAAAAGGCACAGCAGGTGAAGTGGGATCACTTTAATGCTGACTCCCGTATTATACAGATGGAATTTTTCTTGTGTGAAATGGAGAAATTGTCTTATTTGTGGAGCTGGTTGCATTAGAAGGGACACTGGACCAAGGACAATGCAGGCAATGGATGTGACAAGTGCTGCTTTGGAGAAGCTGTGAGTCTTTGGAAAAATAAAAAGAAGTATGAGACTTCTTGATCTAACACTAATATGTAAGGAATCTGAGATATTGTTCCCCATTTCCTTGAATATTATATTGGACAGTTGTCAGAAGTTGTCTCCTCTTTGTCTGTCATCTAAATTAAGTATGTAATTGATCTTTAAAAAAAAGAAAATTCTGACAGGCAAATCTTCCTATTTTTTTCCTTAATGTGTCTAATCTTTTCAAGTTCAAAGCATTCCAATGGAAATCAAACATAATTCCTATTTTAGAATCCTGCTTATTAAGCACACTGTTTAAAAGATGGGCTTTGAGTAGATGGCAATACATTTTAGCTATCAGGAGCAGCTGTAAAATCTATTTTTTAATGGAAGATTTGGCATATACTCTATAAAATAGGACCATATTGTATAGATGTCACTCAGCTTTGTAAAGCTTATATTTGGCTATGTAATTTTTCATTCATTTACTTCAGTTGTAAAGTGTAGCCAGGCTACATTTAACAACTGAAGTAAAAAGAAGCTAATAGAAATGAAGTAAAATTCAAGCAAAAATCACATTTAGCTTACAATAAATGTAACGACTTCAGCTACAATAAAAGTAAAATATTTAAGGTTATGTAATTATATTCTACTACACTATAAATACATGAACTCCTTGTACAGTACCAAAAGTTTACTTTTTCACACTATTACCTATAAAATCAGTTCATATATTAATCTCCTAGTCCCAGAGCTGGAAAGAAATGATTTAATAGATTTAAAATGTTGATATATCCCCTTTAATTAGGAAAAGAGGAAAGTCAGACTCCATCTAAAATTCTTACCCAGCTCATTACCTGCACAACGCATTTTAAGATTTAACCTGTACAAAATTATCCTTGCATTGTTTAACCCCTCTGTAGTGCTTAACACCATACACTCTTCCTGAACATTTGAAATGAATGAATTTAATGAAAATTAATGAAAATAAAGCTTAAGTGCTTTACTCTCCGCTTTACTATGATAGTGTCCCATCAAGAGGAGCAGGTGCTGTGCAGGCACCCAAGGAGCTGCTCTCCCCCTCCACAACAGGCACTGCGTTTGTGGAGGGAAAGCACACGGTTTCCCTCCCTCACTGCCCCAAACCAGAGGCTACAGCCCTGCCCTCAGCCCCCACACCAGCTCAGATACACTTAAATTGCTGCTGAGTACTTATAATTCATTTAAAAACAAATTTAATCTCCTTCAGTTGCTTCTGATGTGAGGGCAGTAACTCCCTGCTGACAGATGGTAACGAGGAGCAGACCCACGATGTCTTCCTTGAGTGCTCTCGCTCAGTCAGCAGGAGCACATCTGTTTATAACCTCTGCTTTCATTATAAAGGTAGTTAAAGGCTCAAGATTTCTCATTTATTTACACTCTGAGTTTAAATTTTTGTGACAAGTTTTGGAACCAAGGCTTCACTACCCTACAAATCATAAAGAAAATCTCTGCACTTGGACAAACCTCTAAAAAATATCATTTAGGATTTTATGCCAGACAGCATGAGAATTTACATCACATGAAAGCAAACTGAAAAGTATTATATTTTTTCTTTCCTTCACAATAGTTTCCATTTTCCTATCTAGACTTCAGAACTGAAAGACAGGAAAAAATCATAATAACTATGTTTTTAAAAAGCCAAAATAATACTTTTTTCATATTTGGTAGATAGGTTAACTGTCAGCCATACACATGGTTTTCATAGCTTGCTCACAGCTTCATTCACTACATAAACATAATCATACATTATTTATTTATGGTTCTCCATGTCTCTGCTCTGTCTGATGGATATTTCCGACTTCCTTTTGTGCCTAGTACTTATCTACATTCTGCAGAAGAAACAATTAACCCTAGTGATTTTCTCAGAACAGCATCTCTTCACTTTTTATCTTGGCAGAATTTCATTCAGATACATTCATTTATCCCGTCTCTAAGTTGAGCAAAAGTAAAAGAATCATAGCTTTAATCTGTTTGCTTTTACAATGAAAACTCAGGGGTTTTAGCTTTTTTTTCTGTGTTGAAATTCTGCATGGTTAAACAACAATTGAAAGAGAGATTAAAAATTAAGACAACAAAGAAGTATGTTTGTAGAAACTGGCCTGCTAGATCTCCACTGTGAAGTAGGAGAAGAATGAAGGATCTAAAACTAGCAAAAATGTATGTCACAAGCTGATACATTAAATGGAAATAAAATATTCTCATAGGAAACTACAATGTGGAAGAGAGTGAGCAAGTGGAGATGCCCTGTCCTTGGAGTTAGCTCACTGCATAGCTAATTTATAGAGAGAGGCTCACATGGATCTTCTCGAGGAGTCAAAGCTGTGCTCCTGAGAATCCAGCTTTGTCTTCAGCAGGACAAAGTTCAGTGAACTGCTATAATCTGTATAAGAAAATAAGCTTGGCTGGGAAATAACTTGGAAGGTTTCCGCACTGAGATGAAAGTCTACTGTATTTTTGCAGAAGCATTTTAAATCCTTCAAAAGAATGGGCACAGCAAGAGGGTAAGAAGAGAGACACTATTAGCTGGCAAGCTAGATATACAGAGGAAGAATAATGTCAAAGATTAGTACAAATATAGAAGTCACACCTACTAGATTTCAACACATTCCTGACGGCAGGACTACTGAATATTTTTTTTAGAGAGAAAGTATGTTTTAGGCTTCAATCCCACTCCTCCTCTTTAATCTGAGGCAACAGAGATTTCCTAACACTGAGTAATGGACCAGTTTGCAGAGCAGAGGACAAGAGACACACAAGAGAGATGTAAACATGGTTCAGAGTGGAGCATCTTAATGTCCCCTTGTGCCCTGGGAGACAGACACTGCAGAGGGATTGGGTCGTGCAGCAAGACCAAATATTCTTCTGGTGCTGCAACATGGAAAGTAGACACTTGATTTTATTACCTGTCACTGCTTTGGAGCTGCTCCTCTATCTGTTTGATTGGAAGATAAGAAGATGCATGTGCATGCATGCACATATGAGATCCCTTTCATCATGGGGTGAGCTCTGCTAAAATGTGATCTAACCTGAATTACAATGTAAAAATCCACAGCCTCCCTACCTTTATTATCTGCCTTTTTTAGATTTTGAGACTTTTTTTTAATCTTTTGACACATATTCAGTAGTCTTTGAGGTGTGCATTTTTTCCATTTGCTTTTCAGATTTCTAATGTAGAGTAATTGCCTGTTTTGTCTTCTAAAAACTTAAATTTAGGAATTTTAATGAATACCTAAAACATTAATAAAGAGTACAGACATGTCTGTGCCTGCTTCTTCCTTTCCATTTTCTAGGTTGCACTGCAGTAAGAGCAGGATCAAGGTCTTCAAAGAACAGGAATGATTAAACTGAAAACTATTTTTTTTATAGTCCTCTCCTTTTGTAATCTAATAAAACCTTTAAATTCTGTACTAGACACAAGGAATATATCAAGGAGAAAAAAGATCAAAACAAAAAGGGTTGGATAAAATGTGTTTTCAAGCAATTTTACATGTTTTACCTCAGAGACAAAGCAGAGGGTTTTTTAACTCAGTAGCATCTCATGGTCTGAGCAAGTGCTCAGTGCCCTGGCAGCCATGTCCAGCTGCAGCTTGGGATATTTCTGCTGTCCTGGAACACAAAAACTAGATTTCCTCAGTTTGCTGGGGAAGAGAAGGGTGGGGCTGAAGTTCTGGTCTAGCTCATCACCTCCATAAGGAGGGAAGCACATGAAAGGGTGAAGGAAATGCAGCAGCTGATGCAGGGTATTGAAAGGCAACTTTCATGAGACTGACCCTAGGCCAAGAAACCACCCAGTGCCAGAACTGGGAACAGCTGAAACAGGTTGTACACTGTTGGTAATTATATTGTCCATGGCTATGTTTCCTATACAAATGCAATTACAAATTGTACAAATGCAAAAACCCCAAACCAACTGGTGTGAATAAGCTCAAGAGGGAATTATTGAAGTAATAGCTTTAGAAGCAACTACTTGCTACAGATTAATCAACTGAATACAAATGAAATTTTAACCAAGAAAATCACAGGTCATGAAGATACCTAACCATAAATAAACATTGATGCTGAAGACTTAGCATGAAATCTGCCTGATTTATGGATTATTGAGTGCAATATCATCACAAATGGGAAAGTGATGAGATAAAACAGTTAAGTACCCAGGGAAAAACATATAAAATGAAAACAAATAAAATGTATAGTACATCTGGTTAATGAAGAGGGCTAACACCAATATTCTACATTGATGACAGAAAGAAAATTATGAAACCATGAAGACAATGATACCGGTATCTTAGCCTTCATGAAGTTCTTTTAGAGAATTAACAACTAATAGGAAAGTAATGTATCAAAGATTTAAAAAAAGAAAGTGTTTATTTTAAAAGCCAAAAAGGCACAGAAAACAATTTAGTTGTTTGTAAATATGAAATATGATTGATGTGCATGAATGAATAAAAAAATGACTGAGGATAGCTGGAGAAGGCAATAGATATATCAGCTCAGTAAGATGCATTAAAGCTTTACTACCTCAAGGACAGCAAGTTTTTCTATAAAAGATGTGGCTAAATTAAAACTTTAATTAAACTAGTATGCATAGTAGATGTCCTTGACCCCTTAACCAAACTATCAGTAATTTGGTACAGGCTCCAAAGCAAGTAAAGACCTGAGCTGTAGCCAAGAACTCCTCTAGAAACTCCCAAAGGGGCAGAGTGACCCAGAGAGCATCAATGCACATGAGCTTGGAATACAGATTGTGTGAGTAATGCATGCATAGCAGGTGGCTTTTCCAAGGGTCTTTTATCAAAGAACAAGGAAGGCTGTGGGTACAAGGATGTTCACACATACCCTTGCCCCTGCATTAAACTTGACTACAAGCCAACCACTTTATCCCATGGCCTTTACAGCCTCAGGGAGCCACCTCTGAGCTCTCCCTGCAGAGCAGTGTGGCTGCACAGCAGTGACCTCCCCTTGCCCTGGAACAACTCTCAAGGTTATTCCTTCAGGCAGAGACCTTTCTACAAACAACCAATCTTTGGATGAGTCCAGTTCAAACTCTCTAAATTGAAACTGGACTGCACAGCAGTGACTCTCCCCTGGAGCTGGGACTTCTCTCAAGGACTGAGATTCCTTACCTAAGAAATCCTTCCTTACCCAAGGCAGAGAGACCCCTTACTTAGGGATCCTTGGTAAAGTGGCTGGTAGCATGCTAAATAAATATTAATGAAATCCATGCAGTTAATTCCTTTAGACATATGCCATTGTCCAAGTCTGAGATTATTCTGGGCCTAGCCACAGCTAAGCTCCATCAGGAGTTTAGAAAGCAAGGGGGTCTGAAACTCATGACCCATTGGGAGGGTCCTTACCCTTTGGCTCTTCAGTCTCTGTGTAAATCATTCAAAACAGATTTGAATTTGATTTTCACTTTGTATAATGCAGTAACTAATAGAGTGAACCTTGCCATTGAACTTTATTAAGATGTACTTTTATAAATTCATATCAAACAGTGTTTCTTCTAGCAAATTGAATCAATTATTTGTGACAAACTGGTGTAGTTGGCAGGATCCTAAATCAGGATCCACAGCATAATGCTACAATTGCTTATGGCTATTAAAATGGTTTTCAAAGGAAACAAAATAAACATAATTCTTTGAATTTGTAAATGGCTCAGAACAGAAGACTAAAAAGTAGGAAGAAGTAAGCAAGACCAGCATTGACCATTTTACCAGTTACCCCTGTCTGCTGGATGTGAGTGGCACAGAGATTCCAAGCATAGCATGAAGTGCATTTTGTGCTTACTTTAAGAATTGCCAAACCTCCCTCCCCATACTGGCAAGTCATGCCATGTGAGAGAGAAAAGGAGTATCTTTGCCTTCATACTAGTGCCATAAACTGAGTCTTACATGCCAGAGCATTGACTTGCTTTCCAGCCTGTCTCTGGCAGACTGCCCCTCCTTGATAGAGCTTTCCAGTTTCTTTGTGACTGTTTCATTATTCACAGCCAAATGCAAACATCAGAAAGCTTACAAGATTAATGCAACAGTAAACCAGCGTAGCCAGGTATAACTGAACCTCTGAACTGCACCACAGTTTCCTTCATGCATAACTCAAATACTTGTCCTAGAAGTTCATCCTGTTGTGAAAGTTGCAACTGAAGTGCCACTGCAAGAGCCTTCTGTAACCAAATGGCTTCAGTGACACAAGCTGAGCTTGAAAAGTGTTTAGGGAGTATAAAGAGAAACCATGGAAATAGGTGCATTAAATACCCATGTCTTTGTTACTTGCACTACAGTGTTTATGGCTGGTATTGCATCACCTGTTTCCTTCAGAAGTAGGATAAGTAGTTCAAAGCACATGCCACAGGTAAAGAACTCAAAAGAGAAGAAAAAAAGTATTAAACCATTTTTTGTTGTTGTTGTATGGTGGCTCTGCTTAGCACATGAGAAGCAGGGTATTTCCAAATTGTGCTTTTTAAAAAATGTTCTTCTCATTTGTTGTGCAGACATGAGTCTTAAAGCAAACTAGCTTAATTTAGGAACTAAACTCAAAAACATTAGGCTTTAGGGACTAATGACCCTTGCCATTCCTCAGCTATGGACTTTACCAAGTACTGTCCCTAAAGGAATTCATAGTATTGAGTATGTGCATTTAAAACCATTATAAATGATCAAAATTATTAACTTATTGAATTATTATAAACCATTTAACATATATAGGATTAAAAAAACCCTAGTATATCACATTTACAACTTCATTTCAGAATGTTGAGGTTTTTTTGGTTTTGCAAAACCTGACACACATACACACAGATGGCAATGGCACAATTTAAACTATAATCCAGGTACCTCAAAGCTTTACTTCATTTCAGGTGATTTATAGTAGCATAAACCCAAACAACTTATAAATCTGTGCATCCTACTGTGTTTTTAGATAACTAGCACACTTCTGTGAAATGTGGTGCAGGTTTTGTTCCTTTTTGTCCTTCCCACTTAGACACTATAGAAGAAATTCACAATCATTTAAGAAAATTACTAACTCTCCTCTTAAAACAGAAATGTAAATAGCTGGAATGAATTACTATTTATACTCACTTGATATAATACGGCACTTTGTTTGGTGAGATTGCCCTCTCCCAGGGGCCTTGGACAGAAGCTGTTAACAACAAACAAACAAATAAATAAATAACTGCACACATACGTTCATACATACAAACATACCTAGAAGAGGAACGTGGAGGTCAAACAGGAAAGACAACGTTAATCTCTAGAATTACAATTCTACACTCAGCCACGTTGATACAGGTCTGTTTGCTCAGTTGCCTGTGAAGGCAGGAAGGATTAACCTGCTGTTCTGAAACTTCTGTCCTAATCTCAGAGAAATTGAACTCATTCAGCTGCAAAGATAAATACAAAAACTCCTTGAAAGCTAAGCTTACAGAACAGATACGGAGCAGAGAAGCAACCTATATTTCTGGTGTGTTCTCTTGCAGGATTCCTCCTGCTAAGGTGTTTGACTGGGTTTTCTTCCATTTCTTTCCTTGAGTGGTCAGCACTTCCCATCCTTCTAAGAAAAGAATTATGCACTTGATTACATTTTATGAGTGAAATTACACTGAGATATCATCTAAGTATTTTGTTTGTTGTTATTCTCTTGCTGACTTGTTGTGAATGGTGGACATTTTTATTTTTATTTCTCACATTACTAATTGTGTTTTACTGCCTTCTAATACCAGCAAATAATGGAGAAAATGACAGTGTGATCATAAATAGAGAGGAAATAACTTTGCTCACTCTTGGCTATCATGGTGCTACATGTCAACATCAGCTTATAACACAATGAAAATATTTTGTAAAAGAGGTTTCTACAAAAATCATCTGACAACAGAATTATATATTCTTTTTCATTAGAGGCAGAGATAATTTATAGTTTTATTATCAGGGAGATAATTTTTTTACTAGGAGTTTTTTATCTGTCAAACAAAGTTGAACCAAGAATTTCTTTCTTTAATATAATGATTAAAACAGAAAACATATTAAAAGTAATCTAATGGGGAAAAAAAAGCCAGTTCCCCCAGTATAACCCTTCTTTTTAGTGACCCCTGCTGTTCACAAAGGAAAGAAGTCATTACCAGGATAGTTAGGAATTAATTAGCTGCCTGACCATTTGACTCTATTTTCTTTTCCTCTTCTACTCAAAAAAATACTTCAAAAACGCCATTCCCAAGTTGCTTTATCAAAATCAACAAATCACAACCCACCAAATGATAAATACCAATATATACATATTTCATCTATTTTGTACCAGATTCACAGAAGTCAGTCTGTAGAATGAAGTATAACTTCTCTCTTGCCCATGTACTGGAGTATGTGGAAGTAAGAGTTCAAGGAAAGAGATGAAATGTGCTTCTAAAACAGCTGCATAGGGAAATCTCACTACTTTTGCACATGAACTGTGAAGGTCTGGAGGGGACTGGGGACTCCACAGAGGGACATAAATCAGCTGTGGGAGAAACTGGTGCCATTACAGATGGTCTGAAGAGGAGAAGGAAGAGCTGGTGGGACCAGGATACAGGCTGGGGAAAGAGTGAATGAAGTTCATATAAATTTTGGACAATGTTAAGCAGCTAGCAAAAGGGTTGGAAGGGACATAAAGATCATGTCATTTCAATTTGCCTACCAAGGGCAGGGAACCTCCTATTGAACAGGTTAAACAGAGCTCCATCCAGCCTGACCTCGAACACCTCCAGGGATGGGGAGTCCACAACCCCTCTGGACAACCTTCCAGTGCCTTGCCACTCTTGCAGTAAAGAAATCCTTCCTAACACCCAATCTCAATGCATCCTCCTTCATCTTGAGGCTGTTCCCCTTGTGCTATCACTACATGCCCTCATGAAAAGTCTCTCTCCAAAAATATGGTAATCCTGTTTCAGATTGCTGGTGGCCAAGGAGTTCTGAAAATTCTACCTCAGCATCTCTGCTCATTCTGCTGTCTTCAACCCCCAGCCAGCCATCTGCAGCTGAGTGTCATTGCTTTCCTATTACTTACATTTACACAGATTCATGTTCTTAAAAGAAGAAAAGTAAATTTCAAAGTATGAACCATGAGAATCAGTAACTCTCAAATTGTGCAAGAAACAGAATTTTAATTACAGTGTAATTAAGTATTTTTTAAAGTATTTTTTCTACTTGTAAGAAAACAAACTGCTGTAGATATAGTTTTGATGGTTGATCCAATATTTTCCATTCTAGATTGCAGGAGGAAACAAAAGCCAAGAAGTTAGAGAGAGATCACTATTTCATTTTACACTATCAGTTACTATGTGATTTCTTTACATACTTTCATTCAGTAATTAGCACACATTAGGTTAGTGTATGTGGTGCAGCAACCAGTTTCAAAATTCTTACTCAGTGACAATTGTAAGGGGTCTTACCCATGGCAATTGGCATCATCTTAGGAATAATTCAAATCAGACTAAACTAAGCTATCAGTTTTGAAAACAAAATACCCTTCAGTGTTAACTAAAAATTGACCTTGTTACATATTTCTCTCCCAAGCAATCATTAATATTCCCAATGGGAACACTCCCACGTTACAGTTGTTCCATTTTAGGATTTGTTTTTAATTCAATAGCTAAAGGAAAGAATAGACTCCTGTGTATTTTTCCAGAAAATGTATTTCTTCTGTTGCTTCTGAATTAATCTGGGTAAGAGCTTTGCAGTCATAACTTATTATCACAGAATCTTACATATGATAGTGTTCTTGATCCATTAGAAGGGGAACAAATACTTTTGCTTTCACGAGAGCTAAGTGCTATAGGAAAAACAAACAATTCTGTGATGTTCTGCATAATTGGATTTAGTATTCCTTCAAGAGTTTGCTGTGAAGCTGTCTATAATACACTTCTGGTTTCCTGGATGATTCTAACCTTGTATAAATTTGAGTTGACAAAATGTGCAGTACTTTTTACAACTATGCATAGAGAATAATAATTTCATTTTTGGCAGAAGCTGAGAGCAGGTGTTTCTTATCTTTGGTTATCAGTACAGGTTCACTGTCCATTACAAAGCTAGTACAGGTTAATGGTTATGTCCACCTAAAAGTCTAGATAGCAAAGGCTTTTTCATGTATATGCTCTAGTATCCCTGTGTGCTGCAGCACTCAAGAAGCAGACATTTCCTGTTTGCTGAGAGTAATTCCAAAGTGTTTTATTGCTTGAGCTTGCACAGTGTAAGAACCCATTACCATAGACCCAGCTACTTTCAAGGCTGTTGTGACTGAAATTAAATACCACAACAAAATACAGGGCGTTTTAAGAGCGAATTTAAATTTCCCTACTTTACTTGCATTGACATAAATTTTAATGGTTACCTAATTTTTGAGTTTTATTTCTTTCTGTAGGTGTTCTAAGAGCTGAGACTTGTTTTGCCTGTGAGCACAGTTCTTGTTGGTAAGCTGACATTCTTACTTTGTGGCAGAATGCATAATGAAACGGTGGCATGCTGGCTCTCTGAACTTCAGTACTGTTTTAATCTATGGAGAGATCTGAATGAAATATTAAATAGGATGGTAGTGGTTGATACTACAAAAAATAATCTTATAAATATTTCACTTTAGCACTGCAAACATAATGAAAAATACATGCATGTTTACCAGTGGTAAACTATTTCTCCTTCAGCTATTCAAAGAGTAAATTTGGTATGTCCACATTTAAATGTTACTCTTGTAATTTTCAGTTCTAAATGTACTTTTTAAGTTCTAAATACAAAGAACATTTTTTTGAATTAATTTTCACTAAGAGATTTAGGACAGAAACCACAAAGAAGCATTGTGTAGTGCTGATACACTCTTACATATATCCTGTCAATTTTTGTTCTCACTTTGTTAAAAATATATTTGTTATCTATTCCTTTCAGCATCGTGGTAGTTAAAGGAGAGTTCATTTTTACATTCCTATTATATTGTTTGGTGGCCATCATGTCTGTATCTCAGCAAGGTGCTGAATTATGTTTACATTTCATATTTTAATGATAAGAATTCTCTAAATCAGCCTTAAAATTCTACCTGCATGACCTATGTGACTTATGCTGTTTAACCTAATGTTATCATCATTAATACCTTAATACAAACATAGAGATAAGAAATTGTTTATTTATTCACATAACATTTGTTTTGATGCCAATTATTTTCACTGCAGCACGGTATGAATTTGGTGACTTCAGATAAAGGCAGGAAAAAAAAATTAGGAGATGATCTTTGCATCAGGAAAAGACTGATTCCTCAAGAATCAGAATTTCCCATCTGTGTAAGCTACCTTACCTTTTCAAAGAAGATTCATTGAGTTCTGCATTTTGATTATTTTCAGATGACACCATTATAAATGAGAAAATACTGCTTTCCAGAGACTATAAGGAGGTCATGCTTTTCTCCCTTAAAGAACATGCTAAAGCAATACTTCCCCACCATAATCAGTCCATGATGCAGGCTGGCAGGATGCCACCTCCAAAATTTGTATCTGCATGACAGTGACAGAATAGAAGTGTTTGCATAACCTGTAAGCTCTTTGAGATCCTTTGCGACAAATATCACTATATACCTGTAAAAGATGGGTTTTTCTCATCAAATATTTAGATTTATTTGTAAATTATGATTTTTTTATTGTTCTAGGTAAGACTGATGAACAATCAGACCATGCTGTGTAGCACTGAGGTCTAATATTGCATGATGTAGTTGAGAAACAATGTCAGAATACATCAACTACTCAACTGAGAGGCTGCAAGGCAGAAACATCAATGAAAACCTGCCTTTCATAAGGTCTACACAGCTTGGGGTCTAGTCTGCTCCAAGCCCCAGCTGCACATGTATTGGATTGGATTTATGGGCACTTTGGAAATAGAGCCCCTCCTCAGCTTGGATTCTGCCCTTCTTAAGCCCAAGCAAACCCTCACTGCTTCCCTGGAACACCGTCAGCACTGTCTGTTGCTGCAGCACACATACAGACTTTTACAAATATGCCATTTTTAGAGCATGCCTAACCGAAGAAGAAGTCATCTTTAATGACTAAAAATCTCTAAAAAGAGATTTTTAGTCATTAAAAAGTTCAACATGTGATCAGAGCCAATTATGACAGTCATTTTAGAAGAGTTAAAAGAGGTTTTCCCATCCTGCATTTCCTGCTGGAATCTTTATGGCCAACTTCAGATTTATCATCTGCAGTTTAGGGTCAACATTATATGGTAAGACCTAAATAATGCACACCTTTAATCATGAACACTGTTTCCAGAAGTTTCCAAATGCCACTTTGTATCATGAAATATAAGATCCATCTAATGCTCATTTTCTTAAATGTCACACGATTATAAAATGGCAAAAATACAAGAATCTCCTTGTTTAATAGGAGAATACTGAACGAAATAGAGCAAAAAAATACAGAGTCTATAATGGTCCACATACCCCAAGATACAGGTACTCCACTTTGCTAACTTCTGTTGCACTCTTATGCTCTTAAAAATGAAGTCTTTAAAACTGGCTGATCAAATGAGGTTATAAAGTGGCCTAATGAAACTGGTGGTGATTTTTGACAAATGAAATTAGATAAACAGGAAAATAAATCTTTGGCAATTATTCCATGTCTTACATAGCAAAACAGAACAGAAAAATTCTGATATACATATATAGAATATGCCTGCTGTATCCTACTCCTGAAGCCTGGATGGAATGTCCCAAAATGAACACAACATACAATTCATGACAACATGGGAATGTTAAATTCATCTGAGTTAAACCTGGCAGGGTGAAAAAACTAAGCAGTTTTCATTTGGATTCACAGATCAAATGTAACTCCAAAAAGATTATAGAATTTTGTGGAGACAAATCAGGCTTAGCAACATACTAATTCAGTGAGTGGACAAAAGTATAATAGACAATAAATAGGCATATTTTGGATCCTATTAAGAGCAAAAAAATAGTGTTTGATTACTTGTAAATTATGTAGCATGGCAGAATATTGGATATTTTGCCAGCCAAGGATAAAATACAGAAATTAATTAAGCTGCTATAAAATATAAGATATCCTACCCACTCTCTTCAAAAAGTCCCTCTCTTCTTTAAAATAAATATTATACAGCATTTTAAAATAGATGACATATTAAAGCAAAGAGCACAAGAGAGACAGTTAGAATTATTATCTGGATTATTTTCAATGCCATTCTAAAACTATTTTTTTTATTGGAACCTTTTTTTCTCCAAAACACAAAATATTAATTACAAAGAAAAATTTCTTGCTTCTGGGTGAAGAAAGGGGGAGAACATTATCATCTAGAAACTGACTTTACAATTTTTTCAGAAATTTATATCCCAATGTATTATATAGATAGGATCACTTAGCACAAAAGTGCAGAGAAAAATATAAACTTTAAATTCAATAAATATTATTTAATTGCAAATTAAATAAGTTATTAAGATTTATAGAGATATTTTTTCTGGTTTTCTTGAGAATAATGGATAATGAAAAAATGAAAGCTCACTGTAAAATTAATTCTACTAACTTTATTCCAAAAGTAAGCATAAATATAATCTCTCAAAATATGCCAATGTTTTACTACTCTTATAGAACTTTAGCAGTCAGGCCAAGGCAAGCACTATTAGAAGCTGTAGCTATGGCCATGATACTCTAAACAAGGGAGAAATTAATTCAAGGCATTTTCTCCTCACTATAAACCTGATGTACCCATCACACAAGTCTTGAGGTTGAATTGGTGCACAGTGTTCTTAGAAATTTACCATGATGATCACAATGGCAAGACCTGTGAAGTGTATTTGGGTTTGTTGGTACTTTGCTAGTTTCTCCTTTTTCAGAAGCACATGTAGCTCCTTTACATTTATACTGAAGTAGAAAAATATTTTTCTAGCAATCAGGCTCCTCTAGTTAATATAACCATATTTAAATGTATATAATATATGATTATTTTTTAATAAATACATTTAAATACAGTAATAAAATCCATTTGCTTTCAAAGAGTTCTCAGGGTTAGGCTGATTTGCTTTGTGTCCACTTATTTTCTATCTTTATTCTACTACCAGGTGATATTTTCTATTCAAAACATTTCCTGAGATATCTAAAAATATTAAACCATTTTTCCAAAGGACATGGATGACTGGACATGGTCTTCAATGTTTGCTTGTCAAAAGTATATCTGAAAGACAGTATGATATAATGTGTGCAGTGAGAAGTAAGAGAGAAAGGTACAGTTGCTTGGACTGGAAAATAATCTATCAGATGGATGGGTAAAGTGCCCTAAGAGTCATAGAGCCCTCTCATTTTCAGACTCGGATGTCTTAATTAGCAGGACTTGCCCTTTTAAAGACATCTGCCTGGCAAGAAAGAGCTTCCCCAGTCTTTGCTTTGCATAATAATCTGAGCACTCAAAGACAAGGTGGGAGAAGTGAGTACTTGACTTCTCCCCCAACTCGAACGAATTCAGAGCCACATCTCCAGTTTCTCAGGAGAGTGGCCTAAATAACTGAAGGAAAACACAAAGGCACAAAAATAAGAAAAAAGACTCAGAACTGAACCTTAACAGCTCTGAGCTTATTCTGAGAAGGAGAAACCTAGGTTACACAGCTCAATCCCATGACCATATTTTTTATGTTTTTAGCAACAATTACCATATATAAAATGCAGCAGATGCACTCTGACCTCTGACTAAACTGTTGGCTCCAGCATTCGTCATCTTTCTGTTTCTGAATGAAAGCTGCTAAAGCTGCCTCATCTTGTGTTTAATTAAGTGCTGCTCTTACTTACAAGCCCAAAACTGAAAGGCACAGTGAGGTATCTCCTGTTAGGTATCTCCAGGCCCTAGCACATATTTAGGTATGAGGATTTAGCAGTCTGGTGCTGACATATGTAGGCAGCAAAAGCTCATAGCTTGGGAAATATGAATCACAAAATTTTGGCTATGGGTATATCAGCCTTATAGCCTTGCAAACCTAAATGTTCTTTCTCTTCCTTGTATGCCCAGGTTTTTCATGCTGACAAAAGTCCATGTTGTCTGAGTTTGGAAACCAGTGGAATCTTCCAGTCACACCTCTAAGTGATTGCCAGTTATACCGTGAGCACAGTCACTGCACTGACATGCCATACTTACTAAAAGATGGCCCATACTGGGGCTGAACAGTAAATTACAAGGTTTGCTCATGGCTTTAAAAGGCTTTAACACCTTCTATTTTTCAGCAATCACCAGCTATGCAAATGCACTATGCCATTAAAAAGTATGAGTGATTGCTGAATAGCACTGCAAATGATATTAGAAACAATCTGACATCAGTACTACCTCTCATTTATTGCATCTCAAAAAAAAAAGTAACAACTATTGTGACATATATAGGTGGGTCTTCCAACAAGAAACAATGAATCTCATTTTTTGCTAGAGGCGAATCACAGAGAAAAATAAAGGTGAAGTCAAAACAGCAAAATTATTCCAGTGGAGTCACTGAAAACTCTGGAGCTGGTATTATGTTTAAAATTTGCAGATACTCTTTTTCACACCTCAGTTGCTGTATATAATTCCCAAATTAAGCATCATCATCCATGAAAGGATCACAGATTTTTCTTTTAATTACTTTGCTAAATATTTACAAGTTTCTCTTTAATAGAAAGATCTTATTTTTGCTGAGTTCTTACACCCTGATTTAGAGAATTCTAATTAAACAGCAAGTCCTTCAAAACCAACAGATTCACTGCCTGAATCCGTGATATAAAGGCTTGCTCTGGTAATACATGTATCAGATGTATCTCAACTATTGCTGTCAAAGCTCTGTGTCCTTGGCAAGGAATGAGCTGAGCTGGAGCTGGGACTGACTGTGGGCACTGGCAGAGCAAAATGAGTTTGGGAAGCATGAAGGTCAGAAGCTGAGGGAGTGGGGTGAGAGAGCCCATTAAAAATGCAGAAGGCCTGGAGAGAGGCAAACTCATGTGAAAAGGGCCAGTTTTGATAAGTCTTTTACACTTGAGGCCGACCAAAGCCTTATTGAGAGACAAAAGTGGATCCCATCCTTTGCCACTATCTCTTTAACTTACAACCAGGAGACATCTGAATTATCCCACACCACAGCATTGATAAACACTAGCACTTGGTCATTTAAAAGATGAAAGAGTGGAAAAAGAATGTTGAACTGCATGAAAAGACAATGGAGAAAAACTGTCTCTAATTTAAAAATGCCACAAATAAGAATTTTTTTTTTCTTTTACACTCCTTATCTCTCTAGCTCACACCTTCTTTCCAATCTCTTTCAGAAATAGCTCTATGAATAGCCCTTAGAACAGGCTGCAAGTGCTTAGAAACAGGAACTACCACTTGATTCCTTGCCTCACAGGGCATGACAAATATGAGGTCCCTGCATCACTCCCCCATTACTTTTGTGCCAGATTTTCAACAGCTCCATGCTTGAGCTTCAGTTTCAACCAAACAGAGAAAGACAGATGATGCTAAAATTTCTATGTATTAAATAATAACAAACATATGAAAAAGTTGCCATGATTATCAAAACACATTTATTTCTTTCAGATAGGAGAGAATGTAATTCAGTCACTGACTTTATGTGACCTTGACTGCAGTACCTGCCTTTTTGCAGAACAACTTAAATGTATGTCAACTATAACAGGATAACTTTTCATATAAGAATATAAACAGATATTATTACTTACACCTTAAGATAAGCAAGCATGTATGGAAGAGGGAAAGTTGATGCTTAGTTAGGGAGGATGAACTGATTATTACTTAGGGAGGATGAACTGATTATTACTGGCATGTAAACTAGATATGCAACAGCCAAAAGATTGCTTATTTTCTTACTGATTATAGTTTGCATTGATCTTATGTGTATCTCAGCTCCTTATATAAAAATGCTCTGTGAGTTTTGAGCTTATAAAATAAAACCATAACAATAGCTATGATTAATATTTTCACTGCTGTTGCCACAGACGGATCTGTCTGCCATATACTAATTATATATTATATACATGTAATATTATATAACCTAATTTACAGGCCATTAAATTCACCTTCATTTGACCTGCCTGATTCTGTTTGGCAACCTTTATGTCTGACTTGCTCATCCCCTAAAGCACAGCTGCAGAAAAAACACTAGTGCTGGATGGCAAAGACTGTGGCACTCTCTCCTGCAGCGCTCTCTCTCCCACAGATGTGCTTCCATCCATGCAGAGATGCAGCAGAGAGAGTACACAAAAAGCATGCCAAAGCATGGTATTTTCCCCAGGCACAGTGATAGCACATGGTAGTGGCTGTTTTTGGAATTTGGTGCTTAGGAAAAATGGGACTGATGCATGTACTGGCAATTTTCTGTGACTGAACTTACACATTTGGGAAGGATTCTACAGATGTTTTCAGAGCTTCAAATACCTAACTTTATCAGGCATGGGTAAGATTATGTATTTGCACACACATCTAAGAGAGAGAGGACAAATAAGCAAATACAAATGCCCATTTTTCTAAGTTATTTGACTATTTCCAAAGTTAACATGTTTTCACCTGGCTTCTTTTCCTATGGTGATCCTCAAATAGCATGAAGTGTTCATGATGTCCATACCTTTCTGGCTCCAATTAGCTACACAGAAGAATAATGTCTCACTGCTGGTGGGTAGGCTAAAAGAGGTGATTATACTAACACTGATCATCTCTTAGATTTATCTAGTTTATCAATACTAAGGCAGAATGTGCCTAGGACATAACCATCACACCAATTTTCTGACTGCACTCAACACCAGCACAGAGAACAAAGACACTTTGATCAGTGTGATAATGCAGTGCAGGTCACTCTACTCTCTACCAGGCTTGCTTAATTTACCCTAAAAACTTAGTCTTTCACCAAGAATACACCATGGGTCAGAAGGAAAAACAGCTATCTGCTCAAATATTGTGTTCATGTCATATACTCATAACTCTTGCACATTCAGTCTTGACAAGTCTGATTTGCAGTTATATATATTGAGCTGATAAAGTGTTCCCAGCAATCAAGAGTTAAAGAAAAGTGTGTTTGAAACAAAAATATTGAGAATAGGGCTTATTTCTTCATAGGATCATCATTTGACAAAAAAGGTTCAGGGTTGAATCAGCCAGCATTAGTCCTATATGGCACAACATCGACCCTGGTTTTGATTTTGCTGAGAATTTTGTTTCCCATTGAGATCATCAGTGGGAAAATGGTTAACCTATTAAAATTACAATGCAGTATCAGCTGAAGAAAAGTTTGTCCTCTATCCCACTGTGAATGTAGCTGTGCAATAATAGTAACATCTATTTCCAATGTCTGGATAGCTTGTCCCTCTGCATGTAGGAGACCATTATCCTGCGACTGTGTTCTGTTCTGCTGATATAATCTCTTAAATAAAGCTTTGCTGTTTACTTTCCTTAATTGAAGTACAATGGAAAAGACATGGCCTTTAAGAAACTTCACTTTAGTCACTGCCTTGGACCTTTGAAGGTGTTTCAAGTTGTCTTTCAGTGTACTTCAAAACATCCTTGATAAAAGAATGCATGTGGAGGTGAAATGGGAATTTTGCTGGCAATTATATTTTATGCAGAGTTGTAAAACGTTTACTTAGCTGCCATTCTTCTGCCAACTTTCCCACCCCAGTTTTGATCCTCTCACTGCTCTGCTAAGTGATCAAATCCTATAAACTATTTTTGTTGCAGGTGTTATTTTGTCCCTTTTTGGAGCTGAACATTTCTTTCAACAGACCAACCAAATTTGTGTTGTTTTGGGGTTTTTTTGGGGGGGTTAAACCTTTCTGGGTTAAAATAATCAGAAACTCTTTTTAACATATTTATAATTTGCTAGTCCTAAAGAGAACCCCCAAACAATGAAGATGAGCCTTGCATAGACAGATGTGGGAACGTAGAGATTTGATAATGGCAGATATTTTTCTTTTAACCTGGACCTGGGTAATATGAATTTAACACTCCTCTGCACCCAGGCGGGGAAAAAAATTAGAAAACAATTGTAGTACAATCTAAAGCAGAAATTTCTAGCAACAACAACTAGCACATGGCTACAAAATTATCTATTAAATGTGTATGCAAACTGCACAAGAAGAATGGGAAGTGAGAAGACACTCACTGGTAAGAAAATGCTGGGAAGTAGGGCCAAAATCCCTGTGAGCTTCATGCAGTTGCTTGATGCGCTCATCAACGGCCACCTGTTAAGAGAGGAGAAAAAATGACTTTTCTAGACATGAAACAAAGAGCAATTGTAGCCAGATCACTTTTTAAATTAGTGAACATTCAGTTTAAAATTAAGCCGTTTCCTGCAACAATTGTTATCCTTCAGGGTCTTCAGATGAGGTTAAATGTGTCACCGGAGAAAAAGAAGATAAAAAAAAGAGTTGGCTTGTTTTTTTTTCCTGTTGTGTCCCCCATCTTAACTGCTGCTAGAAGAAGCTGAAAATGAAAAGGCTGATAAACAAAGGTAGAGCAAATTGGCCTGACTTTATGTACCTGAAAAGAGTATGACTGCTGCTTGCCAATATTGAAGTCAGAACACCCATCTGTTAATACTTTTCCGAAACTGCTTCTAAAGTACTTTTGAAAGTACAATATTATAAATCAGCACATGAAAAGTAATCTCTTTTAAAGTGGACAAGATAACCATATGTTAACCAAGTGCTGAAATGAGGTTAACCAAAAGAGAGCAGCTGGTATAGACATTTTTTTATCCTTTTAATCACTCAAATCACAGCCCCTCAACCCTTTCCTCAGAATGGACCTTTGAAGAACATGCTCCTAATGTTTTGTTGGGTTGGTGTACTGCATGAAAACAGAGACAACAGTTTAGGACTGGTTTTATCTTTACCCTTGAAAATCTCAGTGGAGTATTGAGCTAGCAACCAAAAAGTGGGTGGTTACAATGAGATTCCCTGGTGTGTGAGTGACATCTGCCTGAATGATGTTCCTGAAGAATGTAAATAAATTAGACCTAAGAATGGGATTAGATAAAACAAGGAAAAAATACTTGAAAGTAATGATAGAATATTTTTGAAATTTAATTTAAAAAAAAGTAACTGATAGGAAGCAGGTTCACTTAAATATTGCCTGTAAGAGAAAAGTATTCCATCAACACTGGCAAAGCAGAAGGTGAGTGTATTTTTATTGCCCTAATTTTGATATACATAACAAACAAATAGGTTGTACAAGTAAAAAGCAATCCACCTTTTAAAACTTCCAGGGAATTCTTTTGAGTTGGTGGTAGGAGGGAAGAACTGTATGGTAGCTGAGCATGATACAGTCAGGAAAAAAAATGATAGAATTAATGAGCTATTTGGTATGACTGTGTGTGTTTGCCAGATAACCCCTAGACCTCAAAACCTTGTTTAACTAAGTAATAGCAATTTATTGCCAAGACATGATTTATTTGCTTACAATTTTAAAACTAATACTCTAAGCAAAAATGCCCGTTTGCTTTCTCTCCTCAAACCATTTTTCAGGTGTTTTTCCTGCAGCTTTCTTCATTTCTACGCCATCTTTTCTGGCTTCCCACTGAACTGCATGGACAGATGTTTCTGTTAAGCAATGCTTCATGCCAGGGACTGACTTTGAGCTTGAGTTCACACCAAATTCACTGCACAGACACAAGCTAGGAAAATCTGTAAGTGCATAGAAAACCATGAAAGGGCTGCTTCTGGTCCTCAGTAAAATACGTTAAGCAGAGAATCATTAACTAATGTGCTATTATTTTTAACCAAGAAATGACCTTTCAATGAAAACTAGAAAGATAATCTTAAACATACCTAAACATATGCAAATAAAAACCACTGGAATAATGTAATGAAAACATATCTACTCTTTAGAATTGTCTTAAAATTACCTCATAAAATATTTATTTTGTCATTAGGAAATATTGGTTAATAAAGAAATATATGGCTCTTCCTTCACATTAGTACATACATTTCATTAAGTCAACCAGGATGGAAAAAGTACTTGCTGGCATGAAGAATCCCTAAAGAGAATGAGAACTTTACAAGCACACAGTGGGGAGCAGTGTTTCATAAAGGAAAATTCCAACAGCCAAATAGTAGTCAGAAAAGAGCATGGGAACCCTTTAGTACACATGACAACTGCCAGCACACAGCCTAGGCAACTTCTCTAAGTGTGCTAAAAATGAAATATGGGTGACCTTTAAACTGCACAAAATTATTAACCTGAAGATTTTTAGCTATGTACATCAGCAAAATAAAATACCTTTCACACTTCAGGGTAAACTTTCCAACTGAACAACTTTGGATGTGGGCCAGGAAATACCTCTTTCTAGAGGCAGATTTGTTCAATAGAGAGAAGAAGAAAACTCTGGGAAATCTTGAGTATTTTCCAGGAAATATCACCTGAGAGTACAAAACGTTTTTCCTCTTGGCTGCCAGGATCTACAACGTTCTGATGCATTGGCATGTTACATTTTAGGTAAAAGGCAGTAAAAGATGAACTCTCTGTTGGTGGTAGAGCAAGGAATACCACTGCAGACAGTTTCTATTCATTTTATCAGAACTAACACAAATGGTAAAATAGCAGAATTTGAACCCACTATAATTCAGATAACGGTGTCCAAAAAATAGCCACTGAAACAATCCTTACTTAAACTTACAGGAGAATGTGTCTCTAATCCAATAAAATCAGAGTTGGACTTGACTTTGTGATTTATACACCAACAATCCGGAGAAGGAGATTCTATACATATAAGTCTTCATAAATGTTTCATAATTCTTGAAAAAAATTCTCACTGTCATCTAAAAGTGTTTCTTATTTTTCATAAACAAGTTACAGACAATTCCCAAATTTTAATTTTTTTCTTGTTCTTGTTTTTTCTTCAAATCAAGCTAAATAGGGTCTTCCAAAATGAGCACAAACAGTATCTCTTGTATTTTTCGTGTGCTATGCTCTGAACCAAGAGCAGTTAGAACAAAATGTTGTGAACAACTGGAGCCTTGTGGGAAGAAAGCTGCAAAATTTTCAAGCACATTCAAGCATTAATTTTCTTTGCCTTAAAGGGAAGAAAAAAAATATGTATTGTTAATGAAGGAAAAAAATCTCTTCTGATTTCAATAGTGTTGGCTTAGCCATGCAAAAAGTACTACTTTAAAGGTACTATTAACCAGAATGTAACGTGCAGGATCACAGAATGGATAAAGCTGGAAGGGACCACAGTGGTCATCTGGTCCCATCTCCATGGGATGGGACTGTGGATTTCATTAAGGTACACTTTAGGTAAAATACACAGTATTCCTCTACAAAAAATGTTACTAATTAATAGATGCATGGATTTCTAAAAAGTCAGCTATTGCTTTATCATGATATATGATTTAAACAAAATATTGTTATATCTAATTTTTACTTAAAAGCAAACATCAGAATTTTCTGTAATTGGGATACTTGAACTGTTATTTTTCTTCACTGGGCATACATGCTTGAAAAGACATACATTTCCATTATTTATTTAATCCAATGTTTTACATAACATTTATTTTCTTTCGATCATAACAAATGAAAGAACAGTGCAGTAAATACACTCGAGGCTGAAGATGTAGTATTAAAATCCTAAACTGATTTTAGGGGATATTGACATGGTATTGAAACAGCTTCTGCTAAAATAATTATCAAAAAAAAAAAAAAAATTCAAGTCCTTCTCCTTTAAAGACTCTGAAAATGTTTGATTAAACAAATTCTGTTTCCCATCACTTGGATGCAGCCATGTGAACTGAATCTCTAATCAGGATCAGAAAAACAAATTACAACAATAACAAAAGCAAAGCTCTGACATGCACTTAGGAATATTTTCTAAGTGCTTTACTTAAAGTGGGGCTCAACTTTGACAACATTTTTATAACAGCTCCATTGCAGTCAGAATAAGGATTTGATGGATTTAACTTGGGTCTTGCTACTAAATTCAGTGGGGAGGAGGGTTGTCTTTTTTTTTCATTTTTTGAGGTTTAACTGAGAATATTTTTATGACATATAAAAGTGTCCTTTTGTGTTCATGTCCACACTGCAAAGCAGGCCTAGATCAAGAAGGAAATATGGGCTGTTTATTTCTCAGTATTTTCCATGTTCTCAAAAAACACCCAACAGCAGCTGTCCAGGAGTGCTGGAGCTGCTGAACTACTCCAAGGTGTGCTGGGGAGGGAGGCACACACATCATGCTACTGAAGTTGTGCCTGCAATCAAGGAGTGGCCTCAGAGCTGTAAAAATGGTCTCTGTCAATCTTGTCCTCTTGGATCTACCAACGCTACAGAGACATAAGAGCCTTGGTCTAACTGTGGTTAGACCTGCCACAGTCTTGCCCATAGCTTTGATTTTCAAGTGAACAAGTTCAGTGGAGGAAATTTCGTCCCAGGTGCTTATCTGAGCTCTGATTGCCAGCTGAACTACTCTGCAGTGAGCGGCTGCATGAGCCAAGGTGACTGCTTGGGTGCCTCTGTGCTCAGCACTCCCAGAGAATTCACATTCACTGACCTTGGTAAGGAATTAAAAAATTTAAATCAAAAAAAATTACGTGAAGGTGTGCGAGTAGCAATTTTTACTACTTATTAACACGAAACAGCAGAAATGATATCACTAGTTTAAAATTAAAGTGCTAAATGTAAAGAGTTAAAACAACTGTTGAATAGCTGGGATTCTGAGGAAAACTGGCAAGAAAAGAGGGAAAGAATAGAAGATTCTCATCTAAACAGCTATATTTAGTGCAGCAGCAAAAAGACACACAATCTCCTTCTTCTTTTTTTGTCAAAATTTGCTTCACCAAAAGCTGTTCTCACAAAAAGAGAAGGGCAATTTTCTGTATCAATCAGCATGCATATACACAATACTTATTAAAATAACACTCCTTTAATTTCCCCACCATATTCATAGCATTTCCACAGCCTCCTGACCTTGACTCTGAGCACAGCCAATTTGACTGCATATCAAAGGAAACCGGCTTCTACAAGACCCTCTTTAATGTTGCCCAGCAATTCTCCTCCCAAGAGCTGAAAAGCTTCTTTCTTTGCTCTCACTGACTCAGAGCTGTCAAAGCAGTGCGAGGCTGTTCTTCACAAATCAATAAACAGGAAGATCAGATCTGCTCTGCCTCTAATAGCTCCTGCATTCAGTCACTCGCTGCTCCTTGTACATTAGGCGATAAGGATGGATTTAAATAAGCACACTTTGTGCTGTTAATGAGGAACAGCAGGGGGGGAAAGGCAATTGATAGCCATTGTTCCCAGCTGCTGAAGTTCAGGTTTAAGTCTTGACATTTACTGAGTTGAAAAAACGGCTAAGGACAATTAGTTTTCTGGTGAAAAGTTCAGTGTTCTGAAATATTTTGGGAGCGTAAAAATGTGCTTATTTTCCACGTTAAAGAAAAAAATAGATAAGTACAATGCTATTTGCATGCATTTACAGCTGTTACAAAGACTAAATTCAAGATTCTGGGTCATGGTGGGACAGGATACTTCAGCAGATTGAAATCTGAGTGACTTCATGCAATTCCCTTTTCAGTAAAAAAAACCCCAAAACATAAGAAATAGTATAATATATGTATTGTACTTTGACTGCTTTTTTATATTTTCAAATGAAATAAGAATAAAATGTAATATAAATTCAGGAAACATCTTAAAGCTTGGGGCACAGAGCCTTAGAAAACAGTAAAAAAAGGAATGATATTGAATTAATATGTCTACTGTGAATAAGCAGCTATCACTTCTTAGGCTTTTGTTTTATAATCCTAAATCTGTGCACTTTGGCCTTTGTGTATCTCTATGCCTGAGGAGTGAAAGTTAGGTCTTAAATTTTAAATAACAAAAACATCCAGATTTGGAGAGAATAAAACAGTTGTAAACAATGCGAAATCTTAAGAACAAACATTTAGGAAACAATTGTCTTAGAAAATGTTACTTGTTTTGGATAAAAGATATTGTCTCAGGGAGGCCTCTCATTTGATATCCCCATAGATATGCCTGATCCCATAGAAGCCATCATACAAGCTGGTGGAGGTTCTGCAAGGCCTTTCACGTCACTGCCTGCTCCTCATTTCTATTCATGCACTTTTATTGGATATCAAATATTTTATGAAACTGGTATGAGCTGAGCATGGGCTCAGCCTTTCAAAAGTAATAGAAACTGCTATGCTGCTCTCCATTCTGGAGCATTTCTTAACACAAACTTTCAAATTCTTCATTGTCCAACCACATTGATTCTTTTTTAATATTGCTTTTTGTATGCAATTTAATCAATATCAACTATTTTTTCTGTCAGATTCTTTGCTGTATTCCTTTTATAGTATACCAATAAACTAATTTTACAAACATTGATATTTAGCAACTATTTTTCTCAGAAAGCAGCATTACACCAATTAAAAAGTTTTCAATTTACAATTTACATTAGCTTCAAATTCAAATAAATAAATACCCATAGACACCCTGTAGCAGATTCCAGTCCAGGTGGGCTGTGGCTTGCCTAACCACATCTCTATACTCTTGGACAGTGCTTCTATATTCCTCCCAGTTTGTCTGTCCAAGCTTCCTCTTTCTGTGAAGTCCCTCTTTATGTTTGAGTTTCTCAAGGAGCTCCTTGTTCATGCACACAGGGTTCTTGGCACTCTTGCTGTTCAGGATGGACCAGATTTGAGCTTTTAGAAAGTGATCCTTCCTTATCTGTGAGGTTTGAGCTTTTTAGAAAGTGATCCTTCGTTATCAATGAACTTTCTTGGACCTCTCTTGCTTCCAGGTGTTTATCCCATGGGATTCTTCCAAGCAGATCCCTGGAGAGGACACAGTCTGCTCTCCTGGAGTCCAGATTATGCTCTCTGGTCACTGCAGCCAGAAGTGCCTTTGGCTTTTACCTCCCCAGGGAGCCTCTCCTTTCTGAGTATGAGGTCCAGCAGAGAACTGTCTGCACTGGCTTCTCCATCAGATATGTCAGGAAGTTTCCCAGTAACTCACTGCAGTGCTTACAGCCTGCTGTGCTGTCTCTCCAGCAGATAATCAGGCTGCTCCCCCATGGATGCTGTTTCTCATTGCCTCTAAAAAACCTCAACCACTGGTTCTGCAGGGTTAGGTGGCCTGCAGCAGACACTCACTACAGTGTTACCTATACTGGTCTGCTCCTTAATCCCCAGCCACAAGCTCTCAAGGGTTCTTTCTCCAGCATCTCATTGCTAGTTTAAAGCTCTTCTGTATCTTCTATATGTCCCCATAAAATAAACTCCTTAGAGCTCTGACTGTGCAGACCTATGGATCCAGTGATTTCTCTTCTGCCTTCAGCAGAAAGCTGGAACTATATATACTCTTAGTTCGGAATTGGAAGCTGGGGAAAAGAGAAACTCAAATGTATAGGCTACCCTGAACCTCTGGTAGGCTATTGATCTTCAAATGAATCTAACTTTGATGCAGTTTGACATTTTCAAAGTCAGTGGGAGCTGGGTGCCTGCAACTAGGGAGAGAATGTGTCCTGTGGTAAGTAAAACTGTCTAGTGAGGAGCTCAGCAGGGCATATATTCTTCCTGAGATCAAATCTGACTTCTGAGATCAAGGCACCTGCATACCTTCATACTTTATGCTTTGAAATGTTTCCACATGTGTTTTTTATCTTTTTTTAAACAACCTTCTATCTATCCTTCAGGATTACTCAACATCCATGTAATTTTTAGGTGGTATATTGTGGTCATCTCTAGGTCCCACAACCAAAACACATATGGATCAGCTGCAGGGGAGCCTGAAGGAATTAACAGGAATGATGGTGCCGACAGCAGAGGGCTGAGTGAACAATTTTAATTAAAACTGTGGAACAGAAGTCTTAGGGAAGCAGGAAACAGAGACAAATCTGAAGTGAGTCCTCTATCTGCACTATGAATGTCAAAATTTCTGCTGTGCCAGTGACATTAAATTTTATTAAATTGTGCTAAAACACAGGGCATTTGGAGGGTTCTGGGTTATAAATTATAATAAGCATTATTCACAAGAAAAAAATGACGCTATGTGTTTTTCTAGTTATGTATGTTAAATAGCATAAGGATTTAGGAAAAGGCTAAACCATTAATTATGATTCTGTTGTTGCTGAAACATGAGTCCTTTTCGGCTCTAACCATCTACTGTTCCTACCCTAACAAGGTTGTTTGATAGATGTGTTTTTTCAGGCATTTTTTCTTCACTTTTGGGGCATGCACAGAAAATAACATTATGTGTAACACAGTTATATCTCCTTAACATGCAACCATAAATACATAAAAAAAAGCATTCCTGTGGCCTTTTTAATTTATTTTGCTTCTCAGTTATTTCTCATCACTATAATTTTTATACTTTTGAAATAGAACTGACTCCCTTTTTATTCTCTTTTAAAATATTTCTAAAAGATTTTTAAAAAGCTCTTTTTTGTACTTCATTTGAAAATGCTCTTTATTAATGTTTCGTAACCATCCCTAAGGTAAAGCCACACTCTTAACAAGATTTTATGGTTATTTTGATTTTCCTTTTCCCCGTTTCTTATTTTTTTCTCTCATTAAACTAATAAAAATAATAAATTAATGCTGCACTGAATATACCATTTGTTTCTGAAAGGTCAGGTAACATATACTGTTTTTGTCCCAAGGGAAATGGTTCTCTGGTGACTTAGGGAACTGTAAGTAGAATGTCACGCAAGGAATGTTTTATATCTGCCCCAGAACAAAATGCCTTTGTAATAATCCTGTATTGGTTGGGCACCACCAGTGAAGATTATTCTTTTATAGTTCAAGTTACATTCCCTCACTTTCATTGATCTTTCATTATATTAGTTTTATTGTTTCTTTCCCCCACATTTGTGAATTTCTAGTGCCATTACTAGCATTAGTTTTGGGAACAGTTGCTCATAAATGCAGGTAAGAATTCTCATACCATGAACCTGTATTTAATGCAGGTTACTTCTAAAAGAAACAGAGGCTTCCATGAGTATTGTCTTTATTCACCACTACCTTTAGCTGATTACCATTTCAAAGTTTTTTCTTTCACCACCTTCAGCTCCCTTCACTCATTTGCCCTCTGAATCTTCTGGGATTATCATCTCATTGGTATTCAAGACTTTGATGTTCAGTCCTGTCTTTTCCACCCTTTCCCCATTCTTGTCTTATTAATTTGTTGTTGAGCATCTTCATTCACTTTTATTATTTCGATCCACACTCCCAAACCCATGTCTCTACCCTAAATTTGGTGAAAATACATTTTTCATAAGTAGTAATAAACCTCTCAATTTTATCCAATTATGTTTATAAATAAGAGCTGAAGAATTGCTTAGGCTGTGCTGCTACATATGTAGTACCATGGAAAAACATATACGGGGAAGTCTGTGTGAATTTTGTTCATTCTAACTCAGTAGTTGTAAGGTGAGAGAGCTAAAAGCCTTTTCCTCAATCAGAAATGAAGAAAAATATGCATCTTCTGAGACAGTTTTGCTTCTACTAAGACATACACCTCAGAATAACCCTGTAAAGATATGTAGAAAGTGACTTTTATAGAGCTTAGTTTGCCTAAGTGAGTTTGCATGCCAAGGAGGAGGGCTTGGGAAGATGGAAGCATGGAGGAAGAGGGATACAGAAGGCTCAGGAGAAGTGGAAGGTAAGACAAATATATTCTTTACAGGGGTACACTCTAGAGTAATAATGTACAAAAAGGGTTCTACATGCAGCAGCTGTTTTTTTAGTCCTCTATCTCTTCTCTTCCACATTTTCTGCTCTCTCCTTCTGTTCCTCTTTGAGACTCACACCAATAATGATAAATCTGTTCACTCTAAGTAATCCTTGGTCCTAAAACTACCCCAAATACATCACATCACTAGTTTTCTTTTTAGCTGTGCAGGGTGAAACAAGTAGGACGATGACAGTCTGGACAGTTTTATTACAATGTGATCTATTCACATTATTTGTTTGTTTCATCCCTATTCTTACATCTGGAAATCTCTAGAGTATAATACTCTGCTTCAAGATGACTGAAACTACTTTGTCAATCAAGTGCTGACACGGCATGAAAAGAAAAGCTTCATTTCATGAGCTTATTGGCTGAATGGATTAAGCAAACTTTTATTTATTGTTCTTGTCCAATGAACCTTTCGAAAACAGAGTCTCAGTCTCAATGACTTCTGCAGAATGTTCCATACCTCAGCAGCTGCTCCAGCTTGGGAGCAACCACACAATCAGTGCTTGATGCTCCCTGTTATCTGGCACTTCTTTGAATACTGCTACAGCTCCTGATTTTGCACAAAAGCCTCTCTTTCTCCCTGGGGAAGACATGCATATGGCATGCTGAAAGATAATAAAATTACTTTAGGCAAATAACTGTTCAAATGGGAGCAATAGCTGATAGGATTGATATTGTGCTGATTGAAGATAATGGCAACACTCCTATAATAGTGTGATATGACTTGTGAGAGGAGCTGCCTTCATTCTGCAGCTGGCCAAAATCTCTGTATATATGCTTCTTAATCTGTGAGTAAATTCAATTGGCATGAAAGCAAAACCTGAGTTATATATAGCCCATACTGCTAAACCAAAATGTTAAAAAAGTCTAATTTAAGTTGGAAGATACAGTCTCTGATTTCCAGTTTCTTCTATTTGAGAGGAAAAGGTGCTTATAACAAACAAATCAATAAATAATGCTGAGCCACATTTTTACTGAGGATGTAGAATGGTACATGGTGAAGGTTAAAAGCTGTCCTAGCATGAAGGATCACAGTGTATGCATGCAAGCAAGAAAACCATCACTTCATGTGTGTCAAAAAACCCCATTATCATATATTGCACTTGGTAAGGGCCATAAATTTTGTTACAGTAATTCCAGTAATGTTACATTCAGTTTTCATCTTAAATCTGTTTTCATTAGCCCTTTCTTTGAAAAGCTGAATACCCTATTTACCACTGTCAATCTGAAAGGATCTCAGATGAAGCCAAAATCTGAAAATGGTTTTGCTCAACCCCCTGATCTACCCACATCACAGATTCATGTGAATCCATGAGCAGAGAGGGAGGGCTCTTCCTTCCCACTGGAACAAAGCTCCAAGGTGCAACCCTGCAGGACGGGGTGGAGTTAAAGCTAAGATTTTTAATTTCCAGGAAAACTGGGACTGGTCTGCACTGACCATTGCCATTTCAAATACTTCATATTGGTGCAAACATTAAACATACCTTTTTTGCATATCAGTTAGATAATAAACGGAACAAACCTACACATTTCGTAGTAGAGTTGTTCAAATATTTTATCACCTGCACAGCTTCAACCATGAGAAATAACATTTCACCTCCAGAAAATAAATCACATTCTGAAAAATGCTTTTGTTATTTATTATTGAATGCCATAAAAACCTCTCTTAAGTTTGCCAGCTTATTTTTACAGCTATCTGTTTTTTATAACTCCCTCCCACCCCAAATAAATAATTTATTTCTGTTTAGGCTTGTTTTGCTGCTCATGTTTCTAAGAGAATTGGGAAATTCTAAGAATAGAAAAGATCTTGTAGAATTTAGACAGTAAGAAGGATGGAGATCCTGAGATGAAGTGCCACTGAAGGGGAATGCAATTCAAGTTTGTGAAATGAGGAGTAAGAATAAGAGAGAAGCAAAGACAAGACTTCCTACTCAGACTGAAGCCAGACTCAAAACTGAACTTGCAGTATCTGTACAGCACCACCATATAATCCACTGACAGGCAGTTTAATTGGCAGTTACAAAACTTTAATTTACCAAGTCAGAAACCCTTTCTGAATGTCTAACTCACAAGCTATTTTATCCCTGTGGCAGTTTGACACATGGCCGTCAAGCTAGGTAAATAAAGGAACAAATTAGCATTCTCTTGAAAAAAATCTCTTTATGAAAGACTTAACTATGAAGGACAATCAAGAAAGGACTCCACAAGACTAAAAAAATAAAACCAACATGGTCTCATAACTCATAACACTTTAGAGTGATGTCCTTCAGTATTTCTATGAAAATGCCTTTAAAAAGCAGTGAAAGAGCACCTTAAAACCATATGTACACTTTAAGAAACAAGGATGGACTTGATTCCTTCAGTAAAACTGACACTGAATGCTAGAAGATCAGATGACATATTTTGATAAAAACATTCATTAATGCTTGAAATAATGATTGAAGTTTATTCTCAGGGGTTATAGAAGGTAAGAAACCCACCCCAGGCAACACCATCAGTGTATGACAGTGGCAGGTCCCTCCTGGAGCTGGCTGCCATTGGCTCTGTCAGACATGGGGGAAGCTTCAGGCAGCTTCTCACAGAAGTGCTGATTTCTCCTTGTCCTGATTTCGACCCATGAGCCATTTTAACACCCACTGAGCTTTCCCCTGTGAGGAGGGGACTGACAGAGCAGCTTTGGGGGGCAGCTGGCATCCAGCCAGGGTCAACCTACAGGAATACATCACGATGCCTAGGATTTCTAAAGAAATCTGAAGGCAGAAATAAATTTATGTAAGCTATCTGACAAATTGTGTAAAATAAAAATAATCAGATCATCTGTAAAAAGCAAATGAAATCATGTTTGTTCAATATACTATTTACTACAATGAATTTATACATTTGAATGAGATATACGGAGGAATTTCAATCTGCACTGAGTCTTGTGTAACTTTATTTAGAAAGGAATAATTTACAATCAGAAGTTTTCAAATGGAAAATACAAAGATTTGACTGGGACCTTTTGTGTTCACATTTACTTTTTTAACTTAATGAAAACACCATGGAATAAAACTGTGGATGTTGAATCATTTAACTTTGAAACCTTTCCATCCTAGTAGGTCAGCTGCTCTCTGTTCATTCTGGATCAATAATGTCAGTTCTTACTTTTAGTGATATGTAGATGAAACATGGATGTACATGGACGTTGGTCCATTTGTTTTACTCATTCTCTTTGCCTACTAATATAATTTAGTTACACTAACTTTTTAAAGTTAGTGCTTATTTAAATTTATCTCTTAAAGAAAAAGGTAAAACTCTTTGTAGGAAGATTTTTCCTTTTCCCTTGTCCTTCTATCATTAGAGCTCACTCCCCACAGATCCTCTTATGTCTTGTCTTTCCTACCCTGATAGTGTTTGCACAACTTCCATAGTCTTCCCTCACAGTCTCAGGAAAAAAACAAAACTCTTACCCAACCAAACCTAAGAGAGGAGGCATTATTTAGACAGTCTGTTCAGTCAGTAACTCCACTGTACAGCAAGATTCCTCTGAACAAACAAGTGCTTTGATTGCATACTGCTGGGACAGCAGAGCTGGCCTGCAGTCCTGTGTCTGTAACTGCTTCTGGCTGCAGGAGCCAGATTCCACTCTGATGATCTGGAATTACTTTTGACTGGTAATTTTTACCCTCTGCAGTTGCCAGCAGTGGCAGACAAGACGTTGTAAGGTAGCTACAAATCCCAAAGTGAGTTTCCAAACTACAGTTTGAGAAACCTGTAAAAGACCTGGAGAACTGACCAGGGTGCAGTGAGAAGAAAAAACTCAACTTTCCAAACTTGCAAGTATTTTAGAGAAAAACATCCACAGTGAAACTGGGGTTGCATTTGATTTTGAAATGTATGTCCTTTTAGACCATTCCATGGCATTTCCCCAAGGAAATACACTCTGTCAGTGTGTTTCTAGCTCAGCTGCCCATAGCATTACACTGCCTTATTATTTGGCATTTGTCTTGTACAAGAGAAAACAATCATGACAATCAGGCAGGAAAAAGGAGAGAAAAGCAACAGCTGAGAAACCAAGAGTACAGATCTTGTACTGTTAATGTTCATCATAAGAGAGAACAACTGGAAGGATCATCTAACTTGAGAGTGCAGAATTTGGTAAAGGAAAAATGCAACTTTCTGGGCTCATATGAGCAAAATGTACTAATTTCTTCATAGTTCAGATTCTTTTGAAAGACAAATTTGCAAAGCAATGCATATAACACTTAAAGAGATAAATCCTTTCTGCTGTGACTCCCAATACCAACAAGAAATTCCCCCACCTCCCATTTTGCTCCTCTTTCTCACCACTGCCAATACCCTATTGCATTCTGCTTGGGCTCCTGTTTTTTCCTTCATGCTATCACATTCAGCGTGTTTTAAGCTATTTAGAGTTTAAGAATTCTTTTTTTCTTGTCCTGCTTTCTGTGTTTTCTTCTTTTCTTAGCTAGCAGTCATCCCCCCATCCCTGGAAACATTCAAGGTCTGGCTAGTCAGGACTCTGGGCAGCTGGATCTAGTGAAAGATGTTCCTGCTCACTGCAGAGGGTCTGGAGGAAATGATTTTTAAAGAACCTTTCCAAATCAAATAATTCCATTATTCTATAGCCTGCACTGCCTCATAGCAAGGTTATCCCTCATATTCTTTAAAAAGTGTGACCAAAAATAAAGCTGAAAAAAAAGTTATTAGGATCTCTATTACGACAGCAATTTACAGGTTTGACCCTCTCAAAAATTTACTTTTCTGACCACTCCAGTTCACTTTTCTCTTCAAATAGAAAAATTGGTAATGTCTGTATTGATTCAAAATAAAAATCATGGTACCTTGTCTTTTTTCTTTTTTTCTTTGTGTTAATCTGAAATACTTCCCATGAAATGTGTAAATCCTTTAAAGTCTATACAGAGGGAGTTGTTGGATTTAAATTCATTTCACAGTTTTCTTTTTTCCCAGACAACCATCTGTGTGTCTGTTGTGATAGCCTAGTATACTCCAAGAATAAATTATATACCTGCTTCTCAGATCTCAAACATATTTTTATTTCCCTTGTTGTCAGGAAATCTGTTTTGAAATGTGAACATAAACATATGGGAAGGAGTATACAGATACAACAGCCTCTTTCCTTCCAAAATCATCCCAGAACTTAAATTACAACTATGCTTAGAAAACTTCACAAAAAATTATGATCTGTTTAAGTACAGAATAATATCTAAAAAGTACAAAATTAAAGTTTTGCTGTTTTTCCTTCAATAAGACCAGCAGAAACATCGTTCAAGTTAAGCCATTTTCTAATTAGCAAAAATCTGAATGACCTGATGACCTTTGGAGGACTTCTGGAATATACTGGATGGAATACCACACTTTTAAACAGGCAGGGAGTTTTTGTGATTGTTTTTTCATCTTACTGCATAAGTTTAAATATGTTAAGGAGGCACAAACAAATCCACTTCCGGAGAACTAATTCACTCCAGGACCAGCATTTTTGCTGTCTCTGATCCAGTGTAGGTTCAGGGGCATTGACAGTGCACTTTTACAGTACAGTCATGACTACCCATTAAGTTACAGAAGTTACAGAAGTGAGGTATATCCAGAGTGAAAATCATTCATGACTGCATTATAGTTCAAAACAGAATCAATAGCACTGGAAATGTGAGGACTGCTTTCAAAGATAAGTTAGGCTGACAAAAGATGTAATTTTATTATGGCCCTATTTTTTCCCTAGTCTTAGAAGTTTTAAATAAAACCTTGGACTTGTTCAAACATTGTTCCCTTGAGAAAATGCATTACTAATCTCAACTCCTACATCACCAAAACCATTTTGCCTGCCAGTTTTCTGTCACTTTTACAAGCTATTGAAATTGTTTAACAACAGAAGTGGGATTTTCTAATTAATTGGGAAACCATTCACCAACTCCTATACTACTGGCAGCTAACATTTCTTCCCTAATGGATTCATATTGCAGGATGCTAAAGTATTTACATTCAAAATGTTCTAGTCACAGTCTTTAGGAATTCTACCATTTATATCATAAATGCAGACTGAATGAGCCATTTGCAGGTTTCCTTTTGTTACCAGCATATATTAAATAGAGCATATTAGGAACAGTGGAAGTCATGCTCTAAAAGTTGCATTTCCCACACTATGAACTGGCATGAGACTGTAGAAATTTGTAAACCCAAAGAACATTACTGAGTAATCAGACCTGAATACTATTTAGTATTTTAAAGGGAAAGAAAAATGCACATCACAATACAGTGTAACTGAATACTTGCTCCATACTTGGTAGAAAAACAAAGTATTTTGACTTCAGCTGTGCTTCAGAGCTATAGAATAAGCTGCAGACTTGGTCCCTCTTTTGAATCCTGACTTTCCTAAGGTTTGACATTTAAGTTCTACAAATGTTAAACTGGGCATCTCTTTCTCTGCTCAAGAACTGGTGCTGTGGCTGAAATGTTCCTGCCCATGGAGGCCATTGAACAAAACACTGCCAAGAGAGCTGCAAGATGGACTTTATTAGAATAATTAATAATGAATTAGTTAGGATAAACCTTCTTGATGGAATGGTATAGAAGAAATATAGTCCCTGGAATCTGGCTGTAGAAGACACTATTTCTTTTATATTTTATATATATACACACACATATATACATGTTCTATACCAACCAGGCAATACAAAATATTAGAATGTGAACTCTTGGTTAGAGCAGACAGCCTTTAAAATAAGTGCATTAAATTTTAGGAGGGAGAATAATAGTCACCAATTTCTGGATTTGTGATTTTATGGCTCTAACAGGCTGCAGACATTACATCAGCTATCAAAGACACTACAACTGCAGCAACTGTCCCAGAAGCACCACCACCCATCTTATAAGTTGGCCAAGTGGGCTGAGATCATAAAGACGTTGTTCATTATTTCAGATGGGAAAAATGGCTCATGAATTCATAAACCTAACATCCTACCCAACTTACTGATTTATGTATTACTGTACGTCTTCATGGAAATTTACACTCTTACTGCTCATTTCACTGAACAAGTAAAGAATACATATAAATCAAACTTCACTTCAAGCAACCTGTTGTACCACAACAAAGCAGTACAAAATAAACTCAGAAAGAAAGGTACCTCAAAAAAACAAGCAAGTAGGATTGTGTGCTCTGTCTCAAATGTGTCACCTGACAGATATGACACAGGAAGGGCATGTAGTCCTCTTCTATTTTGTTGTACAGACTAGAGACAGCATATTACAGAAAAAAAAAATGAAGGAACTCTAATGAATCAGATGAGAAAAATCAATGAAAATATCCAGCTGTGCTAGAAGGACATAAAGTTACCATTTATGCAATTGATGCATGCAATGGGTGTTGGGAAGAAACAGTCTCCTTGGCAAAGTATCAGTGAAATTAATTTTTGAATTTTGAGGGAAATGTAGGGCAGTGGAAATAGTTTCAGGTCGAGGAAAGCAGATACTATTCGAAATTCAGAGTGCTGTCATTGAAAGACAGTGTGCATTTGGAAATGAAACATAAGTTGAAATTACTTCTAATTTTCATGTAATGTTTATTAGAACATATACATTTCTGCTTCAGGTCAATGCAGCCTTACTGTGAAAAGAAATGGTTAACCTTCTCTCATGACTTCATCTCACGAGAGAAGATGCACAGTACAAGGCTTTATTTAAAGAGAGGAGAGGAGAGGAGAGGAGAGGAGAGGAGAGGAGAGGAGAGGAGGAGGAGGGAGGAGGAGGAGAGGAGAGGAGAGGAGGAGGAGAGGAGAGGAGAGGGAGAGGAGAGGAGGAGGAGGGAGAGGAGGAGAGGAGAGGAGGAGGAGAGGAGAGGAGAGGAGAGGAGAGGAGGAGGAGAGGAGAGGAGAGGAGAGGAGGAGAGGAGAGGAGAGGAGAGGAGAGGAGAGGAGAGAGGAGGGAGAGGAGAGGAGAGAGGAGAGGAGAGAAGAGAAGAGAAGAGGAGAGAAGAGAAGAGAAGAGAAGAGAAGAGAAGAGAAGAGAAGAGAAGAGAAGAGAAGAGAAGAGAAGAGAAGAGAAGAGAAGAGAAGAGAAGAGAAGAGAAGAGAAGAGAAGAGAAGAGAAGAGAAGAGAAGAGAAGAGAAGAGAAGAGAAGAGAAGAGAAGAGAAGAGAAGAGAAGAGAAGAGAAGAGAAGAGAAGAGAAGAGAAGAGAAGAGAAGAGAAGAGAAGAGAAGAGAAGAGAAGAGAAGAGAAGAGAAGAGAAGAGAAGAGAAGAGAAGAGAATATATCTTCAACCACCACTTATAGGTTGAGTTTTCAGATGTCCAATCCTGTTTCAAAATCCATGAACCAGAATAAATATTTAGGAGAAAAAAAAACCCCTTTCTGCTATTTGCAAAAAGCCAGTAGAAATCTAGCAAAAACTTAAATACAGTTTGGGTTTTATTTTTAGTTATTATTATGATCTGTTATTTCAGATTCCCATACAGGAAGAGTTATAAATTGTAAAGACTATCCCAACAAATTTTCAATTAAATAACTAAATTAATGTAGAGAAATTTAATTAAAGCTGCACTGGTTTTTACAAATACAGTTAATTAAGGTGATATCTAAAATTAAATCTCACCCAAACTCCTTTTACATTGCTGCAGCTCATCAGATACAGATATAATTAAAATTCTAGAAGTTCACCTATGCATCTGAATACTCAAAAAAGAAAGAAAGAAAATCTGTGACCAAGACCTGCTGAAGGTTTGACAGGCTGCTGCTTTAATGGGATTTATACAGTCCTCAGAGTGGGAAGGCAGCACATGAAACCCCCTCAGAAACAAATCTAGGTTTTCAAATCTGCACAGAGTCTTTTTGTGTAGTGTAACAGGCCAAGAACCTTTGAAGATTTTCCACAAGTGGAGGGTAACAGATTGACATGGCCAGGAACCAGGGAGATAAACCCTGCTGACTTTAAATGTGCCTTCCATTGAAGTAAGCAGGAGCAGCACAGGTAAGGCACAGCATTTACTGCACTTATATCCAGCAGCAGATGTGGGCATCCTCTCAGAGGGAAAAATTGCTTTTTCATAACTGGAAAATCTCAGCTCTTCTGGTAGCCTGAATGATCTCCTTTCCTTTCTGGCTGGTTTTTTTCTTGCTCAGACCCAAACTGGTTTGTTTTATTGGTCAGTTAAATGCAGATCTATTTTCCAGGTGACAGTGGCTCAAAATCACCATGCTTGTTTTGTATAAAAGGGTAAACATTAAACATAAACATCTTAGGTGGTGGCTGATCCAGAGAATGAGATGTTCAGACAGCTGGGAGGTCTGTCAGTGCATTACTTAAGATCAGAGAGCAGCCTTTGAAGAGTTCTTTGGAGGAGGGGGGGAAATATTAACTGAAATTCAGTTCAAGATTATTATTTATTGCAAATAACAGTGATTTCTCTATTAAAACAGGCATATGCTTTAGCAAAACAAATGATGATTGAACCAGTGCAGGCAGCCAGAACTCAAACTGGGAGCTGCTCATTTCAGCAGCTCACTCTGAACGTGGCAGCAAGTGTGAGCACAGCAACACAGCACCCATGGGAGACCCATTGGCAGATCCTTTAGGAGTTCTGAGAGCATGCAAAAAGTAAAATTACCCTCTGGTGATAAAGGCACAAAGCTGAAACACACAAAAATGTGCCAGCATTTTCATGACAGGTATTTATTTTCTCTCTGCTAGCAAAAATATGCAGAGGATAAACACTGACCATATTTCTCATAATATGGCATGCATAAAATCCTCTCTTGGGAAAAACACAGATGGGAATCCCATGTCTAATGTCATGGAATTGAGGGTTTAGAATTTAACCCCCAACCTTTATCTGAAAAACTTAATTTAAGCAGGAAGATGATTCAAGGTCAAAAATTTATCTCCAACTTGTGGCACAGGAATCTCCCTAGATAAATAAGAAAATCACATGCAATTCTCTTCAAAATATAAATTCACATAGGTTTACAGACTTCCACAGGGTTTAAATTTAGCATCTGAAATACAAGATACAATTGTCATATCATTTTATGTAGAGTAAGAAAAAGGAAAAGAAAAAGCAACAAATATCCAGAGTATGATATTAATAAGATAAAATTTAAAAGGCCTATGTCTCCTTAGAGGAAAAAAAATCATTAACTTTTTCTTTTGTGTATCAAAAATGAATGTATTTCCTTTCTTGCATAATAAGATCTATGGAGAATCTTCACAAATAAAAAAGAGAATAAAAATCCACAGGAGCTTGGAAATTGAGCAACCAGTGATAATCTATCTTTCTGCAGGCACTTGAATCACCCTCTTACCTTGAGCTTGCAGCAGAACAGGACCCTGGCAAATTGCTATAATCTCCTTTAACCCTAATCACCATTTTAATCAAGAAAAAGGTGGGACAGCCTGGAATTTGGTACAGCAAGCAACTGTCATTCTATTTGCTAAATATAGAGTATGCAACTAAAAGGTTGAAATGGTTCAAACTTTTATTGTCTTCAGAATATTGCATTTCAGCATTAACAGTTGACAAGTAGAAGAAAATAAAATTATGAGGCTATCTGCTGTGAAGAGCTTTAGAGGTCTGCTGAGACTATGGCTGCATCTCTCACTAACTCTGATATTAAGAGATTCCTTGGGAAAGGAAACGGTTGTGATTAATACAATTGCCAGAAGTAAAAACCTACCTCACGTTACATTGCACTTTTCCTCTCTCTATCTCTTTAATTTCTTCTAGTTTCAGATTATAAATTTCCTAGCTGTGTTCTCTATTTATTTGTTTAATGATTTTCTTCCTAGCTTTTTCTTAATAAAGAGTGGTATGATTGTAGATGGTATGACAGACAAGGAGAAGCTTATATGAAGAGGAAAAAAGGAAGCTTCAAGGAAAAAAGAGCAATGAAAGAAACTAAAAAGTACATCAAGGAGATTGTAGGCAGGGGAAGATTAAAGGAAAATGCAGCAGACAACTGTGATTTTTAGCTATAAAGGATTCAGCAGCTGTCATTAAAAACTTGCAGCTCTGCTTGAGACATATTGATCACACTATTTCAATGTTTTCCATTCAACTTCCCTCTGTTTACTTCATATTATAGCAATAGTCACACTAATACTTATCTCAACCAACTATCTACTTTTTTTGAAGGAGAAAGACTGTCCTGTATTTCTCCCTCTTTTCTCTTTTCAGAAAGGGCTGCTGAACTTTCAGTGCTGTGCTCACCTTGTCACTAACACACAAACACCGAAATACTTTTCAAGTTACAGAGGAGGGCAGTTTTTACCTTTCTAAATGTATTCTTTATTTTTTTTTTAAATGAGTGCCATTTATACATACAACTCCTTTAATATTGTAGACACTTCCTGGAATAAGTATCCCTGTAGGGCTTGTAAAGATAACAGAGTATCTCTGTATTTAGACAATATTGGAGAGTTGTAACCAATCCTGGAAAAATTGTAGACCATCATTAGACAGCGGACAAATGGAGAAGATTTATTTCTAGGTTTCTAACACATTTTCCACACAATATTCTTGCAATGATATCCAAAAAAACATTTCTAAAAATGAATAAACTTATTTTGGTAAGTACTAGCACTGTCCTTATCTTCCACCTGAGTGTATCTTAAGCTTAACTTTTTAGTTATCTCACAGCTCTTAATCACATGGGTCTTTTTAAATACCTTGTAATCTAAAATATAAGTGTTAGAGAACAAAAATGCATGAAGTAGGATGATTCATGTCTGCCACATACCTCCTCTTGTAACACCCTTTGTAGAGGTGTCTTTTTTTTACATATTAAAACCAACCATATTAGTTTAAACCATAGAATTACATTAGATTTTGGGCAAAAGGGAGAATGGCAAAAAAGAGAAGAAAAGAGCACATTCATACTGTCCTTTGCTTTCAAACACAAAGCCAATACCTTCCAAAGGCTTTTCATTCCACACTGAGAAAAAAAAAGTCCCTTATATCATGTCTTCCCCTTTAGGTACATTAATGACATTTTTGTTCTGATGTGACTATTGTAAAAATCAAAATGCCTCAGCCTTAGGGGCTTTTTTCTTATTTTTTATAATACACTAAGCTCAACAAACCTTCATAAAAATAGAATACTCTTAATTATGAATAAATTAACTAAATTAGCAACATGAGATGGATATGAAATTAGAGGACTGTTAATTGAAACTGCAAACACAGCTGTATACAGCTTAGAGATGAATCACACCAGTAATGACACAGATGTTTATAAAATGTGATTATGTTTAGCAGGAGCATACTATTGAAACTCCCCAGCCTATTCTTATATTGTGTCATTGAAATGGTTTTTAAATCCATGAACACCAGGAATCAGAATCTCAGGGATGGCAAATTAGGCTCCCTGGATATGTGAATTAGTGTTGTCTGAATGTCAGCAATTTAATTCTCCAGCTTTCAAAGAATGCAGAAATGGAGCCAAAAACAAACATCTGCTAGTTATATTGTCATTCAGAAAAAAAATTAAAAATCTCTGGCAAGTTACAGCCTATCTGAATATGAGCAAGACAGTGAAGTACAGTATCTCTAAGTTGTGTGAATGTAATTAATATAACATGAGTGCTCAAGAAATCTACTTTGTTTACTGTGAATTCATCTTTTTGGGACTATTCCTCCAAAGTTCCAGAAGGATCAGGAACAAGTGATATCTCCTGTATAAAGATTTAAGAATTGATTAGCTTCCTAAAGACAGCAAATCAGACTTTTCATTCTTTCAACTTTTACCAATTTCCTAGGGTGTTCCTTGATAAATTGTACAATAAAGGTGTTGGATTTTTCTGGTAGAAAAAGACACAAATGTTGCTGCTGGTTCACCCGAGGATATCTGAGCTGAGCAGGCTCAGCAGGGATAGCAGTCAGCCCAGCTGGGAGGGATGGCAGAGCAGACAAAGCCTTGGGGGCTCAAGGTCCAACATTCTGCAGTGGTTGCTCTCATTTCACAGTGTTAGCACTGAGCACCCAGAGCAGCATGTAAAAGTTGCATTAAACAGTCTGTGATTTGTGTTTCTGCAACTGTCCACAGACCAACAGAAGCAGATTTTACAACATCAGTGGTAATCATGCTTTCAATTAACATAACAATGATAATACAAGATCATAGGTTTGTGTCCAGCACTGCAGTGTAGCTCACATCACAGACACTATTATCTGATTCAGGGGCCTTGGCCCATCTAAGGATAAATACTTATGAACACAAAACTTCATGAAGTAAAGGTTGTTTTTCTAGCCCTCTTTTCCTAGGGAATGGGACAGATCTTTGAACTATATAACTATTAGAACTACATTAAACTAAAAGTAAAAATTATCAGTAGAACTAAAACGTACACCAATTCAACACAAAGTCATTCAGCTAAATTTTATAATTGTAGTTCTGATCCATACATGAATGTTCACCTGAAAACACACAATTTCATGCACAAGATGGTTAAAATAATTGAAAAAGATTATATAGAGTGTCATTGGCAAAGCTGAAATAATGAGCATGACCTGGCACTGTTAAACAACACAGGCTTGTCCCACCAGCTGTGGGAACTACTGAGCACAGTCTAACGCTGTGGGGGCACAGTGGTGAGACAAAAAAGTGGTGATCATAAAATTGGATTTGCCTCTGTCTTTCTGAAACTTTATTTGATGGGAGCTGACCTCCTGTTCACTGGTGAAGAAAAAAGGATTAGATCCTGACTTTTTAAAAGAGGAAGCTTGCTCGATTTCTGCAACAGACCGTACTGGTCTGACAGTATTTCACAGGTCATTCACAGCTGAATAAAGTTATGGAGGCTTTATGAGAAAAATGTAACCCCTTTCTCATTAGAGGTAAACCTAGGCAGATTCAGGGATATATTGCAGGTAGCTATGACAACTGATATGCAACCCAAAATCAGTTTTCTGGTTGGCAAAAGTACAGACAAAATCAACTCAGGATTTGAAATGTGATGTTTTGAGATAAATAACTATAATGCTTGGATATACAAAAAAGCACAAAGCCATTTTATGGAAGACACAATCTTCTATTTCTTCATAACACCCCCAAAATCACTACAGTGAATCAGCACTCTATTATCAGCTATGTGTCAGCTAATTAATTAGGACAGAACTGATTGTTTTTACAGATGAAAGAGTCATAAATGAGGGTACTGGAAGGAAAGGACACAAAACACTTCAGGATGGTATGAGAAAACAGAGGAATGAAAGTGAAAACATCCAACAAAATGAATAAAGTACCTCCAGATGTAACCTTAGGAGTAGTTTTCTGGATTGATTTATGCTAATTAATTTTGGTTTAAAACAAACTGAATTGGGGTAGAGAAACAACTTTGAACATCTGAGAAAATGGAAGCAAAAAATGGTCTTCAACCTCCATACTTGAAGCTCCCCCTAAAAATGTCATACCCTAAAGAATTCATCTCCACAAACAGGAATTTGATGTTGATCTTTCCAAGTACAAAAAAAAAATAAAAAATGAATACTAATAAAACCTGAAATTGTAAGCTCTGGGTCAAGAATTGTAATTAATACTATGTTTGTTGTGTAACCAAGGGGTATATTCCTAAATGTTATTGAAGTATCAGTGTTTTATAAACTAACAACAAGCATGAGAATTGAACAGCTTAGATGAGCCACAGGATAAGCATTTTGAAATAACACATTCTGCCTGTGTTGTGCAGGGTGGATCCAAATTAGGAAGGACTTTATAGAAGATTTACAGGATTTGAGCCATTTTAATAATTAAGTGCCCTCCTCTACAGCAAACATACCATTACATCACTTCCATACTGCTCATAGTTTTCTATACAAGGATACAACATTCAGCTTTACTCAAACTGTGCTGAAAACTGCAGAGGCAACTTTAAAGAGCACCTTGTGAAAATATTTTTAAAATGACACACATTATCTTCCATAAAGGCTGGTTTCAAATCTGTGTCACAACTTAATGCCACTGACATTTTTAATATTTTAAACACTATTATTATCAGTATTTCTAAAACAGCAAAAGAATCCTACTTAGTCTCACTGAAGGAAAAAGTATAAAAAATATAGCACAAAATACAACCTAGCTTAAAGACTGCAAAAGCTTTCTGTAACCTGAAAGTAGATGGCCTGACATAAAACTATCTGCAGTGATATAACATATAATTGATATGTCAGAAAGACACAAAATGACTCAACAAAGAAATAAAAAAGGCTAACATTAACCTTCTGCACTGGAAATGTGCGTATTATTTCTTTTCCTTGGGCTTTTAATCACTTCAAATGAAGTTTCTTGTAAAAAGTATCACATCATTTCAGAAGAAGGGATTAGTGAAAATGGGGTGAAAGAGAAATATGTTTTGCCAGTTTTACATTCTCACTCTAAAAACCTTTAACAATACTTTGGCACTAGTACTTGGAATCTAAGGGGTTTTATATTGCTTTCAATCCAAGGGTATTCATTAAGGTTTCATTGAGTTACAAGCCTCTGAAAATCACATTAGAGAGCCTTTACTGGGCAGCTCTTAAATTCAGTGAATGCTCTATCCGAGACAAACGTGTTCCACATTCAAAGCAAACTTTGTGCATCTGCTCCAGCCTCGCCTCAAAGCTCTGAGCCTCTGAACTGGGCAGAGATGTGTGTCAGCAGCGTGCAGCCCCTCCAGGCTGTGCAGCAGGAGCACAAATGGCACAGACCCAGCAGCCCTGACCTGCCAGACCCTGCCCTGACCCACCTGTGCCCTCCTGTCCTCTCCTGTAGCTTCAGCCAAATCCAGCCTGCAGATTATGAGCTCTGACAGCTGATAACGTTTTGGGAGGGAAAAGGGCCTGGGGAATGGGAGCTAGGACTGGAGATTGATTTATAATTGCAAGGTTCATTTTTGTTTTGTCCTTGTTTGCTTTCACTAGTCTGACTGCTGCTAACCTTTTGCACTTCCCAGCTATTCCCCCTCACACATTCTTACCTTGAACAACTCTAATTTTTCATAATGAGCAGCCTAAGCATAGCTGATTTGAACTAGGTCACACCCCTAAAAGGTGTTGAAAAAAAATCAGGTCATATTCTTTCAATTTGTACAAGACCCCCAAGCTATCTGTGCAATTTTGGAATCCAAGATAAAATCTTCTAACTCTTGTGGTTACACCCCTGTATAGGACTAAAACTCAGAATCTTAATTCTTCAAATGTAACTTCCACACTCCTTGTCAAAGGGACTTCTACAGAAATTATTTCAAATAATGATTTTAAGATGATCAGGTATTAAAGATCATGAACAGGAAAGAATACAGTTTTGGTGGTGTGGGTAAATCAGTTAAAGAGCTAAGAACTGAATGATTTGGCTAAAACAACTTGACTAAAACCAAGCAGAACTAGTGGATGTTGGTTTCCATTGAATGTATTTTCAACAATATCATAACCTCAGTTTTGCTCAGTATCCTAAATATAGTCTGGTGTGAGTCATATGGATGTGTGCTGCCAAACATAATCTATAACTGCTGACAGGTGGAAGTAAATTGTTCAAGTCTTCCTTTATAAGGAAATGAGACTTACATATATCAACTAATATGCCCATTCTTTTCCTATCATTTATCCATCAAATAGATAAATGGGAGATCTTGCAGAATACATTGTATATGCAAAGGTTGTACAAGAGAGTGCTAAATTCAAGATGCACATGTAACATATTTTCTTACTTTTGGATAAATTTTAGGTGCTTTTCTTTTCACATATAAACAGCATAAGTCAACTTTTATAATCCCCTGCACTGAAATACATTTATGAGAAAGAAGAAAAAAAAAATTGAAAGAAATCTACAGATGCATATTGTAATGAGAATATAAAGTAGGGTAAGTTGCTATTTTTCTGCATGTTCTTCAAAACATCTTCATAGAGAACAAAATTTCAGAGTAAAGGAAGTGAAAAGAGGATAACAGAACTCTCAAAATGAATGCACCTTTTTTACAAAAAGTGATTAAAGCATTTGCAATTACCAGCAAAGTGAAATTCATCACACACATCATAAATTTAGTAAGGTTTTATTAGTTTTCCTGCTGTCATGTCTGTGGATGATAACCATTCCTGTTTATACACACTTTCACTGACTGCTTTAAAGATGCCACAATGAAGGTGTCTTCCTAATTTAGGAAGGAATATTTTCCAATTATTGACACAGGCTTCATTAGTAGAATTGAGTCTCAATCTGACAGTTGGCCTTCCTCCACTAACTTACAGAATTTCAAAAGAAAGATTTCTAAAGAACAAGTCACTGCAAAATGAATTCTATATGCATAATTTTGCAGAAAAACATTGAAAAAATCTGAGACTCAATCTAACAGAAATGAGGAAAAATACTTGGGTCTATGACTTCTGCAGCCCAATTAAACAAATAAGACACCATTACAAAGCTGTAACAATTGTGGTTTTGGCAGAAGTTCCTGTTCTCATGGAACATATAAACCAACATTTTAACTAAGTAGTCTGATGGGAAAACTCAACTTCCAAAAAGGATCAAAATCTCCCTCTGCTGGGAAGAGAAAGTCTTCAACTACAAAATAATTTCAAATTCCAAGGCTGAAAAACACCTTGATTTTAGTGGTGACTTAACTAGTGTAATTCTAACTGAACTAGAATTTTGGCTCCATATATTTAGAAAAATTTTCTCTCTTTTTTTTCAGCAACTAACAGATGACATATGTCAAAATATAGTTTAAAAAAGAGGAAAAAACAAGGAAATAGAAACAAATTAGTTATTAAAATTAATGAAATATCACAATGGAAAAGAGAAGCTGTTAAAGTAACAGAAAGGTATAATATACAAATATAAAGTATAAACATAAACATATAAAAATCTTACTGCCTTTTATATCAGCCATTCATTTAGACATGACATTCTCTGTCTCATAGAGGAAGAAACATCTTTCTTGCTACTGTTGCATCATCTGTCAATCTATCAACTTTAACCCCAGTTTACACTCATGGTTTAATAATAAATAACTCTACTTGTATTTTAAGATATAGAACAATTTAAGGCCAATATTCTGTTTAAGTATATGACTAGATCTTTCTTGTACGATGACCCTATGCACTATCAATTGGACAACTGAACTGTAAAGTAAGAGAGGCTTTTCTTTTTTTCTAAGAAAAATGATATGAGAGAATATCCTTCCTCACTTTCAAATTTTAATTCCATGGCTTAGACAGGAAGTTTATTTCCTGAAACCATTACTAATTACAATTTTAAAAAGTGAACTTGGTTCAATTCAACTGCAAGAGACCTGAAAAAGACATTTCTTTTATGTAGGTATTTTTGTTATTTCATTTTTGGCAGGATATTTTTTTGAAGAAGGCATGAAAGACAGAAGGTGAATTAAAATTAAAAAAACCTCCAAACCTAAAACCTGCTACAGTAGGTCACTGCTGATTTCAGCTTATTTCCTTGCCTTGGTGTCCAACCCCTATAAAAAGCAAGGTGTGAGCTGGGGACCTCTGCCCAGAATGCCTGTGACTTGGCAAGACTTTAGCTGCACAGTGACAATTTCACACTGATTTCAGGGAAGAGGGGATTTCCTTCTTGGCTTTTATATATTTTTTATATTAGTACCTCTGGAAATACAGATGGTAAGATTCATTTATATTTCTCACCACAGATTGAAAAAAATCAGCTAATATCTGTGAAGCACACGGAAGAAGCTGGTTTTTGAAATAATTAATTGCAGCAATACTTATTACAGTAGTGTGCATTATGCAGCTCAGTAAAGAGCCTGTCCTCAGCAGAATACAAACAAAATAATGATACTACTTCAGATAACAGCCTGCAGGGGTATAAAAGCCTGCTGGCTCTCCACAGCTCCTGCAAGCACAGAGTGCTCTTCAAGGGAACACAATAATAGTTTTGGTGGACCTTCCAACAAATGGCAGCATGTTTTTTGTACCACAACAATCTTCACATCCCCACATCCTGCAGAATCTTTGCTACTGGTGCAAAATGAGCTGAGGAGTTAGGAATGAAATTAGGGCTTATGCCTCTTGGCAATCATTATAGATATATGTATATAAAAATCATAGAATTATGGAAAAGTTTAGATTTAAAAAGACCTTGGGCTGATTTAGCTCTAGGTTTTTGATGTGCTCAAAGACAACAACCCACAAACTACCACCTTTCAAAGGTAAAAGCATTAGAGTATAATACCATAGGAAAATATCTTAATATACACATTTTTGGATGAAAGACAGTTCTTACTGTATTTTTCATCTTATTAAAGGCACTATTCTAAATAAAAGCAAAGAAAGTTTGATTTAAACAAAAAAAACCTTTCTTGATAACTGAAGGCTATGTTCTCTGTGGGTTACTTGCAAATTCTTTTACATGTCAGGAGCTTTGCCCTTTGACCACCATTACACCAACCAGATCTCTGACTAAGTGAGATATAACTCCCACCTATTTTAGGGGATTCTTGACTCCCTAAATGCCAACTGGATGTAAGCAAGGGTATGCAATACTCATTCTGCCCCAGGATGAGCTCATTGAATACCCTGTTTGAAGCACACATGAGAGCTTCTTGTGAAATTCATAACATCATAACGTTTCCAAGATGAAATCTTGGAAAGATTTCATCTCTTTTCATGCTTAAGAAAAATAAAAAAAAATAAGCAGCATATTTTCCTCAAAACTACTCTATTAAAGGCATGAAGCCACTCAAAGTCCACAGAAGATGACACAATTTTCAGTGACTGAGCTGAGTGCATCAGCTTTCATTAATGAAATGCACTCCACACAACACTTCAAAACCAGGACTGGTTGAGTCTTTGAGTGGTTGAGTGCTTTCTCCATATTTTTGTATACCAGTAATACTCCAGAGTATATTCACTAAAATTGAGCACAAACCAGGTTTATTGCAGAAATACAAATGAAGTTCTGAGAAGATTCTGGAGGGATACTTGATGTTATTCACTAACAGCACTAATCTCACTGTAGAACCACTGTGCAATACTGCAAATGACTGACTACAGTTGGCCTTATGATTATAAAGTGAATTTAGTATTAAATCTCTTTAAGATTTGGTTTAAGATTATATATTTCTCCTCTAATCTTATGTAAATTTCCAGTGTTAAATAAAGAAACAAGTGAGACATGATTATCACCTTTACAAAATGCTCTTCAACTTTCTCCTAGCACTAGAATTCTCTGTGTTTCAGATGTGATAAATTTTATGTCTTTATGCACTTTTCCCACACATAACCAAGGATGGGTATCCCTCTGGCAAGCAACAGCACAAAATTCTCTGTTTTATGATTTTCCTGCAGTGATATTTTCTAGGAAATGGGGGACATGGATAAGAAATACTTTCCCATAAGGAATATGGCAAGGGGAGAGAGATAGAGATCCAACCTTTGAGGAGGGAGAAAAAGAGAAGTAAACTAAGAAAAGAAACAAGGGGAGTACAGAAAAAAACCCAAAATAAAATAAGGGAAAGCAAGATGGGGAAAGACAGAGAAGAGTAAGGACACAGAAAGAATTGTTTTTTGAAAATAAGAATTAAGAGAAGCCTGAGAGAAAACACAAGCAGTGTAAAAGAAAGACATGTGAAAATTAAACTGAAATATACAGAAAAAATGATGAAAAGACTAAAGTATAAAGTCGATATTTTAGGTGACACTAGCATAACAAGTGCAATTAATAAATAAATTAAAAAACCACAAAACCACCAGAACGAAAAAGAAACATACTGGAAAACTAAAATCAGAAATAAACAGCAGGAGATACTTTAGAAGGAGAGTGGCTTTGCATAAAATAAAAACAATTTTCAATTTTGCTTTTCCGAATTACTGGCCAAAATTTCAGTTTTCCTATAAAGGGCATCATATCTAAATGGAGTGCTGGTCATATATAAAAAAGTCTAGCCCTAAGATGGAAAAATACATAACACTCTAAAAAGTGCCATTGGATGTGAGTGTCCAGCAGATCTTGCATGTAGAGTAGTTGGTCTAAATAATTGTATATTGTTGCAATTGATCTATTCCAGTCTATGCTATTTTATTCCTTTCTAACAAAAATGAGCTCTGCATCTCAATACATTTCAAGCTTTGGTCTCTTTTAAGAAGAAAAAATTTATTATAGGAACAGATGGATCTTTTTTCTTTTCCAAGGGTCACAACTTGGCCTTTAGTATATCATAATCTTCCAAAGTTACTTATGGCTTTTCCCCTCAGGATGTGGTTAAAGATTTACTGGAGTGCTTTCACCTTACTCTCTGTATCTTCCAGTTGACATTTAAGTAAATATGAAAAAAGACAGTAAACCATAATATTTCAATTAACTATCTGTTATATCAGCAATAACATCTCACCCTGACATGCTGTCTCCAAGTGTCTTCAGAGAAGATGAAAAGATTTTTTTCCCCAAATATCTGGATTTGATAAACCAAAGCAATAATTTACAGTAAAAAGTGAATTGTTCACAATGTTTCCCGAGCTCTGTGGAAGAGAACGTATTATTTTTGATATGTGTGCAAAACATGTGGCTTGCCCTTTATATTTTTAAAGCATCTACAGTATCAGGTTGGGCCTCTGTCTAATGCATTTATGAATGGGAACAACAAAACATATTCTTGTTTACCTTCCTTTCATTCCTTAGTACGCCTTTGGTGCTATCCAACAGGGAACAAAGCTTAGAGAAATAGAAATATTTACTTAAATGCAGCATAAAGAAAAAAGTCATGTGAAACATACCTGTAGCACCTTCCACCTTGTGTTTAGGTCCTCCACACAGCTGAGGTTGTACTGGGAGAGCTGAATGTCGGAGGGGGTGAAGCGGTGAGCGAGCTCATTGACGTGATGCACCTTCTCCTTAAGAGGAACAAGCTCTGCTCGATAAACCTGTGTGAACCAAATATACATGTAAATAAATATCAGCACTAACTTCAAATATATTTGCTCTGCTGCCAGCTGGTTAGCAACTTAAAGATATTATTATGTGCCAAGCTGAAAGGGAAGAGCACACGGTCATGATTCTGTTATCAGGCTGTTCATTTAACTTTCATACATTGAGACTTTGAGTCTCCATGTGCAAGACTTGACATTTCAGAAGATGCCATGAATTTGGAACCTTCATAGCCACTTTTGGCCAGTTTAGCTGAATTTCTAACCAGCACACCCACTGGGAGGTGCACTGCAGAGCACACTTGTCTCCTGCTTCACCCTTTACTTGTGTGTAATGTGTTCAGTGGGGATGGATGGGAGTGATGAGTACAGTTTAACACAGGGAAACAGGAAGACAGCTGTTCCCAAATACAACAAATGGAAAAAGGATGAAACTTTTACCATGGGTATTGTGTGTTACAAATAAAAAAGTTAATAATGGGAAGCCAATTTAGGAAAAAAAAATAAAAAAAAGAGAGAGAAAGATAAAAAAAATTTGCTATGCACCTCAGACTGGTTTACATGACTCATATTTAAAATAAAAAATGAAATTATTGTTTATTTTAAGACAACCTTTAAAACTATGCATAAAAGCAGTTTAACTAATAATTTCAGTAATGCATTTGAAAACCAGAATCTGCTAGTTACAGTCTTCTTTTTAAAATCAGCCACCCAATGAGGACGTCTCCATGATGTATCTGGGTAAATTCAGGGCACCATGACTTTATCAAAGAGAGGAACCTCTATGTAGATCTTCTACTGCTCCATATTTATCTTTTCTGAGGAGACATTTATGAATTTTTAATGTGATAAAATATGTCAAAACGTAACAATGAGTCATTTCTAAGGGACAAATTCTGTCATTCTCAGGATCATGTTTTATGGCCATATGATGTCTGCAGAATAATTTACTTGCTATATTAGTCTGCTCTATAGCTCCTTTCTCTCAGCATTTTTAATATAAACCACATGCATCTCATTTTAGATCATCAAATAATATGAAATTATTGCATATTAATCTTTTTATCAACACATGATGCAAAATAAAGTAAAAAAAAGCCTATCCAGTATCTCAGTGAACCTTAAGAGTATATAATATGAAGATATTCATAGACATTAGAATGACATAAAGAGCACTAAAGGTAAATATAATTGAAAAATTGTTCCTCACATGTCTTTTAAAACCAGATTAACTTCCATAAATTATGTTAAATTACCCTGTAACATAAGGAGTTAGACTGACTTAAGTGGAAGTTGTACAGTGAATGACTCTAATGATCAATCTTTAAAATACAGGGATGTGCATTTTGTAAAAGAAGTGCAGAGAACTATGCAAATGCCAGAAGATGCATACATCAAGCTCATGAGGTAACAGTTGACTTCCCCATTTCACCAGTTTTATACCACTGGAGTAGAACTGATATTACTGGTGAGAACTGATTTACAGTTCAGTGCTTAGCTGGGTCTGAAATACAAAGAAAAGGAAGACAGCTCACGTTTGGTTTTACCCTAGAGAGTTATATATGTGCTTACCCTGAACTTTTTAGTTAGCAATTGAGTTCAGAGAACAAACAACATGCTGTAAAAGTAGACATTTGTTGTTGTAAAGCAAAGGCCTCAAAGGCTGAAGAAATATATACCCTGCTATCTGAGCACTTCACTCACGAATGGTAGTTTTACTGCTCTTTTTCCCTGTGATCTGCTATTTTCATGGCCCAAGGTACCTGGTCATGACTCTCTGGCTTGCATTTGATATCATCAACTCAGTTCCTCCCGTGTTGCTTTGTTGAGAACACCCCTAATCTAGTGTCACCAATGACCACTTTGCATAAAATATAGATATACATGTGTATACATTTAGATATCTTAGAAGAGAAAATATATAATAAAGGTAATATATAATAAAAATTAAATACCCACAATAAATGAGTGTGTAAAATAAAAAACACGGATAGAGTAAATGCTGATCAATAAACGCAAAGATTAGTTCCTACACTACAATGGACTTTAATGCAGTTCCCGTACCAAATCAAGTTAATTTTCTATTATTTGTATGGGATTAGGATCAGGTTTCTGATTGAAAAACATCACTTCTTCAGCAAAGCACATAGGCCTTATCAGACACTTGTTTTTAAACATGTATTAAAGTATCAGGCTGATTTCAGACCAATTATTTGCATCTGCATTGTGGACTTGGAAGTACTGCCTCATTTAAATACCTGTAATAACTGTAACACTGAAAGAAATGGATATGGAAGTAAAGAAAACTCATCTTCTGCCTTCTCTTCAATCGATGTCCTAATTAATTTTTTGTGCTGCAAGGATAATGATTTTTGCAGTGTGGTAATAATATTCCAATGCACAAAATACCACAGCTTTTGACTTTAAATTCAATATTCTGTATTCTATTATTGCCCAGCCTGAATTTTTTCTTGTGTTTTTATTAGCTGGCCAAATCCAAACATAAAAAACAGCAAGAACAAAAAAAGGAATGCTAGTCAATGAACAGCTATCTAATTAATGTCAGTAAGCTTACAATTATAAAACTGTAGACAGAAAAGAGAAAAATAACCACACAAAGATTTGGAATATGAAGCTGTATTATTAAGGAGTCAGCAACTGTAAGCCTTCTTTAATCAATAGTTTATCACAACCAGTCCATCAGTCAGTGCATACATGGTTCTAGAGCTAAGCATTTGTGGAAGCAGAAATTCAGAATTTTTACTGGAAATGTCTCACAGAAATATTTGTATTTCTAATAATTTTGTTTAGTACAAGACCGGTTGATTTTTTCTGGTTGTTTTTTTTTTTTTTTTTGTTTTTTTTTTTTTTTTTTGGTTTTTTTTTCCTTCTGCATAAACAATACTAAATATATAACAGATTTATATTGAAAAAAATCAAAGAATTATATTGCTGGTAATTTAAAAACCAACATACATGGTGAGTAGTAGTGTATTACTATCACAAGGAGATGTATCCATTAAATTTCTCAGAGTGTAAATGAGTTCACAGTGTGAACAGCAATAGGACAACCAGCCCCAAATTATCTTCATTATAACTGTCCTTATGCAAGACAGAATTTCAATGGTTTGTGATACTGTAGGTGGTAGATTGGATTTTAAATGATCCATACAGTCTTGTTAGAAAATATTTCAAAATGGAAAATGAGCAAAGACTCTAGAAGGCACATACCACAAACATCCTAACCAGACAAATACTGAAATCTAGAGAACACACAGTGGCCATAATCAGTCAGATGAGAAGCTCTTCTTGCCCAGTCCCTTGTCTTATAGTAGCCAATACAATTGCTTAAGGAAGAAAGTAAGGGAAAGCATCAGCTTCCCTGTCCCTTGTGTTTTTCCAGCTCAGCAACTTGAGTCTCACAGATTGTGGAGCCATTATGGAGCATTTTTATGTCAAACAGATCTTGATGGACTCTTTTCCAAGGACTACATACTTGATTTTTGAACTAACATAGACTTTTACTATCCAAAATATCTTATGGTAAGTTTAACATTTAGGTTAGAGTTTTGGGGCTTTTTAAACCTATTTCTGGAGACCCACTTGTGACCTTTCCTAAATCTTAGCTCATAAGAGACAGAGATCAACAATTCCTACTGGACTTGATGCTGTCTCAGGATGTACAAGACCTACATCATGTTTTTTCCTTTTTTATGTTTAAGATGCAAAGATTGAGATATATTTGATTAAATGATATGTACATCTGAGCAAGTTGCCTTACATGGTTCCTTTTTATTCCACAGCTAATCAAACCCATGAGTTGAATATAATATAAGGTTTTACTGTAGGATGGAAAGAATCACATTCTGAATTGCAACAACAGAAATGAGCAGATTTTAATTAACTATATAGGGAGCCTAGGCAAGTAACTCGCATACAGACAGCTATCTCACACCTGAAAAATAAGACAAACCCCATTCCAACACCATTTATTCTGTCCTTGGATACATTTTACCTAGTCTGCTATAATTTTTTTCAGATTGGGGATCCCAAACACCTCCTATGATATACATGTTATAGATACAACAGGGACTTACACTGTGGCACCATGACATTTTCTGCTTTTTCAGTAATTTCCAGTAATTCCTCACATTGCATTTGGCTTTCTGAACAGTCATGAGTGTTGATGTGATGTTTTCAAAGACTTCTGTTATGATTCCAAGGCCTCTTTCATGTGTGCTAAAGGAATGTTTGAAAGGCCTAAAAAGATCCTTACTGTACACAGAAAGCTGGGATAGCTTTTCCTACATTTTACTTGAGATTTATCAGCATTTGATTTTGTTTGCCATAACTTTGCTGGCAGTCAGTACTGTGAAGTTTTTTCATAGTTGTTTGCATTCTGTCCTCACCTTAAGTACTTTGAACAAGTTTGTATCATCAAGATGTGCCACTGCACTAATAATTTTCCTTTCCAGTTAATTTATGTACATGCTGGACAGAGTAGACCTGGAGTACATCACCTTCCTATTTGGGAAAACTGACCTGTGCTTTTTGTTTTCTGTCTTTTTCAGGAAATTACCATATAATTGGTTATTTATCCACCAGAAGACCTTTTCTCTTGCCTCACTGGAACTTAGTTCCTTTGCTGGAAGACATCCTTAAAATCCCTGGGGAATAGCAAATGACCTGTAGCCTCTTAAACATGCTACTTAAAGGTACAGTTGGAGATGTAAGGCACATCTACTTTTACCAAACTGCTATCTCTTCTACAGAATATCCTTTCCCATATTTCCTTGTCTGTAGGTCCACAGGCCTGATTCCATGCACTATTTGAAAATTATCACCATGTGTCTCCCTCATCACTCCTCATTAAAAACCCCCAATTTTAAATAAGAAAATGCTGTTAATAGATACTGCTATTTTACACTTCCATTAGAACACTTGACCAAACAGCCATCTGGTTCTGGTGATTTAATGATCTCAATCAAGACAATTTGTTCTTTATATTTTCACTTCAAATAGGTTTCTTTATTATTCTGTTTAGCCACCCCATCTTTCCAGGTCGGTCTGAATCCCTTTGGATGGATTGGTTCTCAGGATGCAGTGCCTCTGTGCTGCCTTCACACATTTGTCCTTTTGGTTCCTTTTCGGCAGGCTCCCTCATTTGTGTGCAGCTTTCCTTCTGAAAACTGAACACTGCTGTAGTGGATTTTTTGGGTTATTTTTGTCCCTGCAGAGATGCTGACCTTTAGTTCATAATGATCCCTATTATGATAGCAATGTTTTGAACTTGCAGTGCTCAGTACCAAGCCAAATCTTTTCCCTACTGGTTATTCTCTTAGAGATTCTTTTGTATTTCCTATTTAGTGCTGAAACTTCAATTCCAAAAGGATTTTAGGCTAGTGTCTATAATCACAGATCAGTTTCTAACATATTTTAGAAGATGCAGGATAAGTCTCCCAAAATTATTTGCTAATTGTTTTCTGCATATTTTCCATTAAATTTGTTTGTGCTTTGTGTATCCTATTCCAAGGTAGCAAAACCCACCAGATAGCCCTCACCTCTTTCCAGAATACCAGCTCTATTAATGAAAATTTGATGCTTAGGTTTTTTATCAGATGTTTTTCTTCCACATTTCTCATGCCACATGGGTGGTTTTATCCTATCTTTTATTTAAGGAACCCTAACAGACTGATTTTGCTTTGGAAGGCTGCCCAATGTTTAGAAGAGAGGAAAAAAATAGGTCTTTTTATTTAAAGATTCACCAAAGGGGGAGGGATTTTGTCAATGCCATGAAAAGGTTTGCTTTTTCTTTTAGAATTCATAAACTGGTTCATAAAAACTGAAAGAAAATTCACTAATCATTCAAGTAGAAGAGTAAAAAAATTGAATGCAAGCTTATTTCAATATAAGTATTATGTATGTTATACTAACTGTACATTGTACTTATATTTATATATCATATATATTTATATATACATACTTATAGATAAGCATACATATATAAAATATATATTATATATTTTTAATATATATAATCAATATTATATGCTTTTTCTAGCTTCATGGAGTTTTTGTTGCCAATTTCAAGATAAAGATCAGGAAGGAACACTGACTCTGCAATGCACATTTTCTATTTCTTAACCCCCTTCTCCCTCAACCACATGTACAACTGCTGGCTGAGAAGTCACATACAGAGTTCAGGAATCCAACCAAAACTGAATCAGGTGCCTGTAACTTCTGGCTCACTGTTGTTAATGGAATAGGGTGACTAATGCCCATTAAGCCATTTGGAAAATACACCCTGAAGAGGAAGTATATTCCCAGAACATTAAATATTCTTTGTGCACAGAGAAAAACTGAAATGAGGACTGGTTTTTTATTTATTGTCTGCTATTGAAAAATGCCAATGGATCATTAAAAATGTTTTTTTGCATTTACTGAACTTATTCCTACTGATCCAAACACCTACAATGTATGTTTAGATGTAGTCCACAACAGGGCCCTGTCAGGAAAAGAAGTGTTTATGCAGCTGTTCTAAGAGTATGGAATCACTGCTACTTAGCATTTGCCCCACTGACAAAGGAAAATAACAACATGCATGTGCAAAGCCATATATCCTTATGCAAACCTCAGTAGTACTGAGATTGAGTTTAGCTGTATTTGTCTTAAAAATTGTATTCAATAAACAGGCAATATCTAATAATTATTTACTTGCAACTGGTACACAATTATTCAATAAGAAACTTAAAACAAGCTATTAGGCTTTTCAATTATGATTTAAAATAGTCAGTATTCCTATTGACTCAGATTTACCTGCAGGATTTCTGGTGTGAAAAATAGTTTGGGATTGGATCCATTTTGTGTGTTTATCTGTCCTCCGTGCTCCTTAACACCACTTGGACTTGTAAACAGGTTTAAAATAATCTATGTGAGACCACATATGAACAATTACTCCACCACTATTGTGTGATATTTTTCCCAGCCATATTGTCCTGAGTCACCCTGAACACTGGTGAAAAATCAAGACTCATTAGTGTTTCCCACACTCATGGGTGGAGGGACCATGAATCTCACAATGCATATACTGCAGTACCCTTCTCTTGCTGCAAACAGGAGTTAAAAGAGACTTTAAAGTTCATTTCACCAATGCATCAAATGATTTAAATGTTCAGTGCCAGCTTCTGGAAATGAGTCTCTATCTATTTGGTTATGGATGGAACTGGCACAATGCCTGTATAAGATGTTGAAGGCAATTTGGCATAATCTCTAGATTTTTATTTCTCAAATTTTATGGACTGGCAATTATAGCAACACCAGCATTTGATTTGAACACTATGTTTATGCTTAGAGCACAACACTGGAAATTAAAATTGATCCTGAAGTTAGTTTCCCTCAGAGACAGTAAATGCAAGACCTCAGTACATAGTATCCTCTTTCACAAATGTTCATTTTTACAAGCCTAAACACAAGGAATTTAAAACATTTTTCTTAGCTTTTTATAGAGGAAGGAAAAAGAAGTCGAATAATTTGAAAATCATCTCTAGTTTTCCAGTGAAGGTATTTATTATTTAAGCAGTGCCTATCTTGTCTTTATACAGAATTAAACACTGTAGGAACTATATTTAGGAATTAAATGTTTTGCACCTCTTAATAAATTTTTCAAGATCACGCAATCTTGGACATGTACATAAACTGAATTACTGTTATTACTGTTTAAATGCATAATGGTTTTAAAATAATTTTGTATGTGTACTGAAAATTTTTGCAAAGGCATGCACCAAAAAATGTTTTCATTCTCACAAAACTCCAAACTGTCATCACGGACTGGAAGGCAGCTCTTGAGATCATCTAGACCAGCCCCTCTGCTCAGAGCAGGGCCAGTTGCCCAGGACCATGTCCAGTCATGTTTTAAATATATGCAATGACCAAGACTCCACCACTTCTCTGGGCAGCCTGTGCCAGTGTTTGAACAGTGTTTGAAGAGAACAGGTGTCTCTTCTCATATTCAGGTGGAACTTGATGGGTTTTAATTTGTGCCCATTGTCTCTTCTGTCAGTGGACAGTACTAAGAAGAGTTCAGCTTTCCCTTCATTTCCTCTCATCAGGAATTTATACACATTGATAAGATCCTGATCTGCCTTGAGTCTCAAGGCTGAGCTGTCCCAGTTCTCTCAGCCTCTCCTCACAGGAAAGGTGCTTCAGTCCTGTGACCATATTTGTGGTCCTGCACTGGACCTGTTCCAGCAAAGTCCATAGAGGTATCTCATACCCTGGAGCCCAAAACTGGACCCAGCTGTCCAGGTGTGACCAAGGCTGAGCAGAGAGGAAGGACCACCTCCCTCAAACTTCTGCAATGTCCTGCCTGATGCACCCCAGGGTGCTGTCAGCCTTCTTTGCCATGTATGTAAGACACATAAAGATCACAATTGTTCAAATGCTGTTAAGATCACTGAAGGACTTTGTCACTGTAACAAACTATACAAAGAAGCAACTGCTCATCTGTGGCCATCAAAACCCATCTCATCCCAAATATGCTTCTGGATTCCCAAAATTTGGACCAAGTTAATCCATCTGACAGGAACTTGAGATAACGGTGGCACTATTGTCCAATCATCTCAGGTCTAAGGAGAGGTAAATGAAGCTGGGGAGAAGGATGTTTCACTGCAAGGAGTCTCTGGGAAGGCCAGCTGAGCAGCTGTGCTGGTAGCTGGCTGTGGCTGGGTCTGGTGGGGGGAGACCAAAGCCCACTGACTCAAGACAGGAGGCCCCTGACTCAAACACAGAGAAAGAGCAAGCATGGGACTATGGAAGGGAGGGAATCATTTAACCAACAGAATAAGAGAACTGTGTAGCCAATGAGCATAGATTTATTTTTTGGTTTTTTTTTTTTGTTTGTTTGTTTTTTTTTTTTTGTTTTTTTTTTGGTTTTTTTTTGCTAAAATGTACAAAACGATGAGAAGTTTTGAGTGAGTTTGGAAGTCCTACCACTGAGAAGCCCAGGGTGAAGAAGATCAATGGGATGCTGCTGGATTCATGGGTGGTGACTATCATTCCATCTGATCTCCTTCTCTCACTCTCTTTCTCACCCCACTCTTCCCCCCCAATCCCTTTCTATTTCTTTCTATCTCTCTACCTCACATAAAATCCATACTATCAACTTTGTCATATTGTCTTGTTTGCACCTTAATTCAGGCAGAGGCATCTCCCTAGTAATGTAATAACTGGATTTTAACAAGGTGTTCTTGTCAGCTGTTTGTGTGCCAGGACCCCAAGGCTCTTCTCTTCAGAGTTGCTTTGTGTACTGTTGCCTGGGGTTCTTCCTCCCAGGACACAGGACTTGGCATTTCTCCTTGCAGAACCTCATGAGATCCCCCTCAGTGTAATTCTCCATGCTGTCAAGGTCCATATGCATGACAGCACAACCATCTGGTGTAATGGCTGTTCCTCCCACTTTTGCATCAAGTGGGAAATTACTAAAGGTGAGATCTGTCCCAGGGACCATTTCATTAATGCAGATGTTAAATGATATCTATTCAGGATCAACCACTGTGATGCCTCACATATGACTTTCCTCCAATGCAAATTTCTCGTCCTTCAAGTGCCTGGAGATGGTTTAAAAGATTAGCTGTTCCATCACATGCCCAGGGATTTGGGTGAGGCTGAATAACCTGTAAGTCCCTGTGTCCTTCCTCCTGTCCTACTTGAAGGTGACAGCAACACTTGTTCTCTTCCAGGATGCAAGAATTGGAGACAATTGATAATGGCCTCTCAATAACATCAGCCAGCTTGTTCTGCACCCTTGAATCCCATTTCTGGGATTTGCAAAATCCTCAGTTCTGCACTCTGAATCCCATTGGGACTCAGGTATGACAGAACTATGAGCATGATCCATGCCCTTACGTGTTCCATCATGGGTATTTCTCACACTTAGTATGAAGCAGATTTCAAGAAAAGGCCAACTGTGCCTACAGAGAAAGTCTGTTTCCCTGGTCTGTGAGCAGAACTTGATACAAGTCTGTGGCCTCATGCCAGCCTGACATTTTCATGAAGAATTCCCTCAAATAGAAGAGTCTCCTGCTAGCACTGGCTTGTGTTAAACCCTCAATTCTCATAGCTAGTGAAAGAGACAGAAAAGAACATCTGGCACTGTGAAGAAAATATGAGATGACTTAGGGAGAAAAGTTCCCTTGTGTCAGATGAATTTCTGTTGTGGGAAAGTTTTACACAGGCAGCAGCTGCAGCTAAATCAGAGCAGGATCCTTGTGCATTAAGGTGAGGGGCTGCCCTACACCTGGGCCACAGCAGGTTCCCAGCACTGAGGATTCTCCCCCTCAGCTCACTTAGTGTCCAAGTGGAGAAGTATTCATGGGCCAGAGCATTTATTCTCATTTTACATTTAAAACCATACAAGGTTGAACTGTCCCAGGACAGTTTAAGTCTCCATCTTTTCCATTCAAAGTGAGTTAGTTTCTTCTTTGAGGGGTTTAGTGTACTCTGATTCAAATTTCATTGAAACCTTGGTTTGTCAGGCACTAGCTCAATATGCTACACTTAGCTTGCTTTTAAACTCACCCTGTATTTTTATTTGATTGTAGTGCTCCTGGGGACAGGCGGTGTTGAGACAAAATGGATTTCAGCTGATTTAATTTTCCATCCTATATATTTTTATAAACTCAGAAATGACCAAGCAAGAGTGCACTATAGTAGAATATAAATCCTCTTCTGGGATAAAAATAGTTCAAACAAAAAACATCAGGGGAGAAAGAAAATCAAATTCCCTTTAAGTTCTCTCCCATTCTGAATTCTGTATTTCTAAATCAGTAAAACATTACATTTTTCAGAAGTTATTTCTTGCAATTGGAAGACTAACTCACTATTTCTTTAAAAATAAGGGTTATTAAAATCTGAATAGACGAAATGAAAAATGAACTAATGCCAGGTATTAATTTTCTTCTTTTCTGATCTCTCAAGGAAAAAAGCTATAATTTGTAGCAATGTTATATCAAATAGAAAATACTTATTTATTAGGATATCTAATTTAATGAACAGAAGAACACCAATAAATAGATGCACTTATCCTGAAGCACAGATCACTAGGTTACTATAATTTTTGGATCTATTTATTTATTTAAAATCAACAGCAGATATACAGTTTTATAATTCCTGAACAAATACAAGCTATGCTACTGCCTTGCCATTTATTCTGAAATTGTGTTCTTCTCCATGGAGGGGGAAAAGTAAATAAGCAAATTTAGATTGTAATTCACTCTACAACTCTATCCATGTCATGGCAGAGCCCATGACTGCTGAAGTGTTATAAACAGCTCAACACCAATTTTTCCATATAATCAAAGAGTTACTCAGTTACTTTGCAAACAAGAAGAGGTGAGGTATCTAGGAACTGTAAGTAACTAGAAGGATTTCAAAATATGATCTGAAAGTCTAACAACGAGTACACCAAGGTCACAAGAAACATAAAGGAAATTTTGCAAAGGAAATTTTCCCTTTAGTATGGTTTCAGTCAGCATTATTAAAGCTAAAAGCACTTGCAAAGAATATATACTTAGATTTTAGACCCAGTCAAATTGTTTTAAAATCATTAATAACACAGTATCTATTGCTTTAGTTAATTTGTAAACAATGTATGTTAGATATACAAACAGAAAAGGTTGAATAATAACTCATGTTCATTACCAAAAGCTCTTTCAGGTTATAGTAGCTCCTTTTCCTCAGCAAATAGTTTCCACAAAGCAAATCTCTAATGTGCTGTAAAGCAGCATGGCATTTTAAAGGCAAATGCACAATTCACTCTCCTAGTTTTGTCCCGGACAGAGCTGGTTTTCTCACTGTAGTCATGAGACAGAGCAGGGAAGGGTCGGGCAGGGGCTGGGCTGGGCTGGGGCAGGGGATGGAGCTGCTGGCCTCCTGGCTGAGCCTGTATTCCATGACTTCCATGTCATCACTGAGGGGTGGAAATAGGGATTCTCTCCTCTGTGAAGAAACCTGGGGTATTGGCTGGGAGGAAAGGGTGTTATGGAGGGTCCGTGGTCATTTTTGCCTTTTATCCCGGTGGCCAGTGAATATCCTTTTTTGTATGTAAATCCCACTGTCTTTTGTATACTTTTGTTATTAATATTGTTTCTGTTCCTAGCTTTTCTTGTTTCATTGCTGTTTTTCAAGTAAATTGTTCTTAATTCAGAATCTCTGTTTTTGTCTCCCTCTTATGGAGAGGAGGGGGAGGGGAAGGGAGCACTTTCAGTGGGGTTTATTTTCCAACTGTTTTAAAACCAGTGCAATCACAAAAAAAAAAAAAAGGAAAGGAAATTAGTTTAAACCAGAAAGATTGCAACAGTTGTATCATAACATTACAAAACACTCAAGCTTCCAGATATCAGCAGGCAGATCTTGTAGCTCAGGAGAAAAAATATGGATACATACAAAAGCTTAGCTTAGAGACTACTAAAAAACAGATTGTTTTCTGACACCCAACCAATATGAAACAATTCAGACAAGAAGCTTCAGAAGCTCCTCATTTTTTCTAACAAAAAGCTTATAGAGAGCTTTATTTTAATTTTAAAAGAAATCTTTACTTTCTCCTCCCATGCCTTTAAATTCACTCTGTACATATTTCATCATGTTTAGCCTCATAAAGTTGATAATTACTACCTCTAGTAAGGGAGATAAAGTTTTTATGTAGCTTAAGGCCAAAAGAAGTTATTACAGTCCACTCAGTCTCTAATATCCAGAAGAATGCAGGTCAGATGGACTGTTTAATGGCTTTGTTGAAAGCTCTGAGCTCCAACTCTTGAATTAATATTGAAATTCCCATTTCCACCTTTTCACCACCCCTGTACGAGGTATGTGGAGTGTGCATGGATGAAACACCAAGTCAACACAGAATCACAGAGTGTCTTGAGTCAGAAGGGACCTTTAAGATCATCTGTTTCCAATCCTTCTGCCATGAATTGGGAACTTTCCACTAGACTGGAACAGGTTTGAGCAGGTTGCTCAGGGCCCCATCCAGCCTTCCAGGGATGAGCACTTCCAGGGATGAGGCATCCTTAACTTATCTAGGCAAATTGTTCCAGTGTCTTACCACCTTCACAGTAAAGATTTTCTTTGCAATGTCTAATCTAAACTTATTCTCTTTAAGTTTGAAGCCATTATCCCTTGGCCTGTCACTACACGCTCTTGTAAACAGTCCCTCTCCATCTTTCCATCTTCACTGGAAGGCCTCAATTAGGTTACCCTGAAGCCTTCTCTTTTCCAGACTGATCAATCCCAAGTCTCAGCCTTTTCTCTGTGCTAAGGGTTGTGATCAGAGGGGTGCTCTATCCCTCTCATCATCTTGGTGGCCTCTGGATTCACTCCAACACGTCCATGTCCTTCCTGTGCTGGGGACCCAGAGCTGGATGCAGCTCTGCAGGTGAGTCTCCAGAGCAGAGCAGAGCAGAGCAGAGGGGCAGAATCCCCTCCCTCACCTGCTGCCCACGGGGCTTTTGCTGCAGCCCAGGGTATGTTTGGCTTTCTGGCTGTCAGTGTCCATGTCCAGCTCCTCATCCACCAACCACCCCAAACCCTTCTCAGCAGGGCTGCTCTCAATCTGTTCATCCCCAGCCTGGATTGATGCCAGGGGCTGACCCAGATGTAGCACCTTGCACTCGTAAAACCACATCAGGTTGCCATGGGCCTCCTTGGGGTATGAATTCCTAGACTTCTTACACCTAATACATCTTTCAACACTGCCAGAGAAGGAATTCAGTTCTAACAGTAGATTTTAGCAACTGCAAGTGACAGTGATTTACTTTTTAAGCTAATGTAGGAAGAAAGAATATTAAAATGAAATGCTGAAAATGAGACAGTTAAATAAAACTTAAACAATTAAACATGGCTCAGATTTCTATAACAGCACCAGACACAGGCTGGGCAACTGCCACGAGCAGCACCCACCTTTCCAGGCATACATTTCCACATTTCCAGGCATGAAATCTTCTGGGTGGCTGCTCTGCCATGTCTTCAGGCTATGGCCCTGGGAAATGGGCAACTGTGGCTCCTGCTGTGACTGATGAAACTATAATTCTTAATCCAATGAACAACTGAACCCAACTAAAATAAAACAATTCTCAGTTAAAATATAAAGAGAATAAGAGTAATTTGAGTGGCATTGCTGTCTTGACAAATTAGTTTCACTGATTGAATTGCCCTCTTTGTAAACTGGGGATAATACTTCTATTGCAGTCTCAGAAGGAAGCTGAGAAAATGAACTCATACTATCTAGAACATGAGAAGCACTATAAAAGTGCTAAGTAGCAATTATAAAGTTTTATTATGGGTTAACCTTGGCCAAAAAAATGAAATAAAACTCTATTAGGCCTTACATTTATAAAGATGAAAATGGGAAATGTGTAACTCATTGGGTCCCTGATAAACATTCCAGGCAATCTAACATTCATTGCACTCCCTACATCAAACAGCCCCTAGAGAATTACTGGGTACCAGGACAGGAGCTTGATAAATTGATTTTACTTTGCTCATTGATTTGCCCATGTCGTAGAAACAATATCTTTACAGAATCAGCACACTGTTCCCAAGAATTTATTTTGTCAATGTTTTAAGAAAAGATTTCATTAGAAACACAGTACTGACAGATGTTTTTTCATGGAAAAAAATTGCCTCATCACAGAAACAAACAACATTAAAATTCATTTCCCTCCTCTCCTGTCTCAGTGAACGTCTGTGTATCTGGTTATATAATAATTTCTGGTGTGTCCTTTTTCTTTACATAGCAATGTTTCAGTAGCAGACTATATATAGGACAGCAGAGTTATTTTATAAATCCTCCTTAGATATAATTTTTCTCCCTTTAGCCACACAGCTCCCTGTGCCACACTCACTTAGGAAAGCCTGAATAAAATGGTCCCATAGTAAGAACAAACGTGTTACTCTCATTGTACTTTTTTCCCTCTTGGCTAAATATTTACATTTTCAGGTCATAAGAAAAAGAAGGTTTTTGAACAGAACCAAAACAGTTCAAGAGCATCTTTGATTTAATGTCATGTCTTGGAATGTTAATACTTTACCATCAGACTAATATCTATGTGTGCTGCATTTATAAGGCAAACTTGAAACAAAAAGCCATGCTAAATGTCAGAGTCTCTGCTGCAACCATGCCACTTATGTACTTAAAAATTAATGTTTTATTCTCCATCTAAAAGCTCAAATCTCATTCTTCCCTCTGATAAACTGATAAAGAGAAATCTCTTAAAATTGTTCTGGTCTGACCTCAATTCTGAACTTCAGAGGCATAAAATGACAGACAAGTCTTTACACACGTATTAGTCAGTTCTCTCAGCAGGGTATGAGAAACCAAGATCAGAGATTGCCAATACTTAAAAAGTCAAATTCTGCCTGCAGATGTGCATGTTGAACTCCCACTGAAATCAGCAGGGTGAATACATACAAGGAAAAATTTGACTCTAAATGAAATGTGTTGATCTAATAATAGCATCTTCTACCAAACTGGGTTGGAGGTAGAAAAGCTTTCCACCTTGACTGGTCACCTTTTTTTCTTCTTTAGAGCTGGAGAATTTTCCTGCACTAGTTGTCAGGGAAAAGTTATCAGTATTCTTTAGCCCAAACATCCTTAATCAAAGAGAAAATAATAAATATGCACTATTAATAATTGTGCTAATACATTTAACACAAATCTGATACAAATTGGGTTAAATTGGTACAGCTATTTTACAAATTCTTTTGAAAAATGGTCTACAAGTAGCTGCTTCTTACACTAGTTGTGATTTCTCAGAAAGTTAATTAATGAATTCTCATTTTTGTTTCTTCTTCATTAGCAGAGCAATGCTGCTCTTTCTGTATCACAATTATGCTCATTTTTCCCAATAAGTAGCATATTTAATTTTAAAAGACCAAGATTTCACTTCTCAGCCAGCTCATCATCATTCTTATTATTCCTATGTAAAAAAAGAATTTGGATTCTTCCTTAAAACAGGTAGCTTGATATAGACAGAAAATCTATGTAATCTAGTCTGCAAAAAAACCTATAGATACAGTAGTAGCAACTGAACCTGTGAAAAGAAATACATAACTTATTGCAAAAGAAGTCAGCAGAGGGAATGATTGTTTGCTTCAGGTATTTAAAATGGATTTAGATTTAGGCTATTGCCATAATGAACTCACCAATCTTATCTGACTGATTACACAGCACAAACAAACGGCAGATTACACTTTTAAATTAAATTTGTTTCAGTAAAAACTACCTGATAATTATATACTAAACAACCACTTTTGAGCATATTTCTCTTTGTGTGAGAAAATAAATTGATTCAAAAGCTATTTAAATGAGATTGAGAGACCACAGGACACAACTGAGTAACTTTCATCTCCTACGAGCTAAGAAGCGTAACAGAGCTAAAATCAGCTGGTACAACTACATGACAAAACAGTTCATGGTTTTTAACTTAATTCCATATTTAAGAAAAACCTTAGCAAATTAAACTTGCCCTCAACAGTGACAAAAAACCAGCCCTGCTAAATTGTCTCCTTGTATAAAAATGCATTTAGAAAAAGGTAAAAAAATGATACCAAGATGTCACCAATTCAGTAATGTGGTTAGCTGAAGTGTCTTTGATGTATAACAACATCTTGAAAGTTGACCCATTAACAAATTGAAAAAATTTCAAGTATTTCTTTCTTTACAGAAAACTCCACAAAGTTTTAAATTCTCAGGAATATTTCATATCGCAAGGACATCTGTAGGGGGGAAAGTGTTCCAGTGAATTTCAGTATGGCTTTGGTTTATTTTAGGAAAGATTTATTATGCTCTTTTGCATTCTAATGTTGTTTTAGTTTATATTAGCAGTAAAAGCAGTTGATGAAGAGTTGATATTTTTGTAAATTCTGGTTTTATTTACCATATTTATATTTAAAACCTAAAGATCCTCTAGTAGGCCATTAGATCATCTCCTCCTTTTATAGCATCTTAGAACAATCTCTAAACTACAAATATCTTACTATTACAAAATCTGTTTAGAAAGATCGTCTCTAATTCTCTTAGGAATTAATTTTTGGGTTTTAGAAAGCTGGAAGATTCATTAGTATGAAATGGTTATTCTGTATATAATAGTTTTAAAAGTCCCAGAGTCCAGCACAGAACTTATTAGGAGACTTACTTAAGGAAATAGGACATAACCCAGATTGATTATAGCCCTTGGTGGTAACAGCTGGCTTCTAATTAAACTGAAAAAATGCATATGCATTTTGAAGAAGTTTAAGAACATACCATAAATAACTATTGTATGATTCTATCACAGAATGACGTGTATGAAACGGTAAGTTTGAGAGTCATTTGTAACAGTAACTTCTTTAGTTATAGGATGAAGAAAACATTAACACTTCCATCTCCTACACTGCAGGTAAATAGTTTCCTATTCAGCTATGAACCAAGGGATGCTGTCATCTTCTAACTGTACAAACAATTTGCACACACCTAATCAAATCATAGCTTACACTCTAAAACTGCATGTGAAATACTTTAACATTTTTGTGACTAAAACTAATAGAATAGAATAATAAAGAGTGTAGGTATAGTAAAAAGTCTATCAGTAAAGAAAGTAACTCAGAAGTTGCCATATGCCATTCTACATAACAGACTGGACAGCATGAGCTCTGCTAACTTAATTTGGTGCATAGCATAATTTTATGTTAGCAAAAATTAACAGGAGAATGGGCATCACATTGCAATCTGACCTCTATTTGATTTAACAAGGATCTAGCACTGCTATTGATATCAAGCTGATTGGAAATTCTGGTTATTCAACACATCTTCCAGGTGATTATTTCTTGTATAGATTATATTGATCTATTTAAAACTGATCTCCAGTACACACCTCCATTGCTAGAAGGAGATGAATGAGGACTACTGGATTGCTTCTAGGTGTCATTCATTAATGTTCCTCTATGTGAGCCCTAAGAGCTCCATATAAAAATCTTCCTTTTTTTATGGGTAGGACAGAAAATTATCAATTATCCAAGCATTTAAAATAATTTTGGGATGAGAACATAAACTAGAAATTCAACTTTCTTTGCTGTCAGAATCTCCATAGTAGGCAGATGTCACCACAGTTCCCCCATATCAGCATTGTAAGAGTTCACTCTGCTGAAATACCTCTTTGCAGCATAGCAGTAGCTGAACAGTACCAAAGTGTACTGCAGAAGAATATATAAGACTTAAACAAAAAAAATCGTATTATTATTTAAATGAACTACCTACTCTCCTTCAGTGTCCTGAAATTGAGGTTGTTGATTTAGTATAAAATGCTTGTAATAATATGGATTTTTAATCTTTGCAAATCTGTTTATTTTCATTCTATGACTGGATATGAACACAACTGAAACTCAGCTAATTATTTGAATGGGTTGTCTTACTTTTGTCTCATTTTGAGGAAAAATGGCTAGGGACAAAAGGATTGTCCCCAGTCCCTGCACACAGAGAGTCATTTTGGAGTAGATGATGAGTGATCAGTTCATTTCTGATTTATGAATAACTGCAAACTCTATTTGTTTTGCAAACGAATAAATTTCAGGTTGACACTTTCTAATGAACATTTGTCAGTGACATACAATTGGCTTCAACTGTCAATTAAGCTGAAGAAATTGTGAAATAAACAGCATATAATTCAGCTAGAAATTGTATTAAAACTGTAAATAGGCATTGACAAAAGTATTTCAAAGGATATTTGCACCCTTTATGAATTTCCTTGTTACAATAAATACTTAAAATCTATAATCTATACACAAAGTTCATGTAACTGCTTTACTCATAACTATAAAAGTAAATCTACAAGAACAACCAGCAGTTAAGTATCAAGACTAAGACTTTCATGAAAATTCCTTGTAGAAAAATACAAGACTTATGCCTCTAAATTCTGTTCTGCTTTTCACAGTTATCAATCATTGTACTGAGTGAAGGTGCCCTCTTTTTGTGACAGTGAAGGAGAACTAATAATCCTATAGCAGACTGGAGTTAATTGGAAAAAGTCTACATGATTCTATATGACTAGCCCTTTACTTGGAAGGTGTTCTAGAAATATGCACTTCTATTTTGAGCTAAAGAAACCACAGACACTGCTGCCCACTCTTCATTATTTTTGTTGTTGAGTTTTTGTTTGTTTTTTGGGTTTGATTTTCTTTGTTTTGTTTTGTTTTGTTTTATGGAGGTTGCAAAAAAAGAAAAAATAGAATGTAGTTATACTCATGGAGTCTAGAGGCTCTTCTGTTCCCTTACAGTGCTGTGTGTGACAGAAAAGTGAAGCAGTTATATTGCTGCTAGTGGTATGCTAAAATATCACTGGCAGAAAAATGTGCTTTGCATTGTGCTCTCCTGAGTATGCTGAGAGTAGTTGAACCACCTTTAGCTAAAGATAAACCATTGAAACGGGCATCTCAGTCACAAAACTCTGTGCACAACATCTCAAAACAGTGGCTTTTAATTTAAGAAACCTAATTTTCTGGAGCGGAAAAGTATAAAAACCTGACACTTCCTATGGGCACTAATTTCTATTAGTATTTCTCAGCAGATGTCTACAGAGACACAACAAAACAGTGAGGAGTTATCAGCATGATATGTAATGATTGTTGGTTATGCTGCTAGCATAACCATTATCATGGTTTTGGATGGCAAAGGAGATCTTTGGGGAAGAAAGAGGGACAAATTGGTTCTACCATCAATTCCTGGAATGGGTCTTTGAATGAGATACCAAGTGGATGAGGTAGGCATGATTGCATATCAATTGCATAGCAGCAGAAGCTTAATATAAAATCTGAGTGGTGGTCTCAAGAGACCCTAAATGTTCCAGGCATGCTGATGAAAAGAATATTCTGTTAGTGATTGCAAGGAGAAAGCATCATTGAATTTGCTGCAGAGGGGAGTAGAAATCATAGGCCATATCTAAAATATGATCTGAGCTACAATCAAGCTGATCAGGCAATGGATATTAAGGGACAAATGAGATTCATTCGGGCTTGAGCTGAATTTAAGACAGTTAAATGATGGTTTGGACTTTGCTGGACAAAAAGATATGCTTGGAAGGGAGACAGAAACAATGTGTGCTATTAAGAAAGTAAGTTATATTTTGGTCTGCAGATAATACTAATACAGCATTAATACTGACCAAGGATCCACTATTTTGTGTGAGTTCAAAGTTATGTCATGACGTTGGCAGCTCCAGCAACTAAAACTAAAGAGGACAGTGACAAATGACACTAAGTTAAGCACATTCCCCAGGAAGTTATTTATCAGGTTAGGTTTGGGAAAGCTATTGTGATCCAAATTAAGAGAAGGATTTGCAAGAAATGCAATCACATATGACCAATGTTTTGAACATCTGCTCAGAAGATACTTGGGTTTCTTTAGATGTATGAAAAGAAATTAGGTACTTTGCCTCATACTGTAATATCAGTCATTGTGATACTCATCATAAACACCAGAATAAGGATGAGACATAGATAATGTACAATGCATAATGCTTGGCTGATAATATAATTTATAAAGAAGAAAACCCTTACTTTTAAAGAACAACTTCTAACTGAAGGCTACATAACTTCAACAAATGTAGCTTTTAACTGAAACATTTGCAAAAGAAAAGTATTTAACCCTTAAGTGAATAAATTATTAAATAATTAATTATGTTATCTAGAAAGTATTCATTTATTTTTTAAACCATAAGGACTCAGAACTATAATAATGGAGTCAACACTCCTGCTCACAGTTCTAGGATTTAGCGACTTGCTTTGTTTTCCAGTAATATCAGAGATTCAGTGTTCCTGTTCAGGATATATTCTTTAAAATTAAAAAGCCAAAACCAAACCGTGGTTATAATAGCAGTTTCTGAGAATTTATAAATAGGTTTCTTCTGTTCATTTATGAATTTAAATGAAGATAAACAAATTCTGCAGCTAGCTGTTCATCAGCTACTAACTATTTCATTTGTTCTTGTGCAGCATCTGCATAGGACGCTCATTAAACTTTCTGTGTGATTAAAACTCGAGGACTTTCATTTTAATAAACTACATTTGATTTTTAGAGGCATTTTTTTCTTGCCATTAGTCATTCTATTTCCTCTTTCTTAGATCCCAATGTTCATCTAGAGAAAATAACAGTTAGCTCAGGTCTCTTTCAAAATGACTGATGATTCCCATTTATGTGACTGGAACAGAGGCACTTTGTTCTTATCAAAATGGCAACTGCCTCTATTGTACTCTGGCTGAAGGAATCCTGTATTATTTATCAAGTCTGTCCACGGCAGTCATGCTGAAAGAGGACAATTCTGCCCAGGTTTCCCAATAAGCAATGATTTTATGAAACAACCCTTAAAAGCAGATAAGCATTAAGTTGTAGAAAATAATGACAATTTTCCAGGCTTGCTGCTTTTTTTTTAAGACTTTATCTTTAGTTATGAAGCCTATTTATGAAAAAAACAGAGAGCAAATACCACCATCATGAAAAAAACCCCATATATTTTAAATTATTTTAATTCTACTCTACAATTATGGAAACAATTATGTATTCATCATACTTAAGAAAATATAATAAAGAAAATAATTCAATAGAATTTTATCATATATTCTCCTTTTTTTCGCTTTTGCTTTCTTTAACTGCCAATTTTGCCTCTCCTGAGTTTACAGTGAGTGTGCTGAGGATCTTTACACATTTCTATAGTACATCCTCAATGAGGATCCCATTGCATTCTGACTTTTAAAACTCTTTGCATGCACTTTTTAATACAAATCAGTATGGTACGAAGATACCAATTTCTCACTCTAAAGGATAATTGCTGATATGGGGGTTCATACAAATAACTATTTTATGCTCAGAAATACTGCTATATGACATGTACCTTGACTTTTTCCAAGTGATCCTGCAGAGAGTCAATTAGCAGATCCCCCACTGGCTGCCAGGACCCCTTGAATGCCTCAGCCTGGCGGAGCTTCAGGTCCAGCTCATCCATTGCCTCCTGGAGGCCCTGCAGCCTCTCAAGAGCATCGTCAATCTTCTTTTGCCAATCAGCAGACTGCAGATTGAGCTTGTCCCACTCGGTTCTGACCTCATCTGCTTGCCTTTGCAGGAGTTTGGTGGCATTGCGGGCTCTTTCCTCAGGTGACAGGTCTAAATGGGAAAGTGAAGAGGCTTTTAAGACATATTCTGTCTTAGAACTAAAACAGTTGCCATCTGGGTGAGTTCAAATCTCAGAAAGAAACCCTTCATAACCAAAGGCACTGTGAAATTTGTTTTATTAACGTATTCTTGTTTCAAAATCTCTTAAAAAGTTAAATCTTGCCACCATAAAAATCAGCAAAATATGCATTTAAGTACATAAAGGCATTTTGAAACGTGTAAGGTGTAGCTAGAGGTTTATCAGCTGATTCAGCACAATATATAAATATTAATCACTGTGAGGCTTTTGCTGCAATTAGGTGGATTTGGGATCTCCTGTAGTACTGAGACTACAAGGTGAATTTTAGCTTAAATTGCAGCTTTGAGCCCTCAAATGAGGCTATAATTATAGGCAGGTCCTGAAGGTTTAAAGGCAGTTTCAAATCTGCTTATAAATATGCATGTCTATTTAGTACCACAGTGCTCAGAAGGACTGCTAAAGCTTGCTTTCATCTATATTTTTAGCTTAGTTTCTGAATACTGGCATTCAGCTCAGAGTGTAAAAGGAATGCTTTCAGAGCGGCTGGCAGGATTTATTTAATCATCTCTGATCATCACTGATCTTCCCAGCAACGTGTTATTACCCTGTTCTTGCTTCAATTACCTCTGGGCTCTGGGCAGACCTTCTCCACTGCCTCCACGGGCTGCTCGGCCAGGGAGATCCGCACAGTCTCAAGGGCACTCCTGATAACAGGTTCTTTTGTCTTCAGCTCCCTCTTGAAAGTCTAAGAAACAAAATCATTGTAAGTGGATCCATAAGGAAGTACAAACTCAGAATACCAATGTCATAACACAATTTCCAGCAACAGCTTCCACGTGTGGATAAGAAGCAATAAAACACACACACACAAATTAAAAGAATCAGCTTTTGCTTAAGCTGAAATCACATTGTATTCAAAAGAGTAAATGTGCTGTCAGCATACTGCATTTTTTTTTCTTCAGCATCAGCTCCTTTTACTCTTTTACTCTTTTCTACACCCTGCTTTTAAATGACCATATGTAAGTTACTCAAGTTTAGTATTAGAAGCTTTAGTAGGTCACTGAAAGTATACATATCCCAGTATTTATTTATTCCTTTCTCTATTTTAAAAAAAAAATGAGAATGAGAGTCTATTAATCTGATTCTAAATGTACACCACACAAAAATGCAGATGAAATCCAGCTTGTGGGTTGCATGTTGCAATGGTTCTTCTGCATGTTGCAGTGAGTTTATCTAAATGGTCCTAACCACTATCATATTTCAACGTTTTCTTCTGTATCTATGAAACATTGTTGAATGCATACTGTTTGAAGCAGAATAGAGGTAAAATATGCAGGTAATGTAATAGTACAGTGTAACACAAAACACAATTTAAAAAGAAGATCCATATGCTATGGGTAGAAAACGGGTATTTTCCTGCAGGGTTTAGAAAATTCTCTTTACAACATCAGCATTATATAAACTTGTAATGTAATAAATTGACCGATTCAGTTACATTAATTATTAAACAAAATTTTTATTTCTATGTGAACTAATGAAGGATTATAAATTCAATATTAAAAAGTTCATTACTCTTAGAATTATATTTGATATGTGACTCTCTCTATAGAAAATACCTACCAGAACTAATAGTGGGAACATGTACAGTTTATAATATGAGCACTCACAGGTAAAATGTTCTTAACACATTTCAGGAGTATAAACTTAAGGAAATAACTACATTATTCTACTATAAATATTTAAGTACTCTCTTTATTAAATGGTCAAGAGCTGACCATAAGGTTTGTAGCTGTTCTTGGGAAAACCCTTTAGCAAAGTCTGCTTTGTTGAAGGAAATAAAGCAAAAAGTCTTCATTTTGTGTCAAGGACAATAATGGGTCTGGAATCTTTTCACAGATTCTATTTGCTATCATAAGAGAATCTGTCATTTGATTAATACCTGAGATAAATGTTTTAAACAATCATGCTGATCTTTAAAAACAGTACCAATTTTCACAAATTTAGAAGTGTACTGTATATTAAGAGGTAAACTACCACTGGACCTTTTTTTTTTTTTTATTTTTATTTTTTTTTTAATAAAAACTGAGTGGAATTACTACAGAGCTAAAATTAAAATGTTGAACTTAGACATTTTTGGGTTTATAATTCTTATAATTCATACTTGACTCTTGCATTAAATGTGATGGAAAGAGGAAATATAATAAGCCTTTTTCATGCCCCCAAATGAGAAAAATCTATTCCTTTAATTAGCCTTTATGTTCATCTCTCATCATTCTGTCCCACTGGAATGGTGTGGCAGGTCTGCAGGTCAAGTAAGCCAGCAGGAAGCATAACTTAAAATCCAGCACAATAATTTCCATGGACTTTGTGCTTCGCTCTCTGCTGATAGTGTCAAAAGTAACACCAACAGTCAGACTCACTTAAACCACTGTTTTTTAAACATTAAATGGTGTAACAGCTTAAAGATAGAATGTGATTTCTCAGAAATGCCCGTGCCCCAAGCCAGTCAAAAAGGAAGCACTTGCACAAAGGTCTGTTCTGCAAACACACCAACAGCAGGAAGGATTCACTGATACTCCAGCAGAACACAGAAATACACTGATGTGGAGAATAGTTAAAAGCCAGAAACACCTCTGAACTATGCATTTGGGAATGAGCAGTCCTGCTGTGAGGAGTGCTGCTGTCCAGGCAGGTCACCCTGGCTATGAGCATGTGCATGTCAGGAGGAGCACAAAAAACACCTTCTTTCAGCTTGTAGTGCTTTTGCAGAAAACAGCAGCAAATACACTGAGTGGCTTTACCTTTCCAGAAGAGGTTTAAAGCCACAATACTCTTGTATCTCTTGTATAACAAGAGGAGAACATACGTGAAATGAATCCCACAAAGCCTGTGGGCAGTAATCATTATATCTTCCTCAAAACAACAGAGAAATGCTAATAGGAACTTCTGACTTTGCACATTTTGTGTTTTGTCACAGGAGGAAAAGGTGTATTTCTTTATTAAAAAAGGAAAACTGAGCCAATGTGTTAAACTTTTTTCCCCCAACTCTTCCTCTCTGAATGCTGGAGCTGGTGGAGGCAATTATAGTCTGTAAATTCTGAGTTATAGAATAATACACAGTACGGTGTTGAGATCTATTTGCAGTTCTCATCTCCTTCCCTAGTTTTCATCTGCAGATTTCTACCGAGTTAAAATATGTTTCAATTAAAGAAATTTGAAAAAGAGAGGATGAAAAAAACATGAGTCTGAAGCAGTAGCACAGAACAGCATTAAAAATAACGAATGCTTATTTCACACTAACATATTCCAAAAACCAGTTCTTACTGTATGAAGATAAAGCTGCTTTTCAGATTAAAGTTTTGTTGTGAGATATGTATACAGTACCAGTAAAAACCATAAGTAGCAATAAAAGATATTTTCTCTTTTTTTGAAGGAAAACAAAAATAGGAATTTACCTATCTACAGCCCTGACAAATACATCTTTATAATAACTAGACCAACACTGAAAGCAGAATTAGCCTAAATGAATGCCTAATGTACAACTAATGATTGCAGACTAATTTCATTGAATTCCTTGACTTCTTCCACACTTCATGGTGACTGTAGAGGAAATCGAATACGCATAATGTATGACCTGACAAAAAAGTAAGTAAACTACTTTATTTAAGCATGTCTATTTGTCATCAGCACTACAGCAGTAATGGCTTTCTGTCCACCATTTTAATCATGCATATATTGATCAGCTTATCTCAGACCTCTACTACCACCTCATGAGTGTCCTTAAATCTCTTTAAATGAAGAAACAATGATTGTTTAAATTGAAAAATGAAAATAAAATGAGAAAGGAGTTGCATTAGTAAAATGAACATTAATCTCTGTTATTTAAAAAGCAGGAATTTTTGCTTTCAATGTATTTTAAAGAGAAAGAGTACAAATAGATTAATTCAATGTTTGCCACACAGAATGCTTTTAAAAATATGGGGTTTGTCCTAATCATTAAAAGTAAATATCAACTGTTACCCCATAATTGGTTAGTGTGTTGAAGCAGGAACTGTACTCCTTAGGCAGTGATGCTACAGATTTAATGTGAAAGGGTTTCCATGGAATTGTTAAGTACCTTCTATGTTCATAAATGCTATTTATGCTGTTAATAAAATCACTACACAGCAAATGAGGCAACTCTTAAAAGAATGAAATACATAACAGGCTACCTGCATGATGCCTAAATTACTTAAATTAGATTAACAGTAACATACACACAGTTGTTAATTCAATTTCACTAAACCAATATTATGATACTTATTAATACAAAGAAAAATGTAAGATAGTTAAATAATGTTTCGAAGAACAGGAGTTTTTTTTCTCATTGACTAACACCACCACCACCACCACCACTCCTCCCCACATGTTCTAAGACATTGGAATAGAGACAATTTCTTGAGATGCCAAAATTTGAAAAAATTACTTATATATATGGGTTCAAACAAATAGCAGTTATGTTGGTGTTTTTGGGATACATTCCAAATTGCCTTATCTAAAAAGAACCTCACATCTATAACACAAGAATGGTTTTGACTGCATGGATACCCTATCTCAGCTGAGTTCAAGCTCTCCTCTGGCATAGATTAAAGTATTTGAAATTTTTGTATGAATCCTACTCTTAAAATTTTTAATGTCAGTCTTGGCAACTAGGAGCACTAGGGATAAGAACTGACTTCTTTTCATCTCTTTTATGAATCTCTGTGGTATTCTAGCTGGTCTTCTGAATGATAGAGAGGTTAAATATGTTTGCTCTTCTTTAAATTTTACCTTTAAGGGAAAAAAATAAAATCAACTTTTAACATTTCTTTAGAAAAAGGATTCAGGCATAAAATCATGTTGGTATTCATGATGTTATTTCTCAATTGAATCAGTTAAACTGCATAAATAGTGTATAAACTGTATAAATAATGTTCCCCTGATGGGGTTTATTCACTTCTCAAGTGAAGAACTTAGCTAGGTTCAGTTCTGGCATTACCTGACAAAAACAATCCTTCACAGCAGGAAAAACATTGCACTTATAAAGAAATACCAAAACTGGAAGTTTTAGTCATTTAAAAGATTGGTCAGATCTGATAGATGTTTCCCTGGTTTACTGAAGACTAATTTCCAGAAGTGATATCCAGAAGAACAAAATTAACAGTCAGCAGATTCTTTTTTCTCAAGATCAACACATAACTACTGTTTAATTTAACATCCAGCACCCTGAGAGCTAAGCTCTGCCCTTAAACAAAGGTCCAAACCTCTCAAAAATAGCTTTCCAGTACTGGGCTCCAGTTTTAAGCTAGATAATTGTACACTTGTGAAAACATTTGCTCATATTCAGAAATGAGCTAAACTATTAATTCGGATACAGCCTTAGTATATCTGCTTCTTTAGAAGAAACTTCTAGAGTAACGAAGTCCATAATGCCCAGAGGGAAAAAAAACAACCAACCAATCAACCAATCAACCAACCAACCAACCAACACATTGCAAACATAGATTTTGTCAACAGCAACCTGAAGTCAACTTCCATGTTGACTATTTTTCCCTTCTCTGTCAGAGATATTTGAAGATCAGACAGGGATAATTAATTTCAAGTATTGTGTTTATTTCTTTTTTCCACAGGGAATCAGCATACCTAAACTCACGCTTCTGAAGTGATACAGAATGGGAAAAGTAAAAAGGCATATTTCTAAAAGGAACTAAAACATTCTAGCTTTGATACTAGACAGGATGACCAAAGCTCTGTGTTATGTACCTGCAAGTCACAGAGAAGTTAAAAAAGAGAAATGAGATCAATTTTGTGAAGACATTTTGCCCCTACTCACAGTATCTTACTTTAATGCAATAATTATCATCCCTAAAAGTTCTAACTACTTCATTTGTTTGATGTGTGACAGATCACTAAGTTCATCACTGAAGACTTCCCATCTTTATGATGCGTTCTTGGAAGCCCTTAAATCACTTATAGAGCAATATAGAATACTAAAATACTGTAAGAAGTAATTTCTTTAGTTAAAAAAATATTTCTTCCATCTAGGAGAAAATGTTTTCAAGTACTTAAATATTATTTAGATGGAAAAACTTTTGTTGTAACAGTTCTATAGAAATCTCTCTCTAACTCTTGTTTTGGCTCAAGAGTTGTCATTGGAGAAAGAGTTTGAGTTAATGTCAAGCTGAGTTAAAGCAACATCTATATTGCTTCTTTCATCCTGATATTCTGGATAGGCTTTAAAATTACTTTATAGAAGTTGCTACTTTATGGCTAAAACAGAACTCAGGCTTCTCTTAACTTTCATGGTTATATATAACACAATTTTTAACTTTCTTTGGGGAAAGGTGAAAAAAGGAACGGTGCTGCCCTGTAAAGTCATGGATGTTTTCACCTTCCTGTCTCTGTGATAGTGCTTTAAGTCCCACATAAAATTTTGTGAGAAAGACACATCCTACACATCATCTCTCCAGAGGGAAGACCTAGGAAATGTGACAAAGATGCCCCTTGCAGAAAAGCTTTATATTATCTCAGAAAAATTTGCCACTGAGAGAGATGTTTTTTGTTTCATCTTTCTCTTTGACTTTCTCAATAATTCGATGAAGATAGGTCCTTGAAAAACCATATTGACACTACTAGCCATCAGTTTGTTGCAGTAGATGAATGCCTGTGTGTCTATGGAAAAATCAATGCCTGGCTGAATAGGGTACTTCCTGACTTTTCACAAACTCAGGGTCTTAAAGCAGCAAGATATGTCATGTTCACTTTGCAAATTTGATCTCACTATCTGTTCTCAAATATATCCTTCTCCATGAGGAAGGATAATATATTAGAGCAATATTTACATACAGCTACCTGATGAGCAGAAAAAACACTGATCTTATTTTGCTTTAAAGCACAATTTCACATCTCTCCATTAAGCAATAAAATCAGAGATTTAGGAACTTCAGAAACAATGCATTTTGTTGCAAGTTTCACAAAGAAGTTACATATATACAGCACCATGTATTGAGAGGATGATCACCAGATTTGGAATATTCTCTTCTCATGAAATCAAGATGTCAGACTGATAATTTAATTTTTTCAATAAAATTACATTTACTTGAAATAAATTTTTAGACAGCACCCTGAAGCATAATTTGGACATCAGAAAGGAAGTAAAAACCTCCTATAATGTCATTATTTTAATTAAAGACACATGTAGATAAAGGAGAGGAGAGCTTGAATGTATATTTTACAATAGAGGTACTAGAACTGTGATTTCACATTCAGACCTGAATAGACCTCAATGGCATATGAAATTAAAGACTTTTAGGTGAAAGCAGACTTTAGGTTAGCATCAGACTGGTGAGAATTGATTAAACACAGGAGACATACTTTAAACATACCCTCATCACAACAAAAATCAGTGTGGATATTTGTGTAAAGAACTATTCTGAAGTATTTTTCTGGGGGTTGTTCATTTGGTGGGTTTAAAAAATAAACAAACAATTTTATGAACAAGTGCTCTGTTTAGGTTGGCATTAATATTAATCTTAGTATAGAATGGTCCCCCATATGATGCTCTGCTATGGTCTTCCCATAAGAATTCCCTGGTGAAACCACTATGAGCCACAGACAGGTATCACAATAGTTTCATGATCTGGAGTTGTGCAATAGGGCTGATACCAGCTACTCTTGTCACAAATGTTCCTGAAACCCAAACTAGGCTTCAAAACAGGAATTTGGAATGCTCTAGAAAAAAAAATAAATCAGAACTGCTTGTTTAATCCTCAAAAATTAGGTTAGTAATTGTTCTGGCTATGAAATCTGCCTGTCTGTGGTAGGTCACTGAAGGTCATGGTCATTAACACTTCCTTCTCCAAAAGGCTGATTTTCTCTGCTGTGTTTAAAAGCTATAGCTGGAATTCTTTCCAACAAGGACTGTGTCATGCAGCACTAGCCTGCAAAGGAGAAAAGCAATGATCAAAAGATAATTTAAAAAAAACAAACAAACATACCCTGTGAATATCATTCTGTTTCTGCACAGTGGGAAGATCTCCACCAATGGGTGCTTGTTGTTTTAATTCATCCTCCTTCAACTGCAGCCATGCCAAAAGTTCCTGAAGAGAGAGATGTAATCGCTTTCCACTGGTCGGTACTGGCTTCCAAATGGGATCTGAAAGCATGTGTTAAATAAAAGACAGATTCAGGCATAGTGGAAGTAAAAACCAAAATGCAAAAGCTTATTTACTGAGAAAGATCCTAGTGTTTCATTAAGTTAATGATTTTCGAATAGCTTCAGCAGCTTTGAATTAGATTCTGGCAACACAGATTTAAATTTGGTTCCACAGTCCTGGCTTCTCTTCACATCTCCTGATTTTTGTTTTTGATTGGTTGGGGTTTTTTTTGGCATTTTAGTTTTCCTCTTCAGCAGTGAGTAATGGCTGTGCTGAATTGTCAGTCTCACTAGGAGTGCACAAATTCTGCAGGACTAGCATGAGAAATGCAGTCATCACTTAGGATTGCTAGGACATTATTTACCTGAAATGTAGAGAGTAGTTTTCCAACTCAGTGAAGAACATTTAGAAAATTTCTCTAAACCACTACACAAACCATTCAACGTAGATAAGATTCATTATCCTAATTTTTTAAAATAAGAGAATAATGCCATTCTTTTAAAAAAGTCATGAGGAAATTATTAAAGCCTGTAGAATCTTCATATATTATCTAGCCAAATGCCAGTGTCATTTAAACAGAGATGTGAATGAAACTATTGGTAAAACACTGAGAAATTTAAAAGACAAAATATCAGTTTTTGCAAAATAGGTCTCCATCATAAGGACATTTTCCAAATATTTCCTCTGTATATGCATAAAAGTGATTTTTTGGGATCAAGTATTGAGCTACTCAATTTCAGTAATCGTTCTCTGAAAGTGGCTGGACTGATAAAATCTTCAATTATCTCTGTACTGTAGATACAATAAATTTTGTCTTTCTGTACTTATGAGTATGCTATTTTTTAATTTCAGGTTTGGAAAAAAATTCTAATTCTCCTCCAAGTAATACAAGAAATCCTCTTAGTACCTCAAACCAAAGAAGTATTACATAACAATGAAGTTAAAAAATGTGCTGGGAAATAAAGACAAATTTTCTTTTTTTTCATACATTTCTGTTTAGGTTCTAGTTTTTTCCATATAATATTTATCTTCTTCTACAGTGATTGCCCATAAAATCATTCTTTTCTGACACTAAGAATTCTATTCCTATACTTTATATATAATATTCTGTACAGAAATGTGAAAAATATGGACTCAGCATTTTTGCAAACCTTATTACTTAGTTTGGATATGGAAATAAGGAATTGATGAAGGTAGGGACAGTTGCATTTCTGTGAAATGCTCTATGAATCCTGTCTTCTTTCCAACCTCTTACACCAGGTAATTAAAGTGGCAAAGAAAGAGAAAGGAAAGGGACAGGTCAGCCACATGCTGACAGAAAATTCAGCTGCTCTCAAGGTATGTGAGCTAATGGAAAATCTTCTCTTTTTTCAAACTTAAATGCTACATGCGAAGGACACACATAGACCAGGCTGTTTGTTCTCTTCTCTCACAGGGCATCTGGGAGCTGGGGTAAAACTGCTTCACAGCAGGGGGAGGCCAGTCCTGCAGGCAGAGAAGTCTAGAGAAGGCCCCGTATGCTAAAAGATTTTGATTTATACATGATTATGCAGATTATATATTATCTATATAATTATTATAGATTTATATATATATGTGTTTAGATATTATACATGATTTATGATTAGGGTGGTGAGGCACTGGAACAGATTGTCCAGAGAAGTTGTGGATGCCCCATCCCTGGAGTGTTCAAGGTCAGGCTGGATGCAGCTTTGAGCAACCTCAATGTGTTCTTGCCCATGGCAGGGGGTTGGCATTGGGGGATCTTTACAGCCCTTGCCAACCCAAACCATTCTTTCATTCCAGGATACCTCTGAAAGTAGCAAGGGGGAGAGAGCAGGGATATTTATGGAGAGATGCAGGAGGTGACAACCAGAGTAAGGACAGGACAGGAGACAGTCAAAGAGCCAAATTTCTGATTCAGGCTAATTCCCTTGTCTCATGTTCACCATGGCATAGGCAAGCTTCCACCTCCTCTGGAGAAGGGCAGCCAATGGAGGAAAACACTTCCCTGCTTCCCCAGGTCTGGCTTTACAGGGAGAAAATGCAAAAAAAGTGACTTGAAGGGATTTTGTTACTGCAGCTGTGCTCTGACCTTCCCCAGTGAGGTGATTTTTTTTTTCTTTTTTCCCCAGAACTTGTTCTGCTCTTCCTTATTTTCAGGAATATATGTTTATGCATGCACACACCAGTGTACATTATATATGCATACACTTATATATTTATAACTGTGTCCAAGTTGAGCAGACAAAAGAGATAATGGTAAAACAGTTAAAAAATATATGTTTATAAGAAAGCAAGTGTTTATTAGGATAAACTGTGCTGACATATCAAGAGGAATGGAGAAAAGCTTGGCTTCTCTTTAATACCTACCATATACTTTATCTAATGCATTTGGAAAAGAATGCCCACCCAAACTGACCCATGGCATGGGTCTTCTGTTACAGCAGACTAAAAATTACGCTAATTAAAGAAACTTCTGGGACTGATGTCTGGAGGTCATTTCATATGTCTTCTCTAATCCCTCTTTTGTGTAAGCATTGCTAGTTATGATGAAATCTATTCCATTCTGTGCTATGGAGAGAAAGAGCTCCAAACAGGCAGACTGGGAAAAGCCTTTGCCTTTAGTGTGGTGGTCAGAAACACTTAAACCAAACGTCTGAGAATTTAAGAATTGTTTCTTATCCTAATCAATAAGTTGTTGAAGACCTTAAGGCTTTTATTGGAAGCACAGATTTTAGAGGGGAGGTTTGTTGCTTCGAATGTGCAATGCAGGAAGTCACTGTGATATAACTAGGGTTGACTGCTTCTGACTCAATTAATGACAGCAATACATTAAACTGCAGAAAATGAAAGACAGAAAGTCCCAGACGTTTAATTCCTGATATTTAGACAACTGACTATTTATCTCAAAAATCACTCTATTTGAGCAAGTTCATGCATAAAATTCATGTGAACAAAAAAAAAATCTCAGACACTTTGAAGGGTTTCATTCCTCTTTTAGAGCTCTTCAGAAGGAAAAAACAAAAAAAAAAAAAAAAGGAAGAATGTATCTCTTTTTCTTTAGTTACTAGTATCTTTTCAACATCAGAGCTTTCATTTATTTTTAATGATTGATGATACAAAGATGGTTTTTGTCATTACACAGCCTGACCTCCCTCAGGACCTGAGCTGAAAAAAGCTAATATTTCATACATTACTTTGGAAAACACTTCTGTCTTTTGCTGCCCTCTGAACTACCACCAACACACAGCAAGTGAGAAAATGAAAAAATGCCCAAGACTGAACTGGGTTGCCTATTGCAAAAGCCGTATTTCTGGGGAAAATCTTCCTGGACAATTTCTTTTGAAATGAAACCTTCAGTCCATTGGAGCCTGAATGACCACTTGATAATTTGTAATGTTACCATTTATTATATTTCTCCTTGCAAACGAAAGTGTTTTCTCTCATGATACCACCTATGGATTTCTATTACAACTAGATTTTATTTAGCAATTCTGTCCACTCTCCTGACAACAGTTAAAATCTTAAATAATTTGTCTTCATTTGTGAAGATATTTTTAGTTTTTCACCAGAAATAGCAGTCTTTAAAGTGAAGCTTATAATAAATATTGCTTATTTAATAACTTGCTTTTATAACTCACTGATAAATCATACCCAGTTCTAGAAAAAGCCCCCATTTAGAGGAGGTTACTGTTTAAACATGGTAATCTTTTTTTCTGTAATTACAAAACTTCATCATAAGCCTCAAATCCTAATCCTCTACTATAATTTTCATACTAAAAAACCTAATCATTCTTTCAAAGTTAATCCAACATCCAAAATAGCACAAACACTTTCAAAATAGACAAAAACAGTTCTAACAAAAGCAAAAAAATGAAACCTTTTTACTTTCAAATTGTAGCATTCCATCTAATACACCAATGGTAGGCTTTTGCTTAGATTCAGGTCCTACCTAATGTTTAGAGATTTCTTCCTAAGTTCACTCCATCTGAGGTTCATGTTGTCCAGACGTCTCTGCAGCAGGGTTGCATCCTCAGAGCCTTCCAGGGACCTCAGGATTTTCTGCCCATTTTCATCCAGGTTGTGATAGATGTCAGTGTGAGCATCAATTTCTGCCTGTAGTTCCTATGGAAGCAATAGAAAACAATATATCTACTTAAAAAAAAAAATCACAGAAACTATGATTTTTCAAAAGAGTGGGAAAATCCTCAGAGCAACACAGAGCACAGGTTTTGATTACTCCTTTTACAGCAATGTCATGTCTGTACATAAAGCCATGTTTCCCTTTCACATGAAGGCCACTTGCATTGAATATGACCTTCTTTTCCAAACAGAGAATACTGAACAAAATTTAAAAAGCTGAAGGTGTAGCCTTCGACATCAAAGGAAGGACAAGACATATTTATTGAGCTGATGCAGGAAAAACAAAGAAACACAAAATCCTCAGGATCTCAGGTAAATCTGACCTTCACATGATACGTCTTCCTGTGCAACATTTTCAGTTTGAGCTGGGGACTGCAACACCGGTCCTGCTGCATGGCAATTCCAAGAAATCCAGGCGACTGCAGCAGCCAGGCTTTGAAATGCCAAGTTCACTTACATTCTGTTGACAGAACGCATTTTGGAGCACAGGCCTCAGCAGTCAATAGCAATAAACAGCCACTTTGTGCTGTATCAAAACACTGGTTGGGGCCATGGCTGTAGGAGGGCCTGAGAATAGCAAGGACCTAGAATATGCAACTGGCAGCTCATGTTGAACAGCCAACTTTTCTTATCGCCTCGGAACTGCAGGCCAGCTCTAAATTTTGAATTCATTTTTTCCCCCTCATTTTTAGCACTGCTGTTTCTGCCAAAAGAACATTCTTTAGAGAGCTGCCTGGTACCAGCATTCCTGCCTGCCCACACACTCAATGCAGCCTTTGTACGCTGGCTGCCCTTCCCCAAGACGCTTGCATGCTGCAGCTCCACAAGGTCAGATTCATTTGCAGAGAGCAGTGGTTGAACCAAGGTCATTAAATGGAACAAAAATGATAATAATAATAATTTCAACATGTACATGAATGAGCATACATGTACTTTATATGCAGCCATGTTTGCACCAAAGTACTTTTACCTTCAAACAAAGAAGCACACAAAGACACAAAAAAAATAAAGAATAGTGAATAAAGATAGACATTTTCTCCTGGGATGTTGGAGCACTAAGATTTCTGGTGGTGGTTTCTTACTGCCTGAAATGGAGTGCTAGAGATAAAGTGGGGACAGGAAATGATTTATGGCATTTGAGAACAAGACCCAGCACTAACTGAGCATCGCAGATAGTCCCCAATGGAAATTTGTTGCAATTTTCTTTAGAAGAATGACTTTGAAAGTAGGGAGCACACAATCTGTCTGCTTGGTGTGCTCTTAATTGAATTGGTTTTATTTGATATTTTAAGTGCAATGTTAGCTGCACTGAATCATGAGTACATTGTCCTTGTTCGCCTACTGCTGTTCCAAATGTCCTTAAGTGAATACCTTTCACAGCAATAACTAGCATAATATTTGGGGAAGTTTTAAGGTGAGCTAGCAACATCTTTGGTACAGAGTAAGAATACTTTTCCAACTATTTTACTTATCTATTGTCATTCAAACAGTAAAGTACTTTGGAATGAGTTTGATGTACATCAGAGATAACTTTGCAGAATGCAACTCTATCATAAACATTGTATTTAGTTATTGTTGTTCAGACAATTTATATTTTTAAAAATGGCATTATTAAGGCACATAAAAAATGTGCAGTATTTCAGATATGAATGTCCTTACTTGAAAATCTGTATTTTATTTCAAGTCTAAATGTTGCTAGCTTCAACTTCCAGCTGTGATACTTCATTTTTGTTTACTTGAATGAAGAATACCCTATTATCAAATTTCTTTCCTTCCATGTATGCATTTGGAGATATTATTTAAACTAGGTTGAGTATAACAATACTTATGTAAATAGCTGAAACGATATATAAAAAAGGAAAAAGTTCACAGTAAAAAAAGCTAACTGTTAATGCCTGGATAGTTTCAAAGTCCTCCTACAATTAATAAACATTAAATCTGTTTTTGGACAAAAGAATCACATACACTACCTGTTGCAATAAGTTCTTGGCTTTCAAGGTAGTGATGGAAACACTTACAAACTTGTTCCCTTTCCTTGGCACAAACACGTGCCATGAAACATGTGGAATAACTATTCACAGTAGGAAGATGTCAAATCTATGCCCTCTTGGTGCTTTACTACACATATACTCATAGCATTATATAAGACAAAATTTAAGAAAAAAACCTTTCCAGATTTTTCTTGTGTTTAGAATATATTTTGCATTTTATCTCTTGCTTCAGACACATACATAATTGTGTAAATAAAAGCAACCACATCCTTTTTTATTTCAGGATACTATATAGTATCACAACACATCTGGACAGCTAAGTGGGCAATGAACATGAAAAGTGAAGAATTCCTGTCAAAAGCTTAATATTCAAGATCGAGTTTTCCTCATTCCAAGTTACTTGTGTATACTGCACTTCTTCTAATGCTCCCCAAAGCAGTTTATTACAGCTACACAGGAAGCCTACACTGACAAAGAAGCAAGACAACAACAATGGTATTTGCTCCATTTAGGTTGGTGCATTTCAGAACCTTTCTTTGTGACACTTCACATCCCAAGAGAAGCAGAGAGCATATAAGAAAAAGATCTATACATCTTTTATTTGTTTTCTGAAATAAATAAATCCACGTTTTAAAAACACAATATGAATTAGATTCTTTTTCTTGACAGCAGGAAGAGCTATTTAATCTCAAAAATTGCTAAAATATTTGCAAAAGTATGCTGTCATTACATGTCACACCAAGAAACATAGCATATACTAAACATATATTATTTATTTCACTTTCATATTTTCCAATGTGTTCAAACACATGAAAAAGACTACAGAGGATAAAAAAATCAATCCTGGTATGATTCTACTGAGTTACAGTTGGAGTGTATGCTGCATTTTTGCTGTAGCTGTTATTACTGAGACTGTGTGAAAAAAGATTGGCTATGTGTTCTTAAAAAGAACAGAGAGCAGAATGAAAAGCATCTTTTTGATCACAAGTGACTGCTTAGAGTGAGCTGAACTGCCTGGAAAGAGCTGCAGCTCCATTAGGTGCTGAGTGAAGTCCTCCTTTATTAAGATGAACTATATGGTTAGATGACAAAAGGCACATAATATTTGTTTGTAGAAAGTTAACTGAACAGCTGTTAGAGGTTTCTATACATTTAAAAATGTGTATTTACATTATTTTATTATATAGAATGTGTGCAACTAAGACACAGAACTAGAATGATAAAGAGATGAAATGCATTTCATCCTGAGGAAAATAATATTGTTGGACAAAACAGGGTGAGGAAATTTGCTTTGGCTATTTCACTTATTTCCTGAGCTATTGGAACCACCTTGAAGATTTCAGAGTACTCTAGCATGGTAAGTGAGCACACACAATGCTGCCAAAAAGCTAGGGGATAGGTGTTTCTCACTTTCCCAATTCAGTTTTTCCCCCTTGGAACTCCTGATCCCATTTTCCATGGAAGCACACATCCTCAGTGCCCTAATTTTTTTGGTAGGCAGATGAAATTCACCTGTAGCTCCACAGGTTATGTTTTACACAGAGCTCTGCTTAGTGCAAGCTGAGCTGTCGCTGTGAAATGCAAAATTCTCTCAGCTTCCACACAGCAGAGCTAGTCCTACAAGAATTCAATATAGTTTGAGATACCTTAGCAGAAACAATTAATCAGTGTCAATATCCTTCATATCCCACATGCAATATATAGACATGACATATAAAGGTCATGACACGTCAAAATCTGCCATTATTTTGGTAATACACCAGGGAGGGATTGGTAGTCTGGAAATGAAGTTCTAGAAAGAAGGAATTAGTTATACTTCTTGGACTATAGATGAGTCATACTAAAACATGGAAATCAGTGCAGCACAGCTGACAAAACATTTATCTTTTAAACATGGAAGAAAAAATTTATTTTGCAATAATTTAAAGAAATTTAAAGACCCTTAGTTCTCCTCTATTTGCAGTTCTGTAAAGCACATCTTAGCAGTTTAGCAATTGGATTTCAAATTAATCATCTCACTTAATTACATGTAAACTTCTCTAAATTTCTGATTCTGCCTAAAGCATAAACTGTGTGAGGGTTCAGAGAGCAGCCTTTGGAGGCACAGAAATCCATGCACATGGCACCACTCTTGGGATCACAGCTTATTCTCCTGTCTGCTAGATGGAGGACTAGTTTTGTGAGTGCTACAGTTCTGGAGATTTTGAATTAAGGGCTACAGCACAGCAAGTCAAATGCATTTTAAGCACCTGAGTAATAGATTCAGTGCAAGGTGCACATGATCTGTTCCTTTTGTTTTTGGCAACAGAAGGCCAGTCTGCACTAGGCTTTATGGCAGTCTCTCCTTGTGAGCTGGTTGTTACCATTTGGACAAAAAGAGATGTAAACTTCTTTTGAAAGAGAACATTTGTATCTGAAGAGTCTATGATTTAGATTAATGATGGAACAAACAAGTGAAGCATTTTTGCTGGTTTACAAGTCATTTCTGGTCCCTTGGAAGTTCTCTCTTTTATATGTCATAGTTCTTTTAAGAATTGGTTGCTGGATTTAATTTTGGTTTTTATAGTTTTCTTTTTTAATTGCTCCCCATTCCCCCATCAAGATTTTAAGTAATTTTCTCTCCTAGTCCATAAGCAAAACTTTTATTGAGTCTTAGAATGAGACCATTCACTGAACAATTTACATAATGATAAAAACTTCTCCAATGAGATTTAAAATATAATTAAAGGGCAGACTTACTGAGTTAAAAGCATTGTTGTGTAATGGCTATACATCACCATGCCAAGAAGCCTCCTATTCAGCTAGCCTATGGCATGACCCCAATTCCAGTCTGGTATGATTACATCTCTGAGTTTCATGCTAATGACTTGATTAAAAAGAACGATAAAAAGGTCCTTTCCATTGTGAAGATAAGCTTATGAATATAATTAAGGCATTTCTGGTTTCCCAACACATTTTTCAAGATAAAAAGGGTAAGAGCTAGTCCTCTAAGAGAGAATCAAGTGCTGATGAATGGAAGCCAAAGTGTAACTTTGCCCTCCAGAAAGCAATCTCTGTAAGTTGCATCTATCACTGTTTAAAATTCTACAAGTCCCAGAATAAAGATGTGACCAAACTTCATATTCGAATGCTATTTTCATCTAAAGATGAAAAAAAGCTTTCTTTAGCAAGTTGGGCCTTGTTTTCAGAAAACATAATTTTTATAAGCAGGCAAAAGTGCCTTCAATTTAGGTTATATCCAGATTGCAAGAGACTTCATGGTGCGTCTAAGGATGCAGCAATCTCTTGCTAACAGTAACTGGAAATGCAGTGTGGGCTTCTTGATTTCATTTACATTGGGCTGCCTCAGCTTTGGAATAGTAACTCTTTAAGAGCACTAACAGAATAATTTGAAACTATACTTGTCTGTAGGGTGCAGGTCTTTATTCACAGAGCTGACTTTTTGCCCACAGCACAAAGAGCATTTCTCCCTTGATCATTGCAAGATAACATATTTTTTGAGACCTCAAGCAATTAATTTGCATTCAATTATTTGCTAATTCCATGTGTTTGGAAGGAATTTGTGGACTTATTGGATAGGTTTTTTGAAGACTGAAAAAACCCCTGCCTTCATTTACATGAAATGAAAATATGAATAAATATATAAAATAAATAAATGTTTAAAGAAACAAATCTTTCTGATTTTATAGTTTAATTTAGGATTTGATCTTAAATTTCTAGAGAAATATATCCTATTCTGGTAATATTGACTTCAACAGAAATTATTATTTTCACTGTCTACTTTTTTCTTGTCATTATATCTAGGATGGAAACCCTAAATAGAAACATCGTGTTAGTCTGAGGTTACACTAAAGAAGAAAAATCCCTTGTAGCCACAGAAATGAAAGAACTTTTACTGTATGGTGTAAAATATAAATATGTATTTTACTTGCATAGCCTGTAGCTCTTTCAGACAAGCCCATCCAACAAAGCAAACAAAGCACATTTTTAAGTAGGAGTTGCAAGTGTTCTGTGTGTCAGAAAATCAGCCACCTCTACTGAGATGTCTAAGAATGGGCTCAGCTATCTGCCTTTGAAATCTGTATTTGAGATTTGAGTGAGTAGGAGGGAAACAGCATAAATGTGCATAGAATCATACACACAATTTTCTGAAAGCCAAACTGTAAGGCTCATTACAAACTAGCAGAGTTTTCTAGATTTTAGAAGGCACTCTGCTTCCCACCAAATATACACATCCCAACCCCCGTACTCCAATGAATGTCTGATCCCATTCCACCTGCTCGTGCTGTCAGCACACTCACCCTGTCAATCTTTTGGCAACCTCTCTGCACCAAAATAATTATGCTGTTACTTCCAGTATATCTAAATTTTTCTCTCCCCACTTTCCAGAGATCAAACAGTAACAGCACAAAGAACATCTTCCTCTGCAGGAACATTTACTTCCAATAGGTACTCATGCAAGGTCCTAAAGTCCTGTTGCATAGTTTGGAGAGCATTTATATCTCTTAGTTCTGCTGTCACTCCAGTACTTCAAATTAATACTGATTTCCTTTTACAACACACAGCTGGAAAGGCTGAAAAACACATCTGTCTCTAGATCTGGAGGAAAAAAAATCTTATGAAAGACAAAAGGATTGTTTTTTTTTTCCTTTCACCAACCAATAATGAAAAATATATGCTACCCTACCTGTTAATTATAAATGAACTTTCCTAGAGGAAAAAATATTTGTACACTAAGGACGGCATATTTGTTTCACAGTACATCAACATGTAACAATAAAGTATTTCATGTTTTAGTTCCTATGATACTCATATATACATTCATCCTTCCCTAAATATGCAAAATTATACAGTCCTCTTTCAGATCCTTTTAAAACAAAAATTGAAGGCATTTTATACTTAAATTATTTCTGTTCAAAGCATTACCCTAATTTCTTCTGTTATAAATTATTTTTACAATCTTCTTTCCTTTAAAAAAAAATATCCTGACATTCAAAGTTTTTGTTGGTAACATCATTGATGTCTGGAGAAAAATAATTGGTACACCAGTTTCATAACATGATTCTCAATTAATTAAAAAAACATAAAACCTTATTAAAAAAGAACAACCCAAAACATCAAGCATAAACTAGAGGCCTCATATGTTACACATTATTAGAACTGGATCAAGCAGAACAATAACTATTATGGCTTTACAATTCCTTTTAGAAGAAGTTTTTATTTTTCTACAGGTAATGAGATTTCAATTAGGAATTTATACTATTTCAGGTGTTCCTCTCTACAAGCATGCAAGATCCACTGTAATTGACTGCTCTTAATCAAGGAGAGCTTGGCTGGGACCTGGTGGGCATTATGCAAGAGGCAATGTGGCAAAAGCTCCAGTGCTTCTGCTACTTGTGTCAAATCCTCCCTACTGGAGCTGTCTTGGGGAAGGGCCAGGAAGGGCAGGCACTTGGGCAGCAAAAAGGGCAAAAATACACTTCATCTTCATTTTCAGTGGAAATCCAGGTCATGCTAGTGTGGCCTCAGGACCTTCTGACATCCTAGGATTTAAGCAAGAGATGCCAGTAAAGTTACCACGGAGAGAAAGCTGCTGTGCAGCAGTCAAGTGCTATCAAAGCCACTTTAACAATTGATGTTGGCTGTTCCTGCCACAACAGAACAGAACTCACCAAGCGTTGGCCAGTTTACTCATTAACATAGCCTGGGTTTACACTGCCATGAGGAAAGTTAGTTTTATCTTGCTGCTGATGTTTTAACTGCAAGCCTGCTCAGTGTGAGGGGCACCACGTGTTTAAACACTCAGTGAGAAGCCAGCAGACCAAAGCTACCACTTATGGCCTCTCCCTGTGTACATGGAACAGCATTTCCACTTACACAATGGGAGCAGCTTCCCTCTAAATGCAGCAGCAGGCAGAGCCACAGAGCTGCTGCCAAAAGGGCTGCCACAGGGATAGAAGGAGCTGCCAGGCTCAGGAGCAGGGTGGCTGCAGAGAGGAGCTGCCACCAGCTGCAGGGTCCCTTGGGAAGGTGATGCCACCACCTCCCTCAGTGGCCTTTTCCTTCTGACCCTGGAATCCCAAATCCTCAGCTGCCTGCTCACACCAGCACTGAGCACAACAGCAGGGCTTCCACCTTGAACCTGCACTGTGTCAAACCCCAAACTCAACAGCTGGATTAAAATGAGTAGCACTGCTTCTGGCTGCTGACTTGCTCTTGCTACCCTGCACTCAGAGCTGTTCAACCACGCTGACTGCTGCCCTGCTGGAGAGCTGCACTGGTGGGGAATTTCACAGAAAGGTCCATCCTCATTAGTTTTCAGCCCTAAGAAGTTCCACAGTTTTATGTTTTTCTGAATAAGCTGAACCTCACCAGAATCATGTTCTGCATGATTTATTTTAGGTGCTTTAATAATGTATGTTGACTGTCTTGAAATAAGCAAATAACTGTCAAAAGTTCAGAACCTGAAAAAAGAATTCATTTTTAACAATATCCTTCAGAACAGCAACTTTAACTATCACATTGATTGGTCTCTCTGTGGCAGTCTAACCATGTTTTGCTGCAGCCAGAAATCAAAAGCAAAATTGAACAGAATTCCTGTATCAAGGGTTCTCTAAATAAGATTTACCTTCTGAAAATAATTATTTGGCATTTTCTTGGATTTACTAGCAAGATGCATGTACTCCCACAGTAAATCCAGTATCAAGTTAAAATGGTAAATATCACTGAAAAAAATAATGATATCACCAGCAAACTCTGTCATGATATGAACTTGTATCTTAACATATTTTTTTAGAAGGTAGGTTACTTGAGGGTGAAAACTAACTTCTGTTCATGTTTTTCAGTTTGACATTAAAAGACTCCAATTTTTTTGATCGCTGAGTTTCTCAAATCCACCAATTGAAAAGAAATATTCTTGTTCCTTCAATCTTCCCTTCATTCCAGTAAAAGATAAATAATTCCACTATCTAATAAAAATTAAATTATTTTAATTCAGAGGTCATACTGGTCAAGTCATGTAAATGTTTTCATCTGATCCAGATAAGAAAACAAAGGCAAGAAGGTAAGAAAAGTGAAATTCACACTTTTAAACTTAAAGTATACTTGGTATTAATAAAGGAACAGAGATGAGCTTACAGTAATGGAGGTAATAGAGCAAATATATGTGAAATTAAAACGAACAAACGAACAAACAAAAAACACCCTTCCCATCTAGAATCAGACTCTTTCTCTTTAAACTGAAATAAGAACTCAGGGCTTAGATATGTTTTCAGAAGACAGAATACACTCTTGTCAGTAAGTTAATATGTCAGGTGGATCTTAAAATATGGCAGGAAAATCATATGCTCCTGCTTAGGTTTCTGTAGAGATCAAATGTGCCTCTTCTCCTACTGTCACTCCAAAGTATGCCATCCAGACCCATGTTTATACCCTGGAATTGCTTTTATGGCTCTTCAGTCAAGATTACTTATCAAACACTTTATAAATTGCTGACACAGGACACTGCATGTACTTTACTTCACTGCTAATCACATCAAAGTCACCCTCATATCCAGAAGTTTCAGATATGTTTTTGTCATTGGTCTCAACGATAACTAATGGTGACACAAACATGTGGCTGAGAGACACTTCTTCAGAAAACAGTTCATAAAATAACCTAAGGTCTCATATATTCATAAAATTCAAGAATACATTTGGAAGCAGAGCTCAAGTATCTCAGAAAGCTGAAGACTTTGCTCAAAGTCCTCAGTCCAGTCACATGAGTTACACCACCCAAAGCTAAAAAAACGTGCTGAAGAATACTGCATAGTACCACAGGCAATCTTGGAAATGACACTGTCAAAAACAACACATCAGACAGTACCAAAAACCTAGCTGTCAGTTTATTGTTCATAATAAATGCCAACTACTTCTCAAGAGACAAAGTTGTATTTTAAAGAAAAAAGAAAATTCCCAGATTCTCTTTGATTCTATCAGAACAAAAACAACACATGTTAATAGTAAGCAAACAAACAAGCCCCATATTTAATTTAACTCTGAAAAAATACATCTTGTTTATGCACACTGTGGTGGATTGACCCCTGCTGGATGCCAAGTGCCCTTCTCAGCTGGCTGGGGGGAGAGGAGAAAAATAAAAATGGATGAAGGTGAGGAGGGAGAGATCACTCACCAGTAACCATCATGGGTAAAACAGACTTGGTTATGGAAAGTTAGTTTAATTTATTATCAGTCAAATCAGATTAGGATAATAAGACATAAATTCAGCTCTTAAAACATTTTCCTGTTTCATAAAACCATAAAATGACTTGGGTTGAAAGAGACCTTTGAAGACCATCTAGTCCAAACCTTGTGCAAAGAGCAGGGTTATCGTCAACTACATGAGGATGCTCAGAGCCCTGTTAAGCCCCACCCTGAATGGTTCCAGGCACGGGGCTTCCAACACCTCTCAGAGCAACCTTTCCCAGTGTTTTAACATCCTCACTGTAAAAAAAATTTCCTCATCTCCAATCTCAATCAACCCTTATGGAAGCCACCTTATAACTCCCCTGCTACCAAAACCTGGCCACTTAAACCCAATACACTCATTAGTTCTCACATCTATGTATATCAAGCTCAGAGAAAGAAGCATCACTTTAAAAAAACCAAAAACAGTCTACTTTGCATTCCCTTGGGATTAACACCAACTATTTCTATTCTGCATATAAAGCAACTTCGTAGCTTTCTTCACCACATTGCATCCACAGCATTACTGGTCTCACAAAGTTGTCAATTGCACTATATCATGTTCTGATTTTTAGGAAACTCTGCAAATTTTAGCACCCACTAATTAAAAAAAAATTTTTTACACAAAAAAGTGAACGAAAAAGAATGTGAAGAATGATAACAAGGGTACTAGGGTTACTGTGTAATATGTGAGTGATTCATCACAGAGGAATTGTTTCTACCTTTGTGTCAGGGAGTACAGTTTGCTCACAGAAACAAACCGAGAAGTTACATGTTCCCTATGCAAATAAGATATCTTTTTTCCAATAATCCTCTTTGAAGCATCATTACTGCTTTCATGAGAGAATTAGAAAGACCTGTGCATGGATTCTAAGCCCTGAAAAATAAGCACAAAAGAAAAGACACATGATGTGTTTTGTATATTTGGAAAAAAGGATACATTTCCTATTTTATTAGAAGCGATGTAAAATAATTCCTATAACAATTATATGCTAATATCTGCATATGAATTTCTAATAATAGGAATTCCAGGCTAGAGGTGAGGGAAGAGACAAAGAGGGGACCTAGATAAAAAAACATAACTTATATCCCAGAAGTAGTTTTATGAAGTTTCATACCCAGTAGAATGAGCATAAGAAATCCCAGAGATTTAAAAGCATGAAATTAGGCAAACTATGGATGAAAAAGGATGAATGTAATATCCCTCAAGGCATTCACAGCAATAGCCACTGTTACACTATTCAGTGCAATGCCACTCATAATCTTTTATCCACACATATTTGACATATAATCAATTTTGTGTAGAAAGAATTCTCATGGCATAGACCTATTCATAACTGACAGAGTAATGTCACTATTCAGTAAATACTCACTAAACAAGGGATAATCATGCACCTGCATCATACACTCATTCAGTGGTCAGTCTCATTGAGATTAGAACTTCCTTTCAGATACAGTGTTTTTATCTGAAATGTCTAACGTGTTAAACTGAAATTCAGCTGGTTAACATTAGTACAAAAACCTCTGTCTATGCAGTGAAAAGGTTACCTTCCTCTCTTAAATGTGAGAAAACTTCATGACTGACCAACCTCATAAAGAGGAGCTTCCTGGAAAAGACAACTTTCTTATTTATCTCACCTCTTTACCAAAGTATCTTTTATAAAATTAAGGGAGGAAAAAAGGTTGATCTGAAATTCAAATTTGAGGATTTGTTTGTAATCTTCAAACAACTTCTATACACTTGACTTGATAATAGAAAAATTCAGAATTCTCTTTCTACATCAGTGAGTTTTCTGAAAAAAAATACCATTTCACACACAGCGTTTCATAATCTAACTGTACCACTAAATGAAATACTGATGCTCACTTTCCCAGTGGAGCTTTGTGCTCCCTTTGCAATCTTGCTGAAAGCCTGAAAACCAAACACTGACACTCAGAGGTCTGATGCCTGTTACTCAGCAATTGCGTCTGTTTGCCCAGGGCACACGCAAGTGAGGAAAGACATGAGTTGCTGCTTAAACAATATCTCAAGGGAATGAAGCCTTATAAGAAACAAAATGAAATAAAATAGTCTGTAGGAGGAAATTTTAGGAGCTGATGAAAAAGGAAATATGGCAAACCTTTTACATTTCCTCTTCATACATTCATTTACTTGCCAAAGGACATGCTTGGTATGCAGAAGTTATCTTAGATTAAAGGAAATGAAAAAAGAAAGATAAAAAACAAGGAATGACTCTACAATTCACATATTTGCATATTAAAAAAAAATCAAACCAACACACCAAAAAACCCATGCAAATAGAAGTCTTTTCCATAAACAAAGGTATGATCATCAGGAAATAGAATAACACCATCATCCTTCAAATATACCTATACACATGCCACAGCAACCATCTGCCAAAACGATCTTGCTGTCACAGTTAATTCCAAGAATCAGACACACAGTCTGTTCAGCACAACACCAGGCTCTATGCAGATGGGATGTGAGCTTTGAAGCACAGCCTGCACTGATTTACCAACAACAGCAGGTGATCCCTAAGACCTCGAGATAGCATCCCAAATTCAGGGATAGAAAAGTAACCATTGCCCAGGATTAGCTTTCTATCAATCAGTGCTGCTTTAATCTCTGTTGTGAAAACTATCAAATCAGAAGGATTAAGGGTCTGCTCAAAAACATGCAAGAGCAGGAAGGAAAGTGTTTGATGGGCACTGAACAGTCAAGCCAAGATTCTGCAGCAAAATGAGAGTTCTTCCTTGAAGGAACTGTGAAACTGTATGGAACAACTTTTCCCTGCTGTTCATACCAGGTTAAATCTATCTGACAAACTCCACCTAACACAAAAGTCTTGCTTTAGAAAAGAGGCAGTGCTCTGCCTGCTACTGCATTATGTCTCATTCTACCTTTGTAGTAACTCCAAAACTTGAGCTCTCCCTGGATGTGACAGCTGTAGGTGCCTATTACAGAGGAGAGCACCATCAGGACCTGTGGAAGTCATCCTTCAGGTCTCCTGCAGGGCAATGCCAGCTTAAACCAAGGAGATCTCTTTTATCCCTGGATAACCCAGAAAAGTCTTGGGTCTAATTCCTTTAAAATAGAAAATAGACTTCTAAAAATTCCATTGCAGGTCGTCTCAAAAAACGTAAAATAAACACTTTAATCTACTGCACATTTATTGTTCTGTATAATCTGAATTTCTGTGTAATCTTTATTTAAAGAGTATAATGAGTCTAAATACTATTTCTCAGTTATTTAATGTCAACATTTTTATGTGACTGCATTCCCTAAAACTCATGGGGAAACATATACAGCAATCAGAATGCTGCAGTTACAGTAATAGAATGAGTGGTAAAACATCAGCAACTTTGCTTCAAGGAAAAGTTGGACTTTTGAAATTCATTTTGACTTGGAATTAACCTAAGGTGTTTTACTTTTAGTTCCTTCCTGAAAATTACAAAGAGCACCCTGAAAGCTGGCAAGTCAATGGCTCAGTTATAGTCTGTATAAAACCCCAAGATTCATGCAGATCTTTCTTTTAAAAAGTTAATTTAAATTACTACTACTTTTTTTTTTACAAGTTGAGACTTACATGAAAGTATTTGAAGTTATCACTGATAGCTAGGGTAATAAAAAAAAAAAATACAAAAAACCCAAAATACAACCCAAAAGGAAGAGACAGAAATTACTAGACTAGTAGTCAGTTCTTTTTATCGGACTCTTTTGGGGTCCTTCAGATGTGGAAACTACTGTTCTCGGAGTTCCACTAGAAGTTATGCTTGAAAATCCCATCCAGAATGCAATAGGGACATTTTATGAATGACTTGGAGAGGGAACATAATTCAAATTTCCTATAATAATAATCTCTTAAAAAATTCTGGAGAATGCTTTAGAACTGTTCAATTTTTATAACTTTTCATCTTCTGCAAACTAAACAAACAGCATGAGACATTGATTTGTTTCATTAGTGAGATTTCTTTCACCTGTGATTGAAAAAAATATGTTAAAATTGCTACTAATATGTAAATTGTCACTGAAGTTACATGACCCTGTAATAGAGATCTGAACTTGAAATATCTGATGATTAAGACCAGCATTTTGTTGGGATCAAAGCATTCATTAGTAATTAATAAAATTTTCTGGAGTTTATAAAAACAGAAAATGAAGATCATTGAGGATGTTACATAAGAAAAATAGCACTTCCATTTCACCAGCACACTTCCTGCAACTGCTCATGGGGAGAAGTTTGGCCATCCCTGTCTCACCAAAAAAAAAGGAAAGTTCCTTTCAGAAAGATGCAAGCACAAATAGGAATGGGTTTTGTTGGGGTTTTTTGTTTGTTTGTTTGTTTTCTGATAAGTTGCAGTGAAGATGTCCTTAAGTATCTTTTCTCAGTGATTTTTGAATAATTTCCTAAGGAAATAGAGAGAAAATAATTTCTACCAAAACAAGTTCTCAAGCCTAGTTTCTGTGATAGGCAGAGCCATTTTGTTCTTGGTACCACTCCTTTGTGTTTTTTTTCCACTGAGCTTAAGTGCCAGGATTGGAGTTCTGGGGTGGAGAACTCCAGGCAGGCCAGGCCAGGTGGAGGTGTCACACCCTGGGTCATGTAAGGGACAGGTTTGACTGCACACCCCCACAGTGAGGGGTGATGTGGTGCAGTCTCTAGGCCAGGATTAGCTGGCTGGAAAACCAAGATTTTGTGGTGGATGTCGACTATAGCTACAGTAATGAAGAAGAAAGATAGTTCAGAATTCATGAAGAAATAAAGCAGAACACTGAAACATCCAAATGGACTCCTTTGGACAATATAATACACAGCTCAGTACACCAGTAAATTCACACCAGAGAGAAAGGCAAAAAGCAAATTAGATAAAACTTGTGATGTGCCATCACAGCATAAAACAACCAGAATAAATTCTATGCTATAAGCAAACAATTGCCATCTTTAAAGAAAGAAAATTTATTTACAGTTTGATAAAAGCTTGTCTGGTAATTTGTTCCTAATATTTAACTTCTTTTTGTTTCACATCAGAACCTTAGCTTCTAATGACCTCTTGTTTCACTGTAAACAATTTTTCTTCCATCTTCTTGCTTCACCCTTCAAACTTCAGTGGACAGCTATTTCTTTTGTGGACCTTTCTGTACAAAGTGGCAAGGGCTGAGTGAAGTATAAAATCTACAAGCCAGCTTTAATCAAACAGCAGTGCATGTTCCTGTCTTCAGAAGTAGGATGTGTGTTCTTTTTAATTGCCAATTCTGTAACTGTCAAATAACCAATTTTGTCTTGTCAAGTTTTGATCTTTTAAAAGCCTACCACTATTAATCCTACTTTTTTATACACCCTTGCTCAGACCACTTTGCCACTGTTCAATAGCAGTTACACACTTAAGTAACACAACAGAAACTAATTTTTCTTTGTGTCTCTTTGGGGATGGAACTGGAATAATCTGGAAAACAGAAAATTAATTTGACATATTTTATTCAGAATATTTGGAGAGTGGAGGGAGTCATGAGAAGCTGCATTTGTTATCAATCTTTGAGGTTTGTCCTCTATGGAGAAGAGGAAGTCTAAAAAAACCTTAAATGCATATAAACCCCTGAAAAAAACCCCAGTGAGGCTGAAGATAATAAGTGGAGGTCAGCACATAAATCACTTAGCTTTCTTGATTCTCTAAAGCAGGCTTAGCTTTATATGACAAGGATGCAAAGCAATTATTGCTTACAAGGCACTTCATCTTTGTACATCTGGGGGCCTGTAGCTTTGTGTGCTCTTCCAATATCCTCAAAGAGTTAAATCTGTGTCTTCATGTGCATGCAAAAGTACTAATGACAAAAGAGGTAGCAGGATGGACTTCTAACTCTGCACAGCAGGAGTGGGTTCTTAAGCTCAAAAAAAGGGAAATGAAAAAGGCAACCAACTGTCTTCTTTAATTACTAACATGTACTGGCTTCAGCAACAATTTTAATCTTACACTTGCTTTTGGACTTTTCCTTCCCTGCAGTACTTGGCAACTTATTGGAAATGCAAGATGTATTTTAAACTTCAATAAAATGTTCAAAAGAACATTTAGTGTTAATGTTGAATCTTAGCAATCTGTCCTGAAGACCATTTAAAATATTTATTTTCTTTTACAAAATAGACAAATTCATATAGTTTCTGACACCATAGCTGACAGGTAGAAAAAATAGTAACAGAACATTAACTTTTAGCAAGTACGGTTTTTAAAATATGTGTATGGAAATAAATTTAAGAAAGCCTTGTACAGATGGGAGGAGAAAGCTTTCTACTTTATAAATGTCCAGTGTGATATGTTCCTGCCTAGGATGACAGAGTTTCATCTTGTTCATTCTTCTTGATTTGGATTATCTATTTTCCTATTTTAATTTTTTCATAATATGAAACTTTTCCACATATTTTAATTATTTTAAAATAAAGCTGTGACAACTGTCCTGGGCCTAATCTTGAGCATAAAATTTACTTCCTTAAGTATTGTTTAAGATCGGGTGAGTGTTTCAAATGATTTGAAGAATGTTTCCTTAAATTAGGGTTCCTGTTCACTGTCAGAAGTAATTTATACTCTGGCAACTTCAAAAGTGCAAGTTGGAAGGAAGTAGGTACACTGCTATAAAATTTATTAATAAACACTCCCACATATAGCATCATAAAATATTCTATTTGCTTTCTTCTTCTTCTAGCTAATTCATAATTTGACTCATTCAAAAAGATGACACACATTGCAAAAGCATGATTTGATATATTTTACTTGATTCTTCTACCTGCAATGTGTAAAGTACTCTACCATTGTTCATGCTCCTGATCATAATTAAGCTATATCAGTCACACATTAGTTGTCCTAACTTTAAGCAAAACTCAGCACTGACACAGTCACAGTCTGGGCTTTGCCTTCCATATTTTTTCATATCTAGTTTCATTACTTTAATGCTTTAATGGTGTGGGCTGCAAGGGGCTTGAAGACAATCTAGTTCCAACCCTGCTGCCATGGGGTATTAGACAAATCTTAGACAGATTTTTAGAATTTTTTTCTATCAAAAATTCCCTATCAACAAACCCCCATCATATATAAGTCATCTACATGAATATCACATTCCAAATTTTTATTCCTGTAGCCATAGAGCAGCACAATCTTCCTGCACCTGGATGCAATGAACACAAAGTCACAACCTGCTGCAATTTTAACCTCACAAGAGTTGAGTTTGAGGTTCATCAAGAGGTTCATCCCTTGATCTTCACACATCTTTAAAGGATAATCTTTCTATGCTTACAGACTGATGCCATTCTAAAGTCCAGCCTCTCTCAGATGTTCTCAAATGGAAAATGCCTCTCTGATATTTGAGCTGTTTCAAAGCCCACACCAGGACTTTTGCTATTCAGCCCCATATCTCTGGGGCTGGTTCAGCAGAGCCTTTCAACCCCCATAGTGTTCCCAAGAACCCTTCCAGTGGTAGCAGTGCCTTCATGTCCTTGAAGTGGTTGTAAAGCCAAGAACCCTCAAGTTTTCCTAGCACAATCACACATTTGACTCTTTAAAACAACCCAAACAACCAAAAGGTCTCGTAATGACAGCCAATAGTGCAGGATGAATTAATGAGTGCATTTTTTTGGGTCTGCAAAAAATAAAACCTATGGAGTTGAATTCAAGTTCTCACCAAAGCTGTCACTCCCAGCAGAAATTTCTGCACATTTTGCTCTTGACTGTATTCTAGCCACCTTCCCATTTGAAGTATTTTTTTCTTTAAATAAGCCTCTGATCTTTTTTATGCCACAAAATTCAACAAATTTCCAGTCTGAAGCCCTCAAAAACTTGCTGGTCTCAAGGAAATACTGTTCAAAGGGAGTTGATATGTTGGTTTAGTCCAGCTTTTATTTCTTCAATGTATTCTCCACTTCATCTGTGAAATCTGTGCCTGTAAATGTGACAATACCTGTTTTCTTCTGCACAATTTGCAGGGATAAATCACTTCTGTTTAGATTAAATATGCAGTGACATCCTGTATATTCTGTGCAGTGCAGTTTGCTTGTCCAAGTGCTTTCATCAGGGGCAGCACAGACAAAAATCCCAAATAACCTCTGCTCATGTGTTGTGTAGTCTCAAAGTATAGGCACATTAAATCTGATGCAGCAAAGAAATTTTAGATTTATGCTGCATAAGATACTGTCCCTACTCTTTTATGTGTGAAAGGCCTCATAATTTCTGAAAATGCTTGTGAACTGTGAACCAGAAACCTCTGTTATATATAATAGTCTTATTGCTGTGGCACTATTTGCTTAGAACCACTTCTTGCAACTTCTGATAATTTATCACCCACAATTTACAGATGTATTCAAAATGCAAGCTGAAAGACAGCATGTATTTTTAAAAGTACATACAATTCACAAAATAAAATGGGCATAAGCTTTAGGTGGTTAGATCCAATGACAACAGACTTTTTTTGACAGTGCATTAAAAATCTTCCTTCAGAGAGTATATTTATAAGGTGATTCTGTTTGGGAATTAAATCTAAGATCACATCAATACATATTATGGCATAAGCAAATGACTTCATCAATTTTTTTTCTCACTGTAGAAAGTTTAGAAACTGCAAGTTTAGGTGTTTGTGTCACGGAGCAGTAAAATATTATACACTGTCTTTATAAAAGGTATTCTGACTACCTTTTATACTTCTTGTTTCATATCAGTGCTATTTTTGGATATATCTGCTAAAGAATTTGTACAAATTATATCTCTCAGAGATTTAAATACTTATTTCTTTGCTTGGACTCACATTTTTGTCTAGTATCGAATAAAATGAACAAAAAGACAGAAACTGGTGGAAAAAAGACCAATCCAACAAACACCACCAAAACCATCTCAGAAATTAAATATAATTTCATTAAGAGATTGTAATGCTTATATGTTACAAACAGAATTTACTGTTTAAGACTAAGATTAGATTGCCTACCATCCTCCAAACCACTACTCCTCCATGTGGAGTACTCACCTAAATTAAAACTAACACAAGTCCCAAACCAATATCCAAGCTGTATGGTACTTTGACATTTAATCAATGAATCTAGTTGTACAATCACAAGGTGCACCAACATTTCAAAGCTGAATTTCCACAAATTATCCCTGCTTTAAATGAGACCCCTAAAGAGGTCTTCCAATCTCCAATTCTGTTCATTCATTCTTCAAACATCAACTTTTTTAGGCTTGCAGTTCTACTTGCAAGTATTTTTAATAGAACCAAACCTAGACAAAACTTGCAAACTTGGAATATTTAATCAAAGTAGAACTTCATATAGAGATTAATAGAACTCTTAAATTGCCACATGGCTATTTCCATGTATCTAACCTCTATAGTGTTATATTTGTCTAAACATTTCTTCACATACAAAAATATCACATTTAAACATGATGCTTATTAAAAATAAGGCAGACAGAAGTTAGCCAATGTAATTGAAAGTCAGAAACATAAATTGTTTGGTAAGATCTATTCACTGTGTTCAACCTTTGAAGTTTTCTGTGAAGTGCTAAAATAGTCAGAATCAAAAAAGCTACAGCTTGAGATACTTCAAGAGAGCTGTGCAATATAATTGCTCAGCTAATAGAAGCATAATCATCTCAGCAGGAATTAAATAAGGCAAATACAACTGCTGAGTTGTTTTTCAATATTATTAATTTCAAAGCATATCTTGCACATGCTGGCATATTTAGGGAAGCAAAGTAACTTCAGATCACAAGAGTATACATTTTAAGAGCTTTCTTCTGATGATGCAGCATGTAATGAAAAAGTTTTGAAACAAACAACTCAAACATTTAATGTACATATAAAAATAAATCTAACCTCCATATATTTCATACTTCAACTTACTGCATTTAAAAGTGTTTCTTACAAATTTAACCACGGAAGAAATTAGTAGAATTAAGTCAGCAGCTATGCAAAATCTACAATGTTGTCTCTTTTTCTTTCCCATTATTTCAACTTTAAAAAATAAGGATAAATTTGTTAAGACTTTTCCAACCCATAAAACCAGGAAAAGAGGAGGAAAAAAGAATTTTTAGTCCACTTTAAAAGAAAAGGTTTGTTACAAAAATAAAATCAAGTAAATAATAATAATAATAAATAATGATATCCTTATTTTGTGTAGAAGAGTATTGTAGTGTAGCTATTGCATAAGAAATAACAAAAAGCAGAAGGACAACAAAGAGCATAAATGTAGCTTAGATACCACTTGTAACAAAGACTGAGAAAATAACCCAACCCACAATGAACTAAAGGGATATGCTGCAATATGGAGTCACTGGCTTTAGATGATGAAATCTCTAAAACATCAGGTTACAACTTGCCAGGCACCCATAGCCTTTTAAAATCTAACACCAGTTGTGATATTAACTCCAGAACTGAACATCCAGCCATTTTGAAATGGATGGCAGAAAGGGTATTAAAAAGTATGTCCAGGGTCTCTGAAGTCCCAGTTCTTGTGCGTCCTGTCCAGCCTTGAATCTATGAGTGTGACACTAATGTGATGCTAAAATCTGTTTTATTTGACATCAGTCTTCCAGCTTTCCATCATTCTTACTGAATCAAGATGCCAAAATATATACAATTATCTGATTAAGAAACTTGATTAGTGGAGCCTGTTTTAGTTGTCATATCTAAATGGAAGAGAAGACCAAGCAGCCTGCTTGGCAAATCAAGCAGGATGTTTTCTGCTCACAAAATCTCCTGTAGCTTGGCATTCTCACAGATATTCACCACTCACACTGCCAGAAATGCCTTTCTAGAGAGGCCTCAGGCTCAACAAAGTTTTGCCAGTTTTAAAATGGGATTTTGATGAAGCCCTGCCTTGGCTGCTGGCAAACTGCACATAAACACAAATCCTCCTTCTGGGGACTGCAGCTTCACCAGGACATCCCTTCCTCAGTATCTGCTGCTTCCAGGTCACTTTAGTGTAAGAGGGAAAAATGATACCACTTGGTGGGTTTCTTTTGGAATTGAAAGTTCTGGAATTTGTGATTTCTTGTCCTGGCAAAGTTCATAGTGATTACTAAAGATTTTTGAAAGTGAGAAGAGAAATCAATAAGCTCCAAAGCATACCTAATTTCAGGGTAATTTGGAGAAATTTTCATTCTGGTTTGATTTGGCCTAATATCAAATTGGAAATTTTCTTTGTGAATTAGAAATTCTGGGGTTTGGCCAAATCTTGAAGCTCGACCACATAAAAGGTATGTCCTTTCAGGCTTGGGATAGGACGAGAGCTGATTGTTTTCTTCTCCTCTTGCTCCTATTGGCTCAGTGTATTCTGAGGTATGAGAAAGTAGAGAAGATAATAAAACTTTTTAAAACTTGTAAGATTCCTTATTGTCTGTTCAATCTTCAGAAACGTCCAAGATCATACTTGAATGGAAAGTCTCTAAAATGCTCTTCCAAAGCTATCATCTTCATATGACAAAATTCAGCTTCAAGATGATGCCAAGAAATTGCATTCTATAGTTCATTATGTGTCCTTCCTGATTAAAAGTGGGGAAAAAAAGGATACCTTAAGGCATATTTTAGATGACTTAGAGCCATTTTTGGAGTTCTAATAGCTGCTTTGACTCTAGACAAAGACAGTAAAACTGACAGACACTGAAATGATCCATCTGCCACTCTTTGCTTTTTCTCTGTCCACCAAGACTGCTGTAATCACAACAATTTTAAGAGGACGAAGACTTGGCTCAGCTCTACCTATCAAGGTGTGCTTGGAAAACATGAGTATAATGTTACTTTTAATAGAAGTGCCTTTATTCAAAATTGTCTACGTATTTTCCTAAATAACGCACGCAAACAACAGATGGCAAAGCATAAGGTGCATCACTTCCAGATATAACCAAACAAAACTTTTAAAGCTGCTCAAAAAGTAGGAGTGACCCAGGTAGCCTCAGGTCAACTGAGCAAACACAACTTGACAGCAGCCTTTTCTCACACGAGAGCAGCAACTGGCCAGGGCAGACAGGTGTAAGAGGCCTTGGGTCATGGACATAAAGTGGAACATGAAGGGTCAGTGCTCTCTGAATGCCACCAGAGCCATGGGGGCATATCAGTGTCCTGACACTTGGCACCAGCTGTGAAAACTGCCCAGAGCACAAACATGGTGGCACAGTAAGTCTGCTCCTAGGCTGCTGCTCTGTTTCATTATTAATTAGGCATATCTGCAACTCTACAACAGCTGCAATGGTGCTGTGTTATGCAGAGGAAGAGGAGGAGAATGAAACCAGGAGTACTGCAAACAAATAACAAAATATTCTTTCTTCAACTGTCTCATGTGACACGGCAGGAATGAATATGCTTTATGACAAATCATTCAAAATGATTTTTCAAGCCTCCCTAATTTCTTTTAATTTGCTTTTATTATATTCTTAGTGTAAGCATGTGCACAAGCAATTACATTCATGTAGTCAGTGAATGTGCTTTTAAAAGGAAAAAGGACAATTTTTAATATTCAGAATTGAATTTAGCTCAGTCTGGTGTTATACCTAAGCAGTTTCTGGTTTGATAAGGCATTGTGTGTTCCCTTTTACTTAGAGGTCATGAGTTCCACTCACTGGAAATATAAACACACTACCAAATACACGGATGTTTCCCATTTTGCCTCTCATCTTACCTCTATATAATTGTATCAGCTGTAAATTTATACAGATAAGAAATTACTTTTCACCCCTCTAAAAGAAAGTTGTCTTTTAGCCACAAACCTGACTCAAGCTAACTTGCCCTCAGGACAAGGAAGTCAACACATGCCCTATGTCAGATTTATGTTGAATACAAAGTCAGAAACCCAGGAATCTGAAGGTCATGGTCTTTAGCAAAAAGAACATCTAACACTGAATGGAATTCCTGCACTAGCAGATAGCTGAGGTCTGTCGGATCTCAGTGTAGAAAACAGATTTCAAAAGCAGGAATGTTTTTTTGTGGCTGTAAAAGAAGAATTCTCAGTGGACAAAAGGAGGTTCTGGTTGCTGTTTAGGATAAACATAAAAATGTTTCCCATTGTGGAATTTCCCTTTGCACTTTAAAAAAAATAATGCAAAAATTCAGCTAAAGAGAATTTAATGCTGTTTTTTCAGATTATATTTTCCTTGATACTTCACTATTGGTGGTGTCTCTAAAAGAATGCTGAAATTTTTATTTTATAATTCTGAAACTCTTTAACTTCAGTTCAGCCATTATTTATGTCTTAATGGAAATTGGATTTTTTTTGTAACAGCAAATAACTTTTTCTAGCACCAGAGGCACCACAGCAGTAGCAAATGGATAAAACTTTTTACATATCCAGAACTACAGAAGGGATGGAATAAACCCAACAAAGTAAGGACTGTGAAAAATATAAAAAATTAAGCCCATGCTTAATGGAGGAGATACCAGCTCCAGATAAGAGGATTGCAAATATAGAATATGGGCAGAAATCAGACATATATATTTTTTTTTGGTAAGTGTCATTTTGTGAGCCACTTGAACCACTCTATGGGCCATCAAGAGATCATCTTTGCTGCCCCTTTTAAGCTAAAAATTTAACTAGAGCAATTAGGATGCTCTAGGTAATTGTATATTCTTTGCTGTCTCTTCAGATAATTTAACTACCTGGCAGAGAGGACATAAGAACAGCCTTGCAATAGAAGCCTTGCTAATTGAAAAGAAAAGAAAAGAAATACATTACTGAGGGTAAAATTGGAGAGAATATAAATTTGAAATATACTTCTTGAGAACAAAAGTAAAGTGCACATTTCCCAAATACTAAAAAAAATTCATTTATTTACATCATATAGAGCACAAAAAAAAAAAAAAGCTCATCCTTATATAAAGAATATCCTCAAATATGCCAAGGGTTAGTGTTTTAAGTTCTAAATAAATTAGACTATTAAATGGAAAATAGCTTTTTTTCCTCTTTAAACTCAAAATTATTACTAATTGCCAAAAGTGATTTCCCTTTGTCTCCAAAAAATCAGAAAATGATAATAAATAATTTAAAATCAGATAAATAGAGTACTACTTACACTAAAAATCTTACACTGCTTTTTCACTGCTATATTATCACTGCTTTTTATTCAGATACATGCTGCCTCTGAAATGCTGGAGTTGCCATTTTATGGCTTTGCACATAAATTTCTTTTAGCTAAATGTTTTTCTTCAGAGACCCTGGAGCCAGCACACATGTATGACACTCCCTTAACATTACAAAGTCCAGAAAATGAGTAATTTTAAGGAAAATGTATTGAAATGGAAATATAACAGTTAAAATATAGACTGTTAGTCTCTTTCTGAAACAGCACTGTTGCTATGGCAATTCTCAAATCTAGTATTTTCATGAGAAAGCTCACTTCATTGAAAGAGCCTGAATTTATATCCACCTTCATATTTATATGCTCAATTACACTTCAGAAACATCATATGAAAGGTTTAGTTCTGCTTCTGTAACTTTTAGTCAATTCTCTAAGTAGATGCTTCTTAATATCTGGTTCCATCTGAGTGTCAAAATCAAGTTCCATTTTTACTTCTAGAAATCAGTTGATACTACCTTGACAGCTTTTAGACATTCTGTCAACTCTTATGGGAATAAATATAAATGAAGTTAATAGATTTGTCCTATCAAAATGGAAACACTACTACGTTGAAGTCATTTAGATAGAAAAGTGTGCATGTTAACTCACAACAGCAAAGAATATGCATGGTAAAACCTTTCCTCTGGTGACCCTACAATTTAATAAACCAGAGGAAATATCTCCGTCTTTTAAAAGTAGATTAATCATTATTAATTTGTTGATAATTGACTGCAATAACATTAACCCAAGCACTTTGCTTCACTCTAATGTATGTATAATAAACAGTTCAATAGGAATCTCACTGTGACACAGCATTAATTAATATCTGCCTGTTGTAGAGTTACAGATTTCCAATAGCCTCTGCAACAGCAATTCCTTGGAGGAAATGTCAAATCTTTCTTATTTCAATGCTAGTCATTATAATAGCATTACAAAATACCAGATGCTTCTACTGTGGGGATATTCTGTAATTTCAGTGCCACCAGCAAGGAATGATATCACACCACTATCAGCCCTAGTGCTGAACACAGTGAACTCAACACTTCTGAATACCCAAACCACTTTGCAACTTCCTGTCAAGTGCTGAAGACATGCAGTGTCCCTTTCAGAAAGAAAATCAAAATGCCTCAAAATTTCATTTCCTTTCCTGCAAAAGTAGAGCAAGGAAGCAAGCAATTCAAAGAAGAAATAATCAGATATATGAAAAACTATGACTAATAATTCCAATTTTATAGCATCAGTTTCAAACCTGACACTTTAAAAGCAGGCTCTTGTGAAGAGCCTCACTAAAGTTAAGAAAACCCCCCTAAAAAATGACAGACCACAGAGGCCAAAACACGTGTTCCAACAGCTTGGAGCAGGATTATAGTCTTCAGGAAACTTCTGTACATCCAGTTCAAGGTGAAAAAGTTCTACTTCTCGCTGTTAAATTTCATGGTTTTTTTTTTCTCAGGTCTGATAAAATTACACTTTACAGTCATATTTCCCCAAAGGTTTATAAAGCAGAAGTTTCAGAATGCAGCAGGATAGATCTAGACACACATGACAGTAAACATATAAAGGATTGCTAAAATACACTTTGTGCTTAGTGCTATCTCTGCTTTGGAATTCAGAAGTCAGCAAAAGGAGCATAGAGGGATATTGCTTGCAACTACCAGCTTCAATAAATATACTGGGAATCCAGAAAAAAAAGTAGGCAGAGTTTCTTTATACTTTCAAATACAGCATTCTGAATTGTTTAGTTATTTACTGTACTATAGTGCACCTAAAAACTGGCATTTATATTCTAGACCAGGAATTGGTTTTAGTGATGTTTTTATGACACAAGAATAATTGTGGCTCTGTTGAAGACAACTCAGACGCTGGTAACTATAGAGACATCACACAACAATAAAACCACAGGTTCATGTTCATCTTAGTTCTACTTATGTGCAGTATTTTGGTATGCAAACATGATTTTATTGAAATGTGACTAAAATGGCAACTGTTATATTATTGCTATGTTAAAGACAGGTTAATGGCTACATAAAATTTCACATGTTATTTCTATAGTAGACATATAAAGAAATTTTAAGTTCAGAAAAGCCCAGCTCATATGTGCTGGCTTTCATGTCTTTTTTTTAAAGATAGGTTCAGGATAAAAAAGACATTGCCTTTCCAGTTATTGCACAAAGATTGAGTGCTAGGGAGAGATGGAGAGAATTCTTTTGGTTATTTATTTGCATCCCTAACCACCTTCCTCCTTTCACCAGCTTTTATCTGGCCTGAGTTAATTTTTATTTATTCCATCTTCATTCATCTATTTTACTCCTCCCTAGTTCTCTGTAGCCTTTGGAAGAACACATAAATAATAAGATATCAAACACCACTCTTGGTCTGTTGTGACTTCTTCCTTTCATTTAAGCACATTCAGGGACTTTCAAGAAGACTCCTGCTCTATGAGTAAGACTTTGAAGTATATGAACACTGAATTATTGAAATCTTGGAAATACACTATCACCCTGATTGAGGATGAGAATTATGACTCAAAACTATGCCATCTTTTATTTTGATTTAATCACAAAATCATAAAACAGAATATTAATATACTGTATATGTGCTATAAAATGATATTTCACTATAGCATGCACATGAAAAAGTGATATATTTCCTAAAATTAATTCATCATAACGAAAATAATTCAGCATGGTCCTATTAAAATTACTTTGGAATTCATCTATTGCTCTGAAAAGCTCTAATTTTGAAAATATTTATTCTCAACAAAGGAAGGCAACCAGCTCTAAAAACAGCTCTAAATGATACATTTGGGGACTGAATGCAACCTGATTTATTCTGGACAAGCCAAAATCTGAATCTTTATGCTCATCTGACCCTAGTATTAAAACCAATGAGCTTTACATGCTTTCAGAATCAATTTTCTAAAGTTAAGATAATTCTCTGTTGTCTAGTTTTAATATATGTTCTAGCAGTTAATCTTCTGATATTTTATGTGATTAGCTTAAACCATAAGACCCTAACATGTTCATTGTACTTTTAAAAAAATTAATCCTGAGATAACTAGGGGAGTCTAGCAAAAAAGCCTCAGGAATGATGTTGGGCAGCTCACACAGACCTCACACAGCCATCCCATGCTAATATGATCCTCTTTATAAAAGATTTCCTCGCTGCTTAGAAAAGAAGTTATAATATCGCTACTTTGCTGTCTCTTTACCCTCTTATAATAACAATTTTCCTGCCATATTAATGACAAATACATCATAATTATCTCTCTTCACCTTCAGCTAGAACAGCCCAGAACAGCCCTTAATCTAATTGCATCTCTAAATTCATAGGAAAACAGTCAATCATGGTAAAGACTTGTTTGACTACGAAACTAGTAATGATTCAAACAACTAAGGCTATCATTGCCTCTGTAATTCACAGATTCAGGAAAGCAACATCACTGTAATATGAAACACTGAAATAGTTTCTGGATGGCAAGAGGAGTTTGTAATTTCTGATTTCCTTGGTTCTGTCAACTTTGCCAGCCCATTAACATTAAAATAACTGCTGACATCTGGTTCGAGTCTGGGCACCAGTTCTGTGGAAATCTCCACTTCATTTCAATAATGTCAGAAGACTGGTTTAGGGGTTATGGAACATCAATTTGTTCTGTTTCCCCTCCACACCTGGCAGCCCACGCATATTCTTTAAAATGGTGATACAATTAATCAGTATGATGGTTTGGAAATGTAATGTAAAAGGAATTTAAAAAAATTCAATTTCAGAACTGCCAAATTCATTTAGTAAAAGCATTGGTTTTAATTTAAGCCCAGAAAACCCCAGACCTAGTTTTCTCCAAAAATACTGAAGCACATATAAAACAAAACAAAAACATGGCTTTTTGACAGAGCATTAAGTGCAAAGCATTTCATAACAACAGAATCTTCCAAAGTCTAGCTGAGGGTGAAGCCAGCCCCAGTAATGAACAAGTGTATCTGTGGTTATACCCAGCAAACTCAAACCAAATCTGGCTTGGGTGCATTATGAACTCAGAGGCTGGAGCTTCAGATAGACCAATCTTAATTAATAATTTTTTTATTTGAAAGGACGCTTTCATATCCATAGAGTCTCATACCTACATAGATTTTTACTTTCTTTCTCCAACACTGCTGCATTTGTTTGCTCTGCAAACATAAATATCACAGCTATTCTCTCTACCCACCCTCAGATGGGAAAGACCCAACAGCAGCTAAACAACTATTCTGAAAATAAAGAGTAATATCAGCTACTCATATCACCAATTTATAGCAAACATACATATTCCCACATATGCATTATTTTGCATTTGCAGGATTAATTTATTCTGACAATATCTACACCATCAGCAAAATACTAAACAAGATCTGAACATTTATTTAGACTTTTTTTCTTGCAGTGCTGCAAGTTCTAGGGCAAAATTTAAGGAACAAAGACAAAAAAAATAGGAAAAAAGAATATGACTTTTACAGTTGTTTTAACTCAAAATAGGTGTCAGAAGTGTAGTACAAAATAACTTAAAATAGAACAGTATTTCTCTGTGCCTGAAAAGGGAGATGAATAGGGAATTGTTTAAATTTATTCTCTCTCCATTCATTAATATTCAATGAGACAATTAGGATAGACTCAAAATAATTTATTTAAATTACAAAATAATTTTAGCAAATAAATTTGCTCTCTAAATTTGCTGAAACTGTTTATTAACACCATTTTTTATTCCTAACAAGAGCAGCATCACATAGTTTGTTATAGAAGCTATATAACATTGCTTCTTTTCTGCCCAAGTGGATGTGTAGCTCCTATAGGGAGATTTCCTAAGTACAACACAATTTCATACATTTGTTTTCAGAAAATATGATCCTGAAGACAGCCAAATGTAAACAGATTTTTGTTTGGTTGTCCAGGTGTAAGTCAGCAAGAAGAGCAATCTTTTGGGAAAATACAAATTTCTCTCTTCTACTTCCCTCATTTACTAAAACACCCAAACCTTAAAGGACTGGGAATAAACCAAACCAGCTGTATACTAGCACCTTCTAAAAGAGTGAGAAGCAAGTGGCATGGGAATGCTGTGACTGCAAATTCTGGAAAGTATTCAAGATTTCCCAGTAGCATCTGTGGCACAGTTTAATTTCTCAGCATTGCCTGCTGCAGAGAAGCTCCTGACAGTCTGGAGGAAGGCCCAACTGAACCCAACATTTTGAAAAACTTGCAAAGATTTTATCTTCATGACTGTAAATATCAACAACAACACTCCAGAAGAAAGGATGTTTTGTCTTCTAATAGCTTTATTCTTGAGATCAGCTAAATCAGTGTCATCACTCTATTATAAATACTATTCTAGAAGTGCAACCTAGAATACATTCTGGAGACTGACAGACAAATGCAAACACTGTTCTAGAGCTAAATACACAGAAAATTATATGATGAACATGTGCTTATATAGCAAGTTTATTACATATACATATATCTCTGGAACACTAACTTTCTAAAGAATTTCAAAAGAAGTTTCTTATTTCATTGGTCTGTAGCATAGAGAATTATAACCTGACATAACAAAATGCTTAATACATGTTTTCTAGGTGACATTCACAAATGCTTCATAAATAATGCCTGTTTAATGTATCTAGCTGCAACAACAAGAACAACAACAAAGGTAACATTTCTACCTGCTTGCAGAAGAAAATTAAGAAATCACAAGATTATTAAATCACCAAGAAATGCCCTGGAAAATAACAATTTCTTGGCTCTTCTACTTCTCAGTTGTAAATTTGCATTCAAAGGCATTTTTCAGAATCATGATCAGAAATCTTAGAGAAGGAGTGGAAAAACTGCAAATGCATTATGGAATCACTAGAGGTATTCTATGTTGTATTTCCTGGGGTTCATCACTACTTTGAGGAAAAAGAAAAGGGTTCTAGATTATCCCTTCCATAAAATTAAGTATCAAAGGACTCATTATCATTACAGTAATCAAGAGCATTTGAGTTAATTTCTAAGATATCTGTCTGTAAATGGTTTAAAATATTTTCCATCATTTTATTTCCAGTGGATAAGACAGAAAACACATCAGCAATTTCAGGCCCAGTTCCTGCCTGTAATGTATGGTATGACATGGTTCCTGCACACCTTGAATGGTATAACACCTCTTTAAATTCATGTAAGGAGGAAACAGAAAGACCTCAGAGAAATAAGTTTGGAGCAATCCAAGCTTGAAGCTAAATTGGATTATTGCAAAGGGATAGAAGAGAGTTGTGTAAGGTACCTTGGGAAAAATAGTCCTAAGCAGAAGGAATGTTTTTTAGCACCCCAGGCAACAAAGAGCTCTATAGAAAATATCCTGTGCATTCCACTGGGAGCCAAGACAAAAACAAAACAAAAGATGCTCTTGTCAGGAAATGCAAAATTACAGATATTTTTGTAAGGTGGATGCTAATATCAGCATCCTTATTGAGGCTTACAGAATTTTTTTCTACCCTCCCAGATACCTTATAATCACCCATGTATGTGGAATATCCTGACCTCAAACTCAGCAGCTGGAGCTGGTGCATGCAGGGTATCAATGAAATTTACTTTTCACTTCATTACCACAACACTTGAGATGAGAGGCTTCAATTCCAGCCAAATGTCTTACCCAAGACCCTCACAGAAATATAAATAAATGTTTAACTTTCAAAGGATCCAGACTGTGCTTTCTTTTCTGTGCTGTTTTTTGAAGTTTTGAGATCATCTGTTTTATGTAATGTAGCTGCAAAAATATTGCCTCTGAGTTAGTTCTGCAATAATTTACTCTTGCTACAGCAATGATTGAGTAAACAGAAGCTTCTACCAGAGGCATTCTTTTCTATTATTTATTGTAATATTTTTTTATAATTTAACAAGAAAAATTTAAAAGCAATATTTTCATCCTTTCATGTTAAATTAATTTACAGTGCTATAAGCCATAATGAAAACAGAGAAATCATCAGCAAAACAGCATGCTAATAAAGATAGATTTCTACAAAGTTTCTTAACTAAACTCATAAAATAATTTTTTCTATTTCTGTCAGGTCCAGCTTTTCTCTATTTGTTCCCAAGTATGGAGACATGCAGTGAAAATTACATAACAATGAAAAAGCAGAAACTACATAAGCACATAGAAATTGAGAACAAAAAAAATTAAGCAAATCTGGTTTGTATTAGCATATATTCTAAATATCTGCACCCATCTGAGCTGGAAATGTCAACCTCCAGCCTTGTGTTGTAGAGATCTTAGAAATAAACCAATAAAAAAAAAAAATTAGTAAAGTAGCCTCAAAATTGAAATAAAATTAATTAAATACTTTAAAAATACCCATAGTTCCCTTCCCCTTTCCTCCATCTCACCCAAAGACCTGGGTGAAGCATTTCTATCCTGAGTCAGTCACAATAAGTGTTGACAATCTGTAAAATTCCTTTTGGTATCAACAGGGCTTGAGTGTCCCAGGATCAGGCTTAGGGCAAGGAATTCATGGCTGTGGAAATGTAGCTCAGGTTTGCTCCAAGGACATGAGGCAGCAATTTCTGTTTCCTGCCCTGGTGACAGAGCTGCATCACAGCTGGTACCAGTGCTGGTTCCACCTGGCACTGTGAGCCCCACAACGCCTGGGTGAATCACTGTGTGCTCAGTGACTAACAGGGAACACAGGATAACAAACAGCCAGCTGTCACTTGCAGCTCCCCTTGCAGAAATCACATTTTTGGGCTGCATTTTTCAAATAGTGCTAACCCTCTATAGTATTCCGTGTCTCATAAATCAAAGGTTAAAATAAAATGGCTTTTTAAAAAAAAAAAAAAGAAAAGAAAAAAAAAAGAAAGGCAAATCAACAAGCTGCGATTTAAACACATCTGCAACTCTAACTCATGAGGCATAGAATTACAATATCACAGTTAAAAAGAAAAGGAGATGATCCGTTCGGGCTAATGCACTGTTGTGACTCTAATAAGTGTAACATAAGTGAGAACAGGTTTATTTCATAGCTTTGATCTCACAGCTTCCAGCAGGTTTCCAGGTTCTGGAAAGAAAGGATTTGCCACTTCATTTATAGATCAGGGAAATACACTTTGATATAACCAGTACAAAAAATAGCAGGACAACTGTAAGCTTTTCCCAGAAAAAGACCTTTGAAGTTCAACAATGAAATTAAGTGACTCAGTCTTCTGGGTTTTGTACTTAGTCCTCTAGAAAGTGTGTCTTGCTATTCTTTTATGTTGAACTATGAAGTAGTTGCAAAAAAAAAAAAAAAAAAAAGTCATTAAAATTGTGTCCAATCTAGCAGACTGAGATAGAAATTAAAAATAGATAGATTTAATATAGTAGCAAATGTATGATATTTCTGGGGAGAATATAATTTATAACTTTAATCTGCTTAGTTACTAGTTGGTGCTCACGTTTCCTCCACTGGCAAAGTTCACCTAAAAACTGTAATATCTGATTCAGATACCAGAAATTAATATTCTGGCATTATTAAAAATAAGTCCCACAGTCTCTATTTAAGGTTAATTCATTTCTTTGACAACAAATTATCATTGTAACCTGATATAAGTTCTTTTTGACTGGCATTTTTTTTCAATCAAGCTGCTATAAGCTATGAAGATTTTTAATGCAAAAAAAGTTACACAAAGTAAGAAAATAAAAATGTTCATCTTCAGAACTGATTAATATGCATGCTTCTTGGTGCCTATGGGCTCTTTTGGTTTTGCATTATCTTTTCAACTACACAGAGAGTACAGAGACGAAGATATTAATTCTAATTTGAGTCCAGCCATTTTCACTCTCATACCAATGATTCTGATGACTCTTACTGCATAATACTAAATCCAACCTAAATAACAAGATGATAAGCAATGTATTATTTTCTCTACTATAATTAGTCATAAATACTGTGTTCTGTTTTAAATGCATAATCTGGTCAATTGAAAGCTGCAAATTTACTGAGGCAAAAATGGACAGCTAAATTTCTGATCTCTCCTGCCATTTCTGCAAACTCTTCCACCTCTATTCTGATTCAGAAGAGTTATTGCACTCAGAAGGGTAAATATGAAAAACTACTGTTATTTCAGGCACTCCAATCCATTTTATATGGAAAAGAAACATAAAGGTCAGAAAGCATTAACACTTCCTCACCTGGTGAGGCAACAGAGGCAAGACAAGCCAGAACAACATCAGGCATAAACATTTCTCAGAGAGAAAAAAAACAACCATCAAACAAATGTCCTGACTCAACACTTGAGACATTTGTATGGGCAGGAGCGTCAGCAGAAGACAAAGCTTAAAACCTGGAGTGATCTGGCAACAGAAATTTTCTGGACATATTTTTATATATCTTCATAGTTACCTATAACTAAATTCATGGTCATCATTCTGGGTAAAACCTGGAGTGATCTGGCAACAGAAATTTTCTGGACATATTTTTATATATCTTCATAGTTACCTATAACTAAATTCATGGTCATCATTCTGGGTAAAAATGATCTCAGCAGTCTGAGTTTACATCTAGTTTCTCTTCTATTGCCTCATAGGCAATTGCATGATTCAGAAGTACACAGAGTGGTAGGACCTACATGCAACTATAAACACTCTAAATTTATAAAAGACCACCAAATGAAGTGAAAAAAATCCTACAAACCCCCAACATATTTACACATGCACATTTTACACCAAGTTCAGGCAGCTATTGCAGTCAGTGAGTTATTTAGCTACATCTCCTAAGCTCTCTCTAAGTCAGAGGAGAGGAATGCTTCTCCAGGAGGCAAACAGCCCCAGCTCAGCTGGACTAAACTGCCCTTAGGAAGTGCTGCTCTCTTATCCTCATCTGTGCAGAAATGGGAAGCCAAGGAATTGCAACCAAGCTGAGCTGAGTAGCAAAACCTCTTGCAGCAAAACACAGAAACAGCTCTTGGACGTTTCTCCGTGGAATGAGGAGATTCAAACACAAGAGTTCTTGCATTGCTAGGGAGCTGAAGAAAATGGGATAACTGCATTTTGGCCAGCTGCATAACTTTCTAGATTCCACCAGCTCTTAGCAGGAACTTAAACAGCTCACACACCATTAACACTTAAAAGTAGTTGCCAGAAGTCAACTCTACATCACCTGCAGTAAGGATTCCAGTAAGAACAGGTGGCAGATACACAACAAACTGGTTATTGGCCTCTAAATAATCAAAACACTGGGGAGAGAACAGTACTGCATTCCTATAATCTGGTTACTCAGGTCATTAAACTGATACCTGGATACAAACAGCAGAGCTTGTGTATACTTGCACCAGTGCTCACATCCTGCTAACTTCACCTAAAGAAAATTCACATATCTGAAAAGAAACTCAGAGTCCACAAGGTGAACAGGTTATCTGTATAAGCCTAAACCCACGTGGGAATATATGTGAAGGATAAAAGAATATATATATAGATACAATACATATAAAAGAAGAACCTCTATAATAGAATTTATGAGCTTATATCTGATTTCCACTGTCATAGACTCTAAATAATATCCTTTAATCTCGTGAGAAACAGCTCAATAGTGCTTTATTAAGGTGCTTGGTAGGCATCATAATATCCAATGATCTCCCCCATAAAAATATACATACAAACAGAAAACTGACAATAGAAAAATAGCAATTATAAGCCCTAGAAAGAATACTAAGTAACTATATACTTTTATTACATACTTTGACTACTGAAAATGCAATTATTTAATAACAATTTCAGAGAAGTTAAGCCCAAATCTAGTTATATTTACCTAGACAAAATACAGTAAAACTATGATAAGTAATTATAACTTAAAGCTAGATTTGCTGAATTCTCAAACAACATGCATTTGAAACAAATGGAAAATACTGAACACCAGCTTACAGTCTCCTAACTATTTAATACAGCACTGCCACAACAAAAGACAAATGTCTCCTTCCAGAAACTTGCTAATGTTATCAGAGATAACAGGTGATGAACCCACTGGAACCACTGCAAAACAGACTGACAGCATGATTCTGTACTAACAGCTAAAAAATAGTATTTTGATTCATATGTGGGATAAATGGCAGTTTATGCAATGAATATGAACAAAATGAAACCATCCATTCAAGAGAGAAAAAGCTACAAAATGAAATGGAATCCAATGAAAATAAATGATTCAAATAAAAAAATGTGGCATGCAAGGATAAATGAACATGTGGAACTTTGTGCTGGCAGAAGAGATTCAAATTCTTGTCAGCAGTTGAAAGAAAGAAAATCTAAACTTCTGACAGAAATGAAATGGGACACTTGGTACAGAAAGTTACTTTTGCCAAACATTGTCTGTTTAGATAGTGGGAGTTGCTATAGTAAACAACTGCTGTACAGTGCATGTACAGAACAGCTAGTATTGTGAAAAAGTGTAAATTCACATGCAGAAACCAGTGGCATGGTGGCTATATAGTCATAAAGAGGAAAATTTGGAGGCATTTCTTAGAAGACAACTATTTTTCTCAGTACTGTCCAAAAACTTTTCACAATGCCAGTATAACTTTTCTCTGAAAATGATTTGTACTCTTACTTTATTCCTTATTTGTATTCTTTGTAGGTTACTGACTCCTTACATATTCAGGAAGATATCAGCTCTAAGCCAAAATTAATACTTTTCCTCAGTTATGCCCTGTACAATTTATCCCTTTTATATTAACATGTTAATAATCACAATACAATCATTTTTTTCCTTTCTACCTGCCTTGGGAAAATACACATTTGGTCTCACAAATGAAAAATTATGTGCTCTTTAGCCAAGTGTATTGAACAGTCTGGTAGGAGGCATAATTGCATAAGGTGCTGATACCCTTTTAAACTCATCATCAGAATACATTAAAGGCTACCACTGGGTTTTTGCCTAATTTTTACTGATTATTCACTTTTCAAATAAATATGCTACAAGCAATACAAAGTGAGTAGAAGAACTAAATGCAGATTAGACTATACTGGTAAATACTGATGGTCACGGGAAGATGGAATGGCAGAAGTCTTCAAAGTTCTGGTGACCACTCAGTCTAATTTCTGCCACATCAAATTGATGGGCTACACTGAAATAGGACATATACTTAGAAAGATTATGGGAAAATCCATCCATCCCCTTCTTTGGATGTGGGAGAGCCTGTTTTAGAAAATCCCACACAAAGAGTGATGAGGCATCCTATAGAAATTATGAGTTTGAGCAAAATGCAGGAATTGGAACTTGCTAAGAATAATGGCAAATCATTTTATCCTTTCTACTATATTTCCACTTGGGATTTTTCCATGCTTTCCTCTAATAATCTTACTCAACACAACAGAATCTCACACTTCATGCTACAAAAGCAGTCCAATCTATTCTGTGTTTGAGAATCTGTGTTTAAAGCTGGTAGGGTTTGAATGCTGATCTACAAATGAAAAATTAGGACCATCCCTCTGGTGTGCTCAATAAACTTTTACAGAGGAAATACATAAATCAACCAAGTGAGAATATACTGGGTTATTTAGCACATTTGAAAACTGGGATTTTTCTTCTACCACGATTATGAGAACATATGTAAATGAGAAATTAAAAGAACAAATTGATGTTCTTATTTGGAAAAACCTACTTTAAATGGGAGATTTCTGACAATTGAGAGCTGATTATTTTCATGAGAATAAGTTTTAAGTGTACTTACATCTCCTTCTACTAACAGAGTACTAGTTATCTTAATGAAACAAGCCTTTTACCACCCAAAAGAAAATTAGTGCTCATAAGGGATTTTTCTTCTAAGCTCAGAAACAGGGAGGGCAGAAGCAGAATACGCATTATTGTATCAACTCATAGGCAAGCTGCAGCAGCAATACATTTCTTTTTTATGATACAGACCATCCAGACTAAAAAGCCTGAAACAAAATACTTGACAAAAAGTACTGACATCTACCTATCTGATTTATTGTTGAGTTCTGACCACTGCTCTTTGATTCCCAGCTCAAGAGCAGTTATTATCATTATCCCTGCTGAGAATCAGCACCTGAATCTCCTGAAAGTATTGAGTATTTGACATTTGCTGTTAACAACAAAGGAACATTTATCCCCTTCCTTGTGACTGCTAAATACAATACTGAACATCTGTGATCATGTGTTTTCAAAGTAATATTAACCAATATTTTAAAACATCCACTCTGAGAAAAAAAAAAACACTCTGAGATGCTATCTAGCTTCTGTTTGCTATCTGCTTTCTCATATTAGGCTTTAAAAGCACTTGTTTTAAACCTCAAGATTTTGAAATTTCTCTTATATTACTCAGTATAATGACATGGCACTGACAGCTGCTATTCTATTCCAGGTACTGTAGAACAGATTTTATTTTAGAATTGGCAAGAAGTTAGTATAAAAGGCAAAAATGGAGTATTAAACTTTTTTAAAAAAAAAACAAGTAAGGGAAAAAAATTATATGCTTTTAAAGTCTTCAGGGAACAATTATAAGCAGAAATGACTGAAAAAGTGCTTCAGAATGGAGAATGACAAAGTGTTTCAGAACAGAGAATGGAAGTACTTGAAAATTAATTAATTAATATTTCTTAGTAAATTCAATTGAAATGAGCAAGAATATTACAGATACATTCTCTCTTCTGTTTTAGCGAGATTCATCATCTAATCCATAGATCATTCACAAACTGACCTGTGCTGGACAATAATATAAAAATTATATTTGAAATAAATTTGGAAGCAATGTTTTATCTCTGAAAGAACCTATCCTGATAAATAATTCAGAAGTGTCAGGAATATGTATCTACCTCAGCTTTTTGCTACTGTAAAAAGTAGCTGCCTGGACACCTTAAAAACAAATGAGCACCTTTGAAGTATTGATAGAAATAGAAGAGACAAGAGTGCCTTGCCTGCTGTTCATGTCCCTTGTTTTAGATGAAAACATCACTGTGAGAAAATCAGGATACTGCCCATATTGTATATTCTGAGGTATAACTTTAGGCACTGCATCTTTTTCACATGAGCAGCAAAACTTCTGCCTCTAATGGAAAACTACTTAGGTTATAGGCTAAGTGAGCATGAAGGTGGCAATAAAAATAAATCTGCTATGTATTTCATGCCAAAGTATTAACTTTGCTTCATTTATCACATTCTGGCATAGTTTTAGTCAGGTCTATACTACAACTAATTTGTCAGTCATCATAGATTACTTCAGAAACATTTTGTAAACTGTGTATATAGTACAAAGGCATTCTCCAGTTACTGTTTACTAAAGTGTCACATGTAGTATTCTTTGTCAGATTTCAGTGAAAAAAAGTCTGTGATTATATTCATCTACAGGCTTAATATTAACTGATTGCATTCATAAAGTAACAGGATAAATCCACACTAGCTCCAAAATTGTATCTAATATAACATAAGCTGTATAAAGTGTCACATACAATTATTGCTAAAAAGACAGACCAGAAAAGTACTTCATACAATCATAGAATTCTTATGGTTGGAACAAACTTCAAAAATAATCAGGTCCAACCATTAACCTAACACCACCGATTTCGCCACTAAACCACGTCCCTAGGTGACATGGGATCCAGGGATTGTGACTCAAGTACTTCCCTGGGAAGCCAGTGCTTGTTTTAACGTTTGACAACTTTTACTAAGAGAAAATTTTTCCTGATACCAAAACTTAACATGCCCAGGTACAACTTGAGGCCATTTCCTCTTAGGAGAAAAGACCAACTCCCATCTTGCTACAACCTCCTTTTAGCTGAAAGCCTGAGCTGCCTTTTCTCCAAGCTAAACACCCCCATATCCCCCAGTCATTCCTCATAAAACAGGACTGGCCCCAAAGCTGAGCCCTGGGGAGCATCCCTGGTGTTTGTCTGGTGGCTGGATGTGACTCCACTCCCTGGGCACAGCCAATTTTTACCCAGCAAAGAGCACACCCATCCGAGCCATGAGCAGCTGGTTACTCAAGGAGAATGCTCTGGAAGTTCTCTTACCACAATCCAGGAACATCCTAGACTGCTTCTTCTCTGCTGTTTCTGCATTTCCAGAGGACATCTGGTAAGCTGAAGCTCCCCACAAGTAAAAAAGGACTAGTGAATATGAAACTTCACCCATTTGCTTATAGAATATTTAATCTTTCTCTTCATCCTGGTGGGAGATCTATAACAGACTCCCACCAGAATACCTGCCTTGTTGGCCTTCCCCTGATTTTTAACCATAAACACTCCACTCTGTTGCCACTAGCATCAAGGTCTAGACAGTCAAAACACTCCCTTCCATACCGAGCTGCCAGACCACCTCTCCTTCTTTGCCTGTCTCTTCTGAGGAATTTGTCCACTGCACATTCCAGGCATGCAAGTCATCCATATCTCTGTGATGGCAGCTGTGCCATGGTTTTCCAGCTGCCCAGTGGGTTTCAGCTCCTGCTGTTGGTTGTCTCTGCTGTGTGCAGGTGGACTTCAGCTATTGATCCCCCCACATTTCTGCAGGGAGACCCCCTCACTCCTAACTCAATTCTCAGGTGCTTCCACAGTGTTTTACTCATCAATAACCCTAGTCTCCTTGCAGCCACATGGATCTCCAGCCCCTGCCTCCACCAAGCTCTCAGACCAAAGGACCTCACTAGCACACAGTCCCCCAAACACGCTGTCCCCAGGCTTATTTCAAGCAAGTCTGGTTTTATATCTTTCTGGTTTTATATCTTTCTCCCTTCAAATGCAGTCTACTCTTCATTAAACCCTGATAACGCCTGTGCAAAGATCCTTGTCCCCCTTTGGGACAGGTGTACCCCATCTGTCACCAGCAGGCTTGGTGTCATGTAAACAGACCCACAATTATAATTAACACAGCTGAGAGTTTGTATCACTAGATGTATGAAAGCAGAAAGAGAAATTAATTTTCATCTCCCTCATATGGTTACTTAACAAACCAGGCCTCAGGAGTACACATGATGCATTTCAACTAGAAAAAAAAAAAGAAGCAGCACATAATTACACAACTCCTTGGAGTAACGGGTTTGTATCCTTGAAAATTCTCCAGAAAGTATTCTAACCATGTGAATCAACTCAACTATTACACTGCTGTCAGTTCAGACAAATGATGCATGCAAATACATGCTTGTACAAACAAACAGGGTGTTTATAATGCAACATTTTAATATAATTACATCATCAGGTAATTAGAATGTGCAGTTATATAAGTCTCACCTTTCTCCTTCTGCTACTGAATGAACCGCTAACTACTAAGGAAAGATTAATCTTTATTAGTGACAATTCAGTTAATGGTTTCTGAACATGAAAAGGAAAACAAATGCCTAAAAAATGAGATTTTCCTAGACAAGCAACTGCTGCTATATAAAAAGTTTTTGTACTGCATCATTATTGTCTTAATTGTTTAAAGAAATATGATAAAGTTTGAAAGTGTAAAGCAGAAAACCGATAGATCACTAAAAGTGAGATAAACATCTATAGTGACAAGGATGTAAAGCTACTACTTAACTCAGAAACTTAGGTTTTTCATTATTGCGTAGAAAATTATTTCTCAAAATACTGGTTTACACCTAGTGGTTAAAAATATCAGATTAAAAGAGAATTGCAACATTTCAAGAGTCCCTAGTGACTATTTTCACATTATCCAATTCTATGGAACTGCATGAAGAGCAAGACACAGACTGCAGATCTAAATCCATTTGTTATATTTGACCATAAGTTCTTTGTATTCTAATAAACTCAGGGAGTCAAAGTTACTTTAATTTTTAATAACTGATCTTTAATCAGAAAGCACCATTTTATTTTACCTCCTAGGAACTGAATTCGGCCTGGCTGGTGAGAGAAAAAAAAAAAAAAGAAAAAAAAAGAAAGACTTCATATGGGGAAAAAACTCCTATGTTGGAAAATTCTAATCCTGACTGAAAACATTTAGGATTTTTTTTCTATGCTGGGGCAGGGCTTGCATGCAAGTCTTCCATACTTTTACTACACATACTGGATGATAACAAACTATATTGAGACATGGATTGTAAGGAATATGTCTGTTTTAATACATGTACAGTTTACATAGTGAGTTGCTTGGAATACAGTCATTGCCTGATGTGTTATGTAGGGTGAGTATATTTCTGACCCACAATATAGAGTTAAAAAAAAGGCTTATCATTATTTATGTTTTATGTAGCTGACTGTATGGATTAGTGAGCAATAACTCCTTTCCAGAAAGAACATAAATACATACTTCTGAGACTTCTGAACTTAGTAAAGCTCCTTTTTGTCTGAATCCTTTATATCCATAAACTTTGTGCAAACTACACATTTATGTCATGTTCCTGCTTTTCATCTTTATACATCAAAGTGAATTGTGAAAGAGAACTGCCACAAGCAGGGTGTGAAGCCAGAAAGAATCAATGCAGCAATACCTGAGAAACAGAATGAAAAGCCATACTCTTTCCTGATCATTCTGCTGGCATCATAAAATTGTTCTATTGATAAAATTGTGCTCCATTACCCATTTTAGCAAATAGATAGACAATATCTGCATGTTATCAGGAAACTGTACCTGTTTGAACAAAAAACTTTCACAAAAAAGATTTGATATAGAGCACTAGGTTATGACTACTGCACATATTACTCATCATAATAAATGAATTTATTTTAAAGCTAAGAATTCTTGAACTATATGAATTTAATCCTCTTTTTTTTTTTAATCACTTATAACTAAATTTTTCACAGTATGTTTTTCATCAATAAATAAACTAAGGCATAGAGTATCTAGTGCTTTAAATCTCCAGTTTTGAACTTCCTGTCAAAACCAAAATCATGCACTATGAGTGAATACTAGAAATTTCTTCACTGAAAAGGTCACTGAGCTTTGGAAGAGGCTGCCCAGGGCAGTGGCTGAGTCAGCATCCCTGGAGCTACTAAAAGATGTGTAGATGTGACACTTGAGGACATGGTTTAGTGATGGTCTTGGCAGTTCATGGTTAATGGTTGACTTGATGATCTTAAAGGTCATTCCAACCTAAACTCTTATGTGATTCTATCAATACTGGAATAAATGGTACTGCCTTCCAAACAGCCAATCAACCTCATATGTAAGAAATTTAAGACCTCAAGCAGACATATCTGTATTCCTCTCAATAACTGTACTGAGGAAAGCACAATGGAAGTATAACAACATAGTTCAACAACACCACCTCAACTAATTAATTTTCTTTCTCCTCAGGATTCTCTGGAACACTAAATACAATATTATCTCTCCTTAAGATTTTTTTTTTTCCCCCAGAGGAAAATAACTGGATGAGAACTGTCCAGGCATTTCCTATGAAAATTTCCATCATTATCTCTTTTTATTACTGCAACAGAGCATGTTGACAATAGACTACCAAATTACCATTTCTCATGTATTTGAAAGTAATGGAGAAAAACTAATTGAGTTAAGCTACAAAGAGAAAACTTGATGCAAATTATATAACTTCTATAAATATTAGATATGCTTGGTAAATTCTCATGTTTGTCAAATGCCTCTATACCGAAGTGCTTGGCTTACCTGCCACTGTTTCATGAGGTCCCGAACCATTTTGGCATCCTCTAGTGTCTTTTCTTTGTGTGTAGCATCCTGCAGGACATTTACCGTTGTTTCAGCTTCTGTAAGCCAAGCAAGGAACTTTTCGAGATCCAGGTAGAATTGCTGCAACATTCTTAGGGCTGATTCCAGAGCTGCTTCACGTTCACAAACCCTGCACAAGTACAAATAATCAAATACAGCACTCTTTGGAAGAAAACAAACTTAAATCATTAAATTAAAATATAGCAAAGACACACTAAATATTTTTCATGTATCAGTCAAGGTAAGTTTGCCAATACATTAGCTACAGAACTTGCAGTATATGTCTGCAGGTAGAGTTCTTTGAGAGGTAGCAAGTGGAATCCACCTGATACAAATTTAAGTACAAGCAGTTCTTTCAAAGTACTATGTCTAAAATAGGCACAACTGAAAATCAGAAGTGATTCCCTGGTTTTATTCTAATAAAAGATCATTTTCTTACATTACAGCAGAAATACTTGTTTATTTTTAGAAATCACAAAATAGTTCCTGGCTTCTGCTTGATATGATAATTCAGCGATTAATTTTCATGTCTTGAAACATTTGGAGATTGTGTTCAACACTTTAAATCATTATAACACTAAAGTTTGTGGTGAGCTTTGTGGCTTCTTTATTTTTTTAAAATTTATTATTTTATTTTCAATTTGAATGTGATAAATTACAAGGATGATCTCTATCAATTACAGGATAAAATACAATTTGTAGAGACAAAGGCTATCTTATCCATGGGGAAGGTCTGACTCAGATTAGGAAAGAACACTAAAGATTTCAGCAACTCTGGTGCTGAAAAAGACATTAAAGCAGATCTGTGTCATCATCATTCATGTGCAATGTAGGTGTCATGTATTCACTGATTTTTTTTGCTTTGAACTTGAGCAAAGTATGGATTTAGAAACATAAGCAGCTAAGTATTACATTGTTTATTAACACAAATCTGTCAGGGTTCTTACCTATTGTATTATGTGGATATTTGTTTAACATCAACATGATACCTAAATATTTTTTTAAGCTCTGAAAATACTTAATAAGGTCATTTGGTAGTGTGAATTACTTCAAGTGGAATGAATGCACTTTGGTGCACACCTATGTTCAGTCAACACATCTGTGGTGGTCTTCACATAACTCAAGAGATTTCCTGCCTAGATATTTAGGGAGAGACTAGGATACTGGATTCTAGCAGACATTTATCAAGTTACAATTAATCAGAGGATGTAATGAAATTTTCAGGTGCTGATCTCTCTTTCTAATCCTGTTTCCTGCCATGAAGTGGTTGTACTCCTTGGTAAGTAATGATATCACCCTAAACTCCAGTTCACTAGTGAAAGTGAGAATAGAAAACAAATACCTACCACAACAAGTTTTGTCAAGTGGCACTGACTTAACATGTTTTTTGACAAGCATATGGTTAAATTGCAGCAGAGTATAGTAAGAACAGAAAAAGTCACTCAGAGTACAGGCAAGGACAACCATTACAGGAAAAAAAATCCTCCCTGAGAGACTAATGTCACAAGAATTGCCATATTTCTATTATATTTTTAATCTTTTGACATCTTATTTGTTTTTCCCAACCATTTTGTTAAAAAAAAAGGCTTATTTTTCATTCAAAACCTGAGAAAACTATTGAATGCCTCACTATAAACTCATCCATCAACTTTTGTTAAAGTTTAAAAATGAACTGGATTTTCACCTCAGTTGCACCTGTTGCCACTACAAGAACTCTCCACATCATGGCACTGCTTACCTGCAGCATTAGAATGTGTCCCCAGGGGGCTGTCAGGAGAAAACACTCAAATACAGAATAGTGAACATGATCTTTTCCCCAACTTTATTCTATGTGGGCATAAACATGGCTTGTGGTTAGGCTACTCTTCAAATTTAAAATACTGCAATGAAAGCATTTATTGTTCTTTTTTAAACTAAAGAATGATTATATAGAAATGACACCTAAATATACTAGCAATATGCATTCAAAGATAAGACACAGAAAATCTTTTACCTAGAAAAGCCTATATTGACCTATTTACCACTTTTAGCTCAAAACCAGCATTACATGTATTCAACACAACTAGGAAATGGAATACAATTGCATGAACTAAATGTATTTTTTTCCTGTTCTTCAGAGCACAATTCTAAAATGCACTTTATAGCATTATTCTAATTCAATTTACAGTGTGCAGCATGGTAGTTAATAGCCTTTGCAGAATCACATAAAACATTTTTTTCCCATGCAGTTCCTTCATAGCATGAAAGGCAAATTTTTTATTACTGTACACCTGGATTCCTATAAATACCTAGCAATACTGTAATAATAACATTCTGCAAATACACAGTGAGATTTAAAAAAATAAATAAAAACACAAGCACAGATATGAAAAAGATATTCAAAGGGAGAGCAATTCAAAGGATTACTCAAAGTCAGAATTCGTGTTTTAGAGAAACTCTCAGCTTCCTGAAAAAATATGGCATTTTATTGATCTAGCAACAAATGAAGTTTTTATCATGAAGAATCTTCTATGATGCACAGAAATCTTATGGCACATAATTCTTTCAGTCCTCAGAAATGTGTTTCTTATCTATAAGCATACTAATACATCCACCAGAAAATATGTAGTACTTTGCACTTTAAATTTTGGTACAGCTAACATGCAATAAACATTCAGCTACATTGGCTGTTCTGCAACATATCAATAAACTTCACTCCACTTGGCTTTCTCACTACAAAAGTATGAATTTAGAATGAGAAAAGAAGGTCTAAACATGAAGAGTAAAACTGTGCATCAAACCTAGCATGTGCTAAATTACACAGAATCATAGAGGTTAAAGAAATACATATATTGAACAAGACATTACACAAACCAAAATAAAGATGTTTTCTCTTTAGTCTGTTTTATCCAAGTATGTTTAATTTCATAGTGAGTGCAAACAGTAAGAAAATAACATGAAGTAATCAGAACTATATTTTAGTGTAAATGGAAGACTACACAGTACAAACACTACAGCACACTCCTAAAATACTGAAAGATAATAACAGTATTTTAAAAAATATTTTAATGGAATAATCATTATTTAATCTGTTATACTATGTTATAAGAATAATCACAGAATGTATAACCAAAAGATTCTTATTCAAGGAAGAATACTAAAGGGAGGATTCATCTTATTTTCATCTAGACACCCAGAGGACAGGTAGATGACACTCCCTCTATAAAACATGGACACAGCATTTCTGGAATGCTGTTTCTCCTCCCTTGCCTATACATATCTGTTACACCAGAACTAGGTCAGAATAAACTATTTCTCCTGACTACAACGATAAATCACCTATAACTCAGAAAATTTTGACTTTACACAAGCTTTAATTTTTTTATGTCTAAAAGCAAGTGAGCTGGTCCTCAACCATCCCTGCAAATTTGATTTTTAAGAACAAGTGGCATCAATGACAATGGACTCACCAACTCTAGTTGTCACATGAGCTTTGTTGCAGGACAAAAGTTTTGATGCTCTTTTAAGTACGTGTCAGCTGAAGGCTTTGCATTGAGGGGATAATGTCAGAGGATGTGAATCAAGCAATGTGTGAACATTTATACTGCCAGGAAGATGTTTTTAAGGGTTTTAAAAAATCCACAAAAAAGGAAAGTTACCAGCCTCTGTTTCAAACCATTGGTGTCATGCTGAAAACTTTTAAAGTTAATAGCAATGTACAAATGTATGTATCAAGAAAATATGGCAAAAATTAAGTTATCGTCTCAGAATGTTCTGTGATTGAAATTATTGCAGGAGTGTTTCATTCAGCTCTACCCAATCCCACACAACACAAGGAATACAGGTTTGCAGAGGCTCTGCAAGTGTGAATATCAGATTTTTCTTCAACTGTAGTGTTTGCTACATAATTTGGAATGAATCATTCACGTTTTATGAGTATCTGTGTATTTTAAATTGCAATGCTTATTCACAGTATGAGATATATTCTGAAGGTCAGTGTGTGCATAATGCTTTGAGATGCTCAGAAAACAGCACAGGCAGTAAGTGCAGAGAACAAACTAACACATTTCTATTCCCCAGGTATTTCTTTAAAAACAATAAAAGTAAAGCAACTCCGTATCATTCAGTGTTCAATAGATCACTAAATCACATTTCTATCTGCAGACTGCAGTGATCTAAAGTTATCTAACTGAGATATAAAATGAAATATCCTGGACTACTGTCTGACAAAGCATCAGAAAATGGTTTTACTTCTATAGTTCATGTGGTTCTCTATAACTGTATTTTCTCTTTTCTAATAGTACAGTTCCATACAATTAAAAAAATAAATTAAAAAGTTACCTGAATTTCCTATATTCTGCCAACTATCACAGAAAATTTGAACAACATGCATCTTCCTGTTCATCCTGGAAAAAGTTTGCACCTTTTTCATTAGTTTTATATCCCTTCTACCAATGTAAAAAAGGAACAATTGCCAAACTTTATTGGAATATTTAATTTTTACTACTAAATAAATTTAAGCTCTCACTGGTAACTCTTCTTCAGCTGCTTTAACTCGGATTGAAAAAGAATTTATCAAAGAGGCAGAATAATTTAATCTCAGATAAAGTTGGAACACAAAGAGATATCAGATATAAAAATTAAATTATTAAAATAACTAATATTGATATAATTTTGAAATGCAAGTTTAAAATAAATCATATTCATTAATTTTGGGACTACTGGTTAGAGGAAGTTTCTTTCAGAATCTAGGTGCTATATTCATTAGAGGCAGTTAAAGTTGTTAATGCATGCTAGTAAAGTGATGAATGTGCAGATTAACTCTGGAAAGCCTGATACAACATTCAGTGGGGAAAACTACATTGGGACAGCATTTTAAGTATTCTTTCCTGTATTATTCTGGATGTCAACTACCTTAACACCACAGTAAGGGACACTTAGGATTTTTCCAGTAGCACTTCTGCATAAATGTGCCTTTTTCGTTTGACCATCTGAACAGAGGTACTAGGTTTTATAGGTGTGGATATAAATTTTTTGAGTGAACTTTATATATGCAAACTTATGTCCTACTGTCACTATTTTGTCTGGCTTGCTGGAAAATGTTCTTACCAAATTGATCTTACAGTACTGGGGATTGCTCAACTGTGTGCAACTCTACCTCTAAAATAATTTTGTTGCAAATGGCTAAAAAGCCTCAAATTGTAACCAAACAGAGCTACATCAGCATCCAACCACCTGAGATCAGCGTTCACATGTAGCTGACACATATCCACAGCCCCCCATCCTCTCATTACTCTGAGTGAGGAACCAGGAAATCTTTGGTGTGCTGGTACAGAGTTTTGTACTCTAAAGAGAGGCTTGGGAATTGGCTGGGTATCAGTCAGCAGGTGGTGAGAAATTGCATTGTGCATCACTTGGCTCTCTTGGGCTCTGTTACTCTCTCTCCCTCTCCAATATTAATTGTAAAGCTACAATTATTATTATCAACAATATTAGTAGCATATTTAATATACTTCCAACACCCAACTCTCCCCCCCCCCCACCCCCCCACCCCCCCAGTAATTTAATTGTTCTTATCTCAACCCAGGAGAATTAGCTTTTCTTTCTAATTCTTCTCCTTGCTGTAGGGAAGTGAACAAGCAGTTGATGGTACTGAGTTGCTGGCTGGGGTTGAACCTCGACAGTGCAGTATTTCTCTCTGCCTTACATTAATTTCTCAACAGCTTGATCTACTGCCTGAGAGCTGACTTGGTGTCTTCAGATAAGATGAAGGGCATCTCTGTCTTGGCTGCACTATCCATATTTGCAACAAACGAATAACCAGTGATATAATTTTAAATTCCAGATGTAATTTGGCATACAGAGAGATTAAGTGCAACAGCTGGTCCAAAATAAACACACAAAGGCAGCTCTCTGCTAATTTTCTTTGCTTCTGCAGGAAGGAAGAACAAAAGCCCTCAATGTTCCCATGCTCTGATTGGAACTCAGAATGTCTTATGGACAAAATCATGCTCTTTCCCTGGCAGTCAGAGTTTCATAAATGATGATACTTTCTTCAGATACAAAACTTAGAACATTCTAAAACATCTCCTGATCATAGTGGTAAGCCCACAGTCTGTCTTTGCTTAAAAATCTGTTGAGACAAAGGGGGAAATACTTCAATGAACAGTTACTTACTCTACTAAACAAGATGCAAATTGTTTTTCCTGAACAGTTTTCATATTATAAATCTCTTCAATACAAGAAAATATGTTTCTGGTGTTTCCGTACTTAGGAAAACGGATGCAGCAAGAAACAGGAAATAATTTCTTTTGCTACTGTTCATCGACTGGCTTGTTTCTAGTCTTACACCTTTCATAGACCTTCTTGAAATAACCAGGACTAGTAGGAAAATAAAAGAATCATCAACCTTTCTCACAGCATTTTCCTCTGAACTGCTTTTTGTACTAAAGATACTAAATCAATTTGAAGACATATTTTTGAATTTAGGTTGTTTGTCCCATACATTTATTTTTGAGGCACACTAGATATTGAATAGCAAAAAGAGAAAAAAAAAAACCATCCCAAACCCTGTATTTATCCATAAAGTTTCAGATCGGCCTTGGATAATAATCCCCCATCTATACTACACAATTTTTTATGAGACTGAGAAGAGTTGCTAAAAACAAAGAAATTTTAACCCCCTGGGAAGCAAAATCATATATATGGACTTCTGTATAGGACCTTAAAACAGCCCCTTTATAATTAAACACCTGACAACATCAGCACAAGGATCTGTGTCATCCTGTAGGAAAACTTTTCATCAGCCTTTTTCTGTCTCTTCATATACTCTATTCACTTATGGGATCCTACATTCCCAAAATGCATGGGATAAAAAAGAGACAGAGTTAGAGGAAATGTTTATTAACAGGCTTTTCTTGCCCCCATCACTTTTGTCTCTTTTTCCCAGCTTGCTTTGGCATAGGTTAAGAATATATAAAAAAATATTGTAAGTGTACATCTCCTTTATGTTCATCATAACCATAGATTACCACACTTACATGGTGAGCTACAGAACAATCATTAATAAAAATCAGGGGATTCCTTTGTAATTACAATCAATTCCAGGTTATCTTTTATGCTATTGAAAACAGTTTGTTTACTTGTGACTTTTAATCTCCTGATAATTTTTCATTAAAGTAAATTGTTTTCCAGAGAGTAAATCAGAACTGTTACCAGATTAAAGAGAAGGGAATTTGAGAAACACTCCACAATCACAGACATATGAGGTATCATTAAAAATTATTTATAGACACAGAATGATATTCTGATTCATTCACTCTAGAGGCTTTTCTAAACAGCCCTCAATCAAAATTGAAGTATCTTAAGGAAGTATCTTAAACCACTAAAAAAAAAAAAAAAAATCCAAAGGAAAGGAAAAAAAAAACCCACCAAAATCCAACAGAACAAACAACCCAGAAACACTCTCCCCCCACCCCCCCCAATTCTCTGAACTCACAGAACAGATTCCAGTCTAATTCTTATATAATTAAAGTCATTTCCCAATAAGACTTAGGAAGACAATATTTAACAATTCTGTTACTCCCATTGAAGAGAGAAGTCAGAAAAAGAAGAAATCCTAACATCAAAGCTTAAACCAAACAGACAAAACTAGTCTCTTATTCTACAAAAAGAAGTAAAAAGATTATTGTTCTGTTTGTCTTCTTCATACTTCATGGCCTATAATAAGTAGAATTAAATTTTTTCTTGCATTCCAAAACATATTCTGTCAAAATTCCAAGGCAGTCAATAATACCATTTAATAAACAGCATATTAATTACTCAAATGCAATTTAGTAAGATAAAATCTTTGCTTTCTAAGACAGTGAAGTATAATTAAAACTGATTATGAAATTAATTATATTCTAAAGGCACTTGTTTTCTTAGCCTTACTTACTGCAGAAACAACTAGATTTAATAAAACTGTGAAATGCACTGATGGCATTACATGAAATCAATTAGAGCTCACAAAGGATACTATTAAACTGTTAGTGTAGTTTTCATTTGGAGCATCAGCCTCTGAGGGCTGAACTCCATGGCCTAGCAAAAAAGTGATTTGCTACCATGCAAGAGAGAGAAGCCTCAATTCCCAGGCTGGAAAACTTGTCTGGCAGCACTTACAGTTCTTATTGTACCATGCATCATATTAAGTAACACTAAATAAACACTTAGATAAACACACACATTATTTTTTCCCCTCTAAAACATGGGCCTCAAGTAGTACTCACATTAAACAAAGATGCTGGCATGTATTCTGTCAACATATTTTAAGAAGCATAAAATGCTAACCAGAAAAAAAAAAAATAGCTCTGTAAAATTCAGGTCAGAAGCAGCTGGTAACCAAAACTGGTTATCATCCGAGTAAGAAGGAAGGAAGACAGCCGGCCTACTGCCTCTTATATTTATACAATCTAATAAAAAATATTAGTTGCAAAAAACCATTCCATACCATACATTTTTTTTCACTCTTCAGGAGGTTTCAGACTCCAACGGAAAACTGAAATACGGAATAAGTTCTGCACTGTAAGGAGATAATCTGATTAAAATAGATCTGGTGCAGAAAGATGGTAAAACATGAGGAGCTACAACCAGAGATAATATGAGAATATAAAGAAATACCAATAATTTATTATTATGCAGATTCAATAACATGGAAACTACAGCTGTAGTTCTGTTCCTCAGGATTATGCAAATATAAATAAATAATTAAGTAGTGAATTTCCAGAGCCCAGTTCAGCAAATTCAGATGGTGTTCAACTCACTGTCAGTTCAACAGAACTTCAGTTGTGTTTGATACAAAAGCCTTACAGAAAATCCTAACTCCACTGAGGATGAATGGCTAACCTTCAGCTGACTTCAAAGGGAACAGGATGTTCTCTGATAGTTCTACCTCTATTCTTTTTTGGATTAATTTCAAAGACAAAATTCTTAGCAGAAGAAATCATAACCCTTCAAAGAACAATTCTGGACCATTTAATAGAGTGGAGAGAGACATAAATACACCAAAACTCTAAGTCTGGGAGTGAGGAAGTCTATTCTGCTACGAAGAGACAAGACAAAAATGGATAAAACTTAAACTTCATGTGCTCACAGGCAATTCTGACAGTCATCCAAATCTTTCTCTTAAATACTGCATGATTTGCAATGTTTCATGCTTATATTAAAAATATACTTGATTTAGCTTGAGATCTAGCATTTTGTACTCCCTGCCATGCAAGTTTCCTCTATGTATTACAGATAATTTACCCAACATCTAAGGAGATGCATTTCTTTTCCCTAACATATGTCTACCTGTTCTTAAACCACTTTCTAAATTTAAGTAATAGAAATGAACACAATAACTGATGCATTCATCAGTTTAGCTGGTGATTCAGCTTTACTTCAGCTTATGCAAAGAAATCCATAAAGCATATCATAACCTTTTTACAAGCAACTATTTGGGAAGCAAGTCAAGGATGCATGGTTTTGTTGCAGAAACCTCTTGAATTTAACGAAGCTGAGACTGAAAGTATATAATGTAATCAATGTAAATAGTGTTCAACATTGAGCATTAGGAGCCTTTTCCAAGGAATTATAAAGGGTGGTATTGAGTGCAGTAACGAACCATTGGGGAAAAGGTATGAAGAGCAAAATGGCAAATTTATTCAGATTAGTCAAACCCAGAAGAAGTTGAGTAATTCCAAAAGGAAAAAAAAAAATCATCAGCAATATGATAGTAGAAAGTTTCAGTAGATGTGTTCAAAAAAACAGATACTACAAATATTTAAACTCAGTATAATCTGATGGGCTCTGAACTAGTGGAAGCCTTGAAGAAATTCAGTATTTTAAATCAAGACAAACAGCTTAATGAAGGTTCCAATACATATTAGCATCTGAAAGGTAGTAAAAATGAAAGGAATAACTATTTATGTCTATCTTTAACTCACTCTCCTGAGACTAGGCTGGTACCTTGTCCCGGCCAGCAGAAAGAAAAGTAATATCAGACATAAAACCAGTGATATGATGGGAAAACTAAGTTAGCTAAAGCAAAATTTAATAAATACATTCCATACTTCTACTTTTATTTTCCCCAACACAAAAGGAAATAACAGTGACAAACATCCACAGCTCCAAGGGGTCAGCACAGTATAGAAAGGAAGGGCGTTACTAAAGGCAGATCCGAACTGTGATTTCTCAGTGCCATCTTATTGCACAAGTGTATTCTGCTGGTGTTTCCACAGGAAAAAAATAAGACAAGCACTGGAAGCACTGCCTCCTGTCCCTTGGAGTAAATCCTCACTTACAGGTGAGTGAAATTTACAGAAACTTACAGGTAAGCCACCTCGAAAATAAATCTAACTCCTTGGGATCAGTGAAGGTATCTGGGTTCATCAAAAGACACTGCTAGTAATTCATTAACATAGCTGAAGCATCAATCTCAGACATGCTCCCAGCACCAAGAACTCATGGAAATTTTGGAGCTGTTTACCATTACTGATAGATAAATAAATAAACAGCACCATGTTTTTTAGATTTTAAGGCAAAAAACATAACTGAACCTATATTAGCCGTGTTGTGGGGTACAGAAAATGCATCCAAGTTAGATTTTAAAAATCCCAAACACTAAATTAAACTCTAACTTTACGTGAATTATAAAAACCAAAAAATAAATCAAACAAATGTATAAGATATAGGAAAAATCAGTAAAAGTAAATAGGGACAAGAGCAAACATATAACACTACCAAGATAAAATGCAGAAAGTGGGAACTGGGTGTTGCAAGCTTGGCCCTTTAGGCACTTCAAAAAACTTTGATTTTGCTATAAATTTGCCATAAACCGTGTCAATTAAATGGAGCAGAATCTTATAAACACATGGCACGTTTTAAACAGATAAAAATAATACCAGGAAGTGGACCTATATAATGCATTGCCACAAGGCACTACTGTGATTAAGCAGATATAGCTCAGATATGTAACTGATTATGTACCTTGCACAAAAGAAGAACTTGCAGTAATGTCAGCTAGAATGATAGTTCCAAGAGCTATTATCTCTTATCGTTTGCAGAAGATAATATTTTTTTTTATAATTTGCAGGAGATGTAATTCTTAGTAGCTGGGAAGTGCTCTACATTTCTTAAATTTATCAGGGAATTATAATAGGTCAGTTAAATTTGGGGTATTGGTCAAAATTTCATTAATATTGGATGACAAACAACATGAACATACAAAATAATTTTTTCCTTTTCCCAAATTTCTTGCTTACTTACTGTTTCCCATTTTATGCACCTGTATCAGATACATCATAAATGCTCTATCCTCAAGATTTATTATCCTCAGTAGAATCTCGCCTCTCCTCAGTGATTTCTCACCATGTTTATTTTGGGACATTGCTGATTCTACTGCTTTCCTATCTGCCCTCTGTGTTGCCACTTTCCCAGATCTCTGCCATGGTCAGCAGGAGTCACAAACATCAGCCTCTTGTGCCACTGATCCTTACCAGAAATAATGGGGACTCATTATTTGTTGACTTCTTTGTGAGTTTCTATAAAAACATGTGATTGAAATTTCAGTCATAACCACAAAAAAAAGGCAAGCACTGCTGTTGTCAAGTTGACACATTTGGTGGTAACTTCCAAAGAGAGATGAAGCATTTAACAGCAGACTGAATTATCCTCAGTTTCAAGCATGAGTGACAAGCCAGCAAGGGGAAATCTTAAACTGCCTGCACAGCAGCTGAAGAAATACAAAAATACAGGGAAAACACCAGAGGAAAAAAAAAAAAAAAAGCTATCACAAGAAAATCCAAACAAAACATGACAACTAAGGTCAAATTCATTTTCCTGGCACTCTGCTAGTCCATCAGCTTTATTAATTTCTCTTCAGTTTGTTTTAAAAGACGTGATGCCTGATAAGTCTATTGAAGGGACTGGAAAGACATTCATTTGCTCTATGAGCTTTGGATGAGAGCAATAATCAGTTTGCTATAGTTAATTCATCTACAGGCAAATAGGAAATAGATTTAAGGGTAGACTTCAGGGCACAGAGCAATAGCTTCTGTTCTTGTTTAAACAGACACTAAAATTTTCTAATTATGTCCGAAAATCTCACCTTTAAGAGAAAGAACAGCACATTTGTCTTAATTTTCTAATGGGATGGGAACAAAAATTGACATCTCTATTCTTTTGCAGATCAAACTTGTTCTTCCTTAGTACCTTGCTCCTCCTTTCCTCTCCTGCATGTGCAAAATAGGGAGATTTCTGAAATACAGTACTTCTTTGATATGCCCACATTAAGCTTCAGTTGTGATACAAGTCTGGCCACAAAACTGCTCTCACTCTAGAATCCTGTTCCATAAACTATTTCATGAATTTTTCCAATTGAATTTCCCTTAAAAATCAGATCCATCCTTATTTGCAATAGAAAGGACTAAAGAGCATTTAACACACAATAATTATGAACAAAGAAACATAATTTTTTTTAAATCAAGGCCAAAATAAAAACCAAGAATGAGGAAAAGAAAAAAAAGTGAAATAATAAGTGTCTGAGTAGTAAAGAATGGTCTTCTAAGCACGTTTCCTGCTTGCTTTCTGTTGGTAACTAGTTCACACTATTGTAAACTGATGGCCTCACTGCAAGATACCAGTCCTATTCTCCTTTTTAATTGTGTAAAATTAAATCATTAACACTGAATTACAGTCAGAACATGGTGCTAATAATACCAAGGTCGTGGGTTCCATCCCTGTATGGGCTGTTCACTTAAGAGCTGGAATGGATGATCTTTGTGGGTACCATACCTCAGAATATTATGTGATTCTCTGATTTAAAACCCAAAGCAAGTAAGCTCTCAATGGGCTGAATTCATGGTGTCTAGAAATCTGAGCAAATTCTTCATGGAACAGACAAAGTCCGGCCATCTAATTTAAAAACAGCAGCACTTTTTTCTGTGAAGTCATTTTTGTTTGTCTGTGAGAGGACTTAGTAGACCTCTTGATGATCTTTTGCCTTTCTGGAAGGGATAAAGATATTAGACTCTATATATATATAGACTATACATCTATTCAAGTGGTGGGAAAATTTAATTTCTTTAGACTCATGCTAAAACTTTTAAGAAACTCATCCCTGAAGTAACAAGGATCCGTAGATATCTTTTGTCAGACACTGTATTACTGATGCTATTCTCTCATGAAATAACACAAGAACTCTTTCCTTTTTATAATCGTAAAGCAATTTCTCAAAAATCACAGGAATATGTTCACAAAGGTGAAAATGATGGATCACACAACATTCTGGGTAACACTACCTTTTCAGTGCATCCTACCAGCATTTTGAAAGCATATCCAAGACTATACTCTCAAATACTAAACCAAGAATATTCACTACCACCAATTGAATTCTCATCTTGGATCTGATGTCAGCATTGCACAAAAAATGCTGTCAGCTCAGTGGAGAACTAAGATAAAACTAGAATATAAGCAGCTAAAATGACTTTCTAGATCTCCTGATCATATGAGCTTCATCTGGGAACTTAATTTACTTCTTTTTACAATTTTTTTCCTTATATGTGACGAAATGTCATCATTCTGAGGGATATCAGGAAGAAAAAATAGCAAAGCATTGTTGACTGATGCCTTGCTGGTAAGAATGATATCATATTTGTGTACCTAAATATTTACTTGAGATTGTAGGCAGTTGTAGAAAGTCTTTCAATCACATTACCTCTCTTTTATCTATTGTCATAAAATAATCCCTCTGCACCAAATTTTTTTGAGGTGTGCTTTTAAAAATAGATATATTAAGAAATGCTGTAAGTAAAACATAAGCCAAAAAATATAAATTTAAATCAAAGAATCTAAACCTTGCCATTCCCACCATTCTTATAGTATTCATCTGAGGACTTAAAATAAAGGTAACAGAACAGAACAAAGAAAGCAAAAATAATTAAATCTATTGTCAGAAAACAACTCAGACAACTCAGACATCCATATTCTAAACACAAAAGGCTTAACATTTTTCTGTATCAAAAGCAGCAAATACAGTTTTTCCTTTAGTTTGCTAACTCTGCTAGAGAGCAACTTCTGAAGAGTGTGGAGTACTTTACTGAGAAATCTGTTTAATGAAAATGACCACTTCCCTAATAAGAAAGGCTTGAGGACCCCAAAATTCAAACTTTTCAGAATAGTTCCAGATTAAATGCTTTTTTGAAAACTTTGTCTGTTTTGTTCAAAATAATACTCAAGAAACTTATTTCAATTCTTCAGAGTAAACATGTTGACATCTTAAATTATATGTTGACATATAGAATTATGCCCTTGACATAATCTCAACTGTGTTACCTTAGATTGCAGAGGGTCACTTTGTTTAGTGTGATCATTTTTACTAATGAAGTAAAAGTACTTAAATCCTTAAAGATTTCATACCAAGAGAAGTTCTCAAAGGCAGCATCTGACAAATATCTAGACTGAGAACTTCTTCGTTAAATAGTGCAGGCAACAAAGATAAATATATTATGAACATCTCTCACAAAACAAAAGAATTTCTCTATAATTACAATATTTTCCACCAGAATTTGCTATTTTAACTTAGAATCCATTGCTAAATTGGTGTAAATAAAAAGCTTCAGCATGACATATTCATTGTAAAGAAGCAGTCTCTCTTCATGTCTACTTTCTTTCAATCTGACAAAATTATATTGAAAATCAATCAATAAATCATCATAGCATAATGATAAAAATGAAAATTATATTGTCATTTTTTGGGGAAAAATAAATTTTCATTGCAAAATAAAAATTTTCATCTTTATCTAAAGCCACATTTTCAAGGATTTCTTGCTCACACCCCCATGCATGCAGCTCTATAGCCAGGACAACTGCAGGCACAGATGTGTAAACAGACTTCTCAAGTAAACAAGATTCCCATGGCCACAAAGTGTGCCTGCACAGAGAATTTTTGGAGCTGTTCATTCTTATGGTTCTATACAGATTTTAGGAATGCAAACCAAGCTTCAAAATAGCAGGAGAATGGAAAGGGAAAGGATGAGTTTGCTTGGAGTCTGTGAATTCTTTGCTGCTTGAACTTGAGCAGCCTAAGCCAAAATGAGCAAATAAGATTTTTAGAGATGGCTCCTAGATACAGTCTAGATACTGGAGTATCAGTATAAGCCAACAAAATTCACACTTCTGGCTGCTGCTGATGTGTAAATGTAGTTTTTCTCACTCAGGATGCAATACAACTGTAAAGCAAATGTGATTACTTCCACAAGTAACATAAAGTAGTGTTAGGACGGGTACAGAGTACTAAGAAAAGCTGTTCCTAGCAGAATGATTGAGTCCTTTCTCTGCAGTTAACAAAATAATACTTACAAAATTCATGTATAGATAAAGGTCACATTCTAATATTTGTATCTTTGTAACAAGCAACAGCTGATTAGGAATAGTTTGCTGCTGAAAGACCCAATTTAGATTATGACCTTTTTCACACTTAGAATTACTGTTTTATGCATTTAATATGAAGGAGATATGCATCACACTTTTGTACTGTTTATATCCTTAGTTTGGTTGGCCATTTACATTTTATACTGTCCAGTGGAAACACAAAATCAAGTTTTTACGACTGGATGCATTAGAGAATGAACACCATTCTTAAACATGAAAGTTGGTACCTCAAGTCTTTCAAACAGTTTAGAAACTCATCTTACATCTCCTTGCCTCTCCTTGGGCTGATTTTTCACCGTTCAAAACGTTGTAGTGGGGGAAAAGAAAGTTACTTTTTATGTTTAGATTGTGGTGTGTCCTCTATATTGTCTCAAGAGCCAAAAAAGCATCTTGAGCAGTGACAGCTCCCAACACCTACTGAGCTCCATTGAGCTTGGCCATAGGAACTGGTGGGTGATGGGAATATTTGAAGATGTCTATTGCACAGTGGTGTTTTGGAATCCTAAAATTTTCTCAGAATATGTTCTACAATTATTTTCATAATAAACACTCCATTTAAGAAAGATCAAAGTCCATTCTTAGCTTAATATTTTAGCTAATGATGTTTAACACATTTAGTGGATTCACAGGAGAGGAAAATATAAGCAACTGTTGATGTTTTTGTATAATAAGTCACATAAAATGTGTCTGTCCACAAAAGGAAGAAGTTACATAATACTACCATAACAAATATTTTTTATATAGCAAATTTCTAATTGTTGCTTCTATCATCACCCTTTTTCCCCTCCTGCGAAGACTTGAGTTCATCTGCTGGATTTATTTCTGTTAATGCAAGCAATGGAAATAATTTTCTCTTTAATTGCTTCAGTTTAAATAATATGGCTATTTCTTGGAAAGTCAATGCCTCTAAAGAAGAAGAGGTCTGTTTACAAGTCAGTCTGGCTTTTGCCCAAGTGATCAGTTCATGTGGATTTTAGTGTATCTTTGCAGTATCACCAGCAAAAGTAAAAATAAAGAAGTGTCAAGTGAAAATAAGGGAAACAACCATCAAGCCTTCACCAGCTTGTCTCTTAAAGGACATAGAGAGATACTGGTTATAGCTCAGTGCTATAAAACACAACAGTAAGGCAAAGGGTAAACACACAGCAATCAGCTGCAAATCTACTTAAGCAAAACAAAACACAAGCTAGCAGATGTTGCCTTAATGACTGAAGTACTTGCTTTGGCAACTATTACCAACAGGCAAAGTGGAATTTTACAACTGCTTGCCTGCCTGTTGTCTTAGTAAACTGGTTTAGGTTTCATGTTTTTTTACACTGACACGCAATTCTGATATTAGTGACAAGTTTACGGAGAAACAGTTTCAAATAATGCAAGCAACTTTTAGTTTTAATTTTAAAGGAAGATATTCACAAAATATTTAGGCCATTTAACTAAAAAATATATATAGAGAAAGCAAAATCTTCAGCTGAACATTTCCTCTTGGAACTTAAGATATGCATAAAAAGTGATAAAGCTGCTCATAAAATACTGGAGAAATGGTCAAGAACATAATTTGGAATCCATTTCTTCTATCACTGTAAGGTGACCAAGTCATCAGAGTACTACTCATTGTCTAGATGAAAATAACACACATGGATATATCTGAAATCTTTGCACATGTATCTGAGTGGAAACTAGCTTTTCTTGAAGACTGTGATGAAACAATTCACATCTCCTTTCTACTGAGTAAATATTGTCTTACAGTTCAAAAGATCCCCAAAACCATAACATCCTCTCTTTTTTTTTTAATTTCTCTATGCAATAATCTGAAAGATGAAGAATTGAAGCATAGAAAGAGGGCAAAAAACCCAAAGTGAAACCTCCCAAAATACCAGAACAAATTGGCATTTAAGTCATCCAAAGGCCCGTGGACTTCATTATCTCTTTCCACAGAGCTGTTTAACAAAGGAATCACAGAATCATTTAGATTGGAAAAGACCTCTGAGATCATCAAGTCAAACCCTTAATCCATTGTTTCCAAACCCACCTCTAAATCATGTCTCTAAGGCTCATATCCTAACATTTTGAAATCCCTGCACAAATCTAAGACATTTTTTCAAGACCTCACTCAGGAGCTGCTGCATGATCAAAATGCCTGACTTGTGTTTCCAAGAAACCAGAAAAATCTACATGTGCAGAAAATCCTCCAAGTAAAAGTTTTATCTGACTTGATGCCTTAGTATGTCCATATTTATCAATGTTTCACAAAAGACTGACAAAAATGCGATCCAGCCCTTAGAGAAGCCTATCAACTACACATTTGAAAAGAAGCAGCATACTTCTTTTCCAAGTTCCCAAATCAAGAGGTGTCACAAAAGTTGTATACAAAACACTAAATTAAAAATATATTATAAATGTAACAACATCATACAATCAAACACTACGATACTCATTTCACAGTTCACATTCATTTTTATCCTTTTGTACTTCTTAAAGGGAAATGTCAACTCAGTCACCTAAGCAGGTCTCTGCTTAGGCATAAAATATTTACTATAGTAATTCAACTAACATATCTGTGCATTTTATAGAAGCTTGCAAGGAATGTGTTTTGAAGAACTTGTACTCTCTCAGCCTAGTACTTGGCAGAGTCCAAGCAAGATTGGCAACTCTCACCCTTGGGCAACATTAGACACATCTGGGCTTGTGCCTGAGGCATTTACAGATTTTAAAAATGCACTCTTAGCTACAATTAATACAGAGCAGCCACAGCAGCTACACATGTAGCCTGGACTTCTCACAAGCACAGCTCGTAATTCAAAGTACAGACAAAACCACTTTCGTTTCGTTCTCACCAAAATCATTTTAAGCTGCTGATTATATCTACTCATGGGGAATGGTTTTGAGCATTAGGCTCCCAGCCTTTCTCATCCAGCAATAGACGGCCCCCTCAAACTCCTTCTCAGGCCACAGCAAGCAAAACATTATTTTGTAAAAATACAGCTGCTTCTAATAAAGCTAAAATAGTTATTACTATAACAGGAGAAATGCAAGCAGGTATAAATGGAATGTTTATACTAAAATCTCAGTTTAGTTAAAAATAAAAAGCTTTAAAATTATTGTGTGCCCTTCTTTTAGTGGATATCAAGAGTATCCCTTCTCTCATTAGAACAGTCTTAAGTCAGTTTTAAGTTTGCTACAGAAAAATGCTGCTAAAGTGACTCATTCATACGAACATTAAACTTCTGTACTCATCAGTGATTTAAGTAACTGCCATTATGCAAGAAGATCTACTGAATTTACTGCATATTTAGCTAAACTGACTTCTCTGGCCTTGTTCATAGACTTTAATTAAAAATATATTAAGATCTAATTAATTTATAGTTTATGTTATAAACTACAAAGCTTAATGCAAGATATTAATTAAAACAACTTTTGTTTAATTTTTACATATCTAGTCTTATGTGCAATGACTTAAAACTCTTTTAGTACTATAAAGGAAATTATTTTTAATGCAGTATGTTATAATCTTATAGATTGCATATTGGATGATTCACAATTTGTTGGCAAGCTTCCAAAAATTGCTTTTAATAAGGAATTGGTATCTAAACCAAACACTGAAAGACTGTGAAATGTAATCAAGAATGTGGTCAAGGATTTAATAAAAACTTTCTTCACTAAAGATTTGCTTCAAAGATACAGGATAACATTTCTACTTTGAACCTGCTTCAATAGGATATGTCTGTCATTTTCAGAGTCAGAATCACTATTGTGACTGTGATGTGGAGATAGTACAGCTATATGAAACAATTTTAAATACTTGAAATAGAACCTATCAGCCTAAGCTAGTTGGCAACTGTTTATAGCAGAGGAAAATTGTCAGGAAGTTAAATTTTATTTGTGATAATTAAATGCTATTCTAAAGACACATTTCCAAAAAATTCTACAGAAGAGTCGTGATCACTACAGTCACTCCATTTGCAAAAGTTACATCTTCTATAATCTCCAACTGTAGCTGGACAATGAATGTTAATGGAGAGTAACAACAAATCTAATAGCAGCATTTATATCCTACCTTTTATTAATGGCAGCCCACGATGCATTAATGCTATCTGTCATCAGTTGTACATTTCTGGTGTCATCTGCTGAATAATCTCGGAGCAGCTTAAGAGCCATGTCATTTACCACATCTACATTTATTTGCCATTGTCGTATTTCTTTTGAAAATTGCTGAAGTAAAAAGAGAAAGAAAGAATAAATCTCAGAGCAACATAAAATGATCACATACATTGTACAATTATTAGAAAAAGAAGCTGAATAACTTACATCAGCTGTATAAAAAGAAGGAAAAAAAGAAAAAAATACTTCCTCAGATTTACTGGAAATGAGAATCAGTCTTTCTATATGTTCTAAATTATTTTCGTCATAAATCCACAGGACTACTTCTGAATTCTGAGAGGACCAAGCAACCAACTTCTAAATGCTGGAAAAGACATGACAGCTCAAATTGATAATCACTGATTAGAATGTTAATGATTCTTTTCTGAGACAAAAAGAATTGGATGCATTATAATGCATTATGGAAACTACAGTTATTTGTGACATTGAGTACTGAGATAGAAAATATAGTGAAATCATATATTCTGACTAATTTTCTTTTATATACTGTGAAATAATACTGATTTGGACAATTAATACCTCTCCTTTCAGGTTGTTTTTTTTAAAAATTGAGTTCATTTTAACAAATTGTTTATGTAATTAGTGCCACCTACTGGAACAGCACTAAATCTGCAATACAGCAAAATACTACTAGTAAACCTATCCAAATTTTCATAATGCTAATTTATGCTTAATACTAAAAAGCTTTTTAAATTTAAGTCATTCTTTGTTTTTCCCCTTTCCTCTCTACTTTCTCCTCTCCTTTTTTCTTCTCTCCTGTCCACCTAGGGCAGCTGCCTCACTGCAGACATGAGCCAGGAAACCCAGAGCAGTCACTCAGCCAGCAGCCAGCTCCCATGCAGCTTTCCTGTTAATTTTTCTCTCAGAGCAAATTTCCATATAAATGCACTAGAGCTGCATATTTAATCCATAATGTGTAACAAAAAAATGAAAGAGCAAAGTTAATTGATTGCCTACTTGTACTTTTGTAATAAACAGGCTTCAACCAGCCAATAAAATGGACAATACAAGTTGAAAAACAGTTTGTAAATAGAAATAGCAAATTGCATATAAACATTTGAAGCTATTTACAACAAAAAGTAAGATTCTACTGTCTTTATTGTGGTTCTGTAATACACAAATTGGGAAATGCCCGTGAAGAAAAAAAATAGCTTTTTTCCTCTTCATTGTCCCAAGGCAGTATTCCTTTTGAAATCTTTGTTTTGACTCAGATAAAGAATTGTTCACATAGAGCTGAACATACACGTAATCCCTAGTGAAAGAGCCTAAATACTAAGTAAAAATAAATAAATGTTAAAGAATTAATGTGTTTATGTTTTAACCTCAGCAGGTCTGTAAAGAGATTTTGATTAAGACTGGGACTAAAATGCACTTGCTCTTTGAACAGAGTCCAAATGGAGTTTTGGGGGTGGGATTCAATTTTTCCCCCCTACTCTTATCTGCTAAACAGCTACTTCAGCACCTCCAGGTTCTCTCCATAATTTCAAACTGCAAACAGGTACTTCTCCCCTTTCCTGTGCTATTCTTCATGGGAGGGCAGATCACTCCATTTCTGTGCACCACAGAGCCCCAGGTACTAAGACAGCTCCTTGTTTATCTGCTTTGAACAAGGGATCCTGTTAGTACCAGTCAAACATTAGGAGGAGCCTACAAACCTCTAATCCTGAAAACATCTGAACATGTGATGGTTAATCTAAGATGAAGCTGTCTAGACAATTTTTAAAAGAAATTTCTCTTTGCTAAGTAAGGAGATCTAGACAGGAGAGGTGATAATTTTGTGGAAAACACTACTATTTCTTTCAGGAAGATACAAGCAGGTGGTTGTTTTGGAAACAGTCTGCCAAGTGAGCTCCTTTCCTGCCAGAAAGATATACAATAAATATATAAATTTTAATATTTACATAAATATAATTATATATATACACAAAAGACTAAATAGTAAATAAATTCTACAGTAATTATAATTTCAGTTTTGTAGATCTTATATAGCAAGTATCTATTCTACATTTAGGTCTATCTATATTTCACTCTACCTTTCTCTTCATTTAAAATTACACAGGCATGCAGGTAATTTTTATTGTTAGCCAAAGAATCACAGCAGACTGATTCTTCACTGCTTTATGTAGAAAAGTTACCATAATATTTTGCCTACATTGTAAATTAATGGTCTGTAAACTTTACTTTGAAAATAATATCTTTTTACCCAGACCCATATGAATAAAATTGACCTTCTAAAAGATTTGAAACCCTATTTTATAATAAAATAAATAGGAAGATCTATTACAAGGTTATTTTGAAAAGTGTTGTTCTCACCATTAACTTCAACATTAATCCATTAACTTCCTGACACTACAACACTAGGTTGCCACTCAGGAAAGAAATGATAAATATAGAGAGCTTCGGTGATGGAAATTATTTGTAGTATATGTTTTACTGGAAATTGATATGTAATTTTTCAACAGCTTTGAGGAGTGCATGCTTCAACTTTGCTCTGTGTGCAGACACTGAGAACAAAGTGTTGGGGTACAAGTTTTACCTGTCTATCCCACCAGAGGCCCATTAACTCTCCTCCTACATGACTACAATATATACTTCAGAATTACATTCATAGCATTCTTTTTTTTCCTCTTTTCCCTTTTATTTATTTAGGTCTCATTTATCTTTTAGCTTAAGATGACATTTTTTTTTTCTTCTTTAAAGGAAAATGTTACATTAGCTTAATTTCTTTTTGACATTATTTTTAAAGCAGTCTATTTGTTTTGCCTGTGTTATCACTGGAATTTGCTGAGTTTATTAAAAGGCTTAAAGAATTAAGGCTCTGCATTTATCATGTTACTTAGGTATAAGTTTATTTATAATTTTTAATTAGAAGACACTAGTAGATGCTATTAGGAAAAAAGCCCGTGCAATTAAGAGCCCTTGATTAAAAACAAGTAATGAAAGCAGAGCTGCACTTTATTCTATCCCAGGATTGCCCAGTGGAGCAAAATCAACGATGCATGGTAGTTCAAATATAGCAACATGTATGTACAATATCATCTAGTTCTGTGTATTTATTTATTTTTATGCTTAAAGAATTTATTTTTTCAATCAAGGAATTCTAATTCACTGTTTGCAACATAGTCAATAACATGAACTTAATTGTTAATTGTTTTACTGAAATCAAAGCAGTACACCGTCAGCCTGGAATAATAAAAACCCACAAAATGCTGATTTTGTTTTTCATCTTGGTACACAGATAATGGCAAAAGATTCCCTGGTGAGTTACTGCCCTGCAAGAAACTGACAAAGGCAAGCAAAGGCAGCCTCAGCCTTATCCACAAATCCAGGACACAAAGTTCACTCCCTGGGCTCTGCCAGTTGAAGGCTGCCTGGCCTTTTGATTCCCAACAGTGCAGGGTATGAAATCAGGCTGCTATTTGATTTCCTGCTTAGATGAAGAAATGAGTGGTCAATGAAGGAAAGGAATTAAATGCTCCATCCTTCCTCCTCCTCACTTTGGCTATCCTAGATGAAGCTGGACAGAGGGAGAAAAGGTTTCTCACTAGCTCCTACCAAAGCAAGGAGCCAAGGTGTGAACAGGCAATCCTAGCACTTTTGTTTGATTTGGGGTTGGGTGGTTTTTTAATTATTTTTTTTCTCTCCTTTCAAACAGAAGTTCCTAGTAAGAAAAGGCTAGTTTTACACTAGCTTATGTCCTGATGACGTGGTGATGCAGGGAGTTGAGGTGTGATTGTGTACTATTTATACACCTATAACCTTCAGCCTGCTGAGTTAACCATCTGCAGTCATCACTTAATGTACAATAAAAACCAGGGCTTAATGGGTAAAGACTCTCATCGGCCAGATTGCCATATTCTGGTTCCCCACACCTAACACCCGTTTAGTACTCTAATACCAAATTAAAAAAAAAAAAAACAAAAAAACAAAAAAAACAAAAAAACAAAACAAAACAAAACAAAAAAAACAGAATGAAAAAATGCTGTAATTCTCAGCAAATTATTCTGAATTAATTTCTGATTCAAATTAATAATATTTTAAATTATTAGCTATAGTACCTTACTTTTATCTTTTAAACATCACAAAAAAAATTAAAAATATTTTTAAAACATTAATGGCTAAATACAAGCTAGTTATAGATTTTTGTTTTATGCTGTCATTGTAAAAAATTATAATCAAGAGACTGGTATTACTGAATTTACCATGGAGTCACGTATCAGGATGCCCTAACAAAAATGCTTTAACACAAGCACTGATTAAAAGTTCCCCTAGAGCAGGAGGGAACTTACACATTGATTCAGCTGTCTTTAGGCAGACCTTCAATGTTTAACAAGAACATCAGAAGAATACTTGGTGACCACTTTCTCACACCAAGCTGTGTTCAGATACAAAGCTGACAAAATTAGTAAGTTGGAAGAATTTATTAAGTCTTGCACTGATCTCTCTCTTTCCCTCAAAGCAAATGAATAGAAATTATAGTTTCCTCTTCATCAGCGTAACAGCAAGCCAAAAGACAGCCTACTTACTCTACATCTTCAGGGAGCAACATCAAAATATGTGTATTTGGCACAGAAGGCTGGAAAACATTTATTTTGAGAACTTGATGTATTTCTAGGTCCTTCAGTTTAGATACTACTGTACAGCAGAAACATAAAGCTGCTAACCCAAAAGAAAAAAAATTCCATTTCCCTTAGACTTCATGACCTCTTATTTCAAGCATAAACATAACAGCTGATGCTGTCACATCTGAGAAACTTTGATGAAGATTTTGACACTATAGGAATTACTGGCACACAAAGACAATTCCTCTAGGAAGGCTGGCACAGAAGAAACACAAAAAAAGAGAAGAAAAAAAAGAAAATAAATTCCCCCACCCCTCCTACTCCCCATTCTCTAAGACAGAGATGAATTTCTTCCAGACTTGAAGAAGAAAGGCTAGGCAAAACAAAAAAAAAAGGAAGTTAACAACCCGGAAGAGTAGAGCTTGTTGGTGTTCGTATCATCAGGAGGGCACAAATTAAGATGGACTAGCTGAGACACTGAAATTAAAATGATAGGTTGATGTCTGTAACTTGACACAACACATCCGTCTCATTGGATCCAGACTGGTGGGAATGGCTGAGGATACAGAAAGCCCAAGTGCTTCCAAAGTAAGAGGCAAAATGACTTGCAGGTCTCCATTCCCAAACTCTGTTGATAGGTAGAGATGCATTCTGTGAATAAGTACACTATTATTCTTTCTCTAGAACTCTGGGGGTGGAGGAGAAGAATGGCATGTACTTATTACTCTCTGTGGTTAATGGTGATCCTAATAACCCCATATTTTTTTCAAAAGCATGCACTCTTAGATAGACCTCATCTCAACTTCATATATTCTTGTAAAAAAAGTAGACAAAAAATCCATTTCTAAAGCAATATTTTCAATTATTTTTCTAGTTAAGTAATTTGTTTTCGAAACATAAGACACTTCAATACTATGACATAAGACAGTGTTTCCACAGAACTGTTTTTTGTTAATTGAGTCTTTGCAGAGCTGAGACATTGACTATGTTGAAGCTTTTCCTTTTTTTAAACAAACACTGGGCAGCAGCCAGGACTGTATCTCTGCAGGAAGACAGTGACAAATGGGAGTCCTCTATGCTGAATGACAGTACTACACATGATCTATAACTCTTTGCAATGCATTAGTGAGTGATTGTCCTTGTTTACCATAATCTACCCTTCCCAAGCAATGACCCTTTTGGTACAATCTTAAATGAGAAAACTTAACCTCAGCTCAGCCCTAAAACAATGGGCTGATGAACATTCTTATGCTTCTTACAAGCAAGTAAAAGAAAAAAAGAAGCCAGCAAAAACCCCAACAGATTTTATATTTCTTCTAAATGCAATAACTAACTGATGATGGAGATAACTGAACCAATCATGAAGTTCTACATATTTTTTCTGGCAGAAAACCAATTGATGAGGACCTTACTCCACAGTTCATACATACCATACAGCTGTGTAAATGGGACTGCTGTAAGTACACAAACTTCAACTAAAAATTGAGTGGTAGGAGTTTTAAAAAAATCTACAAAAATCTGGTGGGCAGGAGGGGGGAATATATCCAAAATACTTGTGTAACTCTTTTCCCATAGAGGCAGGAGTCACCTTAAAAGGCTGATCAACTGGCTGTTTTCAATCTTGGTTTCCCTCAACTAGAAAATGAGATATTATTAATCTTAAACAGCCATTTTGATTCATGAAGAATATCACTAAATTATGACTGTTTCCATTATAACAAACTTAAAAACTGATGCAACAGATAATATTTGCTACCTGAGGTACAGCTCAGCTATACAAGTTAACACATTTAAGCACCATAACATGGCAACATGCACGTTAAAATCACAAGGGCAGCCATTTCAGCTTGTTTGGGTTTGTTTGTTGTTTTTTTTTTTTCACTTAATAACCCTGTCAAGGTTGAAGCTGGTGAGATTATCTTGTGGCAAATCTAAAATACTTGTTTTTGAAAGTATATCCATTTAGTTTGCTAAAGTTGTTTTCTTTTCCTATTTTCTCTACTACTTCCAGAAAACCTAAACAGCTTCATTAGCAGTGCAGATAGCCACAGACAACCATACCAATACTACAGGATTTCCCAGTCTGCAATACCAGTGCTCTGAGGCTGGTGGTGAACAGATGTGAAATACTTGTGTTAAAAAGGTAGTATTCCTCCTGCAAGATCAGCCAGCTATTTGTTATGACTGTTTAGTTAACACCAATTTCATATTCAAGGAATATGTGACACATATTTTAGACTTTGCAGGTTAATTTCTTCCTAATTTGCTGTAGAAGATTTTTTGCAATGTACACTGTCCACAGTTAGAGGACAACAGTTAGAGGACATTTTCTTTAAGGACTTCACTAGTTCAAATGGAAATATTTTAATACTTAGTAGTGACCTTAAGTTCTGTGTTCTGCTTTTTCAAAGCTTCCACAGTGTAGGAAATTTCTTTCCATGACTCAAGCTTAGCTTTTGCTTGCTCAAGAACCTGCTCAGCTTCTCGTTTAGCTTCCAGCCACTGTGTTGAATCCTTCAACATCTCTTGAAGCTGCTGTCTTCGGCTTTGGAGGTATCCATGCACTTCATCCCACTGGCTCTGTATCTTTTCAACTGGTGAAACACAAGGGAAAAACAAAAGCTGGATTACTTTAAAGTTTTTTCTTTTTATTTTTTCTTTTTTTTTTTTTTTAATTTCTGTTTTTCAAAGGGTGGGAAAATGACATTAAAACCTTTCTAGAACTGACCAGAAAACTTCTGTACTTTTAGACTGCAATTGCATCGAAGTTTAGTTCAACATAAAGGAACAGATAAACTGTTCTGGGTCACACAGTATGGCATTATGAAACACAGCATGTGTTTCAATGCATATTCAGCAAGAAATGACAGATTCATGCCTCAAAGACCCTTATGAAATAGGACCACATTTGATAAAAAGTGTCTGCAATAATTCTTCATTCTTAACAAACCAACACAAGGTTTAAGATTTTCTGAAGAGCAAGTCCTTTAGGGACTAGAGTAATATTAGTTAAAGATTTATTCCAAGATATAATCAAAGGCAGTACTTTCTTATTTCGTTAAGGCAAAGATTAGCAAACTGCAAAGGCTAAACAACTTTCACATATGCTCATGTTAAATATAAAATATCAATGAGCTTTATCCACTATTTAAAAGAAATGTGATTTCTGGAAACTTAAGAATCACTAAAATCACTGACAATAAGTGTTGTCTAGCATCCAGCACCAGGCTCATCCACAGTAGCATAAAAACACCAATAGACAGAGCTGTCCAAGCAGCTGAAGCTTGACACAATATGAACAAAAAAACTCGAACTCCATAAACAATTAAATCTGTGCAGTTCAGCACATGAAGGAATACGCATTTCATTCACTCATATGTATATATGTGTGTATATATATATATATATGTATATATATATGTATATGTATATATATATATATATATATATAATTCCCAGAGATTAGTCAGCACAAAAATATATTCTCAGTATTTTCTTGAAGACTTCACTACATTGCAAATTCACAGGCCCTCTAGGGAAGTGAACTGAGATTCCTAGAGTAACCAGATAGCAGTTGAAATATTCATCGACTGCAACTTCCAATGCTGCATCTCTCACTGCAAGGCTGATTCCTGAATGGTGCAGCCTAAAAACCTGGACAAGAAATGCTTCAACCGGGAAAAGAGACTTCTACCTATCAGTGCTTTTTCTTCTTCCAGAAGAAAGTATAAAGATCTTTCCATGGACTCTGCTGAGGTTTAGAGAGAGAGAATAAAATCTTTCAGCATTCCCTGCTGAAGCCTAGGGAGGCAAACTGAGCAAGAACACATAGCAGTATGTTTAAGTCAAAGGAAAAGCAGAAGGAACTGAAGAAACAGAACTGGAACACATAGAGCACCATCAGAGCACAGCAAGGGGTACCCCAAGGTACACATGCTTAAATTTAATCTGAAGCAAATCTAACCCCTTATTTTAGGAAGCTATATACTAATGTCACAAAACAACTCATTTCTGTGCCCTCTCTGGGCCCGAGTTTCTGATTTTAGAGTACACGTGAAACAATAAAGAGGCTGTAGACTTCAGGAAGGGTGAATAACAGAAGTGACTGCTTGAGCAAAATCTCCCTGCTATGGCTACAGCACGTGGCTCAAGGGTTGTGCTGGAGGCTTAAGGGCAAAGACTGCCTAAACATCTTCCACAGTGTCGCTGGCAACAGCTGCCACTTATTTATTGCAAATCATGACTTGAGCTCCCTCCCCCTTTGACTCTGAGACCTTTATATCTTCTGATTCCTGGCAAACTGGAGATTTTGGTACATTGCAGACAGAAGTAGAACAGCTTGTTTGTGTCAGCTGTCCATGAAAAAGAAAACACAAACTACAAAAATCTCACCCATTTTTGTTTTATTGTAAGTTTCTCTGTTGGTGTGATTAGTTTGGGGGTTTTTTGGTGTTTTATTTTATTTTTTTTTTTTTTTGCGGGGGTGGGAGGATTAAGAAATTGATGAAAACCCTCTGACGCAAAGGAAAGCTGGATCTACAGTTATATCAATTTTTCATAAGAACTGCTTTTAATAAGAAATGGTGATAATTTTTACCAGCAAAAATCAAAATATTTATAGATGTATTGGTTCCATAGTACCTCATGAGGTTTTTATGTAAGCAAGATATTTAGACTTCCTCCAGGGACTGTGCTTTTTGCAGCAAGACTGAGTTTCTCATCAGATACCACAGTCCTGGGATTCCATGATGTCCAATTCTCCCACCCAAGAGGACAATGAAGCTGCATAAAGAAAATTCCATTCAGGATATCTCAGAAGCCCATTTACACAAGTGACTATGAACGCACAAGCTCCAAATCTATGAAAAACATTTCCCATTTCCCTGTGAAAATACTTGGCCTAGCTCCCTCAATAAAATAACATAAATAGATTAGATCTAGATCTAGATATAGATGATATAGATATAGACATAGATATGGATTAGATATATAGATATAGATATAGATATAGATATAGATATAGATATAGATATAGATATAGATATAGATATAGATATAGATATAGATAGATGATATAGATAGATATAGATATAGATATAGATATAGATAGATGATAGATGATAGAGATAGATAAATATATATATATAGATACAGATAGATATACACAGTTTTGCTTTATAACAGACTGGAATTGAAGAGTTCAGGAAGTTAGTAGATAATCTAAATGAAACAAAACAAAACAAAATAACAAAGTAACTAAGTACTTTACTTGCGGTTAAGAACATCATGATAGCTATGTAATTAATCTGGTTTTTCTAAGGTAGAGTATAGGAAAATGTGAAGTATTATTTCAGATAAAATATGTATAAATTATTTAATTTAATGCAACATAAAAATCCTTTTTTTACTATACATTTGTGACTTCCAAATGATGCTCCCATTTCATCGATTTTTGAATTACAAAATTCCCAAGGCTCTAAAACTTAAAATGGTTCACTTCCAAAATGAAAACCACAGTGTAAATCAGTATCTCTTAAGGATGTATTTTGCTCATGTACACTCCTTAGCAGAATGTTTCCCACAGAATGAAAGGTGTATGCCACTTACAGATTTATGCCAAACAAAAAAGTCCAGAAAATGCAATTTGAGTTCATGTTGTGTTAAAACTGACCCCCGGAACCTATGAACATCTTAACTTGCAGATGAGAAGGGTCAGGGAATTGTTATTAAATCATGCTGGACAGTAGTAGGCAATTTTTCAATTGTCAACGTCATAGGTGGTTTGTGCAAGGGTACTGGCACATATAAAAAACATTTTCTGACTGGGTACTACTGGGAATAGGTTTATCAATATATTTAAGAGTGTTTTCTGAGACAGCAGTGAGGAATCTCAGTGCAAAGTTCTTTCAGGCTGACACTCTGACCATACCCTTTAGAAGGGCTATTTCTGCTGTCAGGACTTTATAAAATCCTTAAGGTGACCATGTGTATGTATAAGACTGGCTTGGGTTTACCTGGGATAGTTACATTTCTTTCCAGTGGCTAATATGGGGCTGTGTACTGGATTTGTGCTGAACAGAGTTGAACGTACAGAGATATTTTCTGTTATTGCTGAGCAGGGTTTACACAGAGCCAAGGTCTTTTCTGCTTTTCCTGCTGCCACAGTGGTGAGGGGGCTGGGAGTGCATGGGAGGCTGGGAGGAGACACAGCTGGGACAGGGGACCCAACCTGACCACAGGGACATTCCAGACTGTGTGACATCATGCTCAATGCATAAAGCAGAGGGAAGAAAGATCAAAGAGAGGATGCTTGAAGTGATGGAGTTTGTCTTCCCAAGTCACCATAATGTGTGATGGAGCCCTGCTCTCCTGGGATGGCTGAACACCTGCCCAGCCACGGGAAGCAGTGAATGAATTCCTTGGTTTTTTTTCTTTGCTTTCCCTATTAAACTGTCCTTATCTCAAAGTTTTCCAGCTTTGATCCTTCTGATTCTCTCCATGATCCTGCTGCTGGGGCAGTGACTGAGTGGCTGCGTGGGGCTTGGCTGCTGGCTGGGGTTAATAGGTTCAGCATAAGGAAAATCAGTTTCTTTCAAATTTTTATCATCCTTTCCTGGAATGAGGAAGATAGGCCTAGAAATAAGAAGTTAGGTTCCAAACCCAGAAAAATAGAAGAACTGATGGCATGTGAAGTAATTGTTTCAGAAAAATGAATTTGCACAAGTTTTGGAGAACTAAAGAAAGAAGTGTTATCACTATTTCCTACCTTGAATTTACGGCCCTCAATAAATAATATTCAATAAATTAAAAAATAATATATATAACAGAAGCTGACCAGAAGCTATTGCAAGGATGAAAAAAAGAACCTGAAAGTTAAGTAAGAACATCGAATATGACTAAAAAAAGTAAGTCTTCCCAGAAAAAAGTGATGTAACTGTCCTTACCGCCCTCTCCATTATAACAGCATATTATTGAAATGAGACTCTACTTTTTATATTTTACATATCATTGCTTTACCTACTGTGAGAATTACACATTGGAAACACCTAGACAGACACAACAAACATGGCTCCATGTATACTATTAATATAACTGAAGAATAGGAATTTTAAAAAATTAGTAACAATGACAAAAGTCTTTTCCCTCATAGTTGGTAGTTTTGGAAGCGCCTCAGTTTACATTGTTCATTACAGCTAAGTCCTTATTTCTTAGCTAAGTGTCTTATTTCTTAGTATGGCATGTCCTTATATCCCGTTTTCTTCCTTTTCCTCCCTGCCCTAAATTTGGCAACAGGACAATATCTTTATTGCAAGAATCAGAATTAACAATTACCACAAGAAGATCTTTACTAACTGCAAAGAGGCAATCTGAAAAAAAAACAGACGCAATTTTCTTTACAGCCTTAATGTAAATAAGTATTTTATTGATGCATCTGGCCACATGCATTACTAGTAAGTAGTTTTACATGAATATAAAACCACAAAATATTTGACAAATCTAAAGGGAGTGTCAGGAGAAATATATAGAACAGGTTATTTCCTGAAGTGAAAACCAGTCCCCATCAATTTTCCAGTCACAATGCTCCAGCAGAAGTCCTCATTGTACTTCACCTACACAACTTTTGTGCTTGCTTACTGGCAAGTGTCCCAGCATGGCTCCAACCACTCCCAGTTCAACACTGAAGTCTCTCAAATGAGTAACTTAGGGCATGGTGAGATTCTGCCACTATGTAATTTCAAAGTTGCTATTCCATTTCTTTTTTTCTATCTCTACTATTTCCTTGCTGATCAATAGTGATTATATACTAAAATGGACAAAAGAAATTCTGCCAAACTGAAGTTACTATAAGTAACAAGAAAGCAACATCTAAAATAATCAGACACAAGACAGGTACTCTTCAGTCTGGTTGCCATTAATTTCATATATTGAGGAAAGAACATTCTTAGTGAAGGAGAGTGAAGGAGACTGAAGGACGCTGTCCTTAGGATTCAGTTTTGTCAATTAACAAAAAGTTTTATACTCATTATAGGGAAACAAACAAAATTTAATTTCTTTTTCCCTGGTAGATATGTATGCCATCTTATCAATTTATCTTATTGATAAATATAGCTTCAATAAGAGAATTTAATCTCTGCTGTTAATAATATAATCACACTGGAAACAACAGAAAAGGAATCTGAGAAGAAGCTATCAGTCACTGTAGAAATATTGTTCATGTTACTAGACAATATTCAGCCTATCTAAAGATGCAAAAAACATTCATTCCGTGCCAGTTTAAGTCCATTGAATCAAAAGTGAATAAGTTTGTGAATAGCAACAGAATTTGTGGGCAGAAACCCTCTGATTTCCTTGGCCAACAAATTACACAAACTACACTAATTCAGCACTGTAGGAGACTTTTTCTCAAAAGCATTATTGTCAATATATTGACGTTTTCCTGTGAAAGCACTTTTTTCAATGTATTTTTACAGATTTGAAGACCAAAGGGACTAATACATTCGGACCTGCTGCAGAATATAACTGGAGAACAGCAGAGATATAGACAGTATTAATCCATGCTACCAAATCTGCTGATTTTCAGTTTGGATTAATTTTTGTTTGAATTGCTGCCCAATATTATACTTTCTTTTGAAGGTTCTGGATAAATTGTTATGTATTTAATTTTACTTCGTTTGCTTTTTATTAATCTATGCATTTATCTATATTAAATTTAGTTTAGTTAAACTTTTGCAGCTGTACAACACTCCAGTTTTTTCCATTCCTCAGAATTTTAAGTGAACAGGTTTTATGAGAGGCATGACAAAGAAACTAGAAAATATGGATCTAAACAGAAATATTCTACTGCACCTTTTCTACAGTTTTCTCTTTCTCCCACTAATCAGTATAATCTTCCACACAATAGGGATCAACTAATTGTGATGGGAAAAAAGATGCTGTATTCTGAAAGAAAAGCAACCATGCACTAAATGTAAGACTTTCTGATTTTTTTCAATTTTGGCTCAGTTTTCTGTAAACAACATAAGTGGAATCACAGCTAAACTTAAACTGTGTCTTATCTTGTGGTTTCCTTGTTTTGTACTATTGTATTTTTCTAAGAAAATAACTGAAACACTTTTTTGTTTTTTTTTAACTAGGAAAGGATTTATTTAAAATTCCCCATTTGTCAATTATTTCTTTTTGCAAGCACTCTGCTTTCTCTTTTGCTGCCTTCCAGAACAGGAGGTGTCTGACTTGAGTCTTATTTTTCAGAGAGCGAATCACTTTGATAAAACCTATCAAACAACATCCCTTGACAAAAGGATGCAGTCTCTGTTCTTATGAACAATCTGAATCTGTGAGAGACTGGTCTAGGGAGATCTTTTCGGATGGTAGATGCAGAGTCAAGTGAGGATAAGTTCAAAACATTTCTTTTTTAATTGGTGAAATACTTAAGGAGTCACAGGAACAGTTATCCCCTAAGTTGCTGCCTGTATCATTATGGATCTGGACAGGACACAGCACCCAGCAGAGAACAGCTGGAGCCAGCCTGCTCAGGTGGGGATTTATGCTTCAGTTGTCCTTCATTTTTCCTTACAGAGAAGCATTTCTCTTGACCTTTTCCAATGGCTTATAAAAGTCACTCTTCTCAAACAACCACCTTAGAAACTTATAGCAAAACTTTAACGTACATATGGAAAAATGCTAATGATGTGTTATCTAAGAGATTTTATGCATCAGTGGTCAATAAAGTGATGAGAGGATTTAGCCAATGAACTCCAAATTAATAGTGGGGTGGCAATGTAGAATATCTACCCTAATGTGAAGTCTGCCATTTATGCCAGTAAGATGTCAGATGTAGCTTTTATGCACCATTAATATATTAAGGTATTTATAGAAATATTAGTCCTTATCATAAACACATAATGACAGATTTTTTTAAAAGCTATTTCTTACAGAAAATTAGGCACAAACTGCATGTACTCAAACTAAGCTGCACTTAAACAAGGGAATAAATAATATCTGGGGGAAAGGAACAAACTACAATCATCTCAACTATCATGCAATATTATAATTTCTATGAACAAATAAAAGGCACTGCAAAGGAAGCCAGGAAGAAGAAGCAGTCAGAGCCTTTAGCTGTCTTTTGGGGGTCATAAAGAGCAATGAAAATGCACCTGATACACCAAGGCATGAAAGTCCAGAGGGGAAGAACATTACTTTCCCTGCTTTCTCAGAGCTTAAGAAGGACAGGCAATAAGAGATTTCAACAGATTCAGATGTGGTTGGGTTTTTTTTTTTTTTTAAACACTCAGAGTCATAATCTTATTTTGCAGTTTGATACTTTTGGGGGGTAATTATTTCCAACCATTGCAAGTCTGATTTAATTTTGTTTTGTTTCACTAGGGCAGAGCTTATTTTCTTTTATCTAAAAATCGCTTCCATATGTTCAAACTAATAAAGGTCACTCTGTTCCTTTGGAAGTGTCAGATCAAAAAGACTGAACTGAAAACTGTCAAGTGGTTTCTGCTAAGCACCAAGTGAATAATTCTTCAACACTGTTAAGCATGCTTTATACCTTGCTATAGAGGGTGGGAGTTAGAGACCAGACTAAGCTGGTAGCACATCTAAAGAAATTAGTTTCTTACATGACTGAGCACTGAGAAGGGCATGCAAGAGTTTATTTGGAAAACAGAGTCCCCAGAAAGCATTCATCAGTTTCCCAACTTTTTACAGAAGTATTCATGTATTTAACATTTATCACCTCTCAAATGAAGTTTTCATGATAATTTTTTCACTAAATGAGAAAAGGAACAGATCATGTTATGCATAATGTGGAAGACCATTTGGTTCGTACTTCAAAATGTCATAAAATCTGTAAAATTCTGATGTGAGAAATAAACACTTACCTTAAATATATGTAGTGTTCTTTAGGATTTAGTATAAACTAGGTAACAGATCTAAGTGTAGTTTTGCTAGAAACCTACAGAAACAAACATGTAGCTGCACATACACAAACTATTGACAAGGGAGATGGACAGATTAGAGAATGATCTTTTTCTGTTGTCACCATATCCTGAAGAAGAGGACATCATAAAGAAATGGATTGGCAAAATTAAAATCCCACTACTCTGGCAGAATGCAGAGTCAGCAGTGATTCTTCCATGACCCCAGAAGCAGGATGCATTTGGACATGCCCTTAGAAGTTAACTAAATTATCTTTTTTTAGAGAAACACTCACATTTGGATGATATAAAAATATAACTTCACTGTAGTATTGTATAAACTGGAAAAAACAGAGGGTTTCCTAGCTGGAATTATTTAATCATCTTTCCAAATATTGATTTATTCTCTTTCCTTTGTTGCATGTAGAAAATATGTACTGCACTATTGAATTTAGCTAGTTTCTTAAATATTCATAATATAATTATGAAGACTTACATTAGATTTAGAAATTATATTTAGACTGATGGGAAGTACCCAAACTAAAGCCACAGGATTAACACTAATCTGATTAACTAGATGAATGAATATGTAGGTAATTCAATTGTTTCTGTTTAAAATTTATAGAATAGTTTTCAAAAAAAATGAATAGGGAAAAAAAGCATTAATTTCTCTATTTTTTTTCATTGCAAGGTATAATTAGAGGCAACTATTTCAGTGTTTATCTTTGCCCAAATGTCTGTTTGCTTGTTTTGTTTTTTTTTCCTAGGATTTTAGTTACTCAAAATATTAAAAGGAAAATAATTTATGGTTATGTATCTAATATTTGTTCACGGATGATAGCTTTTGTAAGAATCGACTTTCCTGCAAAATATTTATTTCAGAAGAAGTGTCTGTGCCTGTATTTAAAAATGGGATATTAAATTAGTGATATTGTATTCTACTTTCACTGAACATAATCAAGAATACTATTAGCATTATTAAAGTACATCAGCTTTCATATACTAATGCTTTCATAGACTTACTGATGCAAAAACATAATGGTAGGTTGGGTAGTTTAAGTCCTGAAATGTGTGAAATTCATTACCTACCTAATGAGGCGTATAGGCAGTGAAATTGTGAATTCTTATACCACATAACTTTGTGTTGCTATCATACATTCATATTTACACTGCATATTCCTAATGTCATCAGCCTACTACCTCCTACTGAGTTTGGGCTGAGACTCACTTTCCAAATATATCTGCATTTGTTATTTTGTACACTGATTTGCTTTGGATTTGAAGTAATAGATTCAGTTCTAAGTGTAGGAGCAAGACTTTGGGAGATGTTAAGACAATGAAAATAACCAGTGAATTAAAATTGACTTAATAATTCAGCTATCAGGCTCCAAGTGACTGAAGCAAAGTTTGGCAGACTGTTTACATTTCTATTTTCTTCCCCTCAAAATCCCCAAATAAGCACAGACTATGATGGATCTTTTCCTATGACTCTTCTAACACAACCAAACTGCTCACACCTCCACAGCACATAACTCTCAACAAGGTCAGCTGGGAGACAACTCCAGAGCCTCACTACTACACAACAGGGACAGAAAATTGGGCTGCTGGTAACGGTACTGAGCTTAGCTCAGCACCCAAAAAAATCCATGCATGCAGCAGGAGCTAAAAAACAGTGGGCAAAATCAAAAACACATCAGCTTTGACTTTTATATTTCCTTTGAAAGCAAAGAAAACTTCCAAATGAGCAAGAATTGATTTGAAAGGAAAGAAATAATAGTACTTTGAAAATATTTCTATACTCAGCTTCAAGCATAAATTTCAGGTATTTTGTACTGAATTAACAGTTCATCTGAACTGAGTTAATTTTTCTTTATTTCACAAGAGAAATTGAAAACTGTATAAATTTATTTTATCTACAAATTACCAGTTTCTTAACCACAGATTCATGGAATGGTTTGAATTGGAGGAGACCTTTAAAGATCACCTAGTTCCAACCCCCCTGCTATGGACAAGGAACCTTCCAGGTTGCTGAAAGCCCCACCCTGTCTGGCCTTGAACACTACCAGGAATGGGGCATCTGTAATTTCTCAGGGCAACCTGTTCCAGTGCTCCACCACACTCACAGTAAATATCTTACTAATATCCAATCTAAACCTGCTCTCTTTCAGTTTAAAGTCATTCTTAATGTTCTATCACTGCTGCCCTTACAAAAAGTCCATCTCCAGAACTGGCAGGTGGCAGTGAGGTGTCCCAGGAGCCTTCTCTTCTCCAGGATGACCAATCCCAGCTCTCAGACTGTTTGCCTAGTGAGGTGCTCCAGCCCTCATGGCCTCCTCTGCACCTGCTCTAACAAGTCCATCTCTGTCTTGTCCTGGGGACCCCACAGCTGGATGCAGCACATAATAGTGCAGTGAAATGTCAGATAGACAGCTTCACCCATGATACGTTTTCAGGGACAACTGACTTTAAATTCTAGCACAGACAGAAGCTTATACACTCTGAAGAAAGTCTACACAATAGATTATGAATGGTGATTTGTGTAAAATAGTTCTCTTACAATAATCTTTCTGAGAGAAGAAAAGCATCAGATATCAAAAGACTGAAAAATCTACCTTTTCTTTTTTCTCTTTGGATTTACAATTACAGTCTTTTAGATAAATTGCACCAATTTTGAACTATTTCCAAAGATTCCTTGGGGCTCCTGCTTCTTCTTCAGAGTGACATTTCCACAGTTCTTGCAACTGCCCCATTCTGTCTTTCCTCCCACACTTGCACCAATTTTTTAACTACTCCACAATATGTTGTCAGTCTGATACTGGTTAATTCATCTCAGCTTCCCAGCACTTGAAATTCTTAATTTCAACTTTGTTGAAGTATAAAGCAAAATAGTAGCTAAATTTCACAATTAAAATGGCTAATGCACTTCAAGGTAAATACCCAACAGAGTCAACTAAGTAAGCAACTAAGTAACAGCAGGAGAAAGAGATATTTCTTCTGAAATTTCCAAAGCATTCCAACATTTTGAGCACTCTCTCTCAATCGCAATGCTCTTATTTTTTTAAAATTACTTGTTGATTAGAAAATGAGGGTTCAATCATAAAAATTATACTTGAACTTAAAAGGAGCACAACTCTGTAGGCATAGGAGAGTGACAGAAAGAAAGCAGGTAACATTTTTTGTTTTCCCTCTTTTGAATTCAAACGTTCTCTAGGTCACATAAACTGAGTCTCAAAGTATGGAGCCTGGCATGACAATTGTTCCTTAATAACTGAATAGATACAAAGATAGTAGTAAAAAAAACCAAAAACAATCAACAGTGTATGATATCTGTCATCTCAGTGAAATATTTTAGTTAATAAAGGGAAAAAAATGAATCAATTCCACCAAGCCCAAGAAAAGGAATGACATGATAACTTGCCTTTTACCTCCTTTGGCTTCTTTTGCTCTGAGGTATGGTGTTTATTCTGGGGTGTTTTGTTTTCTTTTAATCAGATGTCTCTATGGCACTCCAACACAGATCTAAACATTGGTGAGACACTCTGTGGACTGAACTTAATCCACTTTAGGCAAACACTTCAAAGTCACTATCCTGATATGGCTTAAACTCAGCAAATTTTGATCCCAACACACTGGATAGACTTGGATTGGACATTAGATACAATTTCTTTACTGGGAGGGACGCCAGATTGAGGGAGAGGCTTCCTGAAGAAGTGGTGAATGCCCCTTGTCTATCAGCATTTAAGAGGCATTTGGAAAATACCCTTAAAAAGTGCTTTAACATTTGATCAGCTCTGAAGTGGTCAAGCAGGGAGGAATAGATGGTCACTGCATGTCGCTTTCCAACTGAAATAGTTTATTCTGTTCTATTCTGTATTTTATTATGCTTTCCAGGAAACTACATAAAACAGAGCAAAGAAAATTATCCAACAAACAGATGAAACCATTACTTTTGTCATCCTAATATAATGCTGCAGTGAAGAATGCCAAGTGTCAAAAGTACAGGAATTCAGAGAGACTGTAATGAATATTCTGCAAAATTATTACAACCCTTCCTCTGAAATACAGCACTCATTTCTAAACTTAAGATGATAAAGCAGACATAAACACAGTCTGACACTTCCAGCAAAAATTTCCATAGCATAGGCGTTCGCTCGACTGTACACAAGTTCCCGTCCGATTAAAATAGAACAAAATAGATCTTTATCCTAAATATTCTCTTTTAAGCTCTAAGTTTCACCAAGCCCAAATGCCACCACTTTCTCACCACATAGCAGAGTACTCATTATCCACCCTCTTTTGCTGTTACTTGGCAAGGGATTGTCCTCTGTCGAGTCATTCCCTCACCTGCCATGGAATAGACTTGCTGATAAGAAAGATGAAAGAGAACCAGCTAGTCTCTAGAACTGCTTTGTTTTTTCTCCTTCCCTTCCTTTTTGGTATGATAAAGGCTGAAACACTGTCAAACCACCAAACACAGACTGAAAAGCCTCAGAGTCACCATTTGGTTCCAAAACCTGTAACAGACTTAAATTTTTTGAATTATCTACAGTGTTGCATAAGTCACCCTAGTGATGATTTATACACATAAATATCAAATTGCCAGCTGGCTCAACCATGCACCAAAGTCTTAGGACCTCTCTCACACAGACTAAGACAGTATTTACTCAGGTTGGACTTGCAAAGGAGCACTGGGGCTCTGTGAAACACTGGTTTTGTTATTGGTTTATTCCTGACTCAAGCAAAACCAAAATTATGATAAATTTATATCGAGGATAGCCATAGTAAGATCCTTAGGCCAAATATACTCCAGGATACTTAACTAGATTGCCTGAGAACAACTTCATGTTCCAATATATGTTTTTTGTGTATTTGCATCCATTTTAGGAAAAGAGATGGGACACAGTGTACACCAAAACCTGCATTTTCCTGATATGGCTGATTATGTGGCATCTAAATTTAGCTTGTAATCTCTGCTGAACAGGACCTCTGTTTCCTGTTTGCCCTCTAATTACTACAGAAAATTATGTTCTAGTATAAATGAATATATACTGTTCTGACATGGTTTTTAAAATAACTGTGGACATTAAATGTTGTCCATCCATCTGTCAGTGGATAAATAATTTGATCATACTCTCAAAATTTTATTTCTGAACAATTCATTTTTAATTTCCATTTATTTTCATTTTGACTAATGTGTTGCAGCACAAACATAGCTTGTCTGTTTGTATCATCATGAATAAGATTAAAAAAAATGATATTTTTAGCTGTTTACATGTCTGCTTCTAGTTAAATTTAAAATGTTCTGTGCAAGCTACTATTTCTAACACAGTACTGCATTGAAACAGGGACCAAAAGAAAATACTAGTCTTCTGAAGAGATATGGCAGAAAAAGGCTGGGATATTAGCCCACCTTAACTAGATAAAGACCTGAACACATGAAATTAAAATAATTTTCTGTAATTATAAAAAAATTCTCTAGCAGATTTGGAAATTAAATTGAGGTCATTCTAACTTCTAGTGATGCAAGAAGTTTGCTCTTGCTGTATTTTCATTGATATCTAAAGGCAAAAACAAAAAAAATAATCCATATGCTGTCATACAAATGACCTGAGGCACAGAGTAAGTCAGTGCTTAGTGTTTGGCAGGGAACTTCCTCCATGATGAAAAATTAAAAATGGCAAATGTTGCTTGAATGTAATCATATATTGCAAGAAAATAATTGATAATTCCTACTTTGTTGGGGTAGTCCAACTTATCAACTGGGTCTTGACTTCTCACCATGTGTATAAGGAATTCTCAGGTAATCCTGGAATATTTTATCCTTACCTTGCCTTTTTTTCTGCTGATTAAAATTACAGACACAACTAAATCATTCCCTAGTCCACATGCTTATATCTGCACTTAGATGGCAGGTCCTGCTCCAGCTACATGAAAGCAGAAATACTTGTTTCCTGACTTTGCTATCAAGGATGAAGCACTTCCATCACTTTCCATCTGTGACTTCACTGACAAAAGTCACCATGTATGGGGAGCTACCAGAGCACAGCATCTTCACTGCTGATGGCAATTATTTACATTGCTCCTTGACTGAGTCTTTCCAGTATCAAAGAGAAAAATATATTCCTTTCTGATTATCTGGCTACTACACAAGTCAATGGAACATTCTTCTACCTTTTCTGAAAAGATGTAATAGAACATCTTTAGCATTTATTATTTTAAGTTTTTTAAGAAATTTTATCTAAATTTTAATTAACATTTGCAAAAATGAGAATGAACTCAATTTTGAAATGTGATGTAAACAAAACCAGATTTTTTGCTGTTGCACTGTAAATAGGAAGCCTTATATTAGATACTGTTAAATGTGTTGAAGTGTCTAAAATAACTCAGTGATTGCTTTCCTGAAGGACTACACATTTTTGGCAATTTTTTTCAATTAAATGTTTCAAAAAATATTTTAACTTCTCCAATTAAGATGTGAATGACTTTGTATCCTGAGAAGTCTCTCAGGAAGAAATCTCTATTTCAGACTTGCATACTGTTGAATCCTTCAGCATTCCTCAGAAGTACATGATGCTAACAATTTCAGAGACCTACATGAGTAGAATCTGCCATCTCATCCTGTGTGGAAGCTCCTTACTTTCCCTTTACATTTTGCTTATGACACTTTTGGAGGTAAATTTGTTTCCCTCTGAAGCTACGGAGGCGCTACTCTTGCTAATCTAAAAAAAGAGAAAGCTCCATTAAATGGATATATGAATGGAAATTTTTCACAGAGACTCTAGGAACAAAGGCAGGTGGTTATATAAAACCAGTCTGTTAAAAAATTACTCCTCTTGAGCATACAAGAAGGAAAAGATGCCCCTGACAACAATGAACAGCACTCAGTAGTAGGGGAATAGTAGGGGAACAGATTGTACTACCTAAGAAAAGGAATTGCCTGCAGATGAGACTTTCTATCATTTCATGTCTGCTCATGGTTCTGGGCCACAGTTTCACCTAACTGGTGACTGGGTAGGTTGAATGTTGGGGGTGGAGGGCTGAAGATTTATATGTTTTGGCTCTTTTACTGAAGCCAATTCTATCAACTCAGTCTTCAAACATTTGAAGAACAGCAGAGTGAATTGCAGAATATTACATAGACTTAAATTGTCTTGACACTATAAATTACAAGAACTTTTCTGTCTGTACTCTGACTTACCACCTTTACTAACTCCATCATTAAGTGGTGACCAACAGGTTAAAGCAAGATACAAAGCAGTGCTGTAACAAATCATTCCTGGGGCTAAAGAGAAAAGTATGTTCTTCTGTCAGATGAGGGTATACCCCAAGTCTTTCAACCAGTTGACTTTATGTTACAACAAAGTGTAGTCTGTTAATGTCAAACATCTCCCTACCAAATCATACTGTTCGTATTCTGGGTGATTTGTTTGTGGCTTTTGCTTGTTTGTTCTCACTTCTGGGCCTAGCTGCAATTATTTAAAGGCTGTTAAGAAAAGTATTTAATATCACTTTTATTGAAAGGTCTCTTCCTGTAGCACAGCCTTACACTCCTCACTGGACTTATTCTTTTCTGTTCACGAGTTCACATTTGGGTGACAACTCACTTCGTAGTCATAGGTTTTTCAAGAGACAGTTGATCAGTCATTTTGCTTTTCTAGGATAGAAGACAAACTGTCACTAAGACATAATTTGGACATAATTAAGTGCCTCACAGCAGTCCAAGGTGCCCGTCTTCTACAGCGTGCCTGTCTTCCAACACAGACTGATTTCTAGCAGCATAAAACTTATTTATTCTGTTCTTATCTGTGTTCTTGCCTATTTAGAAATATCTGGTCTAGAACTAGCCAGTTCCATATGAATTAACAACAACATTAAGTTTTGTAATTATCTCTCTTTACAAGGGATTGAGATGTGAGATCCAAGCAAGTGACCAGCAGTGGCATCTCCATAATACACTTATGACCTCTGGGGCTACCAAAAAATCTCTGTCATTCCTGGCTGAAGAATATAACCAGAAATGAAGAACAGTCAAGCTCTAGTCTCAAAGCCTTTTTGGGAGGACTTCAACATCTGAAGCAGACACCTGAGATCTTGCCCTTTGTCCATTAAACCACATTCTAGTTAACATAGCCTGAGAAGTTATATATAAATGGAATTCCCCAATCATTCAGACACTTCTGGGGCATGTTATTCTTAAAGGGCAACTCTCCCATAGTATTCCAAAATAACTTCTTACTCCTTTCTTAACATGTCCTATGACTTTCTAACAGGTCCTACAGCAGCAAATATGCACCAAGGAAGAAGTTTCAAACTATCTCTTTCAGAGCTCTAGTTTTATCTTGTCTTTATTGACATTTTGTTAAAAAACAACTCTTTCTCCCTTGCTTTGTTTCTATGACGTAAAGCTCTCATGGGAAAAACAAGTTGTCAGCTGCAAACTGGTACATCAGGATGATCAATAAACTCTATGTATATGACATAAGAAATGCAAATTCTTGAAATGTTGTTCAAATATGTGGAATTCAAAGAAGAGACTACTGGGGTTTATTCAAAAATTCAGCTTAAAAATATCAACAAGATAACTGGAAAACTGCATACAAATACAGTTTTCTCTTACACTTTTCTTTTTTAGTCTTGGCTGCTAGGGGGTTTACTACTGGATGGCAAATCCCAGATTGTATGAATTTGTTTTTTCAAGTGGCAAACTCATCATTTGTATTCAACAGCTCTAAGAGAAAACTGCATGGATGGCAGTACATTGGAAAGGGCTATTTTATTAAGATGTTGAGAACAACAGCACATCTGTAATTCACTGTGGAATTTCCATATATTTTGTTGTGAAAGTGATGACAAGTCGATGATTTTGCCATAAAACTGTCATATACAGCAAACTATTAAATAAGAGCATTTTTATGTTGTGGCACAGAGACATTCAGACTCTTTCCAGATTATGGAAATGCAGCTCTTCTAACAACCAATTATAGCATATAGGCTTTCTTCAAAAATACCAAAACCAACCAACAACAAAAAACAAGCACAAACAAACAAATAACAAACCAAAAAATCAAAATACCTCTTCTAAAGGCATTGTCTATAAATTATTCATATACTTGTGGACATGTTTTCTAAAACTGTCAAAGAAAATTTCAAAAGGAATAATTTTGTCCCAAAGTATAATTCTTTATCAAAATAGTCTTCATTGAAATGCTTGTATTTATTGCCATTATTTGTGAATTTAATGTAACAAAAATTAATTAACATCTCAAGTGATATTTTGAGAGTACAACAAATTTCACATAACTGATAAATAAATATATTTTACTTTGGTTTATAATCTTGAAAGGGAGATTACTTTGTTACTAAGAGATTATTTCTTCATACTGTTTTATAAAAATGAATTTCCATACCTCCTCTATCACTTATGCAGCCAGAAAACACATTACAAAATTGAGATGGAAGTTACAAGCAAAGTAAAACCAGAGAAAGCTTATGCACTGTTACCTCTTGCACATGTGTGAACACGGCAGTAGGAAGACCTGCTATTTAATTTCTTATATTTCCAGTTCTAGCAAGATCTAACACAGTCTTTGTAATTGCTTTTGTATTTCTGATTGTAAAACTGTAAATTTATTATCTCTCAGTATTTCTATATTGACTTACCAACTTTGTGTATTCATACATAAGGAATGATGGAAAATAAAGAATTTTCAAAGTTTAATTTTCAAAATTCACAGTTACTTATAAACTCATTCATTTTTAAGAAGCAACATTTTCATCAGCAGTAAAGCAAAAGCATTATGGACAGAAAAATGTTATTGTACAGCATATGGTTCTGTTAGAACAGAATGCTTCTGCATTAAAAGAGCAGAGAAGTATGTTGCTTTTTCCCACAAGTCTTCCTCAACCCTAAATATAATTATTATTCTTACATATTCTCAAATGTGCAAGTTGTAAACAGACTGCGATTTACATAGAATACACAGGGATTTAAATTTAACATTAGGTAAACATAACACAGGCTTTACTTTATAGAGCCAAGGTCTTTTCATTAAGTATAGATCCAGCAGTTTCATGCAGATAGTGAAGTAAGGGTGGAGAAAAAAAGTTCATAGGAAATAATTTAATTACATGAGCTTATCTTTAACTACTGTTTTTACTTCATAAGAAAGACTGAATCTGTGCAATACTATAACAACTCTGTTAAAGACAATCTCATCATTATACACTTCTTTTGCAATTTATCATGGGCATTTTCTAACAAATGTCTTTTGATTTTTTTCAATAACATGTCCACCTTAGTTTTTTTAATAAATACTTTAAAAAGGAAATAAGGTTTCTAAATATATTTCAAAGTTAAACTTTAATAAGCATAACACATATATTTCTTCAAGAAGAGTGACTTAGGAGTTATCATTGTTAGCACAGAAGTCAGAACTTTCAGGTTTAATTTCAGGTGATGACACACTGATCCATCCTTGGATGAAGAATGCAGCTAACTCTACTCTTGTAGAGTACCTGAGTCTCATTCAGTTTTTATAATATATCTTTTCAGTGAAATTGGCCAGGGATTGTGTTGGAGTTTTTACTAGCACCTTAATAGCAAAAGTCAATGAACAACCTATTCATACAAATTAGCTTATCTCACCTCTTCATTTCCCAAAGTGTGAAATGCTGTGCTTCAGCCCAGAGAGTGCACTAGATAGAGTCAAGTCTATCAGCTCCTACATGAAGACCAGGGCATTGCAGCCTCCCTTTCCTTCATCATGGGATCTGATACTTTTGACCCCTGCCAGTGTGACATTACAGAATTGTAATTGTAATTACATTACATTGTGAGGGTGGTCACAATTGCTGTAGGGGAGCACCAACGCGTCAATGCTCGGGTTATGAAAAAGAATAGATTAAATGGGCACTCATAACTGCTAAAACACAACCACGGTAATGTATTTGTATTCATGAGGAGGGAGAAACTAGGAAATAGGAAAGAGTCTGTGGATGAGGTAGTGATGGAGGACCTGCAGCAGGACCTTGTTGTAAGGTACAGGTATAAGGGAATGGACACTCTCTAAGGCTTTGAGGAATACACAGACCTTAGCAAGTGAAGTAGGTTCTCCAATACAAGGTTCAGTTCTGGTTGTGAACAAGATTCCCAGGAATGGATTAGGGGACAATACACAGGGTGCAGTAGGCTGAACTCAGTTTGTGCTGAACGACAAGGCAAAATACCTGCAGTAGGTGAGAGCACACAGCTAGAGCTGGGCTGGGAATAAGGAGAGTCCCTGTTTCAGGACAGGATTGCTCTGTGAAGGGGAGGGACAGGTAAACTACAGAGGTAGCTGCTTCCAGAACAAGTGGATCCTGTCTATACAGATATTCAGCAGGTCCAATTCAAACCAAAAAGAGCAATCTCCATCTTCTTCATATGACACACAAGGAGAAAAAAAGCAGGCAATTAAAAATATAAAAATTACTGTTGTTCTTTAGATAAGAGCATGTCATATGTGACAAATATTCAGGAATATCTTATGTATCACATTGTTAAGTCCTAGTATCTTTGTGACCTCCAAAAATATCATGATCTCCTTAAATACAAAAGCAATAAATGCCTTCAGAAAAGTGTTTAGTATTACTAGGATTGCCCAGATATAAACTAACTAATCATGAAAAACCTTCATAGATCTCATCTGCTGCCTCAGAAAACTGGATCAAAAATGCCTCTGATCATACACCAAGGTGTGTGTGAAAGTATATAAAGGGACGTGACCTATATCTACCGCATCATAAGTTGCAATTTCAGCATAGAAAATTAATTCCTAAATCACAGTAAAACTAGGTTTTTTGTACCTAAAGTTCAAAACACACTGATAATTTTGGGAATTCTTATAGATAAAAAACTAAGAAATCATAATGTAAAATATATTTACCACACTACTAGGCACAGACACAAGCTGTAATGTAGTTGAGCTACCACATACTTATTTATGATTTACAATCTGATAGCTGCTTGCTTTTGCTGTATGAGAAAGAAGCATTTAATCTCCCTTAATCGGCAAATTCACTTAAAGTGAAGTGCAGCTCTCCAACAGAACAAAATTTAGTCATGCATACAATTCACATGAGGGCATATAGAAATTAATATTGCATTTTTTCAAAGCCTGCAATTCTTAACTTCAGAAGACTTGTGTAACAATTAAAAATTTAAACATACTACCAAAAAACTGATGGGAGTACTACATGTGTTGGTTTTGAATAAGCACTGTAAAATTAAAGTGTAAGTGCACAATTCAAGAGAATTCAAATGAGTAGGTGATTCTAAAATTAATTTTCATGTCCAACAGGAGTTGGCTCTGGTGTAATATATAAGCATTGTCCCTTTTTTCTCAAATTTTAATTAAAATATAAAGCTTCTCCTTCTCTAAGTAGCATCTTTCAATAGCATTTTAACAACGTTATTATACACAGGATATACTCTAAATAGCACTTATATGTGTGACTACCAACAAGGTGGTCCAAACACGCATTTTGATTTGGACAGTGTATGGAATATACTTACCTGATGGAATAAAGAGATAATAAGTATATAGATATCTTAAGTTTGTAATTATGGGGATAAAAAAATTTAGCCTACATTTGTACCCTCACAGTCATCAGTTTCAGGGAGCAACTCCTGTTCTCCAGGCCAGGAAGTACAGAACAGTTTGCATCTACCTAAAATGAATTGTTTCTGTTCAGATGCAAAACATTTGGCCTGGGTCTTCTCTAAGCTCCATAGCAGACCTTGAAAAACAGAAAAAATCCATTTTTCCTTAGTTTCTGGTCCTGAGGACTTAAGATAATAACTGAAGATATACAGCAGTCCATCACTGCTTCTATAAAATGACCTTGAGAGTGTGTTTCATCCTATAGTGAGGGGCATAAGGACATGTAAGTTTTCAAGGGTGACAACACAGTGTCTTCTAGAGACTTCTAAAACTGAATCTACTAATTTTTCCACCTTAGGCACAGCTAGTTGGTTAAATCTGGAAAGGGAAAATAGAACTGTAGAAATAATACAGAGTAATGTAGAGCATCATCAGCCTTGTGCGTCAGCTGAGGGGAGATGAAAGAAGAGCCTGCAGCTGTACTACAGGGGATGGAATTGAAAGCTTCTTACAAGCCTGTGGCTATGCTCTGTGAATTCTTTCTTTTTTCTCCTTGTGTAAGAAGAAATGTATTTCTTTATTTTCAATGCTCACATTCTATATTTTGTACAATACCCTTCCACTATGAAGACAAGCAATATGAAGTTACAGTGAAAAATTTGAAATGTGGGATCACTGACTTTCACTGACATTTCTTCTATATGCAGTTTGGAAAATCTGTGTGAGGACTGTCACCTGTTGGAACTCCCCATCTCATGGCAAAGGCATAAAGTATCTACAGAATGCTATGCTTATTAGACAGGACAACATTTTCCATGTTTGCTGAAATGCCATATGGTAGCAGAATCACCACTTACTGCGGTCAGTAATTATTGTCCGGGCCTCTTGATTGCTCGTCTTGTTTTTTAGATTTTGTGCTGCAGTTATTAGTTCATCCAGCTGAGGACGTCTTTGCTCCAGATCCTGTAGTATTGCCTAGTCGAACACAAATTCAAAAATAAAATAAAGAAAAAAGCATAAAGAGCTTTTGAGAAGACCACATATAGGGACTTTTTTTTGTTCAAAGTTGACTTAAATGAAAAAGATTGTTTGCTGTTTCAAATAATACAATGAAGTTTGTCTAGACCTTCTAAATAGACCTTGTTATTAATTTAAAAAATACCAAGTATAACTTGCACTAATAATTTTAAAAGACCCTGTAAAACTAGATACAAAGTAGCAACCATTCTTCATGTTCAACATGTCAAATTAAGCAGGATAAGCTCTCTCTTTGATAAAGCTATATGGAAGGCCACTATCTATATTATCTAATATTTTACTGTGGATTTTAAAAAGAAGACATAAGGGTTTACATTCTTGGCAGATTAGGCAGGTTTTTCCTATTAACTCATGAAGGCTAATAAATTATGTTTATTTTTAAATATTTCACAACTGTTTAATTATTATTTATTGCTTAAAAGCCATTGTAGTACTGTTAATGTCACTTTTTTCTGTCCTCACTCCTTACCTAGCCGAAAAATAATTAACACTCAATAATTTATATGCTACTCAAAACAATATATAAAGCTCAGACAATCTGACCAGAAAGTAAGAAGTGGATTTAGAGTTTCTCATGGGGAAAAGATGAGCTTTTTGGTATTTAGAAGGCAATAAAAACTAAAATTCAATAGCTTTAATGAAATGAAAATTCAAGGAAAGTAAGGCATGAAAGTTTTATGCATATATTTAACCTATTTTGTAGAATTAGGGAAGGGCAAACAAGGAATCAGTACAATAATTTCTCAGATGAGAAGCATCCAAGTATGTCTTTAAAAGACATTGATCAAATTCAGACAATTCAAATTCAGCTATCTATTGTGGAGTTTGCAGACAGGATGCTCATTAGATCTCCCATTCTTAGGAGCTGGAAGTAGTAATATTTATTACAAAACTGTGAACAGATTACTTTTATTCTGCTTGCAATTTTTAGTCATCAGAACAGAGCAGTGTTCCATCAGACAGTTAGTAGGTACACTTCAACAGATATCGAATTGAAAAAAAAAGCCAAAGAAGGTTTTCTATTTTTCAGGTTAGTTACATAGTCACTGGTTAGATAACTGTTTTCATTCTCTCCTGCCTGTTGATAAACTGTCTAGAGTATTTTATTGTCTTAAAAGTCTCCTCTCCTTAAAATGTTTTTATTTTAAATAATAATAATAATAATAATAATAATAATAATAATAATAATGATAATAATAATAGTTATACTTGATTTTTTAAAAAAAATGTTATTCACTGACTGCATTTTAGCAGCTCTGGATAGAAAAGACCTGTGAGTCTGATCTTAAACTTGGCCCTCCAACTTCAGACTACCATTGCATAATTTCCACCATGTTGAAGGTTACAAATAAAGACTAATACCATTTTCTATTCAATACGTTTAACAAAAGAGCATAAGATTATAGCTTTCAGTAACTACAATATTTACTATTAAAAGCAAACTGAAAGCTCCACAGAGTTTCATTTTGTTCAGTTACAAACTCTTTAGGAAAAAAAAGGCAATTTTCAAGATACACATCTAGCTACATCCTGTGAAAATCTTGCTTTTAACTTTTGTATCAGGTCTTTGAAAATCTATTATAACTGGATTTCTTAAGTCATGCCCAAAAGTTTGGATGGTATTTTTTCACTTTTATACTGATTGACTTGCAGAGACATGCAGTTAAAACAATAGCTTGCATAATTAAGCAAAGAAGAAATTTCTCACTAGAAGTCCCTCCTTAGTAAGAGAAATAAAATCTACTGATGCTGTATATCGCTAGATATCTATGTGCCTTCCAAATTCCGTTTTCTAAAAAGACAACTTAATGAGTGACGTGAATTTTACAGTAGGAAAAGCAGTCCCAGTGCAGTTCAACAACATCTGTATTGCACATATTGCCAAAACGGACGGTGCAGAAGAACAATAAAACACACACAACCTGCTCAGATAATTCTGTGGCTTCCCTTTCTCTCTCCTTCCCTACCTAGAAAATGCTTTAAAAAGGAAAAGCAAATTTAATCATTCTAGGTCTTATGCCAACAGTGACTCTCTTCCCTAAAGTTTCCTAAATATAATTTTATACAGGAACACTCAGAGTGATTTATCTGATCCAGCCTGATCTAGTCTCCAACTAGACATTAAATGTTGTGTTTTTACCACTACTAAAGATAGCTGCTGTTATATGTTTCATACAGTAAGAAATGAAGCAAGGTAAGAACAGCTCAGAAAGGATTTGCTCAGTACCAAAACGAAATGGAGCTGATCTGTGCCCAAAGGGCTCACAAAAAGATTTACTCCCAAGACCCATCTGCAATTCCTGAACTGGACATTCAGAAAAATTAGAAATGCCTCTTTAAAGTGAGTCTTTCTAGTTCTGCTGTTCCCTTGGGGTTACAAAAATCTCATCCCCCTATGGACTGTGAGCACAGCCTTTCCTCTGCCATTTAATGTGAATAAAATTATTTTCTTCTGGATGCACAAGCGTAGAAAGATAATTTTTTCCTTGCTTTAATACAAAGTGTCTGAGAACTTTACCCAAGCGATGTCCGATTTTATTCCGTAGAATTTTACCAATTATATTTATGAAGTTGTTACAATGTTTATTGGTCTAGTTTTACCAGTTTGTACAATCTTAATGACTGAGCAAATGCACACCACAAGGTACCTACAGTGTATGCACCAAACAGTAATGGAAACTTGGTTAAAAGTAGCTACTAAAACACAATAATTTCTAACTCTTCCTGTGATTCTGTAGCATGAAAATAAACAATACTTGAGCTCCACTTAAAGTGTTATCATATTCAGAAAAATATTCTAGGACTGGATAAGCTGATCATACAAACTGATTTTTTTGGTTAATAAAAATACAGTTAATTATGCTAGGAAGAGAAGTGTTTTGAAGAAGACAAGCTAAAAGACCACTAAGTATGATTTTTTTTAGGAAAAATTAAAATTAAATAGCTTTAAAGTACTAACTGAATGATCTAAAACAAACCAAAAAAACCCCAAAAATCAAAATCAGAAGCAATTAATATCTGGAGATAGTTTTATAAACTTTTACGAATTCAGCCAAATATTTGAGGTTGTAAAATGATCCTCAAGAGAAAACTAAGTGGAAACTATTAGAAATTACTGTTACAACAGCCATAGGAATACAAACTCATTAATAGTGGCACCCTGGTGGAGGCACAGCAGATGCACCAGACCAGATGCCTCTGATTTGGAATGTCAGCACACGGAAACAAATGTGCTATATAAAAATGGGTAATACAGAAATGAAAGTTATAATTAAACTATTTTCAAAATAAATGAAACAGAAATCTATCCAATCCCCATTAGATCACCAAAAGTACAAGCACAATGACTTAGAGAGTCAGTTAAACTAAAAGTTGTCGGGTTTTTAATAAACAAATTCTTTTGTACAGAATTTGTCTCTTCCAACACTTTGCTAGTGCTCTGTAAAAGTACAAAAATGCATCCTCCAGAACATTATAGAACACATTTCAATCAAGAAATTTTGTTTAATCATAAATGTAAATCCACATGAGTAGGTCAACAGCGAACGACCACTGACATGCATGGTTGTACAGACACATCTTTAAACCCCAAAAGAGCTTTTCTTTTTCTTATGTATATCTATGATGCTTGGTGATAGCACAGTAATGAGTAATGAGATACAGTCATCCAAGCTACCTAGAGTTTGTTAGAAAGTGATGCTATTCACTTTTAACAATCTTTCCACATTTGCGGACAGCAGCTTCTCAAAAGAAAAATCCAATTTTCAGGTTCCTAACTTTTATGATTTTCTTACACAAAACGTGGTGTTGCGGTATGGAACAAATTGTTCAAGTCAGCAACTGAAATAACTTGCATAAAAATTGCTAAAAAATAAACTGACAGACTGAAACAGGTGAAGTGTGACAAATTCTTGGTGGGACTGCAAGGTTTGAGACTGAGAATTAAAATAATTTCTAGCTTTATAATATACAGCCTGCATATTTGTCACTCTGGCCATGCTAGTTTCTTATAAAAGGATCTTTAAATCTATCCAATAATTTTTTTCCTCTTTTTTTAATTGAATTTATGGCAAGTGTTATTAAAGTGAAATAGCTGAATTCCAGAATAGTACCAAGACTTACACATTCAACTGATCATTTACTGGGTGTAAAGTACTGGTTTATCATTTAGTGGGAGTTTACTCTTTAGTATCTGAAGAAACTTTTCCCACACTGAAGCCAGGACTTTTCATCTCCCTTTGCTGAGCTCAAACATATCAATGAGAATTAAGGTTGCTACTTACATGCTCCTAATCAAATACAGCTCTTTATCTATTTTATACTAAGAATGCTAATAAAAAATTATATAAAAGTTATGTTTGGGAAAAACAGCAATTTAGAAGATATTTGCTCTTCCATGTTAAGAGCAATCAGGAAGCACTTTTTGTCATGGCTTAATCCATGGCTGAAGACTATGATTTCACAACCGTTTGGGATGATTTGTTTTGGCCCACTCCCAGCCTTGTTTAATGAAATGAACTAGTGAACCACAAGAGCACAAGTGGATGATTAATATGAGAATGTAAGGGAGAAAGAAGGAAGGAATATTTCCTATCCTATGAAGCTATTTGCTCCTCTGAACTAACTCACCATGATATCCTCAGAAAAAGCATAATTCCATTAAATAGTTTTTGAGGAAATTATTTGCTCATCTTTTGCAAAAAACTTTAGACTCTAAACCTTCAATTTAAGCAAGAAAAGATAACTTCCAAAATGTACAGTAAAGACAAATTTGACTTAAAACAAGTAAGGTCCTTGTGGCTGATTGGTTCTCTAAATATAATGTGTTATATACACACCTAGAAAGAGAAAAAGTTTTGGAAAAACTTGCTAACAATTTCAGAAAATGCAGATATGCAACACCTACAATTCATTTGCATAATAAAATTGGCTTTGTTAAGATATTCCTCCCAAACACAATTTGAATTTGTTTTCTTGTCACTAAGCAAGAAGAGAATATGAGTGAAAATGGCCATTTACATATTGTCTATATTTAAACATAAAATTATGAAACAATGAAAGCAATATAATGCAGAGAAGTTTTCTCTTTTGAAACAACTTTTCTTTTGGCTGTTAACTGTTTTGTTTTCCCTCCCAAGCAGGCACAATTTTAGGAAAATATGAGGATCGACAATAACTATTTAGCAATGTTGATAGCTGATTGGTGCCTGTCAGTGAAATCAGAATTTTTACAGACTATGAATTTGATTTTTCCTGAGTTCTTTAGGCAGTGCAAATTTTCATAAGCATGTACTTTTATGTCCACTTAGGGCCACCTCAAGAACTGCCTCAGCAGCTCTCATTGCTGTCTAAGGGAATATATCAGCTCCATCAGTGGTGCCTGGGGAAACCACCAGCGACAGCTTATCAGCTGTTGCATGAGATGCATGAAAAAGCATCATAGAACTTTGTGAGTGGCTTTTTTGGACAATCCCTCATTGGGTTATGTTGGTGGCATTGTGAATGTTTCTTTACGCTTAGGAAGCCTGGTTCATGCCGGAAGTTTATGACAGCAAGGTGTGCAACATGCTGTTGATGTGCACTAATCAAACCAAACAGAGTAGTGGGGAGTACTTAATTTGAGTCTTCATGTGTTGACCAAAAATGATGGTGATGGTAAGCTGAGGTGATGGTGAAAAGTAAGGTGATGGTGGCGGTGGGAGCTGGGATAACTCTCCTCCTGCCTCTCACCCTGCTCCCCATTTGTCTGTAGGAAAGGACTCTGGAATCAGATCACGATGATCAAACCATCAGCAGCTTGCTCATTATGACTGAGATGCCTTAATGGACTACACTGGAGTCCATCCAGCATACAGGATGGAGAAGATGGAGAAGAAACCAGGAAAATATTACAATTTAACATGGCTTGTGAATGAATCATTCTGCAATAAAGGGAACTTGCTCTATTATAGCTATTGCCAGGAAAAAAGGAATAAAGCTAGAGATGTATCTGTAACAAGTAGAACAACATTTTAAGATTTGGGTGTTTGGCTATAATGAGACACATTCCATTAGAACACAGTGATAAATCACATGTAAGAACTGAAGACTGAAACAGGATTAAAGCTCTAACAGTAAATCTGATATACGTGAGCTGTCTATGGAATTACAGCTTCTTGCCCCCAAACAATGTGGCTGTCCACTATTACTTTTTCTTGCAGTAAAGTATGAGCATTTAAACAACCAGGCAAAACTATTCCAGTGTATCTGATGTCCTTTCATCCCACTAAATAACTTAACGGATGGGAATCAGTGTTAGGAGCTACAGAGCTTCTGCAGTTCCTGTATCAGTCAGCAGAACTGAAATCTCTCAGTGCACAGCTGCCATTTGTGGCATGTGAATTTGCAAAATTTACTACTTTATTTCTTCTTTATAACTAACAGTTTTTCAAATTAAGGGCTTTTCCAATGCACTTAACAAATGTGTATTACCAAGAGCACTGAGGGCAGATGCTCTGTTTTTCAAGGCTTCAGCTTTAGTCTTTACTGTTTTGTTTTTTTTTTATTTTTTATTATATACTTATCAGTCACATTTTTAGACAGAAGCAAAATAGTATTGAGCCGACATAATTTTATGTTATGAATATAAGAAAACAAATTGTTTTTGCTGGTTTTTTTTTAAGAAAATAACTAACATTTATGGAGAAGGAAAGCTAATAGCTTAACTAAAGATGTTCTACAAATTATCCAATTTTGCAGGGAGATTATAAGATTGAATGAATTTTATGCTTCAAAAAAATAACCCACAGAATTACTTCATCAGTTTCTATTGGATCCTCAGGAAATTTTTGAATCATTTTTATTTATTTCTATTCTCTAGTAATAGCAAGTGAATAATAATTAAGGAGAATAAAATAGAGTGGCACAACAGAAGTTGACAGGTCAGTTTTCCTTAAGAACTTAGGAAACTAGATATTTTTCTTAAGAAAAATGTAAAATGAAGAAAGATGATTTATTCTGGTTTGTTTGGCTTTGTTTTTGAAAAAGAAAACTAAAACTGTCACACAATTTTTTCTTACAGCATAAATATTTAGCTCTGTGTGTGTAGGCAGGAGACGGGAAAGGAAGGGTGTTTCTGTTTTACCCTATCTGATAAGAAATGCTGTAATAATTCTGAAATAACTTTAGCCTAACTCTGCTAAGGTGGATCTTTATTCATATCTCATTGTCATGCCAAAAGATGAAGTTACAAATCTTGTTTTGTTACTTAAACTTCTTTGGCATATTTAGACAGGTTTTGCTCTCAGAACTACACTTTCTTTTATTTTTGTCTCCACTTTTCATTGGTTTTTTGGGTTGTGTTTTGTTTGATTTACTTCTAGTTTTTATTTCTCCACATTTTTGTGGCTATGTACTTAATTACAGTCCACAATAATACAGAAGGTGAAGGAGGAAACATGAAAAGTTCTGATGTTCATATTTTATTAACAGCAAAAGAAGGAAGAAAATTTATATATAGCTCCCTGAGCATTTCTTCATCAGAGGGATGTTCCAGACCCTTCATCATCTTTCTTGCCTCCCACTTTACTCACTCCAGGAGCTCCATGTCTCTCTGGTCCTGAGGAGCCCAGAACTGGACCCAGCACTCCAGACACACTCATCTCACTGGGGCTGAGTGGAGGGGCAGGATCACCTCCCTGCTGTGCTGGCAGGGCTTTTCCTAAGGCACCCCAGGATGCCATGGGCCCTCCTGGCCACAAGGGCACTCACTGAAAGCAGGTGCCACTGACAATGGATGTCTTCTTCTCTAGAAAATGTATAGGGCAACAAGAACAGGCAGTGCCTCTCCCTCCTGGATTTCCAGTGAATAACTCACAAAATACTGGTGGAGATCCACTGCCAAATTACAACAGTTATCACAAGAGGCAGGTGAGGGCTTACTACAAAGATGGGTACTGGATTTTAAATTTCTGCAGAGCAGGTTGGAAAGGCTTCTATTCACAGGCAAAAACCAAACCAGAGGAGCACAGCAACAGCACTATTGTAGAGTTGAGCAGCAGCACAGCTGGGCAGGAGTGTCAAGGCTGTGCTGCACCTACATCATTTAATCATGACTCATTTTAGACTGTTCTGTCATGGTGCTGCCCCTTGATTAATATATCTTGCTGCAGAGGGTAAGTTTGTTCATGCTAAAAGCTACTGAATATAGTTAACTGATAATACAATTATTAACTATGGAAACAATAGCATTGAAAAGGTATGTTGGCTGGAAATTGAAGATAATAAAATTTAAACAGAAAAGATGCAAATTCTTAGTAGCCAATATATTTAAATACAGAGAAAATCACTAAAGAATGCAGGAGACTATAAACAAAAATTTTTAATTAAAAATATTTTTTCCTTTAATAGATGCAATTTGGAAAAGTGGGAAGGTGAATTTCTATGTAAAATCATATTGACTGGTTTCATATATAGTATATGAACATACTTGTCCTTTCTGACATTGAAATCTATGATTCTGTGGGAATTAAAAAAATAATGGAACTTTCCTATAGTGCCAGTTTCTCTACGATGAATTTTCAACACTGGTTTCCTCAAATCAGTATCAGTCTTACTTGGTTCCCCTTGCTCACACAGATATAGTTTAAATGTATTTAATCTATTTCTGACTGAGAGCAGTGTTTAAGCATAAAGTTAAGCAAAACACTGGAGCTATTTCTTGTTCAGACAAGAAGAACTCTTACTATGAACAGTTAATGTATTTAATCTGTAAACATTGCTTGGGGCATAAGGTACAGGCATTGATTAGTAGCTTACAGAGGAGACACACAATGCTACTCCAGTGGAAGAAAAATTAGCATTTTCATTTTACAGAAAATCCAGTTTTATTATCTGAATAACAGTTTCAGGAATGAATCTGATATAAATAATAGAGGAAAAAAATCACTGATAAAGTAGATTGACACTACAATAATAAAAGCAGGGAAAAACTATTTGCTTTTTATGTTTGTTCATGTATATATACATGGCGGTATACGAGTAAATATGGATATGGATTCTACAGGGGGCCTTTGCAATAACAAAGATGGAACCAAATGAATAAAATTCCAAAATTAAGGACCTTTCTCAGATTTCTATTCTCTAACTGAGGAGTAACTGAGGCTGGAGGGGCAATAAGCACGAGTATCACAATCTGGTCCAAACAGAGGAAGAGGATTTCTTGAGATAATATTACAACAGACTTATAAATATGATAAATATTCCTGACAATATTAAAAGTCAAAATGAAAATATTCTTCTCTATTATCTTTGCTTGCAAACATCTGTATTATTTTCCATAAACAAGATCTTCTGTGCATTGGAAACTATTGTTTTACTGTTTTATGGCTGCAATTCCCTTGCTTTGGAGAAAAAAACCTTATATTTTAGCCACTCAACTTTCTCATGGGACACTGGAATGAAAATAGGTGTAAAACTGTATCTTGCAGTGTATTTTTATTTACCCTTAGTTCCTGTTATGTTTGTAAAATATAAACATTTTATAGTCAAGGTATGGCCACAGTTCCAGAAAGAAATAAATTTGTAGCCAGGTTTTTACTAGACAGTTCTCATATGCTTGCTCTCCCATGTACCACAAAGATGAGCCTCAGTTTAACAACAAACTATACTGCACACTGCTATGTGCAAAATATTCTGACCACATTCATAAATTCACTATGTGAAGTTACATAATGATGTCAGTCAGGCTGGAAAATAACTGAAGATGGAATGACTGTACATCATCCATTTTTCTACTGCTGATTTTAAAAAGGAGAGGCTTTTTTTTTTTTTTTTAATTCACAGACCTCAAATCCTAAACCCAGGGGTTTATGGCAGTGGCTGCTAACAGCTCACTGGTAAAAAGTGGTTATCTTTACCAGTTAATCCAACTGGACTTTAAGGGTTTCAGTGAATAGTAATTTTCCAATGCCAATAAGGTGTTTTTCACATTAGTAGCACTGACACATAATTTGACATGAAGTACAGTACAGAGAGGTATATAAAATCTTGGAATAATAATTTTCAAGTTTAACATACCTGACAATTTGGCCTTATCTGACATGTGATACTTTCACTTTTTACACACTATATTAGGAAGGTGCAAGAAAATGTCATCCCATATAGAGGATTATCTGTGGGGTGATGCAGTCATTTCTCCAGGGTGGAGAACCCAAATTAACTGGGAGGCTGTTATGATGCATCTGGACCCTGTCTCCCGCTCTCCCCCTCCCTGTTACCATAACAAATTCAGTTACTGAAAGGCCATATTGGGAGGTGGAAACAAGAACTCTCAAATGTGTTATATTTTTAAAAATTAATGATTTGTATCTCCCAATGGAAATGCTAGATTGTGACAAGCAGTTCTTCAAGAGCTGAATGCTGGAAGGACTCCAGACAGAGGTCACTGGTTTTTTTGCAAATAGCAGCCTGCAAAGCTGGGAGCTATTTTACAGTCTATGGAACTGAAAAATGCATCTATCTTGGCAATTTTTTCTTATTCAACTTTTTGACCTTATTCCTTCTTTTCTCTTGAAAATTATCACATATACATATGCAGACACACTTCTTTCCAGGGGCTTTTTCAACCAGACAGAAAAAGTAAGAGTTGTTTTTCTTGAGAGCTACATTTGAAAGCAATTTTTTTTTGTCAGCTATTAATTATTAACAAAAGAAAACTGATTTGAGGAATCAAATATTTCTTTTGCTTCTACTTTATCCCTCTAGAGTATCCTCCTAAATATCTTCATTCAAAGCACTAGAAAAGGCAAAGATGTAAATTGTAGCCACGTCCAAGAGATTTGCAGAACTCTCTAGAAACATGGGCTAAAACAAGAATAAGCAACTGCACTAAGAAATAAAAGAGAAATATTACATATAAGCCTGAACAGATGCCATTATCTGTAGTGCTGATGAACCAGCTAAAAGCAACATCAGTTTATTTATCCAAAGACAGCATAATATATTCTGGTTAAAAATAAAATGAACCAAACAAGTTTAGGAGATGTGCCTTAGCATGTCCTTATACTCTTAGCTGTTTCCTCAGAAAGGGTCTCAAGGGCTGTGGAGATGCCCCTGGCTGAGCATTTCTAGGTGGTGCAGTAGTGGCACTGATGCCACCATGCCAACTTACCCCCACGACCTCCCTTTTGCTCTCAGCCTTGTGCCAGGGAGGGTCAGAGGACAGAGGCACAACAGGGACACAGCTCTAAGAAAAAGGAACAGAAGCTAGCTGCCAATGGGAATGCAAAAGGCCTGGGCTGCCTTACTGAACATGGGCAGGTGAGGAATGGAGGATGGTAGCTGGTGTGCAGAGATACCTGAAGTTACACATTGTCATTTTAATTAAGGTGATATTGAGAGTGAATGCCAAAGAAATGTAACACCAATAGCAGTGGTGTAGGATATTAAGAATGTAGTAATAAAGATGATGTGTGGTCACACATTTTTCATTTTTTTTTTTCAAACAGATTCTTGACAGTGAAATAGCTGCTGTGATACCATATTTTCTTAGTCAGTAGTCTTAGGTGTAGATTAATGTGTACGTCTTTGAATATGGCCCCTATGTTTCCTCAAAACAAAACAAAAAAAGCAAAACTCAAATGTAGTTCTGAAAAGCTGTGAAGACTGTAATAACTTTTAAAATTTTAGCTTCCTTTCAAACTTTAATTACTCACTGCTGCAGATGTGCAGGCATTAAGAGATAAAAAATAATTATAACAGATTCACCATGTATGCCAAGGTTGCTCTCTAGAGGGTTGGTGGTTTATTGTTTTCTAATGTCACCACAGATCAAAGGAAAATGTTATCAAACAGTCTTCCACAGTGTAAGAAATTGTATATGGAAACCAGAGAAGTTACTGTCATGGAGGAAAGTTCTCTATCATAAACAAGTAAAGTCACGTAAGAGCTACCTTAGGAGAGTTTTCTATGCTTGCACACAATTACAAAGAATTTCTAGCTGAGGGCATGCTTATTGAATTAACTCCAAATTGAATCTCTTTCCACAGATTATCAATCCCTCCAACCCTAAAAAGCCACAAAGCATGAGCATACTCATTACTCATTTTGAACAAAAAATGGTAAAAAAAAAAACCAAAAAAAACCAAAAAAAAAAAAAAAAAAAAAAAAAACAACCCAAAAACCAGCAACTGCCACAGCATCATTACCCTAAGATTTTGGGTGCCCAGACTCCAGTGTACTGCTGAAAATGGCCAAGCATTCCCTGGGAGAGTGAACAGTAGTTTCTGGACAGCTGCACCCACCCTGCCTCCTGAACCATTCACCCCTCACCTTAGGAAGGTGAATGCTCCAGACTGAGCACAAGCTCAGTGTGTGAAGGCAGGTGTGTGAAGGGTGGGGAGCAGCAATGAGTGGGAATAGCAGGGTAGAGACCTGACACAGGGTGGGGGCTGGAGGTATAGGAAAAGCAGTGATATGAAAGAGAGGAGCTAACTGATATTTGAGGTGCATGCTCCAGAAAGGCAGTCAATCCTCAATTTCCTGTGGATGACTTAGCCCCAATTCTGGACTATGTACAACACAGGAAAGAAGCTGTCCAGCTGATCCAGTAAAGAACTAGCTCAGGCCAGATAGACTTAACTGATGCACACAGAGCACGGTGGGAACACAGTTGTGTGATTTCTGGGGCCAGCTCAGCAGTACAGAGCCTTTCAGGAACAGTCTGAGTTAGTGAGACCTGGTAAGTCTCACCTGACTGAATACAGAACCATTTACCTGTTGCTGCATCTGCTCCCCAGCTGTAAAACAGCTGCAGTGGGCCTGTCTGTAGTTGAGACACATCCATAATATTGCAGTACTACAACACGTGTAGTATGTGTCACACACAGCTATGTATGTGTGTGCATGGGAGAGAAGAAGGTCAGTCTAGTCCCCATTGTTGAATATTCCATGTAATTTTCTTTTAAAAGGCACAGTGGCTTCAGAACAACTTTATGGAGCAGCATGAGGACACCTGTACTAACTGACCATAATTTAATCTTGCATGTAATTCCTACTATTCCTGTTGGAAGAATATTTTCATATATTTGATCACTATTTCAACCTCAAAGTCACTGCTTAGTCAGGCTATTGTTCAGAATTTGCTGTTACTAATCCTTCTAGCTACCCGATAATTTATTTTGATTAATTTTGATGGTGGTCTTCATTACATCCTCTACTAGGAAGGAAATACATGTTTCTAAAATGCAGATATGTATGCATACATGCTCACACACACATCCATGCAAGTAATATAAAACAGTAGCCAATATTTGGATAAGGACTACAACCCATCACAGAGAGTCTAAACAGCTTTTTGTACTATTTCCACAGTGGTTTTATCCCCTTATGGAAACGAGTTTCAAACCTATAGCTCATTTCTCTTCTGTAATGTTATACAAGATGGAGATTATTCTTGCAGATGCCATAAAATCTGTAAATTTATTTTGCTTCAACATTTTTACCCAAACAGAATAAAGCAGTCACTGGAACTTTTGAAGTGATAGTCTGAAAAAAGGTTTGTTCTAGCACTAATACTTATGTTAACAGCTTCAGGGCAGAAGGTCCCTGTGTGAAAGACAATAAACAAACACTGCTAACTTTGTTATTGGTGTGACATCGTTTTTATCTAACTCAATATGAATTCTGATGTGACAGCTCATGAATTTCAGTTATAATACTCAGGAACTGGCTCAAGAAACCTCGTGGGTATTAGTGGTTATATTTAAGAACCTGCAATGGATGAATATACCTCACTTTTGAAAGAGGCATAGAAAGCTACCCAAGAAATTTTAGGTGAATTATTCCTAGCTCATTTTAAAAACATATGATTAAACAACCTTTGAGAAGGGAAAATGGTAACAAGTAATACAGCCAATCATTTATCAAGAGCAAATAATAAATGGGCAACTGCATTTGCCTTCATCCAGAGCTTTAAGATTTATCAGTAGTGAACCACAGGTAGAAGTTGTGCCTGATGCCCACAGCAAGGCTTCTAATACTGCCTGTGTGATGTTACCACAAGCAGGAAATTTGGATGTAAATGGAAATGAAACTAATGGAAAAAAACTCCATAACTTGAATACACTTTATGGGAAGGCATTATCAAGTGAATCTACATACAGACTTGTCCTATGTCTAATATTAATCACTGTTTTTGGTTGTTGGAACAGAGCATAGGCTTTTTATATTCAAAATGATGCAAAAACCAACCAGTAGCAAGAATGTAAGATGAATATAGTTCAAAGTAGCCTACAAAAAACCTGAGAAATCAGTAAGTGCAAGGCATTAAAATAACTAGCTGGAAAACTGAATTAGCACCAGAATGGATTGCAAATGACTGGACAGATGGCCACTAATCTAGAAACAAGGATAGAGGTTTTAAGGAGCAGGATTTGTTTAGTCTAGAGAAAATTGAACTGAAGTACCACTCTTCAAGTATATGAGGTTATTGCTGAGAGAGAGTAAACTGTTCTCAATTTTCATTGTGGTCACATAATTAGCTTAAATTGAAGCAGGGGACATTAGGGCTGGAAACAAACATCTTTTGACTACTAAGGATTGCTAAGTGGTGAGGAAAAAAATTCTGCAAAGATACAGAAAACAAAAAAATCTTATAGAGCAGGGTAGACAGAAACTGGTCAGAAATTATCTGTCTTGTTGATCCTGCCTGATCTGGAGTGCAAAGACTTTCAAATCCCCTTCAAGACCTTTTTAGTATATTTACCATTTCTTTGTGAAGAAAAAAACAAAAACCAAACAAAAAACAACTATAAAAACCAGCATACAGAATAAATAGAACCCTGTGCTAATTTATAGCATCATTTTCCATAGAACTGTTAATGTTGGTTTTAACAAAAACATGGTCACATGCATTTCTTAGAGCTGATACTGTTTAAACTTTTATTTTGATTACTTGATAACAATGAAGAAAGGCAGAGCGGAAAGGATGGGACACAGTACCTGCAGACTGTCTAAAATAAGACTGCCAATAATGAGAATAATTACTAAATTATTTATTCCTCAAAGTTATCTCAGATATTAAAATTGGCCTCTTTTTTGCATTGTAGTTTCTTTATAGTATGATACTTTTTATGGAATGATCATGCAAAATGGCAAGCTAGCACTTAATTTTCTCTTTTTAAAATTCTATTAAAAATGCTGGCCTCAATTTCTCAGCTAAGACATAAGAAGCTTGTTTTACTTTAGCTGACTTATTGTTTCTCAGAAGTTTGGTGACAGAATAATAGCAAAGTGTGCACTGTAGCATACAGATGCAAATAATAATAGGAAAGAAAGGCTGCGATGGTGTTGGAATCCTATTATATGCTTAAAAGTTCTTTAAAATAAGAGAAGATTAATTACATAATCTAAAAAATAACTCAGAAATTATATTCCATTCTTATTCTGAAGAATAAGATGGGTCTGTAGCCAGGAGTGACACAAACTGCCTGTGAGGAGGGAAGTCTGAGAGGCTGCCATGGCAGGAGACGTGACTAGTGCACAGTTTCTATCCTACAGCTCCAGCACTAGAATGTGAAACTGGTATGCCCAACAGCTGCCATAGCTTTTTGTTAAAGAGAATCCTGGGGATCTTTAAAGAAAACCACAAGCATGCAGAGAAGGATGATTTAGTTCAGGTAGGATACATACATTAAAAAAGAGGTTTTGATAAAATCCTTCAGAAAAGAGTTTTAGGAAACCCAACAATGTTACTCCTGAAACATTTTCCTGAAAATGTTGCTCCTGAATGTGTATTTCATTTAAAGATAGAAGACAGTGGGCAGAAGCACGCTGCATTGTTGTAGTAGAAACTGTTATGGAACAGAAAAAAATAAGTATTTATTTCATAGCAGGCACTGTCTATATAGAGCTTGCTCACAGGACGTCATGAGGGCCAAAAGAATCAGCAATTTCAGAGAGGCATTAGACAAGTTCATGAACAATAAGCTGAAAAATAGATGTACAAGGACTCCAAATGTCCCAAATCCAAGAGTTGGATGCTGTGGATAGGGCAGTGTGATAACCTTCAGCAGGTAACAAGGCAGTCAGGCTGGTGCATTCTCCTTGTTCAACCTGCCCTAATGTCAGCACCAGAGACATTTTCCTGGGTTAGACAGAATGATCGTTTGACTCAGTAAAGTATATCTTATGCTCTCAAGTGTGATAAAACCCTCTTTTAGTCCATTTAAAGCCTATTTATTTCCGTATTTGTTACAGTTATATTAAATACAAATTCTGCAACATAAAACACTGAAAGATCTATTGCAAATAGAGAGTTATGTGAGACTCAAAATACTTGTTAAGAGCAATGTTGTCCTCATTCAAATTTATGCCAAATCCTATGCAAGATGTTTATTTTTTTTCTAAATTATAGGGAAATCTGTAGGGTTATAAATAGATCTTATTTCAGTAGTAAACAGGAAGAGTTTGATTTGTTACTATGTTGGCATAATATATTATTTATATTACTAATACATATTTTCTAGCTGCTGCTAAGAAGAGTCTCCAAACACTTGACTTTTAGATAAATGAAGGAATTGTTTTTTTAAAAAAAGTAAACACAATACATATAAAAATGCTTTCCATCACTGTATCATATTCCAATTATTTAGTCATCACAAATTTCCACTGAAATGAAAAAGTCGGAAAATGTTGGCAAGATTGAGACAACACGAATGGTTCATCTGAGAATTCAACTGTGCATCTCCCTTTAGGAAGTAAAAGGTCATAAATTCCCTAAGTCTGAACAGATTGCTCCCAACTAGAGCAAGGGGGAAAGGAGATCACATCCTGACTCCTTGAATCATGATGCAGTTGCAGCCCTTGTAAGGCAGAGGAATACAAATCTGCTCCTCACTCAGACAGTGTGGCTTGGAAGTTTACAACATAGACCAAACCCACTGAATCAAAACCACTGATAACACACAAGACAAACTTCAAGAACTACAGGTTTCACAAAGCATGTTTTACAGAAGAAATAAGCATGTAAAAAGTAAGGAAAGGCTGAAAATAGATAAGTCTTTTTACCTGGCTCTTACACAGACTGGCTTATAATCAGCCTTCTCATATATATTCTCCCTAAATATTCCATATTGCATATTTAGTGATGTTTCTTACAAACAAAATATGACTTTCTTCCTGACCCACTCAAACTAAGATCTCTGTATTGGGAAGGACATGCACATCCTCTTATTAACAGACCTTGCTATTCCTGTTCATCACTCCTGAGCTGTGCAAAGAAGCCATTATCACCAAATTACAGTCTACAAAATGCATAGAATGAAAACTAAGGTGATTTGGATGGAGACAAAACAACACATTATACCCACAATGTATGTTGAAAGCTGTATTAAACAAAGTTGTAGGGAAAGTCACATATCTTCTTACTCTCTTGGCTGTCACTTTATCTATTTCATATGCTCCATTACCTCTGCACAAGCCCAGGAGGTGTTTGCATGTAATGGCATTTCATTCTTGATTGAATTTACACTGAATGTTGCCTGCCTATTATGCATGCATATGATTTTGCATTTTATCACCCCTAAAAACATATTGTGAACCCCATGCACTACTTTGGGAAACATCCCTTACAACCACAAGTTTTAAAAGGCTATTTTTAGTTCCCACAGATGCAGAGACACTTTATTATGTTCAAGAAATCTTTCTGCAAATCTTATTCCTGAAAGGGACATAATTATGATGCATTGTGCCTGTTTGTTGTCATTTTGAAACTGTGCACCAAAGTAGCCGTTGGAAGTAGATTAATGTCAGAACAGATAACAGTTTGCTCTCTGATGGCCAAATGGTTTGGAAGTCTGAGATAAAGCATCTAACATTTCAGTAGCAGGAAACAAACAATCATTTTTGCTATGATCTGCCCCAGTTTTGTGTCTACAAATAAGAATTACAAATGATTTTTTCATTACTCAGTGAGATATGCTAGGAATTTGTATTGTGGCTAAAATATGATTACAACTATTAATGCATGCTAGGTTTGTTGAGTTTTCTATAGTGGAGTATACAGTGTGTAAATAATACTTAAAGGGATATGAAGATGGATTCCCTGTCCTGCACAGTTTGCAAATTTCTTCCTTAATAACTCATGTAAAAAACGTCTATAGATTATGGTTTACCAAAATTGACAGGTATCAATGACAAATGAGAATACTGCAGAAAGGATGGCAAAAATAATAAAAATCTCTGCATCTGGGTGATGAAATTAGATGTATGACTTGTTACACATTATAAACCTAATTTTTCAGCGGCAGTGGTTACATTATCCAGACAAACTTCAAGTATGTTCTGAGGAATAGAATTTGTTTCCTTTTTGTACATATTATGGTCAGCAACACACAGTCTGTAAGAGTGGACCAAAAATATCTGGGAACATCTTTTTAACAGCCTACCTCCCCCATCCCCTCCTTTTCCTGTAAAATCCTGAACACACAATCTTGCTTCTTCCGTTCACTTATTAAAAATAAAAAAAAAGGAATTCTACATTTTCATGGACAATTCCAAAGTAATCATTTTTCCTCTGAACTATAAATTGAAATTCAGTTACTATGCTTTAAAATATTACTCTCCTCTCTCCCATAGGAGTGTAAATTTAACCAAATTTCTATGAGGGAAATCTTAATTTTAAATAATGTTTTGGGACTTCTTTTGGTGCCATAATTTTTGAGTAATAGGGCTGTTTGTCTCATTCTCCTAGATGTCCTCATCAAACACAAATAGACTGACACACACAGATGTCTGCATTTTTAGACATATTTAAGACCGATGGAAGAATTTAATTTGGAGAACTAGATATTAACAAATATTAAAAATTACACCAGAGTATTTCAGAAATGTAACAGAGTATTATCCTGGATCATTGTTAGTGGGCCAGACAGAATTGTGGCTGCATCTGCTAAAAAACCCCCTTACATTTCTCAGTGAATTTCTCTTGAAAAGTAGCTTTTCACATTGATGTGGACACTTAACTTTATCTAAAAGCCTCAAAAATGAAAGTTTTTATCAAACACAATAGAAAGAAATTGTTCTGAGAAAATATAGTTATTATATTATAGTATAGTTATTTCCATCTTTCATTACCTGAACTCTACTTCAGTGCAGACCATAAAATTAGAACTAAAAACAAGCTTTAGCATTTAACCTCTATGCTGCTTAGCAGTTATTTCTGATTTGTTTTAATGAACCTCTTCCCAATTAGATTTCCTTTTTGCTTTCCCTACCCAGAACACCAGACAACTAGCAGACAAAGAACACTGGCAGACAGAACACTGGCAGCAGGTTGCTGCCCAGGAACAGTTTGCCATGGTCAACCCTTACAGGGACCGGCATCCTCTATGATGTGTCACCTTCCTCACAGTGCATCCCCTTCAAATATATTTGTGAAAATTTTTCAAATAAAAGTGCAAAACTCCAATAAATTTGGAAAAGAAAGGAAAAAGCTACAGAGGTGGATTGAAATGAAGTCAGAATGTCTCCAAGGGAAAGCATCAGTACCAAAGCACTAAAAGGAAAAGATCATCATTTTCTGTTGTGAAAAAGGGCTTGTTTTCACATTATTTTTAATAATCCATTACAATTCTTTTGAAGTACAGGGAACTGAAAATGAGTCCTGCTGTTCATTCTTCTCCTTCTGAGATAGTAATAAAAAATAATCTGCTATTTATATGGTTTTTGTGCTGGAAACGATAATTACAGTGAAAAAGTCTTATTATGCAGTGGCAGTAGAAGGAAAGAAGGTTGAAAATTACAATAAAAATGGTGATTTACCCATCATTCAAAACAAGATGAAGGATCATTTATCCTATATATTGTTAAATAGCATTCCTGAAGATCAACCCTACAGCAAAGCCTAATGATCATATAACCCATGGAATTCAGAAATAAGCATACAATGAAACATAACGTCAAGAGAACACATTTCCTGTGAATCCTACAGTGAAAAAAATCCCATTTTTCTCATAATAAAAACTAAATGCTTTGTATTCTATGCTAAGAGGTCTCTGAAGACTGTCCTGTGATTTTAATTAAGATTTGTGATTTTAAGATTGGCTAATGAAAGAATTTCAAAGGAATTGGATAATGAGCACCCAAGGAAATGAAAAGTCATGTGCACAGTACCCTTAGATTCTATTTCCAATTCTAGTGTATGCATAACCGTTCTAATTATTAGAGACATACACAATTATTACAAAATAATACACAATTAATATAAAAACCTTCATAATTAAGCAAAATAGATTAATAAACTTTGATAATAAATACTGGGGGGAAAAACACAAAACATAAAAACTAAATATGAAAATAAGAAAATAAACAAAATGAACTAACATGACTGAATAGAAGTTTCAGTATGAAAGATCTTCCTTAATCTCAGCATATTTGGCTAGAAAGAGTCAAAGAAAGATACTTGTAAGATATCCTTCTCAGAAGGCAAGTGATGTTTGACCTAAATACCTCAGCAGTCTAGCAGGAAGAGGAGGAGATGGGGGAGGGAAATATGGTGATATTAAATTTGCATGTACTAATCTAGATAAAAAATAAAGAGCTTTCCTATGTTAAAAATCTTTCTTTCTCTTTCCCTCAATTTTTGCACTTTACTAACAAAGATCTTTATACAACTATGTCTTAGAGGAGACAGACTAACAGTTTTGCAAACTTTTCCAATTCAACAATTACATTGGTTTTCCTACCCTTTCCTCTCCACCTACATTTAATCCACCTTTCCTGTGTTCTCTAAACCATAATCACAAGACCAGTGAGTCAATTTCCCCTTTTTTGCTCGGCTCAGAACAATGATCCAAGTCCTGGTTGAAATTACTTATAAATATGCAAGTTTTTTGTCATCTACATGCACCTTATCAGTATTATAATTTAAATGCACAAAATACCACTAAATCTTTTCTGTGAACTATCCTGTCTCTCTATCAATTGTATCAACAATATCTGTTGTGGATTATATTGCAGGTCTGTGTAGCTCTGGAACATTTAGTACAGGTACACAGGAGTGTTATTTTTGAGTTCATAAAATCAAGTCCAATATACAGATTACAGTCACTGACCAGAAGGGCCACCTGGCTGTGCTCAGCCCCAATTCAGATTTTGCTGCCTCCAAAGAACTTCCCCCTGGCTTGGAAAAAAGTGCATGGGAAATCCTCTTTACCAAATTAACACTGAATTTGCTAAATTTTTTTGCCTCTAAATTAGTCAAGGAAGACAAAATACAAATGGCTGAAGGAGTTGATTTTATCAACTGTCTCACAGCACTTTGATTCCAGGCTTTCACAGTTGTCATCTAGTAAGCACAGATATAATGTGGTTCTCTACCATAAGTGTTCCTGTTCTTTATCACGTGCCTCAATGACAGGTCTGAGTGGGGGGGAAGCCCCACCCAAAATCACACTACCAGCAAACAAGCTAATAGTTTTTATGTGTTCTGATGCACCATCAAAATTTTGCAAAACACAATGACCCTGTCAGAGCTGAATCCCACATCTGAATGACATTATAGGAATGTGCCAAATATACCAGTTTTCATGAGAAATATTATGCCTTATGGACCAGATATAAAGGAGTAAAAAAATTTGTAATAACATTTAGAAATGTTATCAGTGCTGACCCCAATGCACAGCAGGAATGTAAGACACATTGATTTGAAACTAAGAAGGAAAGTGGTCAAATATATGTCAAAAGGTTGGACATTTACCCTGAGATATCATCCCATATCCTGACACCTTCAAAATTGTCTGTTTGAATAAAAGATTCCATGGCATATGCAGTGAGACATCACTGGTAACTCACAACAGCCCAAAAACCATAATTCTTCCCACAACGAGGAAAATGCTTAAATTCCCCTTCTGCTTATTATTTCTTCATTTTAACTTCCTTGCTTTTTGGTCAAAAAACATAACAGATATTTCTCTGAACAGGAAGGTGAAATAGAACAGGGTCTTTGTGTTACCTCAAAACCATTTTTTTCCAAAATATCAAAACCACCCTCTAATTAGAAACAACTGCTGATCCTAACTTTTTGCCTCTCACAGAAGCAAAGTGTCAAGCTGTTCTGTTAAAACATCAAAAAGAAGGCACTTTGAGCATCAAAATACAGTTTTTTTGCTTTACTATTGCTAATATTAGAACTTTTTTTTTATTATTTTTTTTAGTTTTGTTTTGGGGGGTTGGGTTGGGTTTTTTTTTTAATGCAAAAATCAAATTAAACTAAAACTTGGACTGTGGCATTCAGGGGTGACAAAAGAAATGGATAGAGGAAAGACAGAGAAACCAGGGAGTTTTTCAGTGACCCGATGGAGTAAAATCATTGTCTTTGGTCTGCATATCCAGAACTTTATTTGTGCTAACAAATGGTAGAGACTGGCTGTTTCACATTATGGGAAAACTTCTTGGTTTGCAGGTTTGTGCCAGGAATCCAGCTGGGGACAATCACTGAATTGCTTTATTCCCAGTGGAATGTTCTGGCTCTGTCGTTTTCCAGCAGAAAACTGCTCCTCCTCAGGGGTGGAGATGGGAAAGAGCAAATGGAGGTAGATATCAATACCTGAGCTTGTGTATCGAGAGAAAGAAGCCATTCCAGGCAACAATTCTCCTCACCTCACTAACAATTCATCTGGACAATCTGACAGGTCCAGAGGCATGAAAAAAGAAATTGGGAACTGTCTGAAGTGCCTAAATCTCACGTATGAATCTCATATTTGCCTGGAGAAAATCCTTCCTATAGGCAGAAAGATCTCACCATTAGAAGTGTAATGGTGAGAAGTTAAATTGATCTTTTAGGTCAATAAGAAAAATGGTCCACAAAAGCAGCAGAATACAGTTCTGAGATTGATTTGTTACCTTGCTTTTTGTATCAGCTAGCAACAGAGACAGATGAGAGGCTGGAGTAATGTGAAATGGCCCACACTTACTACAAAACCAGGTTTTTTTTTAATTAAGTACTCCTTCAGCACTTGATTACATGAAGAGCTGCATTCTCTGTTTCAATTTGGAACAATACTTTAATGTCTCTTTCTTGAGGAAAGCACTCCTAATGCTTTTAGTAAAAGTACTTTTTTTTATTTTTTAAGCTGCATGTGCATTAAGCCATTTTCTAGGATTTCATTGCAGCAGTAAGCTGGAAAATTAATATTCTATTTACACTGTAAATTTGCTGTCTGCTAATATGAAGTATTTTGATTTTATTTTTGCAGTAATGAAAGATATTGAACAAAACCAATTCTACCTCTATTTGTTCTATATCAAACAAATAGAAAAAATAAACATAAAACCCTATCCCACTACCATCCCCAACTAATGAAAGGAAAAAAAATGTCTTGAAGTGCTAGAATCTAAGGCTTCTTTAACATATTGCTCATCATCAAGAAATGCTAGACAGTCTAGGCCAAATCAGACATTTCGTCCTTATCTTCTGCATGCAAAATTCAATTTAGTAGACCCAAAAGGAGAACATGTTGAAGAAGAGATGAGCTGAAGGAGATTCCAGGCAGCAGAAAACAGACCGTGTTCCACAAAGCTGAAGAAGGTGGGCAAGAGAAACAAATTCCAAGCACAGTGTTTCTCTCTCCTGAATCCCCCACATACGCTGACTTTGCAAGATGCAGTTCTGTCTCCCACTATTTCACTGCCTTCCCAGACCAAAGGAGCTTACTGTATATTTACCTTAAATCTAGGGACAGTACATGGCAAGTGGTGGGTCACATGAAAAAAAGAATTGTATAATGCTTAGGGAATAGAGAATATTTTTCAAGAACCTGGTCTTCCTGAATAGGAATATGCCTTCAAGCCTCTTACAATATTTTTATAAATTTTCCCTTTCACTGTTAAGAAGTTCTACATAGTACAAAATTTAAATGTTGTTAAGATGAGTTAAGATGTTTGTCTCCTTACATTTGAGTAAAGTACTTATTTGAGTGGTTTCCATTACTTAACACAAGTGTTATAAAACAATATATACATGTAAATCAACTGAGAACTCCCCATGAGAGCTTGTCTAAGTGCAAAATAATTATCATAGAATTCTACTGGGAAAGGAAAATGGAATTCCAAGAATTGTGCTTACTGCAGTAGAGCTAAGTTACTAGAAATTACTTATTGTAAAGCTTATACTAGAGTTTTAAAAAGCTAGTGACATTTTTTTAAACAATTCCTCTGTGAAAAAGGATGATAATGACACTGCTGGCTGTTCTGCCTCAAGAGGGAATTGCCCATCTGCTAGCAAAACCCCAAATCTATATCATTATTTGGATGTGTTTATAGAAGTACCAGAATACCCTTGGCACACTGAGAAACCAATAGGGCACATTTCAAGATGACATATTTTTTTTAGTTTAAATTCTAGGGTCATTTTCTTTTCCACATAAAAGAACTGTGTTTCAAGATCAGCTTCATTAGGAAGGTCTGCTGGGATCTGATGTTTTTATTTTCTTACAGAAGAAAACTTATTTCTTGAAGAGGACCACCATCTCCTCACACACTAAATGAGCTAATATACAATTGTTCCACCCACTTTTAATTTGCATTTTATGATTACAATGGATTAAAATTTTTTACATTGCATCATTATTTAGAAACAAGATGCTTTTATATTTCCCACAATTTCTGAATAAAACCAAAACCACTCTTCCATTTTCTTGTTACTACTTTTAATAATATATATCAATATTGGTGCCAAAATAAACCCCCCTAAAATTTATGTAACTGTCATAACAGATCCTTATGACTATTTAGAACTAAAAAAAAAAAAAAAGTCTAAATTTTAACAGGACTTCTCCAGTCCTTAAACTAAATCACAGCTGAGGTGGGAGGGCAGCTTGTTCCAGTGTTTCAATATGCTCATCATGCACATTTTTTTCTTGTAATATTTCATCAGAACTCCTTTTGCTGCAGCATGTGTCTGTTGTGTCTCATCCTTCTGCTGTGAACCTTTGAGAAGAGTCTGGCTCTGTCTTCTCTACAATCTCCCATCTCATGGCTGTAGAGTGCAAGCAGGTGCCTTCTGAGCTCTAACCAGGCTGAGCAAGCCCAGCTCAGCCCCTCCTCATTTATCAAGTGCTCTCCGGCCCCTGACCACACTGCTGGCTCTTCACTGGACTCCCTGCATGTCTTTCCTACACACTGGGCAGCCCAAACCAGACACATAACTCCAGATGCTGTCCTACAGACTGATTAAGGAGGAATGATCCCTTCCCTCAACACGCTGGTGAGGGCCATATTAAATTCAGCCCAGAATGTAGTTTGGCATTTTTATGTTGGCTGAGAACACATGGAACTCATGAGGATTTAAGGAGTTTTTACACTTTCCAGCATAGCAGGATTTTCCCAAGTCTCTGTGGAAAGCACAGAACTGTAAAAGTCTTTCCATACCCCTGGTGTGTTTTTAAAGGACCTAGTGCAGCAGGGTCTCTGAGCTGCACCTACTGGTGGAATGACAGCACAAAATGAAAGTGGGATTTAGATTTAAAAAGTAGATCATGTAAGTTCCAGTGTTGGTGGAATAGGTAATTTATACTAAGAACATAGGTCAGACTCAGAAATTTAAAAAAAAAATTTCTACTGAAAAAATGCAGCCATAATGAAAAGTTGAAACTTCTAATACTCAGCATATCGATGCAAACAAAACTGAGTTGCTACACTCTTATCCTTTCCCTGCTGAACAGGATGCCAGTTGTATGAATCACAATAATTTATCTTTGTTGAGAAATGGGAAAAAAAACCCCTCAAATTATTTCATAATAGGCCAATAAAAGGAAAGAGAGGAATGCTATCTTTAGGCACAACTGTTATATTTATTTGGATGGCGATCTACAGCCTGACTGAAAACTAATTGAAAAATGATGAAAGTAACTCTTTTACTTCAATGCATTTAGAATCAGATCCTTAGAGGTACAACTTTTATGCATATCTTGGTAATTAACATTATAGAGAAATAAAGAAATAGCTGTTAATCATGCTCCAAAAGACAGTGTTTAGACATTCGTTTTTTACTGTTGCAGAAAACAAATATACTCTCTAACACACTGTAATGAGCTGGCCAAGCTAGTTTAAAAAATCAGCTGTCTTTTTGTTCAACAAAGTATTAAAAAAAGAGTCTCCTGACACATATTCTCTATCCCTTGAGGTCCAATTTTCTGACTAATAGACTTTTTCTCTTCCCTTTCTCTTTAAAGACTCAGATTTCCAGGCCCTCTGGAGAATCCTACTGCATTTTCTAACCTTAAGAAACAAGTGGGAAGGCTGACAGACATTTTTTTATTTTCCTTTTTTCTGCAAAAAAGCAAAAGCCTTTCAGGACCCCAAATCTTGTGATTTTAAATTTATAATAATAAATTAACATATTTAGAAATCTGTTTATTTATTAGCTTTTTTTATTCACTCCAAAAAATGAAACCAAATTTCCAGCACCTTCATAAATTAGAAGTAATTTTAGAAGTCTAACAGCATGACAGCATAAAAGAAGAATTCCACTAGATGTCCCATATGAAATACAACAACAATAACACTCTGAAATACACATAAAATAATGATAGTGTCTCCTGAGCAGTTATATCCTACAGTGAATTTCGTAGAGAAAAGCGAGGTTTTGCACACCATTTAACCCATACAGTCATCTGCAGGGTTGTGGTACTAGAGAGGAGGCACAGAAATGCCAGTGAACCATCTAACACGCTGCAGAATCAGTTTCAGCTCCAGCCCTGCATCATCAGGATGGTTCATGCAACAGTGACACAGGGAATGTCTGCAGTTGAATTTTCATAAGGAGAAAGAAGATCCTAGAAGCTTTGAAAACAACCCTCAAAGCATAATGACAACACAGAGCAAGGGATGGGACAAAATATGCTCTTGAAGTTTGATTCAGAAAGTGTGAATGTAAATCCCCAACTTCCTGGCACCACACTTGGATCCTGGTCTAGGAAACTCTTCCCTTTAAGCACATCACATGACCTAGAGATGCAGATCCAAGTGTAAAATCTTCTGTTATGGTCTTTAACAGTACATTACCTGTAAGATGTGCTATGTGGATCTTTTCATGCATTTGTCACTAAAATGAAACTTCTGCAAAACTCTGTAGACCTTCAAGTACACTATTCAAAAGGGTGAAGACTCCACCTTGCCTAAAGCTTACACTTCTGACATAAGCTATATGGACAGATGCAAAAGCCTCTGTCTGAAACTACAACTTTTCATTCAACACGGGTGCATTTAGAGTACACTTATTCACAAAGTAATGCAGAACTGCAGATTTTAATTTGGAGCTTCCAGTTGCTTCTGTAATAACAGGATATGAGTTTGGAAAACTGTATTATTATTTCCACAAAAAAGGATGTTGAAAATAGTTTGGACAGCAAACTTCCGATTCTTCCACTCTATCTCAATACTAATTGTAAGGCTGCACATGAAAATGCACATTTGAGTTGTATACTAAAATACATTGTATGTAACCATGGGAAAGGATAGATTAAAAATACTCAGACAAGAGCAATGTAAATTAAGCCAACTCTTTATCCTGCAGTTTATAAACAAATATTTTTCCTTAACTGTTGTTTTACTATCCATAATCTGGAAAAGATTCTCAACTATTGAAAAATCAATTGCAATTAAAAGTGAAAACATTTCCTCATTCAAGTTTTGTTTACTTGTCTCACTGACAGATGATCAAACCTACCTTTTTTTGAATAGTGACAAATTAATTAGACAGAAATAAGTTCTCTACATCTTTCTGGATGACTACCTTTGGATGACACAAACCATTACCTGAGAGTATCTTTTCCTCTTTGATTAAAAATCTCAGTAACTAGGTTGGTCCCATCTACATAAATTCTTTTTTTTCAGATTAGTCCCCTCTACTGCACCCAAAAGTGAAGATTCAAGCTATTCAACTCTTAGAATCAATAAGCAAAAGCAGGCATTGAAAATTGTAGTCCAATTCATTAGTAATGTTACGTACCTTTTACTAGATAAGAATCTGTGTTCATCCAGTGCAATAAAAAGCCATGTTTTCAACTACATATGTTACAAAAAATTGGATGGACAGCATACCTTGGCAAAATCCTTGGACAAAATTTAAGGAGAGTATAGTACCTGATCTCTTTGAACAGCATTGTTAATTAACTTAATTAACTTCAAGCTTTGCACAGCCTTCATGATTTACTATTTTCAGTATAAATCTATTCTTGCTGCAAACCTTTCTCAAAATACAATGATCCCGAAGCAGAGTTTTTGAGTAAAGACTTGTTGGTATCTTAAGTAAGGTTTCTATTTTTTTAAAATATAGCAAAATTGAATTTATCATCCTGTTCCTCACAATTTTCTCTTTTATAAAGAACCCTCACGTGACCTTCAAATATAAAGCGTGTTGATTATTTTGAAGTAAGGACATTGAATTGAAGCAACTGGGTAAACCATAGTTTGTCATGTTCCTCACCTCCTTACATCATGGCATATTCTACAGACACAGTATTTCCCATGAACTTTATTTGCTTTATTTCTTGTCTAAAGAAATAACATGAGTCTCTCGTCAGCTTGCCTTACATTTCTTTGTTTAAGGATCAAATCCTACAAAACATCAGTCTTCAAGCAGATGAGAAAAATATAATAATCTTCCTTTAATGAAAACACGAATGACACTAATGCAAGTATTAAATATCTTTACTACATGCTTTTTAGTGTCTTTTAATTTAATCATACAGAGTTTAACAAGATATACACAATCACAGATAACTAAAATATGTAATGCATTTACTTGAAGTATGCCACTCATTTCACTGAAAGATTAACTATAGATATTTGAAATAAGTAGTAATTATGCTACTATTTTAGTATACTACTTTTGCTATATATTAAGTGCATCACTTAGGAGAATTTAATTTGTATTGTTTCTTTCATTAAGGGGAAGCTACCACTAAAACAAGCCTTTTTTAGAATAGTTTTGAGTTTTATTGTCCCATAATTAATCAGTGTATGTGCTATTCACACAAGAGTGCCAATTCACTGCAATCAGCTCCAAGCAAAGTTCAAGTGAAGGCTAACGATATCTTAAACTTTTATGGAGGAAAAATATGGCAAAGTTAGTGGCTGTGATCCTGTGATACAATCAGATTGAAGTGAACTTAGCCAAAATGCCCTCAGAGATGGAGCTTCAACAACATTACACGCTGCTGTGAAAGAAAGGACAACCTAAGGTCACTTATTTTTACCTGGGTGATGTGGAAAATGGCCTGTTACATACACTGCTGCTAGGATGTGGGATTTCTTTGCTTTTAAAATGTTTGCTTTGACATTGCAATTTACTATTAGAAATGTGGCTTTCTGCTTTGAATGAAATATGAAATGGAAACAAAACCCAAAACCAGTAAGGATTTGGTAACACAACAACAGGATGAGCTGTTCGAAGCGTTCTAAATTCTAGGTGAACAGCTAGAGATGTTTTATAAATAAAACAGCTTTCTTGAAGCATGTATCTCTGTAATGATGAATTTTTATAAGGGAAGTATTTGGCTGTGTTTAGATGCTATTTTTTCACCTAAAGTTGAAAAACTGATTTAAAAAAAACCAGGTCAATCTATGAGGATGGAACTTTCATTAAATCTTACTGAGAATCCTGTAAAGATGCAATAAGCTCTCCAAATAAACCACAATGCAGTGTGGTGACTTTCAATGACTTTTAAATTGCAACCACAGGAAAAATGTTCCTATAATCTTCTATGGAATGGACAGATCAGGGGAGGTAAGCACTACTTTTGGGATTTCCAACTTAGATCATATCTGGCGTGACTTTTCGGATTAGTCAAGTACCCACATGTCCAACTTCATCAGCTCACAGTCTGCTGCAGACACTCCACTCATTAGAAAGCAGGGCAGGTTTTTGGGGTTTTTTTTGAGAAACCTAAAAATTCTTTGTCAGTTTTGAAAACTCTCCGTGCTAATCTCACCTAATAATCCAGTGATAGATTTACTAGAAGAATGAAATATATCATGACATTAATTTCCATGTATTAAGTGATATTAAGATGATCATTAGAGAAGAGGAAGACAGCTAACAGAACTGCAGTCTATATATAGACATTGGTTCTTCCATTTCATCAGAGAATATATTAAATGTCACATTCTGTTGCACAGCCAATTAGAGAGGTAAGCATGACAAAAAAGAGTTTTCCTGCTGGTTTTGTTACCAGCACAGCATGGCATCAAAAAAAGAGACAGGGCTACCCAGCCAGGAACAGACTGCAGTAGTGCTAAAATATTTTAGCCTTAAACTAAGATAAAATGCAAATACAAAGCAGTTCAATTTAAAACATATATAACATTAACTGAAATTTTGAAGGGTTAATAATTTCATCTCATATTTAAGTAAAATACATCTGCAGAAGGAAGAAAACTATGGATTTTGCTTGCCAGAATAATACACTAAAGTAAGAAAACTGAATAATGCTAAACCAAGTATTTGACAATATAAAACTTTAAAACCAAAATTATTCTAAAAAACACTAAAAGATAATGTGCAAACAAGTCTTTGACCCTCAACCTTTCCAAATGACATAACTATTTTAACCTAATGCCCTGTGTAATGACACTGAAATTATAATTTATATCCATTTTGTTTTAAGGATATTTTAATTAATGAAGCAGTATGTAACTCTACTTAGTAAATATAATAATCATTAATCAAGATGAAGCTAACATGTTCATCTTCTAGAAGGTAAGCAAGCCAAATTTCTCAAAAATAGTTTAAAACACTGGGAAAAAAGGAAATTTAAGAAAATAAGTAAAATGAATCCCATAAGACATCAGTATATTTTCTTTAAAATGTCTCAGTACAGAGTCTCAATAAAGTGCATACATTTTTTCCCCTCTATTTCTAGTTTAAGCAAAGAGAAAGAATGTCAATACTTTCCGTATAATAAATCAGATTTTTTTTTATGAGGAGAAGATGATGAGAAAAAACAACAGAATTTTGTAATAGAGAATCCTAAACTCAGTTTAGAACTGAACTGAATGGAAATTTAGCACTGAAAAGTTTTGCACAGGCAAGGCAAATCTTTTATATTGAACAATGCTAAATCTAGAAGGCAGGTAATTACTTTAGAGCTGTATAATACAAAATCACTTTTATTGCTACTGAGTAGCTAAAATTTCATCTTTTTTCTCTGAAAACATGTATTTCCATATTTTTCTGTGTTTTCAAGGATAAGTGATGCAGTGATGCAGTTTTGCTGACAAAACAATTACATTAATGAGCTGTTCTTTTCATTAAAACTACTGAGGAGCCTTTGATAAACCAAGAGCAAGGCTCTCAAAAAGTTATTAGAGAAGTAACATAAGAAAAAGTGTGAAACAGGGTCTCTTCTTCCTGGCAACCTGGAGCTTACTATGCAATTCCTTTATTCTCATGAAGTTTATATTTCAGCCTTTGGCTTGCATACTCTTACATCACAAGCAACAGAAAGATAGAGAGATCTGCTTCAAATACCAAAGAAAATAGCAAATATCCTATTTTTTTCTCCTCAGTTATCTAAACATTTCATCCAATAATTGTGTTTATGGGATAAAATAGCTCAAGTGACAACTCCATGTATTGCAGCATATAATCTCTCTTGTGTTCTATGTTGAAAGGATTTAGTACAGAATAAAGATCATGAGGCTTTCAACTTGAAAAATCAGTGTTTCTCATACCTTTTGTTTGATGATCATGCCGTTGATGTCATCAAGATCACCTACTTTCACTCTCTGAGATTTTATCTCTCGATCCAGTCGAGAAAGCCAGTCAGTGAGTTCTGCCCATGCCTTATTGAAGTCAGCCAAGGCTGGAACCTCCAAAAGCACAGAAGATGGCATTTCTGGTTTGAAGGTGGTTGTTTCCTTGGTTACCCTGGTTTGTGTATCCACAGCAACAGTTTCACCAGGAGTTACTGAAAGGAAAAAAAAAAAAAAAAAAAAAAAATAAAAAGCTAAAATTACTGAATAAACGAACTATGATAAATGTTTATTTCAGTATTTCAGAATTTATGCCATAGAAGGGAAAAATAAAAATAAGCCTATTTCTTGATATTATTGCTACTGAAATTATAAAAATCTAATCTAAAAGAAAATTTGAATTCATTTTTTTCACAGTATTGCTATTATAATATCTGTTTAACATCCAGCATTTTCAGGATATTCAAATTCCATCCTTAGAAGACCAGCTGGACCTAGTAAGACCTGCAAAGTTCACAGTGTAATTAGAACTCCTTGCTAAAGGCCCCTGAAGCATGAGTAATTTTCCAAAAATCTAGTACTGTGACAGATTGAAAAAAGTTGGTTGAACTGTGCAACACATCATAGCATGACAATGTATTTAGAATCAAGTAACCTCCACTGTGTCCAAGTCACTTGGTAGCTGTGAAATTGTCTGACCAAAAATCTTCTCATTTACTATTATCACAAAGTGCTTCCCATAGGCTCTGTGGCCAATATGGAATCTTATACAACAAAAAATTCAGCCTTGACTAGTTTCCCATCTTAATTGTTTAGTTTCCCATCTCATAACTTAAAAATAATATGTGCTATTATTTGGATATTTGTTGAATTTTTTTTTCTTTCTTTTTGAAGGAAACAGACACCTCTTCTTACTGTCTTTTCCTGCTCTATTAGCTATGGATTTTAAATTATCTGTGAAGTATTGAGTGCCTGGAATGGGGAAATACCCAACACTGAAGAACAGTTTCTGTCTCTGCAGCAAAAATGATGAGAGATGCCACAGACATACACCATTGGACAGAGAAGTATGGAACATAAAATCATTCAGAAATTCAAGACTGATCTTTTCTCCTTGATTTTTGCTATTTACAAAGAGATGGCTATGAACTTTTGGCCTATTTTTACCCTTCAGTCAATGATACAAAAGTAATTCCTTACGTGTAATACTATTGCAGATGAGGCTGCACTAAATTATATTTTGTTATGTTTTTTCTTATTCTTTTTAAAAATATCAACCAAAGAAGAAAAACTAAAACTGAGAAAACAGAACACATGCCATTGCTTCTCATAGTTTCTACAGTATTAGAAAAGAAATACCTACACTTCAGAATCTCTATCTGAATCAGCTGTTGAAACAGCCATAACTAAACCAGAAAGTCAGAGACAAAAGCTCTGTGGAGTGTGTTCTACATTTTCTAGCATTGAACCACCAAATATTAATTTCTAAAGGACCAGAATAATTTTTTGCATTTTTCCCAGTCTTACAGAGCAGAGAAAAACACCCTCTTCCTGTGAGATTGCTTGTCTTAAACAAAAGCAAACCAAAACACCAAAACAATGTAACCCCATGCACAGTGAGTGTTTTGTTTTGTTTTGTTTTCTTGCTATTTCTTCTGAGAGATTAATGGTTTTCCATTGACATTCATGCCATTACAGCAAAGTCTATTTGAAACATGAAAACCCAGGTAGTAGGTCAGGGTTCAACAATTTGTCCATAAAGCCAAGGCCTCGTATTTCCTCTCTGACAACAGGAAAACAGTTGTATAATTTGTCATTCATTTGGGTTAAACAGAACTTGTCTCATTTCATAGGAATTTTGTCCCCTCATCAGTATTCAGATAAATTGAAGAACAATTTTCTAAACTGGGACATCCACCAGTAGACTTAGAGTGTCAGAGAAGACTGCCTGGCATCTCTTTGCATCTCACATATTTTGACCAGAGTAGACAATCATGAGTTCACTAATTAATACCTATTTATTTTTATCCCAGTGGCAGCCATTTCAGAAAAGAGTGTTTCTAATCTTCTAATGTTTATGGGTTTACTGATCTGGATTTTGGCTTATGGGTTTTGGGGTTTTTTGTCCATTGGGATGGTTTTTGTGTGGTTTCATTTGATTATTTTTGGGGGTTTTTCCCTTGATGTAGTTCTTTTGCACCAAGAAACTTAAAATATTATGAAAAAGATTGTAAGGAGCTAGCAGAAGTGCAACAGTCCAGCATTATACGTTATCTAAAATCTTCAAGATCTACCACTATCTACCATCATTCTCTAAGGATGGCAGTAGTTGGTTCCACTTTGACTGACCACTAAGATATCTGAGTTATCGTATTATTTATAAAAAATTCCGTTAGAAAGTGTTTGTATAGTGTTTCACTTCTGACACTTATCTCCCCTCAGAACAAAAATGCCAATTAGAGCAGTATCTATCCCTTATTTCTCTTTGTTTATGCTTGCATAGATATGACACAGTTCATTTAACAGCACTGTAAAAATGAGCAGTTAAAAAAAATAGACAGACATAAATCAACATTAATAACACAATATGTAGCAACAGATCTCACTCTGAAAAAAATTATCCAGAACTGTACTGACAGTTTCTGCGACTCGAAGGGGAAAGTTTCTTCCTTTTGGTTTTGGAGGAGTCTTTTTATTATTAGTTTGGTTTTGTTTTTTTCTCAGGAGAATTAATTTATAAATGTAGAAATTGAATATTTTTTTTTTTTTAAATAACTGAGTAACAAATTCTATTCCAATGAAACATGTCATAAAAACAATAAAGGACTTCATCTTTCAACTAATTTACAGGTTATAATGGTTCACTTCTGTAATATGATAAACCTGAAACCAAAAGGACAACTAGAATTTAAGACATTAAACCACACAAATATAAAGTTTTTAAGGTGATTTCTCATTAGCACTTTCTGCCCTTTAACAAAGAAGGAAACAAGACAGAACAATAATAGGAGAAAAATGAAATACAGAATAATAGGTGTGATTTTCAACTTGAACTTTGAAATACGTTGATGAAATTGAGCGTGTATTAGTAATTTTTGCATCTTAAAATTAATCTGTAATGTTATACTTGAAGAATTAGAATAATTGGAATATGTCATGAAACTGAAATTCAAATATTGAATGCAAACCCAAGTAAAACAGAATGAAGCCAATTGCAAGGAAAGAATTTTTTCCCCTTTTTTTACTCTGCTTACTTCTGTGTTGTTTTTCAAGAGAGGGTCAAACTGACAAGTCAAAACAAATAAAACTCCTTATTTAGGTACTGAACAGGAACAGAACAGACAGGAAGAATGACAATGCTTTCAAAAGCTTCAAAGCCCTTCAAACACCCTCTTTCAAGCCACAGTCTTTAAGCAGAACTGCCTGAGTTCACAGGAATGTTCCTAACCATCCTTCTGAATGTTTTTAGTGGTGGTGAAGTTGTAACTATGCAAGGGAACTGCATTTACTAGGTCAAAGCTTTTTCTTGAAGAAAATGAAGAAATAACACTGTAACTGGATGTGGATTTTAATTCAATTTGCAGGTCTAGCTTGGGTTTTTAGTTCCACTGTTAGCAGCACCAATTAAGGGAGATGCCAGCCTTAAATCCTTCATGCAATGAATAGCATCAATATACACCTTCTAAACTTCCTTCTTGTTTCAGTCAAGGAAACTCGGCTGCATTTCACTCACTCTGAGCAAGCAGAATAAAAATACCTGCACCTTGTGGTATGCACTCAGACAACACCACTCTGAATTTGCTATTTTAACACAAGCAATACATCTTCTTTAGTGGCAGAACAAGTTTGGCTCTGTGGGCAAATGAGCAGTTCATGGCTGGGACATTGCACACCAGGCAGGTTTGGCTTATTTCATGGGAAGTCTCAATGTCATTTTACCAGCACTTTATCCTTGTGAGCATGATGTGGAACAGCTAAACTCCATAACACTACACAGTTGAAATTCTGTCAGCTACTAAAATGCATTTTTTTTTCTTATGTTGTGGCATTGCAACCAGTTTTCTAGAGGCTTAGAGCATTCACAATCACATTCTTAAACTCCAAGCAAACTTCTTGGAGAGAGATCTGGAAAGGCAGTTCTGAAACTGATTTATTTAACTTGTTCCAGTGATAAATGAATAATCTCATCTCTGTCTGTCCTTCAACATTAAGGAAATAAAGTTAAGAGTACATTAAATTGTCCCATTCAGTACAGCCTCTCCCTGCAAGGTACTCATTGCCTGTAACACTTTTTGCAGAGGAGCTACAGCTACCTGCCAGGTGTTCCAGGTCATAAAGGAGTTCTGAAAGAAAAATAATAGTGGCCAACAGAGCTCTGATTAAATATTATGAATAATATAAATTTATTACCTCAAAAAAAGCCCATCAACTTTGAAGTTTGAAAGCAAGGAATTTTTTTTGTATAAAATTTTTATGGTGATAATTTTATGAAAAATTATTGCCAACAAAATTCCACCCACAGTTCTAAAAGTGGAATATATGCATCCTTTGAGCATTGCATCTCAAAGCTAACGTTTTCTTAACATTTTAATCAGCTTTTAAAGACAAAAATCATGTTTCAAAGAGAGTTTTTACTATCTTAATACAACACCAATGTTTGATTTTCTTAGCCTAAAATATTTAGTGAAAACAATTCCTAGAAAAAGAAGACTTGGTACCTGTATCAGGTATATTTCATACATAGTAATTTTTATAGGCTATAAATGGGTAAAAGTTTTATACCTAATTTCATGAACTCTTAGGGAATATTCACCTTATGTGTTACTATTGTCAGTTCAAAATACAAGATAAGTGCCTAGATTACCTTTTAATTCTAGAAGTTCTTTATGCTTCTTAACAAGTCATTATGGATTATATATAATTTTAATTATTACAGGTAAAAGAAGCTGTTTATGGAATTATTAATTAAAGTTTAGATCTAAAATAATCTGTGCAGTGAGATGAATGGGCTGAAGTTAAAGACCCCTTAGAGGTTCAAAAGAAAGTAGAAAGTCAAGGTTAAAATGCTTAGGAGAAAAGGAAAAGATTTACAAGTGAATGTGTACTGCTATATTTGAAAAATTACTACAAAAGTTATGGATTCTAAAATGTTACTGTTACTATTACTAAATTTTTAAATATCATCAGAACTTTAAATTTAGTAGGAAGATAAATGTCAGCTTTCTCAGACTTTTCTTTCTTTGTCATAGGATAGATCTGGTAGAATTTGCTTACCATCCTCCTTTCTATATCTAGGAGTGTGACTAAGCAGTTTATTGCACAATGCATTTTTCCAAATTCCTCCAAATACAACAGTGAGATGTTTTGATATGTCTTTCCCTCAATGTAAAGAAAAACTCTTCTATCACAAACACTGAATTGCAACAGGAATAAGAACACAGGAAATAAGTGGAGTCTACTAAACACCAAGAATTTCAGTGATACAAGCCATACAAGTTGGCTTGTGTGCATCGTACTGTAAATAAACATTAGGATGAAGATAAATTAGTGACACGTAGTGAAAAGTTCACATTGTGACCTGTTGCTGCAAAGAGCTTCTGCAAATACTTTCTGTGTATGCAAGATACCTAGAAGTGAAATGTTAACACTTCTCTAGGTCATAAGAGGTACTTCAAGGTAATTTCCATGTACAGAAGTTAAGAGTTTTAAAAAATTGTCTTTTGTAGAAGAGAATCAGATTGGAGAATACTTCAGCAAACCCAACACATTAAAAAGTCCATGGACTCTGGTGGAATGCATATGTTGAGTGCTGGGGGATCTGGCAGCAATCATTGCAAGGATTCTTTTTACAAACTTTGATGGATCACAGCAAAAGGAAAAAAGTGTTTGAAGGAAAACAAATATTTTATCTTCAGAAGGCATAATATGGAGAACCCAGGGAATAACAGCTTCATGTCAAAGCCTTGGAATTGATGCATTAGGAGGATCATTGCCAACAGGTGGATAGAGCTGATCCTTCCTCTCTGCTCAGCTCCTGAAAACTATATCCAGCTTTTGGATCCCTAGCACGACAGCTATAGAGCTACTGAAGAGACACCAGTAAATGGCCATGATGATTAAGGGACTGAAACCTCTCTTTTATGAGGAAAAGCTTGAGAGAGCAGAAACTGTTCTGCCTAAAAAAGAGAAGACTCGTGGGGGGCCTCAGGAGCATGTATAAATATCTGAATGGAGGGTGCATAGAGGGTGGAGCCAGGCTCTTTCCAGCAGTGCCCACAAGTGAGAAGAAAATGGGCACAAATAAAGCACAGGAGGTTCCCCCTGAATGTCAGGAAATGCTCTTTGAGTCCCACAATGGGTTGAACCAGAGAGTTTGCAGAATCTCCACTCTTGGAAATACTCAAAAGCCACAGAAATATCACCCTGGGTAGCCTCCTCTAGGTTATCCTGCCTGAGTAGGGGGTTGAACCAGATCACCTGTAGAGGTCCCTTCCAATCTCAGCCTTTCTGTGGTCCTGTACAGCTGTGTTCCCAAACACTCTCTAGATATCAAATTAGAAATAGTGTAACAACTGATAATTCTTTGGGAAGAAAGCAGCTAAGAAAGAAGGTAATACATGGGAATAATCCTGGCACAGTGTATGTAAAGAATTCAATTGACTGCTCTACATGTGGTGGAAAAAACTGTAAATCTGCAGCATTTGATTCTAATTAGACTATGACTCAACCAGGGACAACTAGTACAAAACCAACTGAAGATTGTAATATATATTTGTAAACAGAGGTAGCATTAATCTGCTTGGGCCTGTTGTTCTATTCAGACCTTTCTGAAAGATAAACTGCTCTAAAGTTCAGTCTCCTTTTAGTAATATAGCATTGTCATGGCATTCTCCAAGAACCTTTCCTTAGGCAAAGTTCAGCATGATTGATGGGGCCACTAAAAATTGAAAAGCAAAAGGCTATGGTATGAATGGATCACTTTTAGTGAGTGTGAGAATTAAGCAGACAGAAACTAAAGAAAGGTAGCCCAAGAACCTTTCATATACTTTTTAAAAAAGCAGTATTATTTATACCACTACACAAGGCATTTATTTTTTTCCAAAGGATAAGTGTCTTTTTCAGTGAACAGTTGTTACAAAAGGGTTTCATGAAAATGAATGTTTTGTACTACAGAAGTTGTGGTGCTGTAAAATCAAATTCTGTCACATATTTGCCTTATAAAAAACGTTGTGACAACATCTGTCATGAATGATGCAAGCACTTCTCAGTATTTCTTTTGTCAGTAAAAGTAATAAGTTCCTTGATTTAGTATGCAGCTTGCAATTGGATGACAATCTATATGACAACAATTTACATTTCCAGTGTACTGCTATTGGCATGGAACTGAATTTTCACAGCTAATTCTTTGATATAAGAAAAAAAACATACTGTCAGCAGCTCCAGTGTTTACAGTCTCATAAAAATCACCTCTTCTAATTTTTGTAAGACCTATCTATATATAGGTCTTATATATATATATATATATGCCTGATTTAACAGGCATAAATTGCTATCTTATCCAAAGGGAACTCTAAAAAAAAGGTGGAAAAAATTGTACAAAGATGCAAAATAACAAGAAGCCAGTTGAATTCTAGATACCTTGTAATTAAAAATATCATAAGAAGTTTAAAGAAGCTGTGAAATAATCAGAACTCAGTTATTAGCTAATTTATAGAATTACAGAATTCATGCAAAAATGTCCAAGTCTACCCTTATTCTTCAAGTAAAGAATTTTGCAGGATGAAAATCAGCTGTTCAAAGGCAACGTCATCACTGTCACTTTGTTTTGACAAAGGAATTGCTGCAATCGCTACAGCATCTTCTGTTCTTTTATCATAATTGTAAAAATATCATGCCAGGAACTACTTTGTCAAACCCTTGTCAAGTTTTTTTCGTATGCTGCTCATTTTTCAGATCAAACTAACCTCTCTTATAGTTTCACCTTATGAAGAATTGCCTTTGGAAACTTAAGTATGGTATGACCACCAGTCTACTGTTAAAAAAAAAAAAGCATCAATAATGCAAATCTCTTCTTGCCTGTGTCCACCACTGCAGGTGGTGCTACTCCACACTGATACAAAGACAGCAGTCTAATATTTCAGTGATAAACTTCATATATATTAGACTGAAGAATTTTATAGCTGGAATAGGTCTTCATTTGCCATCTTTTCCTCCTTGTAGCCTTTTATGGTTTAAGGAGCAAGTCCTGTCATCATCTCATGTCCTCTGACTAGGGCAGGAACCTCAGAAGCAGGCATGAGCTTTGTTCCTCATTCCCTGCAGCCTCCACTCTGCTCACACTCTGGCTGCCTGTTTCTCTGTAGAGCAGACCTGACTCTGAGGCAGCCTCACAGCAGAAATATGAGGAAGGCTGTCCAAGACAGGTAGGGCATGACCAGCATGTCCCTGAGCACTGCTCCCTTCACAAGGAAAAGCTGACCTGCTTTGCTCTTTTAAAGAGACAAGTCAACAAAGAACAGACAGGTCAAGAGGATTGTGTGCAGAATGACCAATCACTTTCTAGTATTCTAGCAAATTAAAGAGATTTTCACACAATGTAGCTGTCAATAGGCCTAATTGCCATACAAAAAGAAACAGAATAGAGAGATTACTGCTATTAGCAGGCTGATGCTATCTGGATAGTCAAATATCACAGTATTTTGGGTTATTGTAACAAAAAGAAGGGGGTGAGAGAGAGAGAGAAAGTAGTTTTAAAACACTAATTAAAAAAAAAAGTGATTTGAAGATGGAAAGCTAGAAATTTAGGCAGAAAAACTGAAAAGAGGCATAAACTACCATTTTATTATGAAGACCTTTTTGCTAGGAACTCCACTCATTTTGCCCATATCTTCCAGAATAAACTAATCTATTTTTTTTTATTCTATCTATGTTTTAAAAAATGATAGTTGCCAGATATTTTGAAAATTGCCACCACTGGATTCTGTTACCAAAATTATTTGAGCCATATAAAAAAGTCCAACCATAACTGCAACTTAGTTCTGTGCTCTCACCTGATCTAGGTTATCAATAATAGACTGAAAAATTCTACAGTATGCTATCATTTACATTTCATGGGATTTAACCAAAATAAATCCTGTATATCCTGCTGCTACTACTATTGATCAAGACATTAAATGAAGAAAACAAGCTGCAAAGCTTGCTCTTCAGAAGAAAACACCAGATCATATTTTAAAATGGAATAGGTGAATGTGGTCCTTTGAAAGACTAATGATAGCATTAATCTTATTTGCATCATAAATCTTGACTGCTGTGCTTCAACAACTTGTTACAGAACAGAAAAAGCAGACCTTGGTTCCATATTATCTTTAATAACAGCAAAGCAGCCAACTCCTGTTTTGACTTTCTGATTTATGTTTCATCATAGGTATGAGTACAATAAAAATTCTTTGTAACTCAGAGCAAGTTATATTTAATCAGCTGAGCCCTGAGAAAAAAATAAGTAGAAATCCACATTCTTTTTGTAAACTGCACTGTCACACCTGTTTAATACAAATCTTTCAAAGAGGAACTTACTGCCAGATCCCTGAAACAGGATGTTAAATATAAAGATGTAACCTTTGATTTTATTCAAATTGGGCATTTGTGGCTTTAGTATATTTTGCATGTATTTTTCACCTGTCAGAAAAACCAGAAGCAAATCCTCAAATCAAGATGTGTTATAAAGATCAGAATAGAAATTCTGAGAATAACAGAGATTTGTGTTTCCAAACTTGCTTATTATGTTTTTATTCATGCAGCTTGGAAGGCAGAGTGTCAGCTTTTTATATAGATGCTTTTCATTACTTCTCCCTGTTGGTGTTACAGCACATGCTGTGAATGACCTCCAGAGATTCCTGAAGCTATATGCAGAGAGAAAATTGAATCTGAAAGCTTTATTAGACAAGTTTGTCTTCAGCTTGTGTCTGATGTCAGCTGTATTGAAAAATAGAACTACTTGTGAAACTGGGTCCTGACCTTGAAAAATCTCCAATCAAGTGGTAACAGATTCAGTTTTGTGCCATATTGTTATTTGCTGGATGTGTCACATATGTGAGAAGTGGAAAAGCTTCCTAATGGAAATCACATGGAATGATTAGACACTTTTTTCCTGAATGTAAAGAGGAAAACAGATATATGGCAACTTACTCATAATAGGGCCATCTCAGGCTGGCATCTCTGAATCTCTTTATTGCATGAGTCTGTAAAGTAAAATGACTCAAACCCAAATCTACTAAAGTTATTTATATAAACCATTATCTATTACTTCATCCAAAAGAAAAAGTAGAGACAATAATATATTCCGTTACTAATCCACTTTATACAAACATGAACAACCTTTGTTATGCCAGCTGACTAAAGGAGGAGTCTACTGTTACTTGTCTCTAATGATTTAAGAGCTCAAGGTATTCTCTGTGATTCTTCCCTACTGCATTTTACCTCTTCAATTGCTCTCTTGCATTTTATTTTTGTAAAACTTTTCATAGTGTTAAGCCAAATTATAGCTAATATTAAAAGTAGACATTTCCTTTAGAGTCAATATGCACAAGTACCAGAAACTAGATGGTTCTAGACACATGATCATTATTAGAAATAGTATTTCTCTCTATTACAACTCATGAGAGTGATGTTCTTTACTGTCCTATAACTAAAGCAAATCAGAATGGACTACTGGCAGTAGCACTGCCTTCCAATTCAGTGTAGAACTGCTTGTCCCAACAACTGCATGATGTGGATTTTTAGCTGTTCTACTCTCTAGAGAATGGTTCTAGAAAATTACCTCTCTACCATATTCCTCATGAAAGCTTTCTAATAGCTGGCAGCAAACTTCCTTTAAATGATGAAAACTACATGCAACATAAGTTTAATATCAACATTTAATATCAACACAAGTATCCATTAGTATTTAAAACATTGTAGATGCACACACCCAAGGATTTTTCAGTCTTTCTCAAAGAATTATTTTGAATATTCTTGGTCTCCATTATACTATGCCAGCTGTTATAAACAATACAGACACTCAAATATCTAATTTTACAATTGTTTTTCTTTTGCCCTTTGAATACACATATTGTAATATTCTCAGGTGCACAGGAGTTTTAAGACCAGCTTTTGGAATGCTAGCTTTTGGAGTGCTGAACTACAGCATATGTGTTCACTCAAACAGCAAGCATAATAGATAAACAATGACTGCTTCAGAGAACATTAGCTCTGAAATACGACAAAAAATAAAGTGTATCTATTGTGCATTTTTTGCCCAAAGCTAGTTATTGTCATTTTGTTTCTTACATTTTTGTCATTGTCTCCTGATTATCTCTTAAATACAAATGGTTTGTTTGATTTTAAAGAGGCAGTGGAACAGTACACAATGCAGCTCTGAAGTCCATGGAAATTAATATATTTCAATGATTATACTTTCCTAAACAAAGAATACTTCTGAATCCCTACTGAAAATATTAAACCAAATATCATCTCAGAGATTTAACAGAGCAGTCTTCAAAATGCAGGATACGGCTATGTCCATCTGTACATCCCCCTAACTTAGAAATAACCAGTGTGGAATAATAAAAAAATTGTAACTATGCATTTTGAAAACAACAGAAAATTCTAGATGTATACAACACATGCACTAGCACTACAGAATCACGCCCAGCCTCTGATGTAAGTGGATTTTAGTTTTAAACTTTAAGTTATTTCATCAAGGTATGTATTTTCACATACATGTTTAGAGCTAAGTTTCTCAAAAACCTACAGACTCATGAATAGTGTATTTTTAATAGGACCAGTAGGTGTTTCTTATGTTATATACTGCAAGCAATGAATTTGAATTCCAGCTGCATTAAGCCACAGAGGTGCACACACAGAGTAACTGATATTTTCCAAGAACTGTTGTATATGATCTTACAGGCCTGGAACAAAGCAGCATGCCTAGGCCAGGCGGGGACTTGCTTCACAGAGAAATAAAAAATAAACTGTATCTCCCAAACAGAAGGAGATATACTATATTCCTGCAAGTCAAATACCAAAGGACAAGCAAATGAAATTCTGTTATCACTACTTTCCCCATACTCACAAATATCACTGTTTTAATTCAAACCCCAAGACTCAAGGTGTTATAGACGCTGGAGGTGACTGACTGCTGTGAATATTTTTCCTAGACCCAGTTGAATATAAGGGCTAATAAATGATGAGTTCTCTTCCACCACCATTGCTGCTGGTGAATTTACTGCAGCTCACAGTCTCCACCTTACAACTCGAGTCTAATGGACTCAGCATGACACCTCACTCCTCTCCCATCCTTCGTCACCCATTCTAAATCCTGAAAAGACTTCCCCACTCTTTGGCTCTGTGTCTGCAGGGTCCTATTCCTAAAGCAAGTTATAATGAACGCACAGAAGAGCACTGACTGTAGGCATATGAAGAAAGATACCTAAAGCTGATGGTGAGTGCTGATGGTGAACTCTGGTGGTGCAGTATTAGCTTTCCTCAAATTATTTGTAGCAAGTGTACAACACCTAACAATGCATATAAAGCCTTTTGTCAAATGCAACCCTGCAACAATCTGTTAAACACAGACAATCAGTTTTTTTCTTTATCTTTTTTTCAGACCTCCTACAAAAGATATTTCCAAAATAAGAATGATAACTTTTAAAGGGGCAAATTCTACCTAATTTTAAAAAAAAATTCACCATTGTAGCTGATTATAATTCTCACTCAACTTTTTTCTTCATTACAGTGGCATATATTTCTGTTTTGCATGATTAGGTATTTCATTAAAAAAAAGACACCAAAAAGGGACAAAAACTTATGTAAGCAGTCGACAAAAAAGAAAAAAAAAGAGATTGCTTGTAAAAAATAACTGTTCAATGAATAAATTAAACTGAAAGAGTATTAAGATCATGTATCACTCACAGTTTTATTAGATGAATATGTAAAATATAGAATTAGTTGATTGAGTACTTTCAGCTGGATTCATTTGCAGTGTTAAAATTTCACTAACTTCAAGTACAGAATAACAAAAAATAAATACACATCCTTTTAAAGAAATGGTATTTTCAAGGTAGTTCTAAATAAAAGTGGTCAAACTTTTCCCTGGCATCTTACTGGAATGACGACAAATTATGGAAAATATCTTCCTCCAGAACAAGTCAGGAGTGCCTGCCACCCCACAATGAATTCAGAGGGGTTTACAAAGCAGAGTGTACCTCTATCTAATCCATTAAGTAACTACAGTGATAGCACTTCCATACGAAAGAAGAAAAAGAAATCATATGAATGCTAATGATGCTATTAAAAACTCTCCCTCCTGGAAAAGCACATTCCAGAACTGCATTTCTCTCTATTTTCAAACTGCTGGCTAAGCAATGCATCAAGGAATTTGGATAGAGACATTCACACCATTTCACGTTATCCTGTCAAGTACAGATAGCAAAGTGTGATTTTCTTCCTGATTCATCTTATCTTGGAAGTCAATCTTCTCTAAGGTTTTAGGCATACCCTTCAGCTAAGTACAGCTAAGTGCATTTTTTGAGCTGGAGAAGTAATTCTTGTTCCTTATGCCTGAGGGCACACTGGACTGGTGGAATATTAAGAACTATTTTTTAATGCTTCTTCTGCTGAAGAAACCATAATATGCAGGCCTAGAAATAATTATAACCAGGTGCTTTACATCTGTAACAACCACCAGATGGAATTTATTAAGATTCTCTGAGTTCCTGTAACCAGACCAGACCAAATGATACCTGACAGGGCAGTAGAGATGAACCAGTTACATCTTCATTCCCTGGTCTCAAATACACAACATTATTCAATCCTGATGTTCCTAAAAGTCCCTATAGGATCAGGAATTGAAAAGTTGTCAACAGGAGATACTGACATTGACTGACAAAACCCTTCCAAAATTATTTTGTGTATCTTTCTCTACAAATTACCTTTAATGAGGTTGTTTAGCTTTTGGGAGGCTTGGTTAAAGCTAGCTAGTCCCTATGGTTCATGAGGGTCAGCAGCACAGAGTAAATAAGGCCATAAAAATATCTATAACATGAGTGGTTAAAATAACTGCAGAACTTACACAACAGAATGACTAGACCCATGACAGTCAATTTCTTCCTCTCCTCCCATTCTTTTAAACAAAATATGAAAATACCGTAGTATTTTAGTACCATAGTACCGTGTTTTAGTACCATATTTACACAGTAGCAGATATCATTTCCTATCTTTGTAGAAACCTGCTCTCTTGGCCTGGAGAAGAAAGAGCTCAGGGGGATCATATCCACGTGCTTAGATATCTGATTGGAGGAGTAAAGACAGATCCAGATTGTCTTCAGTGAAGCCCAGAGACAGGATGAGAAGCACCATGAAAAAAGTGAAATACTGGAAATTCTATTTGAATAGAAGAAGAAACTTTTTTTTTACTGTCATAGTTGCTCAACACTGGAAAAAGTTGCCCAGAGAGGTTGTCGAGTCCCCATCCTTGGAGGTATTAAAAACCTGACTGGACATGACCCTGAGCAGCCTGAACTAATCGACTGTGCTTTGAGCAAAAGGAATAGATGTCTCCCCGGGTCCCTTTTGAACTCTGCAGTTCTATGTCAATACACCTATAATGAGGTGATCACAGTAAACTGACTCAAATAAAGAAAAATTATGAATTAGTTTTAGAAGCACTGGTTCAAATTTTAAGTGCTCATGACAACAGAAGGGAAATCAATCTTACTTCCTGCTTAATCCTTTATAGAACACCAGAGCTTTCATTTTCTGCATGTATAATTCCATCTGCTGAGTCTCAGAAATGTTAGCAGTCAGAGACTACATCTGGCATTAAGGTGAGTAATTTTGCAATTCTTCAGCTAGAGATGAAGTAATATAAAAATATATTGCATTACTACTCCGTGTTCTTACTCTTGTTCCATTATTATAATTTCTTTTGTAACAGCAAACACACAACTTGCCAACACTCTTTCCCTCTGGAACCTGACATAACCTGTTCACACAGAAAACTGACACAGCAAGTTTAGCACAGCAAAAAAATGATTACACATCTCCCTCATTCCCCCATGCCATTATATGAATTCCTACAGAATACCTTGGAACAAAATCATGCAAAGCAAGAATGCTGTTGTACTACTTGTTTAAAAATATAGCAGAGGTATTTGGCTCATAGAAAATTGAAATACAGCATAGAAAATTGTAACCACAGCAGTTCTAAGGGACTAAACCCAAACAATAGTTCCTTTTTAGTAAGATTCAACATGTCACGAACAAGACAAGTCCTTTTCCTGAACTCATACCTGCTATTTGGGCAGGAGCTGGACTGTCTTCTGGAACTGAAATTTCTGGATTCTCTGTCTATGGAGGAATTATGTACTTCTCTGAAAATATGGGTTTCCAGCTTTGCTGTCCTAAAGGACCACTATTATAATTCTCTAATTTAAGCTTTTCTTGTACATTATCCACTAGAACATGTCAAAAACAAGAGGGACCAAAAACTCACAAGTAATGCAATTCCAAGTAATTACTGCAGCTGTATTATAGCCTGAGTTACAGGTAATTTGACAGGGGGTGGGAGGATAGATTTATTTCTGCTCCCACATATGATGACCAGCTTTCCAAATTGCATAGGTAGCATTCTTCATTCAAACAACTGTAATGGTTGAAATCATGTAAAGAATCTTAGAGACTTCATAAACTCAGATTGAGCATAGTGCTTCCATTAAACCTTTCTTTTTTACCCATGCTTAATCACTACATTTCAAAGGAAAGAACTGGGAAATAAAATCCATTTATCAAAGGAAAAAAAGAAAGTTTGTAATCCTTGTAGGGAACAAGAAGACACAAAGAGATATGAAAATAGCCTAATATAAACATTGTCAAAATAATTTAAAGGGAATAGAGATCGGTGTCTTGTTGTGTATTCATGAATGCAAGACAAGAAGAAATATAAATCACAGACTTGGTGTTTAACTGCAGAATTACTCCTACCATGTTGTCATATGACTTTCTCTGTGAATAGACAAGCTGTGTTTTGAAACAGTCTCACTTTATTGCCTCATGAGTAATAATAATTTCAGAATTTCATTCTGTGACCAATCTACAGATACTTGACCTATAACATTATTATCTTTTAATTTAAATAATTTGTCTCCCTTTGTAGTATTTCCTCCATTAGTATATGCAGAAAGTCAATATCTCACCTCTTCATGGAATGAAAGATAAATGACTTTGAAACAGTAATAATTTGAAAAGCATTCTGCAACCTTTTCATCAAATCATAATCTAATTTGTCTTCTGGGATACATTGCATAAAATAGAAAGGCAAGGATAAAAACCCAACTTGAATGCAATAGCTCTTTTAAGGATGCAGAATTAATTTAGACAGTCTCCAGCCATTTTCATTTTGACTGTGTGATTTTTAGTTAATTTTAAAAAATACATATACTGAAACACTTACAGACACCTGAAGATGGATGGCCAAATGCTGCTAATGCTGGCTTTTCCTTTAGTTGTTGAATCAAGTGGTGTATTGCCTTCCAGTCAGCATTCAAATCTTCTAGTTTTTTCTAAAATAGAACACAACAAAACATTACATTTTGAATACATAAATAAATGTCTCAGAGAATCACAGAATGGCTTCGGGTTGGAAGGGACCTTAAAGCTCGTCTACTTCCAATTCACCATGGGAAGGGATGCCACCCAAAATATCAGTTTGCTCAGGGCCCCATCCAACCTGGATTTGTAATGTAAGCAAATGTTAATGTAATGAAAATAAAGGCAAAATAAAATAAGGGTGTTTTTGTTTTTTTTTTTAAATCTGGTGGATCACCTGAATTTAAAAAAAAAAAAAAAAACAACCAAAAACTCAAAAAGACATAGCAATGAATTTTCATAAATGGGGGATAGGGACAGGTAAAATCCTTTCCAGCTGTGCTACAAAAGACTTTCCTGGTGTCAGAGCCCTAAAAGCATCTTTTATCTTTAAAGTTTGGCTGCTGAAGCTTGGACCAAACTTAAAACCAGCACAGGTGCTGGCCCTGACCACAGAGTGACTTCCTGGACCATTCCCTTGGCCCTGCCCAGCCGCCCAGGGCTGGGTTTGATTCCCCTCACAAGGCTGAATCCTGACCCTGCCAGGGACAGCCCCCAGCCAGAGAGGTCTGGTGTTTGAGCACCGTGAACATGATAAATTTTTATATTACAATAGAAAGTGAGTTATGTATTTCAAAAAGCTTTTCAATAAAACCTCTGCAACTTCTTACATCAAATAGGGAATTTATTATTCCACCTATTAAAATAAAAGAAAAAAATTCTTAAGAGTCTTCAGGGTGCCATAAACTTCAGTCTGTGAGCACACAGTCCTGTGCAGTAAAGGCTTAACTGGTACTTTTAAACAAAACCTGCAGGAAAGTCTGGAGTGTGAATAACGTCTGTCCTCAGATAACCCTGAGAGGCATTTAGATTTGGAAATGTTGTTCCTACCTCTCTTTTTTTCTTGCTTTAAGGACTGCAAATAAGGATGAAGCATTGCTAATTCTATGCTGACACGTCTAAACTCTTAAAATGAAGACAGCATTTCTTTTTAAGCTACTCTCTGATTCTCTGCCACAAAAAGCAGCACAGAGTACCAATGCAGCTCAGGAATGCTTTTAATGTTCTATGATTCAAATCCACAATTAGACATGTAGTCAAAATCACAATCCAGCCATGATAGAAACAGGATACCTATTAAGAAAGGTACTTTAATTACCTAGAGTGTAAAATTACAGAGGTCAATAGGAGAGGGATGGAGAACAATGCTCATTAAATTGAAGCATGTATGTACTTCCCCCACAAACTCTAAGGTAGTGGGGAAGGTTTAGATATCAGGAAAAGATTTTTCACCTTGAGGAGGTTGAGTACTAGACCAGGCTCCCCAGGGAAGTCGTCACAGCTCCAAGCCAGTCTGAGTTCAAGAAGTGTTTGGAAACGCCCTCAGGCACATGGGGTGATTCTGGGGCTGTCCCATGCAGCACCAGGAGTTGGGCTCTATTCCATGATTCTAATACTGGCCCTTGTCATGAAATCAGTCTTACATATATGAGCCAGAGATTCCTTTCCAGCTATGACCAAATATAAAACATGCCCACCACACACATTAGAGTGGTTGTCTGGCACAAGAGCTACACCACTAATAAGAGAGCAACCAGTTCTAAACCTTTCTATCAAAATTACAGTTTGATCTATCATCTGGCATAAATTAACATGCACACATTAAAATGTTAATTTCTCTGAGCACTACAATTTTGCTGTAATTGCAACTCTAGAGCTCTGGTGACAAGCATGAACATCCAAAAGTGTTGCACTTAGCACAAAATTTATATGTTTTCTTTAAATGTCAGCACTGGTGCAATTTAAGCAATGTTAACATCCTTATGTGGACTAATCTTACTGACAGAACTAAAATTAGATGTGAATATTTAGAGAGAGAAATGTAGTATTTTATATGCAAGACTGTGGACCATGAAAAAAAATTCCTCACTACTTACTCCTCACCCACCAGAGGAAAAGACAAATTGAGTACTGTGGCAAGGGAACCACAGCTCTTCCACTGGCACAGAAATCCCTTTGTGAATAAACTGTTCTGATTAAGTGCTGTTAATCACGAGATTGGGGCTTACATTCTTTCTATTGCCACTGACACCAGAAGTAACCTTTCTCTCCCTTACCTTCAAAAGCTTTGCAGAAATGCATTTCAAAAGCATGAAATCTATTATATAAAAGTGAATAGGTCTGATTATTAAAGTGCTAGTGCTTAAAGGATCACACATCTCATCCCATTCTTGACTCTTGAATCAGCATATACAAGGATTTCATTTGCCAACAAAAACGTTTTTACAGACTTGCATTGCAAAATTCTATTTTAGTATGCTTAGTGAAGGTGTGAAAATATACTTATTTCAGTGACACAACTATGAGATAAGATTAAGTACATGTCAATACAAATCCGTGGGATTTAATTTACATTCATAATACTATAATGAGAATATATTATAAAGGTTGCAAAGATAAGCAGCTAAACATTGGGAAATGCCAGAATAATTTTAACTATGAACATTATTTCAGATAAAGTGCACATAAATTGCAGGGATATCTCTAATTTTCTGGCACATACTGCTTTTGAGCACTTATTCTCACTGCAGTGAGAATAAGTCAATAGGACTTCTGCTTCATTTATTGAAAAGAATGGGAATATTTGTGGTGAATTAAGGAAATAATGGAGGAAAAAAGCAAAGCTGCCCCAGAGAACTAAATAATCTACAAGTTTGTCAAGCAATGCTAGACAAGTAATTAATGCTTTTAAAGAGGTCATGTAATTTTATCTTTTTTCTGTGCCATACACTAAACAAGAATTATGAGTCTAAATATTGAATTGTTGCTTGCACTGTAAGTGATGTCCATATCCTGAACTGAATTAAGCAGGGTTCAACTTAAACCAAGGGTACCAGAACAGCTCCAATTAAAGAAATTTCTAAAATTTTGAGTTCTTAGCTTTGCAAACTTGCTAATATCTTTCCAAAACCATCTTAATCTGTGTAGAAATTATTCTTGCTTCCACAAAACATCCTTTGTGTAGAAAATTATTTTGATTTTAATAAAAATATCTATGTTGAAACGTATAAGTAGCAGACTGAGCTGAAAGTAACTCAGTAGGAATGATGACTGAAGGAAAACTACCTACACCATCAAGAAAGTAATTCAACAGTCCTAGCAGCATATAACCACTGTTTTATGACTTATTGCACTAGAAAGACATTGAACCAGAAATTAACATCACAGGTTGCACAATTAAATGAACTACAGAATGTAAACAAGTAAAATGCAATCAAAGAGGGACTAAAAATTAAATATGCACTACTCCACAAGTTACTAATTTCCTCATAGATACATCTTATTAACAAAACTACAACTCAAGGAACTTTATAATCCTTAGAGTAATCTTTTTTGAATAAATCTGGCAAAAAATTGGTGAGTTTCAGTCTTTGATATGAACACTTAAATTATATAGACAGTGTCTATTCCATATCAGAATTTTGGGCTAAACAGAATAATTTCAACATCATTTATAATTCTGTCATTCTTACATGAAACAAGTACTAGGTCTTCCTCTTGAAAATACCAGTATTCATTCTGCAATTCTTTATATGCAATTTAAAAAAATCTAGAAAGCCAAAACCTCTATCTTTCTGTTGTTTTGAGTGCTCTGCTTGTTAAAATGTAGAATAAGGTCCCCAAAGATGCTAACTGAAACCACACAAAATGAATAAATGCAGTTATTGGGGAATGATTCTTGTTCCATTACCCATTCAGTGTGTAGATGACATTTCAGTTCCCAACAGAAATAGGGGTTTATTAGCCAAGGAAAACACCCAACAGAGTCTTGCTTCTGCTTACTCAAGACACCTTGAGTTTACCTCTTCTAGCATTCTGTCATGCTTAGGAGAACTGATCATTAAAAATGCACATATACCAAAGGGGATAATAACTCTTAAGCATTTCTTTCAGGAAAGAAGACAAGAAACCAAATCATTCTTAAACATGTATTAATTTCTAATGTGAGTATCAGTTCATTCATGTGTTCCTGTGAATGGAGATCTCCTAGTGGATTTACAAGTAATTTGAGGAAATTTTGTAAAAGCAGGAAAATAATAATCCAACTATAGTGACTAAATAGAGACAGAAAAACAAGAAGTTCACTGTGGAGATCCCCTACAGTCATCTTTTCTTTGTGAAGAAAACTTTTTTCTGCCAATTGTGGTTTGGGTGCTGTACATTTAAAAAAGATCTAAATGCAAAGTTCACTATCTCGTTTCAGTCAGATGCAATTGTAATTAGCGTAATCAATAAGCCACTATTACTGTTTCTGGGAACTCTTAATCATCATGTTTATAGAAACTTAATTGTCAGTTATAATACTAGAAACCAGACCAAGCTCTGGTTTTATGGTATTGACTAGTTTGGTCTCTTGCTTGAAAAGCAGTTGGACCAGACATTGGAGGATGCTTGCTGAGGAGTTCAAGATTCCACAGGACGGAAAATGACACTAGTCTCAATGAAGGTCCTCACAGTATTTAGGAAAAGCATATAATATATCTCCTTATAACTGATTTGTAAGCTGAGGAAAAAGATTCTCAGTACATTTTTCTAAAAGAGAAGTGCTGGGAGGCATAGCCTTCCAAACAATGTGTCCTCTGCTCCAAAACAGAATCAAGTCAGTCATTCTAGATAAAATTTGGCAGAGAAATTGAGTGAGAAAGTTCTACATTGCCATGTGTTCTTTCCTTCAAAATGAAAAACAAAAAAAAAAAAAAGGAAAGTAAAATACTTTGTTTATAACTTAACTCTTACCTTTTCTTGAAAATTTGCTCATTTTTTTAATCTGACAAATTTTTGAAGTAAAATTTAAAATAAAGGAATTTAAAAACAAGTTACATGTTGCCATTAAGTACATACCAAAAATTACATTTGCTTTCAGTGTGAATTACTCTTGAATGAGTAAAAGAACCTTAATGTCAAAAACAATATTCCCATCACAATATTCAAAAGTTTTTTAGCTGGGAGCATTACATTTTTCCTGGCTATGCCACCACAGAACAGAACAAATGCCATTTGCCAGGTTCTTTTATTGATTTTAAACAGAGCACATCAAGGACAAGTGTACAACAGGGGAAGCATAACCTATTACACAGTAATGGATATTGCTAAAGGTTGCTTCATTACCTTTACTGGATGAGTAGCTGGTTTTTCCTTATATAAATGACACCCTTTAGACAAGACCTCTTCCACATTCGGCTGTTTAGCCTGCACTGCTGCTTCAGTTTCCTGAAAAATACAACCACAAACAGTCTAGATTAACCATAGCATAAGCAGTAAGACTGAACAGTCTAACTTACTATTTTTAGTAACCTAAAATAGTCCTAAAAGCTCTAAAACACCAGTAGACAAGTTTCTTCTCAGAATTGGTGTGGGGGGTAATCACAAGGATAATGACAGCTGAGGATAAAGAGGATCACCAGAAAAATCAACACCAAAGGGGGATAGAAAAGAGTAATGCTATCAAAATAAACAGTGGTAGGTCACTTCATCTTGAAGGTTTCAATAAAATGAATAAAAAGTTAGCCCAGATTCACAGTAAGAAAGACAGGCATAAGAAGCCTCATTTAAGAGGCTCTGTTGTTTTGTCTGTTTTACACTACTAGCTAATGAAAAGTACACTGGTTGACATTTTGTTCATACAATACGTGGCATTAAAACCATCTAATGAGATGCAACAATGATACTGAATTTAGAAAGATTAAAAATCTTAAAAGAAGACTGCAATTCTGAGTAAAGTAAATTGCAACTTAGCTAGTAACATCACTTACAAAAATTAATTAAAAAGAAAAGCACAGTAGTAGTGACAGTTCCTAAAGGTACAGAGAGATACCTACCATTAGCAATAACACTACTGAATTAACAACTGCATATTCTCTAGAATTTCTTTGTTAATCTGGAAAGGTGTAATACACCTGCTAACATAAGGAAATTCCAAATAACCTCTTCCAAAATACAGCAGTTTCATTTTGTCAGGTACTGATCAAATAAATAATGGGCAAAACTCTAAAATTAAGACAAAGCAAAAAAACAAACCAATTAACCAACCAACCAAAACAAACAAAAATCCAAAGTTATTGAAAATTGTAAAAGAAAATATAAACTACATCTGGAGTTCCAAGATTCCTGCTTTATTTCATTTTTTTTTTTAGCAATATAAGTGAAAAAATATTTGAGCTATCAAAATGTATTGGCTGGGGTCTTTTTATTTTCCTCTCTTCACCCACCTACTATATAGGTTGATTACCTTGTCCTAAGCAGTATTTCTGACTTCCCACTGACTCTCCAACTTAATTTTCTATCCACATTCTCAGTTATCATAAACGTGACAGTAGACAAGACTGTGCCAGATATGTCACTATCTGAGCTAACATATCATTTTATTGGTGAAAATCTGCCGTTCTTTTTACTGCAATAAACCTGCTGAAATCTATGCAATTTTATGTCTCAAAAAGGCACCATTTTGCTCCTACGTTTAAAGTCAACATATAATGTCTATACTGCTCCCTGAAACTTTACTTGCAAAACATTATGGACAACCACTAAAATAAAGGCTTAGTAAATTCAATCTTTCATCTTTCGTATCAAATACTATTGGTAACAACAAATGAATTGAATGAAACCTTGTCTGATTTCTTGCAATGATATTTGAAACATGTTTCAATTTCATTTTTTTTTTATTAAGCTTTTCAATGTTAATGAAATATAACTGTAAGGATTCATAGAGAAGGAGCACTGAAAAGCAATACACAGCAAAACTGGGATATTGAGGTGGGTGAGAGTTTATTAACCTTTTGATAAAACCCTCATTAAAGTCTTATTTTCTTTCTCTTTCAATACTGTGCTTTCTACTTCCCTATTCAGCACATAAAGAAAAAAATAATCAAGGAATGTTAATGAAGAGGTAATTTTCTTCCTATCTTAATGAAAGCTAGGCATTTTAATAATTGTTATTTAGTTCTTGTTTCATTGTTTGTTTTGGGGTTTTTGGTTTTTTTTCCTAAACCATGTCATCTGCAGTATATGGCAAATATTTTCTGTTCTGTTGTTCTACATGTGTCAAATACTCATCTTTTTATGACAGCATCAGTTATCATAACAAATTTTGTAGCAGGGAAATCACATTACAACTCCCTATAGAGTCCAAGAATACCAAGAATATTGTGGATATGTCTATGCTGAGGATTTAACCTGCAGCATGAATGTGCCTTTAAAATTGATTTCTCAATCCCCGCCCCTCACTGGACTTTGTTTTCCACCATGGACTGGTCTAGGAGCATAGACATTTTCTTTCAGGCTGCAACCAGTGTGGAAGATGTAATGTTTTGAATTGTTAAATCACTGATTCCTTCTTCTCTACAGTTTTCTGGAGTTACATGAAGTAACCTTATGTAGTCTGATATTTCAAATTCAGTGGTCTTGACCTGAACCAAAAATGCATTGTGCAAATCTATCCAATGCAGCTTGATGCTTCCTTTGAGATATATATGGCAATAAGAATAGAGGTAAGAGTACAGGGGAAAAGAGGTTCTCAACACTCTGGCATTCATTTGGACGATACTGAAATTAACAGCAATTTGCTGTCAGAGCAGCAAATACTTTGATTGTCACTCACTAATCCCAATATCAATTAAAAACATAACAAAATTATTTTAAGTACATGCACATCTGACATGAAATTGCTGTAGTAATTTTGAGGGGGCTCTTTGCCCAGTTCTTTGCTTGATGGGGTAGCCCCTTGATGAATCCTGCCCAGTGAACAAGTTTCCAGCAATTTCAAATCCATTTGCTAGGTGACACCCTATTAATAGGGTTGACAGGCAATAGAGTAGTTACAGGATTCTACTCCATCATTTAATTCCCTAAGAGAAGAAAATGGTAATGACCACAATATAGTCTCTGATGGTTTGTGCACAAAAAAGAGCACAGTTATTATCTAGGCTGTGCAGGATCCAGCATATTCCCAGAGCAGAGCCTGACCTGTCGTCTTCATCACACAGGACAGGCTACTGCTACAGCTAATAAGAATTGTGTATGCTCGTTTCCATCAGTTTTTAAAGAATACCAAAGTCATATTTATTTTAAAGTCCTGATCCAGCTCTCATTCACACTCACTTTGCTTGCTGTGGGAGGATGCAGAGCTGTCTCTGGGAGACAGAGCTGACTGCTGGAATTGCACAATTTATGAACTGCCTGAGAAAGCAATCTTAGTGCTGCTTCTGCTTTGGGTGATGAATATGCTAATTAAACTTTTCACACATATGGCAAATTAAAATACATCATCACTGGAAACTGCTGTTTCTCAAACATGTATAAACAAGAATCAGAGGCTACCTTTTTTTCCATGACGCACAATCTATGAATTTACAGTGGTGTTAAAATAGTGCATCCAAACTGATGAAAACCTGCTGAATGGATAAGCCACAGTGGCTTCTGCATTTCCAACAACATGCCAATTCAACCTGAACAAAGTTACAGGCTGAAAAAGTGACAAGGATTTGTCTACAGCCCCATCTGGACTATGAAAGTCTATTGATGTAGCTCAGAACTCAGAACATTCACATTCCTTAGCTGAAACCAATATATTGACTAAACCTCTGGTGTGTATGCCAGTGGGAGATAAAGTTTGATGGCTTGGCATATGTTATTTCAAGAGACAGAAACTATCCTAGCAGACACAAATAGGCTGTTTGACATACACTGCACATATATTAGGAGCGTATGTCAACTACTTATAAATGTAATAGAAGCATTTTTGACTGAGCATTGGTCTATATTAAGAATCACAAGCACCGATTCACCTTCACTGGTAACACTGGTAACACTTCTGGGATGAATTTCCCAATGAGCTTACATGCTTTGGACATATTCTTCAGGAAAAATAGGAGAAACTCAGAGTACTTAAACCTGTGTCTTCATGGTGAAATATAATGCAAAAATAGAATCCTAATTACAACCTTCAAATTAAAAAAAACCAACAACTTTGAAATTAATAAGGTGAGTTGTTTCAAAACCTCTTGTTGTTTCAAGTTGCTTCATGACCTCTTTCTAGCAAGACAGTATGTTAAATGAAAATTAAAGAAGAGAATTTATTAACAGGAAAAAGAAGCACTGAGCAATTTCCCTTCACTGGTCAAGACAAGGCAGTGATGTGTAATAAGAAAATATAATAAATCTAAAATCGAAAACTATTTGGATGCTTTTAATTTCAAACAAACTTTTATGAAATAACCAGATATAAATCTCCATATATATTTAACTTGATCATGGAAAACTACATTTAAAGATGTTTTTCTTGTAATTTAGATGCAGAAGAGAGTAACTTGTAATGAGAATTCTGAGAGGTGGATCTTCTTATTCATGCACATAGAATCATTCAGGTTGGAAAATACATCCACGAAAAAGTCCAATCTTTTGATGTCTGAAGGTTTTTAGCTTTTTCATTTATTTGTAGCTTTGTAGATTTTTAATATATAGTTTTATAGTTTCTAGAACTTACCCTTTTTCATAGAACAATAGCTATCTCTTTCTAACACATTATGTCATGCTCTTGAAATTCTGTTTAGTCATATTTTCAAGAAAATAATTTCTAACAAGAACATCTTGTTTTGCACCAGCATATGAGAGACAAAACAAGAATGCCCTGGAGACACTCCAAGGTTCCCAAGGTGAGTCACCAGGGCAGCTGTTCTCCTATTGGGTGAACCTGCTAGATAGACTAAGTAATTAACCTTTAAAAAATTGTAGAAATCCTATATTGCTTGCATGCATAGCTGTATTTGTGCACCTGAAAGCTTTCATTAAAGAACTGCTCTTTATATTATGACTTTAACATGGTTTGGAGAAACTTTTCTTTTGATTCCAGGCAACACTTTGACCAAACACCACCATGTCAGCTAAACCATAGCACAAAGTGCTTGGACCTTGAACATCTCGAACACTTCCAGGAATGGTGATTCCATCACTGCCCCAGGCAGCATATGCATCCCTGACCATTCTTTCAGTGCAAAAATTCTTCCTGATGTCCATTCTGAACCTCCCCTGGCTCAGCTTGAGACCATTTTCTCTTGTCCTGTCACTGGCTGCCTGGGAGAAGAGACAGACCCTTACATGGATACACCTTCCTTTCAGATAATTAGAGAGAGTGATAAGATCTTCCCTGAGCATCCTTTTCTCCAGGCTGAGCACCCCCAGCTCCCTCAGCTGCTCCTCATCACACCTGTGCTCCAGACCCTTCCCCAGCTCCACTGCCCTTCTCTGGACTTGCTCCAGCCCCTCAATGCCTCTCCTGCAGTGAGGTGCCCAAAACTGGACACAGGATTTGAGGTGTGGCCTCACCAGTGCTGAGCACAGGGGACAATCCCTGCCCTGGTCCTGCTGCCACTCTATTGCTGGTCCAGGCCAGGTGCCATTGGCCTTCCTGGCCCCCTGGGCACACCTGGCTCATGTTCAGCTGCTGCTGACCAGCACCCCCAGGTCCTTTTTTCCCCATGCACCTTTCCAGCCACTCTTCCCCCAACCTACAGTTCTGCCTGGGGTTGTTGTGACCCCAGTACAGGACCTGGCATTTGGCCTTGTTGAGACTCTGGCCTCAGCCCACGGCTCCAGCCTGTCCAGATCCCTCTGCAGAGCCTTTCTGCCCTCCAGCACATCAGCACTCCTGCCCAACTCAGTGTTCTCTGCAAACTGCAAACATTTCCCCCTTTTAGAAGAGTGCATTCCACCTCTCTCCAATAGGGCTGGTGCTGTATAAACTACCCCAAAAAGGCCAACATTTCCTCAATGACAAACATCTTTAAGCCATGCAGTGATCAGGTGAGTTCTCCTGGACCTTTCAGCATTCCTCCCTGCTACCAAGAGGATTGAGGGAAACCATCTCTGCTCCTGTCCCTTCAACCAGTCATCCCAGGGCCATTAAGTCCTTTTTGAACTTCTTGTCACTGCTGACTTGGACAACCAGAAGTGGGTAATAATGAGAGTCCAGTGAGTCTCTTAATCATATTTCTTAATATCTCTTATCTGGACCCCAGGGAGACAAAAGACTTTTCTGGGGGATGGATCCAGTTTGTATACAGGGTCCTCAATTCCCGCTTGGAAGGAGTCGCCTGCAACAACAAATATCCTTCTTTATTAACAGCTGTAAATTTGAAAATCCAGCAAACATTCACACCTATCTTTAGAGTTACTATGCTCATACATTAAGGAAAAAGCTATAAATAAAACGTGAGGTTCTTAGTGCCTTATTTTTATCTCACACGAAAAGAAAAAAAAAAAAAGGCATAGATAGTAGATAGAATTCTAATTCTAAAAAAGTGACCTCATTTTTTCCTTTGACTCAGCTCTGCATATTCCCATTCATGGAGCAGAATAACAAGCTAAACCACCACAAAGAAGAATGGTCAGAAGAGACTTAATTAAAGTACATCAAAGTTCAGCTACACCACAGTAAGCATCAGATCTTGATAGCAGGTCAGATAGTACAGTCAACACTTCAGATATTTATACAATATTATTAGAATACATCCAAGATATGCTATAAACAGTTCTGTGGTCATCTCGAGTTGGAACCTATTCCACTGGGGGAAAAATGCTACCTGAATAAAGACGTTAATCAATTTGGATAAAATTCAAGGAAAGGCAAGCTCTTACTGTTGTTCTTTTTTAGGTAACAGATTAAAAGGTTTGATAACTTTCTGAATATTTTAGTTATCTCTATATAGAAATAAAATGCTCTGTAAACATCTGAATTACAGAATTTAAATAAACCTTCCTGTCTTAGGGATTTATGAAAAATGGTACAAAATAACCCCCTGAAGTAATTCAATTTAAACACCATTCCATTAGTGGCCTAAGTCAACATAGTGCAAAATTAGTTTATCACTAAAATTATTTTATAAGTAACAGACAAACAGTTTTATGCACCTGCCTCTAAAAATGCCATTTTAATGATTAAATAAAATAATAATTCTTTCCCCTATTACATTAACTGACTGATCTTTTAAATGTGTGAGAATAAAATTTGATCCCAAGCCCATGTTAGAAGCTATCTCAATGTAGGAAAGAATACTGTGAGATACATTCAGCTTTTTAGAATAGCACATGCAAACAAAAGACATCTGATTTTAATGAGAGTCTAGAAAATTGATACAACTATAAATTTGACCTATGTGGAAAATTTTTGAAATATTATGGAGAGGGAGCAATCCTTACACAGAAAAGACCAGTACATGAAGGACCTCTTTCTTCTAAAAGTGCAATTTTAGAATTCATAACTAGTTTGTATACCTATGAGTTCAGCCTTTGTGTAGTTTGTAAAATATGCAGACACAATGTCTTTTAAAACTTGGTGTGTTTTTCATCATTCTGTTCCCTGCAATGTGTCTTATTCATAGTACTGGAAAAGGGAAGGAAAGAAAAGAACAAGGAAATCCTCCACAAAGAAATGGAACTAAGAAGATCCTAAAATTTAAGCCATGCAAAGCACCTGAAATTGCAAACCCTACCACTCTGCAGAGTGAAATGTTTTATCCAAAGCATGTTTTTCTGCTGGCTATCAGAAATTTGTGAGCTTCTTCTGTACTTCTAGAGGAGATGAAATATAGCAATTTTTCCCCACACAGAGAAATCACTATCTATCCATTGCAGCTGTCTATCCTGAAAAGGAAATTTCCTGGAGGTATTGAAGATAGATGAAATTATTAGCTGTAAAGACATGACCTGCAGATACACTATATGAAAAGAATTTGGCTATGGTGGTCATATACCGATAAAGCACAGTTAATCATCCAGCTGGACTGTCAAAAGGTGCAGTCAGAAGAATTCTTTGGGTTTGGATGTGATTCAGAATATTTTATTTTGAAACTGGACAGGACACAGGATGAAATAGCTGCTCCTGATCCACCAAAACTGTAGATCTCTTATTTCCAGTGCAAAATAAAAAAGAGGTAATAACAAACCCAAGAGATATTACAGGGAAAAAGGAAATTTGGCAGAAAAACAAAATGAGAAATTTGCACGTGAAAATAAGGGAAGGCACAATAATTTTACTAGCTCTCTCTTAGTATTCTGCATTCTTTGATGCTAAAGAATAGCAGTTTGGAGGAAGAAAACTTATTTAGATAGACACAGTAACAGATATACGGTACACCACAAGCCCCTTGACTGGCAAGTGAAATTTGGTGATAATTATAAAAATACTAAGCAATGAAAATTGTTTCGTTCTTCTTGTTAACAGGAGAGAGAAATCAGATTTTTTCTCTCTTACTGCACAAATAATGAAATTTTATTCAATAATCAGCTTCAAAAATAACTTGTGAGGGAAGCATTGACATTTTTATTTATTTTACCATCAACTTCCTGGTTGCTTATTATTATCTTTCTTAGGGCTTATCTGTAAATTTTCATTCTCTTTTCAAGTTTAGTAAAATAATCATGTTCAGAGGAGTTTCTGGCTACAAAAAGGAATTAGAAAAGAAATCAAAATCTGTTACTGGTCTAGCACTGGTTTGTTGATTATAACATGTTTTTAGATATGCTCATCTTCTGGTATTAGTCTTTCATAAATAATTTCAAAAGAATGTGCATGAATACTGTTGGCTCATTTTCAACTGCCTGGTTTGCAAATTAAAATTGAAAAGTTATATCCACACTCTGAGCAGTGGCACCTTTTGTTTTCACTTCCATAAATAAGCATGTTATCAGAAGTTGATCCACTGATTTCATCCAGAAAAAAAGAAAATTCTTATTGCAAAGAATGAAAAGAATTAGGAAGCAAATGCTATTCAGCAGGGCTCAGATTTACACGGATGTATTTGGCACAGCTGAGATGAACCTAGCTTTCCTCACAGCAGCCTGGATGGCACTGTTTTGCATTTACAATGAAAACAGTGTTGATAACACAGTCATCTTTTAGCTGTTGCTGAGTAGCACTGACACTAACTCAAAGCCTTCTCTTCTCAAGCTGCTCCACCAGAAAACAAGCTGGAGGTGCACAACAAACAGGGAGGGGACACAGTGGCAACAGCTGGCCACAACTGACCAAAGGGATATCCCAGACCACACGATCTAATGCTTAGCAATAAAACATGTGGGGAAGGATGAAACAGGCACATCTGGAGTAAAAGAGTTTGTCTTTCCAAGTAACTGTTACTTGTGAAGGAGGCCAGCTTTCCTGGAAATGGTTGAACACCTGCTTGTGCTTGGCAACTGGTGAATTAATTCATTCTTTGCTTTGCTTGCACGGGCAGGTTTCTTTTACCTGTTAAACTGTCTTTATCTCAACCCACCAGTTTTCTCATCTTTGCTCTTATGGTTCTTTTACCCATCCCACTGGGAAGGTAGGGATGGGGTGTGGGCAGGTGGTGAGCAAGCAGCTGTGTGGGGCTGAGCTGCCTGCTATCATTAACTCACAACAACTGTTTAGAAAGTATTCCCATCTGGCCTGCCAAGCATCTTGAAATGCAAAATTTTTCCCGTGAAAAGTATTGACTGCCATTGCAAGACCATCTCACAGGAGTTGAGCTTTATAGCACTATACCCAATGTCAAAGCTGCATTTACTTGGAAGTTTAACACAAAATCTGCAACAGGATTGAGCGATTTCCACATTATCACTATCATCATCATATCAGTACTATCACTATTATCATTATTTCATGTGAGAAAGAACTAAGATCACTTTAGGCATACATTTTTATTTTTACTTAAATCAGCAAGTAAAAATCAAACTAATTTTTGCTCAAATATCAGCCAAAATATCAGCCAAATCAAACATTCAAGTATCTATAAGGTACCAAAAATTTGTATAATTTCCAATGTGCAAAAAACTATGAAGACATACACTGCCTGTTTCTAAAATTTATTGCACAGCAATCAATTCAAAGCAAATGAAGCCAAAGCTAATAGGACGTTGTGCTGCTGTAAGTATTCATTTGAATGAGCTCTTCTTCAGATTCCAGTATTTTAAATTGCTTGTGACCAGAAGAGAAAAAATATATAATCTTACGAAAGAAGAGCTACTGTTTCATAAATAATGTGCTATTATCAAGAATATCTCCAAGACCTTTCAATAACTTATGTTTTGAAGTGATAGAATATTTTCTGTTAAGAAATGAACATATAAAAGAGATGATGAAAATGTTAGAAAACTGTGTTTTGTTGTGTAGAAGAGGAAATTTCTTATCTTAGAAAACCTAACAACACTGAAGCAAGCTATAGTTTTGGTATTGACTTCACTAGAGCCTTGGTTAACTGCCTTGTCATTTCTCTAAGTTTGCCTTTGCATTTATTTGTTTGCTTATATTAAGCACACTTTGAAGAGTACCTGAGCAGTAATCAGTACTACAAAGAGGAAGCCAAAACCCAGACCTGAGGTACTAGCTCACTAATTTCTAATCAACTCACTCACACTTCTAAAAAACTTATGCTTACAACAATGAAATCACATCTTTATTTATTATCCATTATTTCCAATAAAAAAAGTACTACTACACATCAAATACTTAATCACCTTTCAAAAATCTTTCCTTCCCTGAGATGCTGGGACAGCGTTTGCAATCTGTGCTTATTGCTGCAAAGTCTGTTGTATATAAAATTTACAAGGATTACTCATTGGGAAAGCTTTACCATATTTTCACAATCAACTTGTAGCTAATATTGTTTAATATTCTTGCAATTGGAATAGATTTCTTCAGAAAGAGATTTGGACACACTGTTTAAAATTTAAATGCTCAAATCTCACAAACAAAACATTGATCAGGTTGCTCCTCGAAGTCCCATGAGAAAATTTTCCATAAAATTTCCCATAAGGAAGAGCCATAACTGTTTTAGGCGCAGAATATCAAGATATAGGTAGTTTAAATTTCATCATCAGAAGTTTTCCCAGTCCAGCCTTTTGTCAAATCAGGTGTTGATGCCAGAATATGAGACAGGTCTCTGAGGTACATATTCCTAATGTGCTTTTACAGACAAATGACACTACCTCTTACTGTACATAAAACTATAACTTTAAAAGTATGTTAGCGAAATGCAAAGGTAAAAGAACCAGTAAAGTGTTAAAATGAGACTTATCTGGGCCTAGATTGTCAGGAAAAAACTGACAAATGATGACTGATGGACGAAAAATACAGCAATGTCCATTTGGCATTTTCATTCTCTCCCGTGGGGTAATTTTCTTTAATTTATCTAGAATGAGGTTTGCTACTCCTCAGCTGTGCTCTTCTCTTCTGTTCTAACTTAAGGTTGTCAAGTATATAATGAAATGATTGACACAAATAGACAGCTTTCTTATTGTCATTCAAAGTTATCAAGGAGAAAATTCAAACACATGTTAATTTTCAAAAATGAAGAGTTGTTTGATTTATAGGTTTTTTTGTTTGGTTGGTTGGTTGTTTTAGTTTTTTTTTTTGTTTGCTTGTTTGTTTGTTTTGTTTGTTTGTTTGTTTGTTTTTCTTTTGTTGTTGTTTTTGGTTTTGTTTTTTTTTTGCTTTTTTTCTTTTTTGTTAAGGATGGTCAGTTTTTATCTGCCAAAAATGAACTTATTATGCTATTTAAAATATGACAACTGACCACCACAGTGAGTAAACAGATATAAATTCTATACCCAGAGAGAGAGTTTGAAGCAGTACATGCAAAAATCAAGGCTGTATAAACCTTAGAAAATGATTCAAGTGTTGAGGTGTGTCGAGGAGTGATGACCCAGGGGTAAGGAAGGAGTAAAGGGAAAAGATTGGGACACTGAGTTAGCAGGGAGAAAGGACCATTGGGATTACAAGAGAATTTGGACTCAAAGGTAGATGGAAAATATAAAATGATTTGTCATATTGTCTAGAGAAGATGATTTTAGAGGGTCAGCAGGGTTTTCAGTGAGCTAGCAGTAGAAACATGAATTTCTGTATTCTGCCAACTCACTTTCTATCCAGAAGTGTCATTTCACCATCAATTCCTTAAATGGAACTTGCATTTCTGTCCATCCTGTCCATGTCCTCATCATCTATAATAACCTAAATCTGTCACAATCACCCTGGAAAACTGTTTTCTGGGGAAATGGCAGTGCTGAGATAAAGACCAGAAAGAATTCCCAGAAAGAGCAGGTTTAACCTCTTCCTGTGGTTAGAAGGAGGTATTATGGCTCCAAGGCTTTCAACAGGTAGGAGGAGGAGGAGCAGGCACTACTGCCTCCCTCCTCTCCTCTGTGCCCTCTCCCCATATCCTTCCTTCCATCCCACACATCCTGAGCTCTCCTGCAGAGGTATGGAGCATCAGCTACAGACATTTGTACAACATGAAGGATAGGGTTGTTTCTTCAGTTTGGAACTGAGCAGCTTCAGCTCATCTTTTAACAGCAGGGGAACTGGAATCAAGCTGAGCATCCCAGGCCATGTCATCCTAAAAAGAGTAAATCATTGCAGTGGCAAAGAATTTGTGAAAGTGTTAAATGTAAATGAACCCCATGCAAATGCATGCAATGGTAATATGCATATTACTAAAATGAAGTCCAGAAATGCAAAAGAATAAAGCCTAAACACTGCTTACTTGATGTATGCCTTTACTACAATGTGCACCTTGTTCAATCAGACAGAGAGGAATGCGGAATAAGATTGGGTAAATATCAGTATTTTCATTTCCTTTTAAGCAGTTTTGTGTGTATTTTTTACATTTGCTGCCACTGACCAAAAAAAAAAACCGATAAAAAACCACCACCAAAAAAAAAACAAAAAAGAAAGTAAAGTCAGAGATAAAAAAAACTTTCTTTTTTATGTACACTTTGACTCAAACTTTTTCCACTAATTTAAATCTATGGCCAAAAAGTATTTATTTTAAGAAAATAATAGATAATTTAAAAGGTGAAACATCATTTGAAATATATAGGATTTAGAATTCATCCTTTGTTTTCTGGACTATACTAGTCAAATCTCAAAAGTAAAATACACCAATCCTTGGCAAGATTAGAGTATGTTCCAGGGCTCTTTTAAACACTAAAAAATTACTGTACAATTTCTTCTACAACATTTTTATTCTTTCAAAATTTTGTATTTGAAGCAGGAATTCACTAAATGAAATATCACTGCCTTAGAAACTTAGAATGTCTTGGATGGAAAAAAAATTGAAAATGTTATTTAATGAAGATTGCTATCAGTAATAAAAGCTATCAGAGGAATTAGATACTTCTTTTCTAGGTTAACTAAAGTGTTTCTGGACTGCACAACTGGAGAGCAAAAGAAAACAAGTTTTATTAGGCTAATTGAGCAGAGCTGAAGAAATCTGTGAATTTAAATTTTTCATGAAGACAGACTGTTTGACTTTATAAAAAATACTGACCCTTAGATTTCAAACACTGAATACCAAAGTAAATCATCTACAGTAACAGCTAAAATTTATGAGCAACTAAAACCATATAAGCATTGGCCTATTCGTAATCTTTTCTTATCCTAGTAGACAACATATAATTCTTTACATATTTGGGGTTCTAAAATTATTTTGGCTAATAGTGTATTGTTAACTACAACACAACACAAAAAATAGCTTTACTATGTACATATTAGAAAGAAGTTGGGTTTTTTTGGCTGTAAAAATGCTTTTAACACCCATTTAAAGTATTTTTCTAAAGTCTTAGCACACCACAAATGTTACACGGACTACATTTAAAAAGTGCAATCTGACTGTAACAGATTGCAAAATGTTAATTTTATCTTAGTCACAGTTGCAGTAGGTTGCAATAAGAAAGCTTTTACTTCTCATCTATCTTATCCAGTAATTTTAGTTTTTAAATACTTAAGAAAACCCTATTATTCTCACTCTGTTGTTCAAAAAACAGCATGAATTTAACCACGCTTTGTAGCTTTCAGGGGTTCTTCCTGTAAGCAAGACATCTGGGAATCTCTAATCAAAACTCTCAATGACTTAGGGTCCTGTCATACACAGAATTGGGATTGAACAGGACTATGAGGGAATAAATATTTAGAGGAAAAGAAAACTGGGAAAAATCAGGAAAAAAGCATAGATTAGACTTTCTGAAGGTATTTTCTTAAGCTGTCAATTAGAGCAGAATCATTTCCAAGATTCTCCTGTTTTTTTTCTTGCTGCTGAAGTAAACAAATCTCAGCAGAACAGTCAGTAGGATGAAATAAAGGTCAGTATTTGCACAACTTCCTTGAGCCATAACTTTGGAGCTCCACAGATTGTTGATGCCGTAGGCAAAGCTGTTTCAAAGTGTAAAGTATAGGTCCACATCCACATGTTCAGAATAACGTATCCCTAAAAGGTTTAAGTATATTTAATCTGGATGACTGGATCGGAATAAACCCATTTCAAAGTGCTCATGTATGTCCTTAAATGTTCCATTAAGGAGACAATGCAGAAGTGACTATAACTCCCACTATAGCAACATTTTCCACCTTCTTAGACCCTGATTATCTGATTTAGGGAAAAAAAAGCCTTGTGATTAAAGATAACCACATTATTATCAGGACCAAAAAAATAATTGCTTTGACTACAATAATTACTTTTTGAACTAATACTAATTAGATACTCCATATTTGCTTTCTTGTCTTGAATTAGAACAACAGTACTGATAGCGAACAAACAGGGTTTAAGAAAGAACTTAATTACTGTCTATTAAAATAATATTGGACCTCTCTCTAGTTTGGCAAACAAAGCAGAGACAGAAAGATGGAGTTAAATAAACTCAGCTGAGGAAAAATGTGCAGGTTTTTAACTCAACCGTTGAAATAATTTACCAGATGTGGATGACTGTTCATATGTGGAAATTAGAAACGAGTCTTGGTTGGTTTGGTTTCATCTGGGATTTTTTAATTATTATTTTTGAGAGAGGTGTGCTGCAATTCAAGCAGAAAATAAGCCAGAAAGCTGAAAGAATGACTTTATAAAGCAGGTCTGACTGGATGACCAAAGTAGTATCTTCTGACCTTACACTGAACCAACTGTACTAATTCTATGCATGTCTCAGAGATGACACATTGGTGGTTGTTCACAGTCAGCTGCAGGGCTACCATACTGCATGCAACAGTTAAAAAACTGTTTCTGAATAAATGTTTCATATAAAATTTTAATAGCCCAGCAATATTTGCAAGCTTGTTTTAGGGGCTCTTTTTAATATTAATATTTTTGGTAAAAAAAAAAAAAAGACTACCTGGCAAAATGTTGTCAGTGATGTCTAGATTAAAAGGGAAGGGGGAGACCATCCTCTTAGAATTTCATGGATGTCCACACCTCAGTAATTGCTACACAGCTTTTTCTGCTGTTAGATCTACTATCTCCTGCTTTTAAATGGATATCCCATACATTTCTAGCTCAAAATACTGCCTAAAGTACCTTGGGAAATGTATATCAAAATACTATGAAATTGCCACAGACTTGTAAAAAGCAAGACTACCCTTAGAAAGCCCAAGAAGCAAGGCAAAAATTGGAGATAGTGCTGTTTGGGTCAGGTAGATCTAAAAATGCTAAATAAAACTTCCTCCTGTCAAAATTCCTTCACGGACAGACAGTATTTCATATCACCCATGTTATCCTGCAGGGCCTCAGCTTTATGCTGAGAGGATATGGTTGCATTGAGTTGAAAAGCAGCCATCACTTCCTAAAATTCAGGTTTACTTACATGAATAAAAATTGTGGCAATACAACCAGCAAAACTATGACATTTGAATGTGCAGGAGTTAGAAAATGCACATCTTTAGCTGTGGATTTTTACTGAGAGAGGAAGAAAAATGGCTATGAAAATTAAAGTTGATCAACATAAATTGAAAGCATGACCAGGAAAATCAGGGTATTACATAGTCAAATAGCACTAAGAGAAGTTACTGATTGAAAAAAAGTACCAGTATGTAAAAAAAATCACATAGTAAGAGCTGAACTTCAGTATGTCATTGGTGAAAGGTTCTCCTGCCATATCTGCATCCACTGACTGTAGATGAGCCTAGCATTTTTTGTGGCTATAACAGACACAGCTTAACACCAGTGCTGGCAGAAGCTGTATCATAAACAGAGCTGTTCTGTTAAGTACTTCAGTCTTTTTCCATGGTATAATGTAAACAACTGTTGTACTATTTCCTTGGCACCATTTTGTAAAATCGGAAATTCATGATGATGCTATCTAAGTTTGTGAAGCATGAATACTAAATCATGCAAATTAGCTATCAGAATGAGGGTAAACCAGGTCAAAGAATGAACCCAGACAGAGTCATAGTGTGAAGTTTGGGAAACCAGACTTGTAAAAGACACAATATGAAATGCATTTTACATGCATGAGAAGCTGGTACACTGCAAACCTGGAAGCATTCCAGTGTTCACAAGTAGCAGAGGAATCAAGACTTTCTTACAGATGTAGATTTCATGCCTTCCCCATGCATATACATGGGTATTTCACAGGTGCAGTCTATATATTATGTTATAATTGGAAATTATCATGTCCATGTGGTAAAAGAAATATTCAACACGAAGAACAAAGATCTATTCTAATACTTTAAATTTGTAATATGCATTCTGCAAATATGCATTTTAATGTTGATTTATTTTGATAGTTTCTTAAATTTATATATATATATTCGACAGTTTCTAGAAGAAAACTATAATTAAGAATGAAAATAATGAATTAAACAAACACTGGTACAGAGGCTTTCTAGATCCTGAGAATGAAAAATCCTTTCTTTACTCTTACTCAATACATAAATTTCTTATGCATTGAGAAATTAGTTATTATAACTCAAGTGTGATTTTTGAGATCACTGCTAAAAATGATTGTGCTCAACTGAGGGTGCAGGTCCTCATTGTGGCACTACAGCCTCTAAATTGTGGTCAAGAAAATTAAGAATACAAATCATAATGGCATAAAATATATTAGAGTTTACTGAGCCATATGTAATTGTTTGAAGTAAGTGTAGAATTATGATAGCAGAATGAGCTGAAGGAAAGAAAAATCAGCAGGGAATGTATTTTATAGTAAATGCTGTTGCATAGTGCAATATGCTTTCTGGGACTGAATATGTAAAAAGTTTGGTTCTACAATTTAATAGTGTTCACATTTTCCTTAACATTTTTTGTCAGCTTTTTAAACTGACATTTGTACATGCTTAAGAAGCTGAGGTGTTGCCGAAAGCCTCAAATGACACAGAACATTCCAGAGACTGTAGGACTACAAATCACTCAGTATGTTCCTTGGCCACCATAAGGTCTTCCTCCACATAGGTGACCAAGAAGATGCTGGACTTGTCCAATCTCTTTATGTCTGCATCTTCTATTCTTCTGTTTTCTAATTGCATTACTGTGAAGTAGGAAAGAGACTGTACCTCTATGTACATTTATACTAAACTTAGGATTCAAGTGTAGGAAAGGTATTAAACATCTCAAACCATGAACTATTTAGTCAATGACGATTAACTCCTTTGGTTGAAAAAGTCTTTAAATTTTGAAAAGTTTTAAATGAACTTGGGATTCCCACCATCCAGATGCCCAGCGTGAAGAAAGACCAACAGAACACGATTGGATGCATGAGTGGTGCCAATCTTCTGCTTAACTCATCTCCCCCTCTTCCTCTCTCTCTCTCTCTCTCCCTGCCATCTCTTTTCAATTTCATTCTATCTCTCTACCTCACATTTTACAGTTAAATAAAATCTGGATTATTGACTTAAGCATATGATCATGTTTGGACCTTAATTTGGGTAGAGACATCCCTCAATAATTGGATCTTAACAACTCTTATTTTCATATAACTAATTTTCACACTTCCCTCATTTTTTATGTGGTGACAGAAGTAATGAACTTAAAAGGGAGAGGGTATATGCCCAAGTTATTCAGCATAACTACTCACACCATTAAATTGGGAGCTTTGATTCTGACATGGGACAAACTGCAAGGTCTGAGGCAACGCCCAGGCATGGTCAGGGATTAGCATCAGCCACAGATGCAGCAACAGGCACTTTGGATGCAACTGTGTTCTTGGGGGAATTGGGATTGGTGCTGAAAGGATGCATGCTGTGCTGCACAAATTAACCTCTGGGCTAAAAAATGGTGCTGGGCACTTCGTAATTACTAATGGATACATAGTTTTAAGAGCTATAGGAGGGATTTTAATTGCCCTACCTGTCACCAAGCCCAATTATGCATTATATCTTCAAAGTCTTACTTTGTGAAGTTCTCTGTAACAAACAACATGTAATAATTTCGCCTTTGGCTGCACCTTTTTTACTCTCATAGAATTACTTTTCTGCCACTGTTAAAGGTTAACACTGTTGGAGATTTTATTTAATTTTTCTTCTAAGAAAATTTAAGGGACTTCTCATCTCTTTTTAATAGCTGATTTTTGCAGGTGAAAGAAAGGTATGAGCTTTTAAACTGGTATTAATCCACAGAAATTGAAAGTTATCGATGTGAGATGTGAAAGTCCCAGATATTCTCCTCTATATACTTATTATGCATGTATTATATAGACCAATATTATTTAAAAGGTTAGATCAGATTATCTGATAAAGGACCTGCATTTATTATACCTCTTGATTTATGGAAGAAAATACAATGATAGTTATCAGATTATAGTTGCATGTCAGAAGCAAATGTTGCTATGGTTTTGAGAGAAAGAAATCATTGTATTTTTGGAAAATTCTTTCAGAATATTGATAATTGATATTTTAGATGCACTTTAGTTTGTGTATGGAGTTTAAATTACAGCTACCACAAATTTCTGTAATTTAAATTTGTTAAATATAAGTAAAATGCAAGAAAATTAGTTTTAAAACAGGCTTTTTACTTCAACATAATATTGCTGACATTATGGCACTCCAGCCATCCATTTAAAATAAACACATATCCATCCTTCTACCTATCCAATCCCACATTCTCTAATCATTTATTTCAACCTGCTTCTGAGGTCAGAAAATTTTTAACACTCAATATTTTGTGGCTTTTAGAAATGAATATCCTTACAATACTTAAAGTTTATGCCTACTCACGTTAATTTTGGAATTATTTCCCTGAGAAAACAAGTTTAAAAAACAGAAGAGTCAGGAGAGGACATAATAGCTGGGGATAAAGGAGAACTTTGCTTTGCAGGCTTAATAATAGTATGAAGAACATGGACAGAAATTTCATAAAAGACAATGTCTCAAATGAAATTAGAATTAAAATTTGCAAGCCATTGTGTAAAATCCTATAATCAAAATCGCTTTCCTGAGTACTTAAATGAACCTGGTCTTTTTCACCCCAGTGCTATATTTACAAGTGTGATGGTCAGTTTTAAACTTCCTCTTCACAGCGTCCAAGGTTTTAGAATGTCCAAAAAGATTATTTGTAAGATTTGCATCCAGTCTCTTTTCTGAGAGTATTATCCCTATGCTTTTCATTCTACTAGGTGATCATAAGTGTCACTCTTGTATCTGAGGAGTTATGAAATCCCATAGGAGATACTTTAGCGGTCTTTGGATATCAGTGAAGGCATTAAAATGGTTGTTGAATAAATGTTGAATATACAGCATCTGGGAAATATCAGAGAAAAAGACACTTTCCATAGGCATGATACACATCCTTACTTTTTTAAGATGCACATTCTTTCTTTTTTAAAGGTACCATTAGCCATAGCAATTTAAATTAATTTAAATTGCAATTAGGATAGCAATTTAAAAATATACATCAATATAAACATTTCAACTATGATTTGGGAGGGTCTGTCCGTCCAGGCTTGACCCAGTGTAGGACAGATAGCATGTTAGCAAGGGTCTGAATGCTTGAAGTTGAGTGTAAACTTGAACACTCTCAAGAATAGGCTGCTTTCCTAAATTATATCTACTCATACTTAATGTGTTTTGTATTTACTAATGGTTTTACTCTGCTTAAACTTAAGAAAAGATATAATCTGTCTTCAGAGATAATTAATAAAGAGTCTTAAACACAAAAGTTTTTCTCTGTCAAAAAACCCTACAGTCTGGATAAACCTAATTCAACATCTTAAAGAAGTTAAATCTATGTCTTTTAAAAGCAATCCACATAAGTAACATACAGATAAGAAGCAAATATGCTTCATATGATTACAATCTTTATAATAATAGTAGTCCTTACAATCCTTAATGTCCTTATAATCACAACTAAGTGATCTACAACAAAAACTGGTCAACCTTTTCCTTTGTCCTTTAGGAAAGTGATATAAATTTATCTGTGAAAGAAATATGGTGGAGTCTTTCACAGAGAGGAAGGATACTTGAGTTTCTTTGGAGCTCTTCATTGTTCCCTCACTTCTCAGGGCATGATTTCCTTTCTCCATTTCAGGACTAGAGAATTTTTTTTCCTCCTGTTCTTTCAAATATTTTTCAGAAATATTCTAGTCACACCACCACAAGATGGAAGAGCCAAGCTGAACATTTCACTCACAATAAGTATGGAAAACAATAGTCCTATAATCTTTAGAAATTTAGCCCTATTTTCATTTTATATAAATTTCAATGGTGAAATAATTTTAGAAATAAAGGGACAAAATAGAAAAAAAATATGAATCACTTAATAAGTTTTGTTAAACTACAGAAGGTAAGGACACATAGTTCTCTTGAAACCAAAATTCCATCACTCATTCAATACATATAATGTCACTTGCAAAAACCTACATCAATTTTATCTTTCAGAAAGGGAATGAATGCCATTGTGAACTCATTCTGTCAACTATAGGACTTCAGATTCAGTGTTTTATATAGTACAATTGTATGGCTTAAAAATGTCTCGGCATTAAACCACCTCCTTAGCAGAAGCTAAATTAAAGTAAACTTAATAAACATGCTTTGCAAAACCATACATCTTCGGGAACAGTTATTGTTCCATTTCATACAAGACAAGAAAAGTTTGGAATATTTACTTTTTTTTTTTTTTTCCACTAAAAATTACACCATCAAATTGATACAGAACAAAACAGTGTCTTCTCCTTGATTTTCACCTATGTGAACGAGATGCTGAGCTACTAAAAATTATAACCTTAGAGATTATCTATTATACTTTAAATATTTCCTCAGTTTATTTGAAGACTATATATGCATAGATAAATGGCAAGGCCAAAAGGTCTAAGTATACACCCAGCAAACCAGTTGATTCTAGACAATATTTTTCAGCCTTAATTTCTTATACATAATATATTCCTTATATTCCTTAACCCATATACAGGCATAGTTTTTATACTTAAATATAAATATATATAAAAGATCAGATTACAAATATTTTTCTCATATTTATTAGCTAATTCCTTTTATTGATTCCAGAGTGCTACCTGTGCAGTTAAACAGCTTTCCTTGCAATATCAGAATTGCATTATGGTCCTAAATATTCTGATTTTCATGCAGTCATAATAGATTTAATTAAATAGCTTTAATAATTCAACACTGATATTACGAATTTTAGTTCACTTTATATTAAAATTTGTTTCTGGGACTATTGTTTCATGTACCTAATATGGCAAAAATAATTGGTTATATTATAGATCATCTTGGAAGCGTTAGTTCTGATCTGCCCTCTCACTAGAAACCATTCAGCAGAAAAGAATAAAAAGGTTTCCTTAATTCATAGGGCTTTGGACTTCTGGGAACTATTGCTGACTTCTGCCTCAAAGTTACATCATTAATAAACACAAAACAGCTGATGCTGCAACTGAATTCTTGACCACTAAGTACTCAAATGCTTTTTTAAAACGCAGAAAAATTTACCTTAATATCAAAGGCTCCTGGCTGACCCACTTTGTTGTAAAGTTCTAGTTGGTTCTTGACAGGCGTTACCCACAATATCACCTGATTTAGTTGTTGATCGAGTTCAACAAAATCCTTTAGCAGAATCTCTATTTCTTTTTGTTTTTCTGGAAGATCTTTGGACACCTGAAAAAATACCAGAAGCCATTGTTTCAGTGAAAAAAAACACAAACAAACTACAAAACATTTTAATGCTACACATATATAAATTCATATAAAATGTTAAAATACAATTTTTATATACTTGAAGACGGGAAGGAGTGAGTAGACCCAAGAATCAAATTATCATAGTAGGTATCTTGCAATTCAGTTGAAACAGTCTGCCCTAAAAAAACTCAGCAATATCAAAACACATGTACAGAAACCTAAAATAAAATGTAAAAAAAATCAAACCTTACCATCAGGCTTTTCAATATTTTTAGTAAAAAACAAAACAAAACAAAGTAATCTTGGTATATTAAAGTGTTTTAAAGCTCAATTTTTAATCTAGAAAAAGATTGAAAACATGAAATTCATCACTTGAATTGTAGCTAACCTTTCTTGACATCTTGAATACAGATACTTATAAGCAAGTGCTTTCTTATAAGGTGTTTAGAGTTGCCAATTGGATCCCTATATGCATAAATAGATGCACATGGTGAAGAAAAATAATGAAGAAATGAATGATCAATTCAGGTCATGCAACTTGCTTTTCTGATTTATATTCAAAGCAGTCAGATTTTAAACTAAACACATTATTCTATGCCAACAATATTAGAAACTAAGAATCAGTGAATGGCACAGTTCAAATTCAGCTCTGAAGCACTTGGAGAAAATGTAGGAACAGGCTGGCAATAAATCAGCCAACACAAAGCTCCATGCTGTCCTTCCCAGACTGTTTTCTATAGCTAGAGAGGTGAGGTGTCACAATGCTACACAATGGGCAGCATTGCAAACATACACTAGGGGAGAAACCATCTGTACTTTACAAAAATAAGAAAACAAAAAAATAAGAAATAGAAAAAAAGTGGCAGTAAATGTAGGGCCTGGGCAGATACAGAACAATAGCTGTTCATCAATAAAATTAGCCAAGAAATATGGTTAATTTGCCATATCATGAAAAGTAAGGTTTCCCAATGTTCATTTTTTTAAGCATATTTTTTACCAAGGTGACCCTCTTAAAAGTGGCAAAACATGAGATTTCTGAGACACACGAGATAAAATACATTCCCTGCAAGTTCAGCAGCATTAATAGTAGCATTATTATCATATTGCCTGGTACAGAAGTATGAGTGCCCTGTACTTCTAATCCCTAATGAGATTTTTCAGAAGACAATAAATCCAAACTCAGAGACATGTAAGCAATGAGTGATACTAAAACTTAGCCACCACCTGCTGTGAGAATGCAAGGAACACAAATGTTTCATGGCATGTACATTTCTTTAGAAAATTGGTGTGAGAATATTGATTTGTAGATACTAAAATAATCCCTCTACATAATTTCTGCATGCAATCTTTTTAGACGGTACGTAAGAGATATTTGTTAAAATTCAAGAAGTTGATTTGCCATATATTACATTGCCTCCATTGTTTGTTATAGCCACCTCATAACATCCTATTTACTAAAGACTGATCCATGAAGGAAACTGTTTTTACTATCTTCCTAATCTTTTAAAATAGAATAAAAAAATCTGTTTTTCCAGAATGGCCCCAGCAAAGAAAAAAACAATTAAAAATGCATTCATTTCCCTTATGTGTTAACTCAAAATTTATGCAGACCTTGGCCTAATTTCATACAAGATTGGTTTCATCTTTCTTACAACTTTGGAATGTTAATCTCTAATGTTTACTAGCTTTAATATTAATGTAAATAAGTTCCACAGAAATACAACTGAAAGCAAATAGGTAGTCATAGGCAGATAAAAATCCAAGCTGACTTCTGAAAATCTGAAATTTAAATTAATCGGTTTCCAATCAACATTAATCAAGTATTTTGGATGCAACACGGGAGAGAAAAAGAAAATTTTGTAGAGGTTTTGGGGTGAAGAAGAGAAGAGGAGAAGTAATTAATTATATATTAAGACATATTCCATGCAGAACAGCAGAAGATGAATGATCAAGTTTTGGTGACAGCTGTACTTCAACCACTGTTTTCAAAACATTTATTTATCCCACCTATGATGTGAGGTAAACTGTAATTTACGTATATGTAGCCTCTTCTTTAAAATTGTCTCCTGCTCTAAAATAATAGCACAAATATAGGATTATAATATTTTTAATATAAAAATAAAGAAATCTGTGTAAATATGAATCAGGTAATTATATATGGTAGTGTCATCTAATTGTAACACAAAGATAAAAAAGAACAACAAATAAATAAAGAACTTTTACCAGCTCGGGTTTGGGCTACAGATAAGCATTTAACAAGGCAATTCCTTGTAAAATCCATGTGTCACATGCCATTGTGTGGGAATCAGAGCCTTAGATTCTGGTTATCAGGGATTTCATTTGCTAGCTCGTTGTGGGCTGTTTGTGTTTTTTTGTAAGCTCTGGCACAAAGCTGTCAAGCTGGCTAATCAAATTAGAGCCTGGTGAGTTTAAGGTAATTACAAGTCTGCCTATCAAGCCAAGGTACTGTTGCAGACTGTCTCTGGGGGGACAGCTTGTTTCCTGAGCTAATTCTGCAGCTCACCAGAAGCATGAATTGGAAAGCCACCATGGAGTAATGGACATGGACATGATGACTGTCTGTGCAGATTTATGCCCTTTCTGTTGTGGAGGGGCACACGTGGAGATGGGGCCCTCCAGAATCTTCCCCGCTGTTTTACTCAGTCCTTCCAGCTTGTGCTTCACAGCTCCAGGAGCTGCACATCCGAGGTGGGATTCCAATACTGTTGGGAGCTGCAACAGTCCCACAGCTGTTCTTTCTGGGCTCTCTAAATGAATTCCTACAAGTTCTTGGCTGTCTCCAGGGATGAATGAGCAGAAGTTAGTATCCCACTTCAATACTCTTTTATATTTGTGCTTTGGGCCCCAAAGCAAAATAGCCCAAAATGACTTGTTGTCTTGGGGTAACTATCCAGTGTTTGCTTACTTTCATTCTCTTTGGCATCTTATGTCTTTCCCTCCTATTTAAGAAAGACTTCTAAGTTTTGTCAGAGGATGGCTGAAGTTCTTTTCTAAGAGTGACAATAGGAACAGTGGCCATAAGGCAACACCTGCAGCAGAGTGAAAGCAGGGCAAACAGGAAATGCTTTTCCCAGGGTCTGCCGAGGACTGACAGAGGCCTGATGAAGCAAGGAAGACAGGGTGCAAATAAAATGGAATTGAATAAAAGATAACTTCAGCTGGAACATCTTTCTAAAAATCTGGGTTGCTCCTTTCAATACAAATTATACATTTTTAACTTTGCTTTATTTCACAACAGGTCAACATTGACAATACGCCTTGGTTTGCAACCAAAGATGCAAAATAAATTTGCAAGTGGAAACACCAAAAGTATGGATTATACTTTCAAAGACAACAAATCTGAGTTCAACATCAAAGGACTATATAATTTCAATGTTATGTGTCAAAACATTGATCTCCAACCATGTGATACATCTAAAATTTTGTACTTTAGGTCAAGTACTAATTAAGTAAGATTAATTGGAAGGTTAGTGACAGAATAATGAAAAAGATTTAAGCTCTAACTCGTGAAACAGCAGAAGAACTTAATTTTACCAACTGACATTGGTCTTCACAATATTAAATTTCATTCCAACCAGAAACTATCAGACTATTTTCCACATAATACATTTTATTAAGTCTAAATTTTGCTCTTTTCATTAAAACACACACACATATGCACAAATCTACAAAAAACTGCCAGCACAAAAAAGATAACATCTCTCAAATCATGAGAATATCTGAAACGTGAATAATTGCATACTTTCAAAACCTAGGCCTTCATCTAAGTGTTTAAATTTCTTCTTATGAATTCTAAAATTACTCGCATTGCTTGCTTCTGTTCCATCTGAACCTGATGTCTTGCATGGTTTTCCCCCACAAGCAGCCTAAACAACACAGTACTATGCTGATTCTATCCCTATCCCTATCTGATTACTTTGGTGCAAAACCTTACCTATGCTCATCTTGGCAGTTTAGATCTCCTTGATCCTTTCCCTTGCTCCAGTTTTCCACTATTTCTCACTTGAGTTTTAGATAGTTATTTTTTCAGTCTGCCCACAGTTGTGTGCATGTACTATGGGTTGAATTAGAGCTCTGCAGATGGAAAGGAATATCAGTTCTTAATGATAACAGGTATAAAGGGAGGAAGGATTTTTATAAAGTATGTCACCTGACGTAAAATCATATTCTGTTTGCCCATTCTGTTCAATTCTTATGAATATCCCGAAAGCAGATTCAATTAAAGTAATATCAATTAAAATAATGGTTGTGGAGTTACAGCTCAATCTTTTAATTGAAGAACAATGCTCAAAATGAAAAAGGTGAAACTAATTAGGTAGAGACAGTAAGTAAGAAATATCAGATGTTGGGGAGTAGTTTTGAAGAAGTCAGAAATGTTATTGCAATGAATTAATTTGAAGAGTTATATTAATAGTAAGACATCACTATAAATAAAAGTAAGGAGAGCCACTGAAATGACTTGTACGTATTATATTTTAAGTGTCTGACATCTAATTTCAAATTTCTCTTCTCTCTCACAAATCAACTTCTTTCCCTGTTTAGCTGAAATGACCAAAGAGAAAGCAATGCAGTTATTACCCAGCTGTTTTAGAATATAGATGAGGACATGCATCTCTCCAACATGTAATTTTTCAAAAAAGATTATGAAGAATTTTCTTAGTGGTAAGTGGAGAACAAAGAAATCCCAAATTCCAGCATTTTAACAGCAGTTAAAATATGTCAGTTTCTTTCCTGCAATGCCAAAGTACTCGTTTTTCTTGCTCTCCTGCTATGTTGAAGCATCTGAGAGTGGATTAAAATTTAGCTATCCTGATATGCCCAGCAAGATAAGCTGCAATAAACATGAACAAAAAAGTATGTTGTGGGATATCTGTGAAAACTTTCAAAAATGTTATTTTTGTATGCCCCCCCCTTGGGAGGATCACTTTGATATACAAAGCTCTTCATGGGAATGGCTTCAAATATAGGATAACAGATAGTGTCAGGTACAAAAAAAAGATCATAATCACTTGCATAGAGAAAAATGAAATATTGTGTGTGAAGAATTGTGGAAGCTTTCTTTATGAATTGCTTCACTTACTAAGTGTGAATCACGCAGCAGCTTTTTTGGTACAATTCCACTCCTGAAAGAATGCAAATATTAGGAAGAGACAGTGACTGACTACACTGCAATCAGCCGAGAGCATAACTGGACTAAAAGCAGGTTTATGTCATGCAACGGAGGACTTGGATAATAAAGAAATAACTGAAGTCATAACAACTATTAAATGCATACTTCAATCCAGACTTCTTGATAAATCATAACTGACACTTCCATAGTACTTCTAAGATGATTACATGAAACAGAAATTCTCACAGACACTGTTTGGAAAGTTTGATCTGCTCAAAATCACCACCCCTAGAGCATGTACTAAAAACAATTTAAAATGAAGAGGGAAAGGTTGGTTTATATGCAGCATTTCTTCATGAAAAACAATCAGTGTATGAAAGAGTTTCATACAAGTTCAATTTAGGATGCCATTTAGTTAATTAACTGAGCCATTTGCATTAGCAAACTCAATATTGACTTTAAAACAAAATCTATGTAATTCCTTTAAACTCGTGAATATTTATGAGCCATAGTGTCTCTGGCAAAGTCAGAGTAAAGACTGTATTATTAGAGGTAGATTAAAGCAGGCTACTAAAAATATATATATGAAAGATTTTATTTGCTAAATATAGAAGAATTTTATTTGCTTTCCATATATCATTTCATGTTTCTTTGCAAGGCTCCCAGGACCTGACCTTGTGAGGTGTTTATTTGGTCTTGTTTTTTTCAAAACCTTCTCAATGGAATATTTGTAATATTTCAATTTAAAAATATTTTTCCCCATCAATGCAGAAAACTAAAGCAGTCAAAAAAAAAAAAAAAATCAATGCCCCAAACAATTTTCTGCTTCATCTAGCTGTCTAGATTTTTAAAAAGCAAACAAACATATTCCCCACCCCAAAGACTTGCTTTGTTTTTCTTCCATGGTAGTATGATCATGTATGTCACAGTCTTCTGAATATCTGCATTTTTATGTGTAATACTTGTAACTAATTGTCATTCATTCTGCTCTCCACTCTTAGCAATTCTCCTTTGTCAAGGACATTTTTGAGCACAAGTTCCCCCACCTTAAATCTCTGCTAAATAATCTAATCCAAGAATTTGTTTTCTTTATCTTTCTTTTCTTACTCATTCTTGAAATCCAAAAGCAGCCACAAAGGCTTTAGACTCTAATTCTTGCAGTTATTCTTGCTAAAGGATATTCTGACAAGAAAATTATTCTAAAAAAAATGTAAAATGCCCTAAATGTTCTTTGCCTGGTTTACAGCAGAAAGTACCATATATCCCTCAGGCTACATACAGTTCTGTGAGGGACTGCAGTGTTAAGGGCTTACACTTATCCACAAAGAAAGCCAAACCCAGGAGTTGTGCTGAAAATCAGCTCTGGATGGGTTAGGGTGGGAGGATGAGAGGTTTTGGGTGTGTGACAAGACTATCTTCCCTTGACATAAACTGGCTCAGTTGTACAACTCCCCATTCCAAGAAGGCCACGTACACAGGACATTCATGTGAAGGGAGGTGCCATAAATCATCACAGACCCTAAAGCGTCCCCCATATTAATTCCCAGAGGACCGCATGAGGCAAAGTGATGCCACAGATCCAGTCTGTTGTGAGAGACTGTGCCAAACTTCTGCCCTGGGGAGGCACCTGAGCATCCCCACCTGGCCAGAATATTAAACCATTGAACTCTGTTTTGTGGAATCCTCACCACAGAGAAGACCAGAAGAAAAGGATCAACAGGACCCCATCAGGATTCATGAGGAAGCTGTGACTGCACTGAGTTTCCTCCAGGCTGAACAAATCCAGTGCCCTCAGCCCCTCCTCACACGGCTTCACCTCCAGACCCTTCACCATCCTCATGGCCTCCTTTGGGTGTTCCTTAACAGCTCAATGTGTTTTTTATGCCATGGCCTCCCACACTGCCCCAGCACTGGAGGTGAGGCTGCCCCAGGCCACAGCAGAGCAGGACAATCCCTCCCTTGCCCTTCTGGCCATGCTGGGCCTGGTGCCCCCAGGACACGCTTGGCCCTCCTGGCTGCCAGGGCCCTGCTGGCTCAGATTCAATTTCCATCACCAGGACCCCCAGGGGCCTTTCCCTGCTGCTGCTTTCAGCCTCTCATCCCCAGTCTGTCTGTACATCCTGGGCTGAGGAAAAGTTTTAACTTTATTTTAGACTATTGCACTTGTGAGAAGTTTAATTACATAGGCATGTTGCTATACAGACAGGCCTATATAATTAAAGTATAATCTTTATCTTGTAAACAGCAAAGAGTAAAACATTGATTTTAGGCCCCTATGGTCTTCCTTAATAGAGATGGATGAAAAACCTGACAGATAATGGCAGTGTCTGTCTTGGAACTGAAGTTTTAGAAAGCCCAAACCATTGCCATTGATTGGTGTGCAGTAGTATCTGAGCATTGTTCATTACAAGTGAAAACTCTCTCAGATGTACAGAGCAGTGTTGTAAAAAAAAGTGTAGGAATTTGCCTGAAGTTAGTTATTTGATATCTAGTAATTTAGCTGCATCAATACTACCTCAAAGAAGCTGTCAGCACATATGTATTGAAAATTAGTACTTCTTACATTCAAAGTACTTGGCATAACTTCTTAAATATATGATTAATATATTCTGGATTTGTACGGCAAACAAGAATAATAAGGAATTTAAAGCTCGTCGGTAAGATAGTATGATATATATTGCATATGTATACATATGCATGTATTTAACCACGCTTGTATGGCCTCAATGGATAATACAGACTTTATGCCCCTGGATGACTTGACTGTATTTCATAAATATTTTTCTTTGTTTAGCTTTTAAAATTTTAATTAATACTAGCTGATAACAATACACAAATTTAAAAAAAAAAAAAAGACAAACAAACAAGCAAAACAAATTAAGCCTATATATACTTATTTCTTAGAGCTTGTGACATTCCCAGGTTTGTCCAATGAACATTTACATCAAATTTCTTTTTGCTATACATGAGGCCATTTTTGAGTATGGCTGATGATAACATGAATGTAGACTACATTTAAGTAGCCATCTATGACAGACTGTTACAGATAATTTAGCATAACAAAAGACTTTATTACATTTAATGGAATCAGGTCACTCATTAAATGAAAGTAAATTCAGGAAAATGTCAACCTTCCGATCCCCAAAATGCCAGTTGTACTATTCTTATTTCAAGTTGAAAGAACAGAAATCAAACAGTAGAATTCATTTTCCAACATATTTTCCCCTCCATACCACAAATAACAACAGTAGCAATTGCAGTAGTTCCAACTGTGAGCCCGAATTAAGCTGCATTGACATGCTGGAAATTTTATGTCATTGCAGGTAATCTATGAATAATTTCTACTCAAAGCAAGTTACAATACATGAACTATAACCTTGTTATGACTTTGTGTTTCTGCACTTTTGGGCCCATCTGTTTTTCTCTACACTTGATCAACCAAGCTAAGATAACCTACGCCTGTTCTGGTGGTACAGAAAATGTTCACAAATTATAGCCATGTCACTCCACTCTAATTTTTATCTTGTCCACATAGCACAACAAATTGATTTGCTGTGGCAATAAACAGTGAAATAGTCTCTTCGGTGTCTAGTAATTAGAACTAATACTAGTAGACAAATTAAAAGGCAGCAAAACAAAATGTCTCCATCAGGCACTTAAAATAACCTTCATAATACATACAGTAGGTGTTGTGAAGACTAAGGTGGATAAATGAGGAGAATGCTGATTTTGGCATCCAGCTTACTTTCAGATAATTTAACTCATCGCTCTTGGCTGACACCAGACCAAGAATAATATTAAAGAGTAATAAACTCCTTCCAGCAAACCTCTGATTCCATGGTTCACTGGTCTCAGACCTAATCTATCAATCCATTTACTGCACAGTAAAAGGTAAGAAACCCATTATAGATCTGTTACATGCCATGGCAGGTGGTATATGACAAGAACTGAATTCATCATAAACTCCAGTGCCGAGTACCTTTTTGTATTCTTTGAAGCACTAGGTGGTTACCTTACTTGGACATAACAGCAGAAGATACCTTAAGCTTTGAAAATAAATGAAAAATTCTTTATGTGAAAGCATAAAAATGGTCATAAAACACTTCATTTTTCATAATATTAAGACTTCACAAAGATAGTGCTATTTTCATTTTTGCAGGAAATACTGGCTTTGGAGAGGGTACAATAAGTAAAGCTAGGATAGAATTTAAAAGTCCTGCCTTTCAAATGTGGGCTTTAATCTTCATTCTCTGCTTAAACTACATTGTATTAGAATCACTATTTGATAAAGTTGTATAAGGAAATGTAGTGTTAAAATTATTACTATCCAAATGAAGAAAAACTCTTCACGTATCTACTCTCAAGGTCATCAGAACGTGATATAAACACCCAAAAGCAAAGACAATTCTGAAGTAAAAGCTAAGAAGATACTTTTATGTGACTGCAATTCCCTTCATACTAAATTTCTTTTCTAGGTTATTTCTATTGCTGTAGGGCAACAGTTTCTGTGACTGTAAAGAAGGTTTGAACATGACTTATTTCAAATATATCATCTTGAAGGTTAAGACTCACAGGTGTTGTCCCCTGTTCCCCTGCTTGGCAGATCAAGGCAAAACAAAAATTTGTGATAACTTTAGGATATATTTGGTGCAATTTTTCCCAGCTTCTCCAAAGTAAGCAGAATTACTCTAGCATATACCAGATAAGGACCTAGCTGACATTATTTACGTAACTGTCATGTATGTTTCACATCTTGAAAATAGTATCATCCTGCAAAATGGGATAATCATAAATGGTAGATTGTTATTTGTTCATTTCTAGCAGAGATTCCAGAAAACAAAACATACCGTTTGAAACAAAGGATTAAAGTATAGGATGCACTCTTAAAAGGTGGTGGAAAGAGAGAAAAGCTCTAGAGAAATCTCTATGTGATGATGTTTGTCTACTGTGCTTTGAGAAACACAAAAAATATATCCTCATCAAAACCACTGACTACAGAATCATCCTCAGGTGACTTAAGAAGTTTGCCTCATATAAAAGTGCCCGTCCTGTGAGCTTTATCTCAGAGTAAATATCTGTGGGGTTTTTCCAGTGCTTACATATCTACAGTTGAACAAAGAAAACATTAAGTTCCTCTGTCAGGCTCACATAATTTCTTTCCATGAGTTTTAATTCAGATCCTAGATTTTCAGGGCAGAAAGTGAAACAAATAATTGAAGTTTCCTACACAAATCATGAATAACAGCAAAAAACATACAAATGAAAAAATAATTATTTTTCCCTTCAGTATCAGTGTGAAAAATCTTACTGAACTGCAAAATGAGCTTCTAACTTTTTGATTTGTTTTGTTTTCTGCATCTGTCAGGATCACAGAGAAAACAAAAAACCTGTGAAAGATAGCACCTTCTAAGAAGAAGCATGGAATTGAGTACTGTCATTTTCAAATTTAATTTCTGTTCATTAAAAAAAACAAAACAGACAAAAGCTTTCAACAAAACCAAACCACTGCATTTTTCAGATTCTTGACATTCAGAGAGCAAGGGAGAATGAGAACTCAGTTTTATACATCTCCATGAGTAGATAACAGAAAAAAAAATTATGTAGTTAAGTAATGATCTCAAATGGAAGATTACTTTTCGTGGTTTAGTCTCTTTTAGTAGTAAATGAAATTTTTCAAGTAAGAAATTCCATGAATAATTATCTCGTCAGACACATTAGATCTAGGAGACATAAAATTATAAAAATTCTGTAAATTGTAGTGATTCACTAAACAGCAGTTTTTGTCTCCCATATTTCACCCAAACCTAAGCACTTGCAACAACAGCCTTGGTTGCTCTGACTGTGACAAAAGACTTGAAACATTTTTGCATCAGCCAGCAGAAAATGAAAATTCCAAGTTTTTAGGTATATGACTAATCAGTAAAATGCTGCATTCAGTGACAAACTGCAGGTTTTCTTAAAATAAAACTTTCTTTTTAAAACGAATGCTGTCTTTTTTAAAATCACAGCTTAGGTATTAACACGGTCTCTTAATTCAGCTATGTACATACTTCCTTCAGCCAGTAGATAACACAATTTTGATCTTGAAGTGTTCTGAATTCTTCTATATACATTGATTTCAGAAGCCTATTTGTAGAGAAAAAAATACTTCTGTGCAATCACTGAAATAATGATTTATGTGTCCAACCTGGAGTTTGTAAATGCGATCAATATTTATTATCCACTTTTGTCTGAGTCATTAGCTAATACTCTGAACTTTTCCAGAGTGCTCCTGTTAGGAAGAAACTAGTAAGAGTACCACATCAAGTTCCTTTTTATTTCAACTGTTTTAATGGAAATGGTAACAAAAAACCCAGGATGTATTATTCTTGACCAGAAACTCTACCATGCCTTTTCAGTAAAGTATGTGAAGATTATTTTCTCCCTTTTTTCGTCCCCAGAGCTCAACACAATGAATTATTCCTTTTTTGCCCCAGCATCCTGGTAAATTTAACAAACAGATACCACAGGGTAATGTCCCTGACTGACTTTGTAATCAATCTCAACAGAAATCCTTCAACTGATTCTACCTTGATCGTTTCCAAGCAGGCTAATCCATACCTTGGGTAGTAGTCCTCTGGATAATGCTTTCTATCATTTCTATCATGAAAACACTCAAATTATCTACCTCTCTTTAACAGATTTGCAACTCATTTTCACGAGTTTTCAACACAAAAATATGTAATTTCAGCAATAAAACAGAACAAAGTCCTCCCTTCTTTCTATCAGTATGGAGATCCCAGAAAGCAAAATATGTGGTATTTTGCTACATAAAAACCAGAAGTTAATGCTCAAGGTTGGAAGAAGTGTGGTGGAAGGTGAAACAGTGGTTGCAGTGTTCACCTTGGGATTGAGGACAGGAGAGATTTGGGAAGTGTTTCCATAAAGAAAAATCAAACATCTGCCTCTCACACCTGAGTTACAAAGCCTGGAATATTTGCTATTTCCAGCAAAAGCATCAGGCTACAAAAATGATGCTATGCATTCCATCCTTAAGTAGAAGAACTGTAATTTAGGGAGTGTATTTGAATGCAACATCATCATTCCAGTCACTAATGGTCTTAGTTTGCTATCACTGTTTCTCACAGCAGTGTATTGTATCCATTTTTCTTCCTCAGATTCATTATGCACACAAATGTCTCTTCATACAGAGAAAAATTATACATGCCAGAAAATATATAATGCAAATATTCACTGCAGATTAAAATTTTATATCACAGTTATATCAGTAATATGTCTAACCTTTAGCAAACGATGGTTAGCCTCCTTCAGCGTACTCTCAAGCTTATGTTTTTTGTCTGGGTTCAGTGATGCACTTCCAAGTGCTATTCCTCCAGTTTCATTTAATCGTTTCAGTATTCCCTTGTGGGGCGGCAGATCTCCAACTCTTAACTGGAACAGACAAATACAGCAGTTAAGATGAACTGTGGTAGGATTTTCAGCTCTCTTATCTTGACCCTTATTGATCTGTGTATCAGCCAAAGGAATAAACTCAATTCAAGACAAAATAACTGTTGCTTTCTAAATGTAGAGGCTAAATAAAAACCCAAAAGAGACTGTATTGGTCAATCAAGCCTAAAGAGAGTTCTATGTAAAAAAATACAGGGTTTCTCAGGATATTAATCACTATTACATTATCAGTTGCAGACCTGGACACTCAATACTTCATGTATATCAATTTTAAAAATCTTATAATATGGTATGGAGAAAGCATTTTGGAGAAGTACTTTAATATGCTCTAGGCTGAACAGTCACCCAGATGGTATGTGGGGAAAAGCCCTCCACTCCAGTTCAACCTCTTAATTAAGAATGCCCTTGTAGGTTCACTATTTAAAAAAAAAAAAAAAAAAAAAAGCCAGAAAAAAATGCAAGCCAGCATCGAAATATACCACTTCTCGACCACATATGTTGTTATTGAATACTTATATTGTCAAAGCAACTTAATATATCAAGTAAGCTTAATGTTGCTTCAAGGGTTTTGTTGTTCTGGAGTTCTTCCTTGTTTGTTCTTGAATATTAACAAAAATAGGTAAGTATGAAATGAGTCATGCTGCAAGGTAGTACATTATTATTATTTGCTCCATTAGGATGTATTCCCTTTTGTGCAACCCCAATAGAAGGTGGACTGTAAAAACAAGATTCAAATAAGAGATGCTAACATCTTTAATTTTGGATTATACATCCCTTAGGAATTCTATATAGGAAATATTTGTGTATGTGAAGAGTGGAGCCTTCCTGGTTCTAAACAATGCATTTAGTCTTTAAAACTTTATTCATTTTGCCAACTTTAAAATGCATCTAATATCCCTTAAAAGTATTTCTTTGCGTTGGATCTGATATCCTCAACAACAGAGCCTTACAAATTCCCTAACCAACTCAATTGCATCTTCTGCTAAACAGAAGAACAAACTCACCACATGGTTGAATCTCCATTCCCTGAAATGATATTTATCCTATTTTTATTTAAAAAGAAACTTGAAGATATATTTTTACTAAATAATCCTTTAGGTTTTTTTTTAAATTTTGTTGTGAGAAGGATGGAACAAATTGACAAGTTTTCTTCAGATTATTTAATGCTCTATTCATCACTAGCTGAATTTGTTCAACTTGGATTTACAAAAAGAATAAGTAGGTCCTTATCCTCAAGGGAGGAAAGAAAAACCTTTAGGCATATATTTTATAAGTAATATAAGTTTTCCAATTACCGTTTAATTTATTGTACAAGTAATTAAAAATATCATTCTACTGAACACATTTCAGAAAACTAAATACAGAAACTTCTGTTGAATATATTTATCAGCAGTATCAAACTCTAACTTATTAATGAAAAAATTCCAGCCCTTAAAAACAAATATTTAATATTCTGATGGGGTTTTTTTAAGTATTCTAAAAAATAAGTCACCTAGATCTTTAGTCTAGAAAATGTTGCAGTGATATTTTAATGAGTTGACATTTATAATTATGCATGCAGTTCTGGATCCTCTTGTGAAATACTGAATACCATTTAATAAGTGAGAAGCTATAAAATGTTAACAAGATACCTATAGAGAAATGCTATACAGTCATGTTCTGAATCAAGAAATGATGATGAAAAAGATAATGATTAACTTCTCAGTTTCAGGATATTTTTCTATCAGTAGATCTGTAGATTTTCCATTATTCTTCTGGTTTTAGTATGATCTATATATATTTTTACCTGGGTTTTGAAATTTCCAGCTTTAATTTGCCTAAGTTATGTCAATGCTATATTTGATATCAGAAACCATTTTGGAAAATAGCTTTTAATTTTCTTCAATGTAGAATTGATAGAGTAAGACAGTATTAAGAATACAATACCTTTACTTTGCTCAGGCAGTCTCTCAATTGGTCTTCATTCCCTTGTTCAAGGGGAATACAAATAACGCTTTCTGCTTCCTCTAACCATAAAATCAACTTGTTCAAATCCTCTTGAAATTCTGATAAAGTATTCTTTTCTTCCTCTATCCTGCAATAAAAAGTAAAATTAATGTTTCTATATTTTTATATTGAAGCACTTATCCATACTGAAGGATGACAGATAACTAATTCTTAGAATTTATACTAATTATTTGTATAAGTGGGCCACAGATTTCTTTATATCAAAAATATCAGACAAACACCAACACCTTTTTAACATGACATTAAATGTATTTTAAAAGAAAAGATCAAGGCATGATTTACAACACCACTAAATCCAACTTCAAAATGACATATGGCAAGTAGCAAACAAGCACATCAGAAATAAAGCAGCTAATTATTCAAACTAAAATTCTGTTTGAAGTAACAGTAGGGAAGCCCAGTGATGACAACTAAGAATTCTAGCATCAAGTGTTACCAAACTGAACCTGTAAAAACTGACATGGACTCACTTGGACATATTAAACAACAAGATATTTCAGTAACTGTGCCATATAGTTTGGTGTTGAGATTCACAAAAAGTAGGTAAAGTTCAGTTGAGAAGTAGGAATAAGATGGGTTTCACAATACCTAAATTTAGATGTCTACTCTTCATTTGGCTCCATCTACAACTCATCTGCTCATTTTCACTATGGCTATATAAAAATACTGAGATGTGAACTTTTGTGCAAAAAGCTTCTGAAGTTATCAAGAGATGCAGGCAAAAAATTTCAAGGGCAGCAGGGAAGAGCATTGGTAGAATGTGAATGCTTGGGATTAACATTTGGAGAAAGGAAAAAAATTATGTTTTATATAAAATATTTGTAATTTATCCACCAAACTTATTCACACACTGAGAATTACCTCTATGGAAAGCTGAAAGATTGAATTCTTATCACAGTTAAACACTGTAAATCAGATCCTCCAAGGTGGGATAGCATTTTTATTATGCCAATTTCTTCCCACACATAACTGGCTCATGTAATATGGGGACATTCACACTCACACAAAGGCCTAAAGGTATTCATCCTTTCTGATGGGGCATAACTGGCCCAACTACACTGATAGGACAGGCAGCTGTCCTGTTTTAGAAAGTGTCACAAACAATCAAAAATACACAAACTGCCCTCAGACTCATTTCTGGAGCCTTGCACCAGAGGACTTTGCATGATCCACAGTGTTTAACTGTCCCCTCCCCAGGAGAGGTACTGGACATTCCCACCTGAACATGAATATATTGAACTTTATGTTATGCAGGCTTCCCTCACCCCCAAGCCTGAGATCATCGCTTTGACCAATGGGCATTGAAATCACAACAATCAAATCTCGTCACCTTGATCCACTGATGGACATTTCTTCTTCACTATCTACTCTTATAGTTTCTTTTTCTTTATTTTCCTTATACATTTTCTTAAGTTACATCTTTACAATTCTATATTGTATCATTTCTACAGATAACAACCAAAATGGCTACAAATCTTCCAATTGCAATCAAATAGTTCTAAAATAAACCTTCCATGTACACACAGATAATTGGTCATTGTCATTTCACTCTAATCTGCTCAAAGGGATCTACAACTAACAAGAACCTCAGTTATCCTGCCTTCAGGAGTGGGTTGTAACAATCACCAACCTAAACCTCCCTTGGCCCAACCCGACCTCATTCTCCTTCATCCTATCCTTTGTCTCTGGGGGGAAGGGACCAAACCCTCATCCCACAACAACCTTATTTCAGGGAGTTGTAGGGAGTGGTAAGGTCTCCCCTCAGTCTCCTTTACTAAAGAGAAAACATATTTTCAACATATAAAAGTCTTCTTCATAACTACACTTAGAGCATGAAAATTCTGGTTTTAATTTATATAGAAGTTGAAACGTTTGGCAAATTTGTTCTGCTTTGAATGGGATCTCAATATAGTTCTAGGCCAAGTTCCTGGTTTAGATCTAGAATTAATTCTAAATCAGCAGATTTATTTTTGTTCCATAAAACAGTATATCTTAATATTTACTAGAGATATGAGCCAAACACTGTTTTTTTGGGGTTTTTTTTTAAGCTGAGAAACAAGTTACTCTGCACTATCTGCCTACAGATTAAACAAACATAAGCCAGTGGTGCCAAATTGTTCTTCAGAGGAAAAAGTAAAAGATTATATGTACTGTGTAAACAATAAATACTACAAATATATTTATACTTATATATAATCTATGGGTATACTCATACACACACACATATACATATTTATACAAACAAATACATGAAAAAATGAACACCATAAATAGCAAAAGAATTAACAGCCCTACTTTCTTAATTTTTTCTTGGATTTTCTAATGGAATCATGCATTAATATTTTCATGAACAGCCATTTGCCCAGGGTTTCTGGAAATGCAAAATATCAACAAAAAAAAAAAAAAAATGCTGATGCTCCTAGATATGGGAGCATTCCTTGTACTAATATGTCTATTTATTAAAGGTCTCTTTATTTATTTATTTATTTATTAAAGGATCTCTTATGGAGTACTGTTATGCAGATAGAATTCTTTCTAAAACACACAGATTTACTGTTTGGTTGCACAAGTCAGGCAAAAAAGAACCGACGTCATAGCATCACACTTATTACACTGTTCTTCACTGAGAAGTGATCATGTTCATTACTTGAGAGATCATATGCCCTTCTCAAGCCAAAATAGGTCATCTAAAACCAGCTAATCAAAACATTTGTTTCTGTGAAAATGAGTCAGATGTTAATCTATGCTGAGATCCATAGCACTGCAACTACAAAAATGAAGAAAAACTAACTTCTTGCAATCCTGAAAGAAGAAGCACAACTTCAAATCTTTCTGAGGCAGTATCCCTCCCTGCTCCAGTTATGGAAATCTGGGAATCAGGCATCCAGTGTTACACCATGAACCACATAATAGAACCTCTGTCTCTCCACCTGACCAGGTACTCCAGAATTCAAGCTCTCAGCAACACGTTCCATTTTTCTGGTTTCCTCTCCCTTCTACTAATTTGTGACGTGCATAGCTCAGAGGAGGCATTATGTGATGGTACCCTGAGGATAAACCTGAGAAAGATCCAAGTTTAAATACGTTAATTCTGGCACAGAAAAGGCATAGCATTCAACTCAATACACCCAAGAGCAAAATTATTGAGCAGCATAGTATTTTGAATGAGAAATCAAAAAGATTTCTCCTAGAAGAGAGAGAGATTGGCAAGATTCCTTTATCATCTTAAGTATACTGTCAGTTTTATCACCCTTATAAATTGAGCTGCAACTCTTAAAACATTAAAAGTTTTCCTAGTAATTTTCCTACTTTGATGACTGATTTAAATGCTGATCAGTAGGATAAGGATGTTTTTAACCTAAGACTTTCCAGGAATTCTTTCTGATATTTTTTATACATGTATATATATATATATATATGCACACACATATTTCATATGTGTGTGTTTGTGTGTGTGTGCATGCACAGAAGGGTTTCAGAAATCAGAAAAAAAATTCCATAGAACTACTTCTTTATTCCAATCAGGAACAACATGCAGTAAAGGAATTTAAAGGTTCATTGCAATTAACAGGACATGAAGATGCACCTTATAATTTACTTTACCATCTCTTCTTGACCTGCTAGAACTTCTATTATAAATAATACCCTGCAAGACAAGTACTATGCAAGACACTAAAACAAAGTGCTCTGTGTTAGCTGAACTGGTAAATTGAGTTAAAAGTTTTAACTCAATGACTGATTACACCTTTTGAACAAACTGATTTCCATCAACATAATTACCTTTGGAACAACAGATACATGTAATTTCTAGGTGTTTAAATTCATGGTGGCAATTAAAAATTAACAGTTAGTTGTTACTTAGGGAGTATGGGCTTTCAAATCCAAGCCTAAACCAGGAGTAAGGAACATGAGCTGCCAGACAACTCAGATATGGAGAGAGCAAGAGAAAGCACTGGGAGTATGACTTGCTGAAGAGGCAGGTGACAGCAGCTGGCCCTATGGAGCCAAGCAGATCTACCTTCTGCACAGGTCTTCAAGCTGTTATATACTACTGCCTTATCCTTAAAAACCAACCAAAGTTGCAAAAAAGCTTTTAAGCTCCTTCTCTGTTGGCAAAAGCTTTATTTCATCAACCCTGAAATATATCGATTTTGACTGATGGGAAATTCTCAAACTATAGCAGAGAAACACAGAATTTCATATGCAACATTTTGTCTTCTACACAACTGCAATTCTAGGTACATCACTTTGTATTTTCCATAGTAAAACATAGCAGATTTCTGTTTGTATTTCTAAATTCATAAGATCCCTTCATCAACTACTCTGAATGCACATCTTTTTATAGGAATCTTACACACATTATACTTTTGGAAGCAAATGCATCTATATTCAGCCTTTTATACTAAGTAGTAAATTATTATTTTTCCTAATTGCATTTTTAATGTATGATAATTCATAGATTAGGGATTAGATTTCCTACCATTATTAAACTGAATGAACAACAAATTCTTATGGTAGTCCACAAAAGACCATGGAAAGATTTTTTTTTTCTCAAACCATCATTAATTTAGTTATATTTGTTAGCTACTACATAAACATTCATGGCCTATATCAGTAAACTTGTATTTTCATGTGCAGTGTTGAGAAACCACATGAAATATATATTGCAGCTCAAGTATTTTCTCCATGGTCAACAATGTAATAGCAACACCATAACAAGCCGAAAATAATTAGTGAAACACATCAGATGTTTAGAATTTGTAACTGCACATAAGTGATGTTGGATTTATTTGGGAAGTGTCAGCTTTAGAAATAAAATATACAACCACAGGAGTAGGACAGATCTGCACTTGTGACTCATATTGCCATCTGGAAGTCTAATAATATTTTGGTGCCTTTTCACTTTTTAACATTCAGTTGTCGATTCTGTATTCATTGTATTTCTAAGATTAGGAATTAATGTTTTTAGTAGCTTCTACTGAGAATATAAGAGACCACCAAAATAGTAACAAAAATTTAGAGACAATATTTACCGAAAAAAAATTATTTTTCATTCTTTCTCTAAAGAATGGATAAATATGCTTCATTAGGGTAAGGAATTTTAAATAAGTGAAATTAAAATAGCACATAAACTTTAGAAAATTTATTTAGATGTAAATACTAAACAGTAAAAAGTTTAGCTAAACTATTTGTAAACACAGTACAAATTTATGCCAGTAATTCTTTTCTAGTGATTCATTGTAAGAAATCTGAACAGCCAAAAAAAAATTCAGAAAAATTCAATATGCAGCTAATTATGTGCTGGAAAGAAAAAATATATTTATTGACATAACTGTCATAAAATCTCGTCATCCTAAACCAGTTTTTAAGCTGCAACTTGAAGCTAATCACAGCCTTCAATATGCTGAGTGTTCAAGTAAAGGAAAACAATCATTTGCAGCTACTGTGTTACAGAAGAAAAATAATACCTTAGTAAAGATATTATATGAAAAATATTAAAAAGTATATTTCTAATAATTAATTTTTATTTAGAATAGAAAGCTTGCACTTTTGTATTCATGAAAGTACTTGGAAGTATTTTGGTAAACAGCCTTTGTTCTGTCATTCTTTCCATAATTACTTCAAATTCGCTTGGGTAGAGATCTGAACAGGCAGTCTGCAGGTTCAAACTCATTAAAAGTGTAAATGTATTTGCAGCTAAAATAATGAAAAATTCTCTGCCATTCAACTGAACCCAATTTTAACAAATGTCAGATCGTGATGAATAACAAACCCCAAACCGATTACTTCTGAAACATTGAAGGAATCTATTTCCTGAGCATCTGTTTTCAGAAACTACACAAGAAAGTTTAAGCAAAAGTAAAAAATAAAAAGACCAACCAGTACTACTGTTACAAGTCTCTCAAGAGCCTCATTTATGAGCCATCCCTTTCCCGAGCTCCTATGTGAGATGTTGCTTCTCCTCCTATTCCCTTGGCTATCCCTGCCTGGCCCACGTGTTGCAGAAAGAGCAGCACCAAGCTGCAGCCACAGCCCTGGGCTTGCTGCACTCTGTGGCCCTAAGGGCAGCCACCACATCCCTAAATCATCCAAAACTCAGATGTCCCAGTGGCCTGGCTCAGAGCAGACACAGCATGATGTGTCTCAGGGGATAAAAATGCATAGCAAACTTCTGTTGGTGAAATTTAGAAGATTCAGTATTCAAAATGATTGCTGGAGTATGAAGAGGGAGACACAGACACTTTGTATTTCCCCTTTTGTCTGGGCTTAGCAGCACCTATACAGAGAGCCTTTGTGACTTCCTGTCAAGGAAGATTTCCCCCAAGTCTCTGTTTCAGAGTAATGCTGTACTAGAGAACAAATTCCAACTTTTCCAAAACATGTCTTTTGTAAAATGTTAACAAAAACTCAATTAAATTCCCAATTTGCTAACTACCAGTGTATCAGACTTTCAATCAAGTTCCACTTTATTCAACTGCCTGGTCCATTTCAAAGTCTTCAGTAAGATAAAATGACTAGATGTGCTAAAATTACATTCTCATCTCATTCTTAGCTGGATGGATTAGACTGTAAGATACAGAAATTTTAAACACTGAATTTAAACTTCCACAGCTTTGAAACTCTTAGATAAAGGCAAGTAGAAGATAACATCCTACGCAAACATAACTCAAGCTTAACCTCTTGATCCTGAGTACCAAAAAAAGGAGATTCAAAGTCAATTTTAAGTCTGTGCTTTGCCAGGGATCAGCATTTGACCTTTTAAAACTGAAAACCAGCTCCTTTTTAGTGAAGAGCAGTACAGGTTCCTCAAAGTGTTTTGAGATTTAGTTTGTTTTCTTGTCTGTTTTTAATTAAGTTGACCTTTTGCCGTCCAAATAATTCTTATTCATTAAAACTGCCATTCTATCACTGAGATTAATATTAACATTTAGTGATCCTATGATCAGTTTCAATAATTTACAGAATATCATGATTTTGATCTGGTTTACAGTTCTTATTATTCAGGTAGTTTAATATTTATTCCAAATTATTTACGAAAACTGAACATAGTGAAACTCTTTGAATTATATCCTAAATCTTCCCTGTTCAAGTCAATTTGAAATGATGGGATTCATGGTGGTTACAGGAAATATTTTGGATTTACAGGGTCTTTATCAATGCAGTGATAGTATTATAAATAAATAGCAGACCATTTAACCATACAACCTCAGGAAAACTGACAAAGCAATTTTGGAGAATTTATCCTCCCCTCCCCAAAATATATTTATGTGAAAAGTGTCCAAGTGTTTCAGAAAAGCCTAACAGGGAGCCATCAGCATTGAGAACAGAAGATGGTGGTAAAGTGGAACACTGGAGACTGTCCCATTTTCTTTATTCCATTCACCTCATACTTTCTCAGGTTCCACAGACATTAGGTTAAGAATTCTATAGGGCTGGACATGATATTTTCCTCCATACCCTTCTGTGGCCAGCACATCTCAAGACATTAGAAACCATAATGTAAATCTTCAATCCATTTTACCATCTCTTACATTTCCAGCAAGTGATCTTCCCTTCTAGTTCTGAGGAATTAGGTCATTAGCATTTTGTTCCACTTTCAGTTTACCCATCAGTTCAACTTTGTAAATCTCAGTCATATCCCTCCTGAGATTTCTCTCCAGATTGAAGAACCCTTCTTAGTCTCTCCTCACAGTGCAGCCACTTCAAACCTTGGCTCATTTTATCTGTCCACCCCCATGAGAACTTTCTGTGTGCCCTTTATATCCTTTGACATGCACAGAGATCTGCACACAGTAACCAACAGAGTATGCCACAATGCTTAACATCACCAAAACAGCATTTTTTGTTGTTTTTCATACCCTTACTGATGAAGTCTAAAATATGATGGCTTTTTCTTTTGCTGCCACCCCATCTTGTGCCTGTAAACACTGTCAGCAGTAAGGTCAGGATTGTTTTCTGGAGTTGGAACAAGCTCAGTATCATTTAAGTATGGGATAGTTTATTTTTCTGAAATATTCCTTGCCTCACATTTGTCTCTGATCAAGATCATCTGCCACTTGTTGCCCATCTGCTCAGTTTTGGAGTTCCCACTATCAACTCAGCCTTTTACTACCTGAGGCATAATGTCATTGGCATTCTTGGAAATGTCACCATACACCTCATGTCTCCAACAAATTTCTCACACCTTCTAAAAATATCTGTATCACTTTCTGTTACTTTCTATTTCTTCCCACCTCCCCTCAGCCCCTACTGATCTTTGAATTCAGCTTCAAAAATATGTCTAGAATGGACTGTCAATGCCCCACATAAAAGTTCAATGCTTCATGTAAAACTGTGCGGGATTATCAAAATATATTCCTTTCATTTGGGTAAGCAAATAGCAAAAACAGAGCTTACAATATATAAAATTTCCTTGCCAAATAATGCTTAGCAGCATTACACTCAAATCTGAAATCACTAACAGATTTCATTTCTGGAATTCATTCAATTGCTAATTTCTTGCCACTTTATCTTGAGATCTGCTGAGCAAAAAAAAATTTAATAGGAAACAAAATTTCAGTTGATCACTACTCTGTGCTACTGAGAATTAACTTCAAAGCAGAGCATAATGTACTAACTACAAAGAATAAAACTTGAAACCTGTTAAAAGTTTAGAGTCAGTTTTCTTTTCTGATTTGCAGAAGGTTCTAAATGTTGATATCTATTTTATTTTTTTGAAATTATTATATGAAAATGCATGATACTAGTCTGCTCTCCCTTCAGTAACACCCTCGTTCAGTACAGTTTTAAAATGTACTTCTATTTTCTCATTCTCAAAATTGACTTTAAAAAAATCTTAGAATCTCCTCCATAAAAATAACATTCTATTAAATATGAAAATTTAATTTTTAGGAAACATAGACAGAAATAAAAGGACTATTGCAACTTATGTGAGTCAAAATATAAGCATTCTGACTTTGCAGGTATGCTTTTTTTTAATAGTCTATTAAAGCTATTCTAAAAAAGAGAAATTAAAATATGTGAATTGACCCATATTTATTGCAATTTATATTCTACTGATTATACTTAAATTTGACAAACACATGCATTGGGCAATGTCATGACTGTATTAGCTCTTTGAACTGGAAGTAGAGGTCACTTCCTTCCATTTTTGTTTGTCTCATGCTTTGATATTCAGGATAAATTAAAGCACTTCGGATGACACAGGTTCAAGTCTTAAAAAAAGAGAATCTGACTGTACCCAAAATCAAATCAGGACAAATAATGAAAAACTAAAAGATGTCAAAGCATAAGAGTTATGCAAATCTCATGACACCATGGCTATATAAAGACTGCAGCTGATAAACCTATTGTCTTTTCATGCCTAGGTTCATCAATAATTGAGATCTATTTAGAACACATCACTTCCTCCTGTCAACTAGGTTTCTTTCCTTTGAAATCCATTCTAGAAGAGTAAAATGATGAAAAAAACAAAACAAAACAAGACACCACATGTTTGGTGGCAGAAGCTAGGGTAGGTTGTGTTTCCCTGGAAGCACAAAGCATTCCCTGGCTCTGACACAGCCAAGAAGACTGGGAGGTGAATAGAAGCACATAAGCACATAAGTCTCACTAAAGCACACCAGGAACATTTATATCAGTTTAACACAATGCTATCTGTATTCATCCTGGTGATTGCGTGCTATTATTCACACAAAGTTCACTAACTGAGGTCTCTGCAATCATTTTCCTCTAAATTACATAAGCTGCCATTCCAGAGGAAAACAAACCAATCAGTCAACATACTAAACAGAACAAAAGGAGGAATCCATGTGCAAGTGTTTATTTAAGAACCTTCATCTAGGGAACATAACTGGATTATTCCCACTTAAGAAATCCTAGGCTTCCTTAAAATGTAGAATGTGCCAAGGAATTCTATGTAATATTCTAAAACTGCATTGAGCCAAAAGAAAATTCAGTTAGACATTTCTACTGATAAATGAAGGGATTAACAAAAACAATCTTAACCAGAACAGGAACATATTTTATGTCCTCAGACAAAGCTCAACCACCAATCTCTTTCTTCTGTGTTGCCAAAGCAGATTACAGAGCTGTTAAAATGAGGTGTTATTGTTTTGTAAGTGTTTGCACTTACATAACAAATTAATGCTTGGAAACACAGATGGATTTCCAATGTACAAAAGAACAGCTTTTTAAGTGACAAATAAAGGTGAAGGACCCCCTTGTGTAACAAATAACAATACCATCAACACCTGGAAATATAGCAGAAAAGAATTATTGAAAACATCTCTGAAGCTTCTGACAGCTGTAGATTACTTGTTGCATCTCCTTCTTTTAACACAATCATTTAGGCTGGAAAAGACCTTCACGATCATTGAGTCCAACCCTTAACCCAGAACTCCCACCCCTAAACTATGTCCTTAAGTGACACATCTACATGTCTTTAAAGATAACACTGGGAAACCTTATAGCACTTTTCAGTACCTAAACGAGAACTACAAGAAAGGGACTTTTCCCAAGGGCATGTTCCATAGGACAAGGGAGAATTGCTTTAAGATAAAAGGAGTGTTTAGGATTAGATATTAAGAAAAAATAAAATTATTTGCTTCTGAATTGTGAGGCACTGATACAGGTTGTCCAGAGATACTGTGGAGTTCAAATCACTGGAAGTTTTCAAAGCCAGGCTGGATGAGGCTCTAAGAAATCTGGTCTAGTAGAAGGTTCACTGTCTATGCCAGCAGGGTTGGAGCTCAATGAACTTTAAAGTTCCCTTCCAACCTTAACCATTTTATGATTCTATGGTGACTCAACCACTTCCTTGGGCAGCCTCTTCCAAGGACTGACCACATGTTCCAGGTGAAATTTAATAATGATTAGAATCAGTAGTTACCCTTCAGGACACCCCCTTATGACGCTAATAGACATTTTCACAGCTTTTTTTGCCCCCATGGCTCTGAAAAAATAGTGATACTGACACATCAAAAGTAAAAAAAAACACTTGCACACTACCAGTTCTTCCAATATATCCCTAGCACTCATTAATGTATCTCTATAAAGAATATGCAAGGATTTAACAAAAACATGCATGAAGAAATCTTTACCGGTATTTTCTACTATATTTTAAAGCAGAACAGCATATCCACATAGGCCTAGCATCTAATAAAAGCTATCTTAACAGCAACATTTTTTTTTATCATTGGAAATTCTCTTTTTAAAGGTACAAAGCTATTTTTTTATTATTTGTAACTCAAACACTCTAGCTTTCTGAGCTGAGAAAAACTATGAGAAAAACAAATTGATCTAAAAATGATCGTAAATAATATTAAATTTATAAATCCATTTTTAATCCAGCCTGTGAAATATAGATGTTAATGGCATTGATTTTGATAGATGAAATATATTATTAGTATAAATCAACCAAGATATTATTAGTATTACAGAGATGTGCTTTAATGTTACACAATCAAACAGAAAGATTATAAACCAGTTGCAAATTCTGTACTGTTCTACTTTAAAATTTGAGCAGTTATGTATGCTAGTTTCATTTTTTAAACACTGGGAATTAAAATATAAAAATATGGAGTCTGAAGGGAGTGGTAGTCACTGACCAGAGTAGGTAGAAAAGAATTAAACATATTATAGTCAATGAACAATTTATAGGACGTAAAATTTAGTTACTCACAATTTCTTTTATACTTGGAAACTTAGACGTTGAGATCACCTTTGAAATTTCAAGACAGAATCAAATATAAAATAATTAAACAATAGTTTCACAATATTTTTACCCTCTTTTAACCTACCTCTTTTTTTTCTCTACCAACTGTCTGCAGATGTCCTTCCACCGGTTATTCAAACTTTCCAGTTGTTCCTTCAGCACCTTGGCGTCTGCTGTTGATGACTGCTCAATAAGCTCTTCACCAGTTGCATTCAATGCTTTGACAACAGCTTGCTGCTTCCCAATGCCATCCTGAAGCTCCTGCAAAATACCCAACACATTCACATCTTCATAAGGAAAGTCAAGCATTAAAACAATGCTTCAACACATACTGGCCAGATGGAAAAAGGGTGAAAATTTTTGCTCTCCTCTGAATTCCAAATGAAAAATACAAGATGAGTAGACATAAAGACATCTCATAATTTTGTAACAAGAACCTTCCAGTACATCTCTGCAGCCTTTTATCCTCTCCTGTATTGCTGTCTACTGGAGAGCATTACAGTAATATTCTGCATATTAATTAATAAGTAAAAAACTTGTGAACGAATGTACTTCTACACACCCAAAGGTATATATCACATTTAGAGCCTACAAGGCATTGCAAAATTTCAGCTACAAAATGTGTGAAGCTCTTATTAGCTATAAACTCAAATAAACAATGTCAGGAAAGCAGAGAATGTAAAATTTTTGATTCCATTAAACAACACCTTTTTCTCCAATTTTGAGAAGCCTAATAACTCATGTATTTTTTGTTCGGTTTTGATTGATATTTTGGTTTTTGGTTTTGCTTGGGGGTTTTTTTGGGGGAGGGAGGCTGATTTTGTTGTTGTTGCAGTTGGTTTTTAGGTTTCGTTTGGAGTTTGTTGTTTGTTGGTTGGTTCAGATTTTTTTTTTAAGCAGGACCTGAGGGGAGCTACACTTCTAAGAAAAAAGTATTGCAGGTTTTCTACTTACACACAGAATTAGAACCTACCTAAATATAAGCAATATGGGCCATGCTGAAGTTTTAATAAATGAATTGGGATACATTTTTCTATATCTTTTATGATAAAATATTTTTTCCTGCAGTATTCCTGTAGCTACCTTTTCTCATGTTTAAAAAAAACACAATTCTGAATCTGTAGCTTGGATTATAACACTGTATGCATTTTAAAGCAAGTTAACATTTATAAATAATCAATATTTTCATATTTTTAGTCATCAGTAAAGCATGTCTATTTTTCCCTTGAATTCCCCAGAATCACAAGCAAAAAAGAGTAAAATCATTTTCAACACTTTACTGCTAAAATAAGCAGGAACTGAAATAACATCAACAATCTACACTGTGGTATTCATACTTATGACAGATTTTCACAACCTCAGGAAGTCTGTCTGAATCCTATCTACATACAAAGTCTTTCGAGTAAAATGCTGAATCTAGTTTTTCTGGAGGAAACCAAATACTTCAGTATATCATACTTCAGAACAAAATAATATGTCTGCTTTCTCTTTCAAAATGCATAGCATAACTTGTAGAGCATGTCAGTGAACCTGTATATCAACATTAAATAAAATTTGTCCATGAAACAGCTAAAACTGGCAGGATACAACTTTCCAGGAGTGTGAAAGATTAACAGGACTACTCCTTTTGCTTTTTTTAATACATATCTTTGTCATGAGGTTATGATTGAAGTGCACAAATTGAACCATTCTGGATGTTTACTTGTTCTAACATGATCAAACTCAGTTGCCAGCTACTAATTCATTAAGGTGCATTGAGTCAGTTGAATGCTCTATCTCAGTTTTTGCACAAATTTTTCAGGGACAGCTTGAACACACCACCAGCAGAACCTGGGGCACAGGGGTCCATGTCAGCAGGTCACTGTGGTGTTTACCCACAGTCCTGGACAAGGAGTTGTACCTGAACCAGAGGTTTGCACTATTGACATTTAGCTTATTTTTACTATACTTCCTGTTTGGTTTGCTTACAGTTTCTTTTAGCTTGTCACAGGACACATACACCACCCCCATCCCCAAATTATTACTTTCTTAGATTCCTCTTAGTAAAAACTGCTCATTGTTGTTTTTGGTTTTTTTTTTTGTGGTTTTTGTTTTTTTTTCCCAAACTATTTTAAAGCCCCAGAATTTCAGAATAAGAAGTAGCTGTGATGAACATAACGTGGCAGTAATCTGCATCCCATTTTATTATGTTTTGGTAGGATGAGAAATGTTTTTCTGCAGGATCCTTGCAAGCTACATGACAGTCCAGTCGTGTTGCCTCAAGCATCCTGCTGTCCCACACACTGTCCCAGCACACTTTGCTTTGCCTGTGGAATGTGTGAGGTTTTTAAGACACATCTGTAGCAGAAACTGCAAGATTTTCTAAGACCCAAAATAGACACATAAAAGCCTCTTACGTTGAGGTATAAGATTTTATTTTCTTTCTGTGAATTTATTTCTGTACATTAATGCAATAATACCTGGCCCAGCTTTTGACTATTATTGTCAGGTACATGATTTCACTATTAGAAATAAATAGCAGCAATGGCTAGGTCATTTGTCTAAATGCAAATATCGTCAACTCTTGGAAGTCTGAATTGGTCTTTCCACAAGACACTTCTCTTTTGGTAATGCCCAGCTTAAAATGAGTACCTAGTTTTAGCACATATTCACTGTATTTCACATTGATTTTAGCACTAGAGCCTTTACATTGTGCAGTAGGGAGCATTACATGGGTAAATCATAACAATGTATAGTATGAGAAAAAATATATCAGAGTAAGTGGCTTATTTCCAGCCAGGCACTTGAGATCTTTGTGCTACTGCATGCGTCTGTGTGAAGTTAAGATCCATACCACTTATTGAAAAAATAACTCAGAACAAAGCTTCTACTTATAGGCAGAGGCCCATTCATTTGGAATGGGAGATCAAAGCAAGGAGAACAAAGAAGGGAAGTTCTACTTCTGGAACTCTGGAGGTTTTAGAAGCAAAATTCGTAGAAATTACTTGTTATCTACTCATACTTAGCATCCACTTTTCTAAATGACAGAAACAGCAACCAGTCAGTAAAGTGCTATAAAGTGAAATGCTAAGTAAAAGCTCATTCAAATACTCTGAGCCTTTTTCCTGTGCTCACAGCATCTTAAATTGGGTTTTGTCCCTCCCCCAGCACACACAAGCACAAAAGAGCAACTACTACATGATTTCCACACTTATTTCAATTGACACAGAGTTAAACAAAGGAATTTTCTCATTTATCCAGTGACATATTATGTAATAGGCCTATAGAAAATAGCTCAATGGCAGGGGTGGTCTTAGAACTTACGAATGGGAGCCCTGCACAGGACGTAGGAACAAGTGTGAACTTCCACTAGAACATGAGAGAAGCCTTCTAGCCATCTGCATCTCAGATCACCATAAAGAACTCAATCGGAGATGATTTTTTCCCAAGTACTCTAAGCATTTAACACTTTTCACATAATTAAACAGAGACACAGGTGCTGATGAGGTTTTTCTGGATTCCACAGCCCATGAAAAAGATTTTTATTGGTAATGGATACTGCACAAAGCACATCCTCCCATGAAGACATTAACATATTTTTAAAGCATTTTTTTTATGAAGAAGACAAAAGGTTTTTTACCCTTTTTACTCAAAGCCACATTTTCATACATTCATCCCAGAGTTATTACCACAAAAATGCTTTTCACAACTTATATTGGTATTTAAAGCTTGACAGCAGCTATAGTTTCCTACTAACATCCCTCTCCACCCTTGCCACCCACCTGCCTGAGGGTAAAGTGCTGGGAGCCTGCACAACCTTGCCTCCCATGGCCTCATGGTTTATGGTTCCTCCAGAGGGAATATTGACTTGAGTATTTCAGGCACCTTCACTCGAACTTCCACCTCTTTATACAGAAATGACAAAGCAAAAGGGCACACTGCCCTTTGGATTCTCAGCTTACTCAGAAGCCACTGGAGATACTTGCACTTGCAGTTATACGGTTTCTAATCATTTTATGAACAGAGTGAGCCAACAAATTTAATTGAAATTAATTTTTTATGCGTCTCTGGAAATATTCAAGGTCAGGTTGGACAGGGTTCTGAGTGACCTGCTCTAGTGGAAGATTTCTCTGCTCATTGAAGGGGCATTGAGCTAGATGAACCTTAAAGGTCCCTTCCAACCCAAGCTGTTCTATGATTCTATATTTTCACACACAATTTTTAGTAAGATACTTTTATGCGTTATTTGTTTTAAACATGGTGCATTTTTATCTATCGAGAGAAGAAGAAACTATTAGAAATACTCATCACTTTAATTTTCGTTCTTGTGATTCCCAAGTACAAGAAGGAAATGGCCAACCATTAAATTAAGGTTTAAATAATCTCTCAGATTAAAAATTGCAGAAAGAGTGTATTAAACTTCTACCTCTTATGCAGAGGGTTTTACACTTTGATAATGATTTCAGCTAAATAAGGATAATAACATAAAACTGCCAAAGCATTCTTATGATATATCTTTGATTAAGTCACTTTCCTTTTATTTTCCAAGATTTAAGTAAAATGAAGAATTATACATGCTTTTTCAGAAAATTTCCAAGTGGAATGCAAAAAAAAAAAAAAAAAAAAAAAAAAGGAAGAAAATTTGGATTAGCACAGGGCAAAATGCAAAATGTTTACCAAAGTAATTCAAAACAGCTGAAAAGAGCTGTCTTTGCAATAGCAGGGGACTTGCCCACAATCAGCCTGAGAACCCTGGTCTTGTTCACTACTGGTATTAATTTTAGTTTTCATTTGCACTTTCTAGAAACAACCAAGAACTGCTGCTTTATGACATATATTGAATCCAACATGAGGAAAAAAGAAGTGAGGAAAGAAAGGAAAAAAGTGGAAAGATAAGTTCTCAAAGGAGTTAACTTGACACTTGCAGCATTACTTCTAATGTCCCCAAGTGCATGAAGAACACTGTTTCATTTGTGCCTCCAAACACTCACAGGTTTCTGCATCAATATTATAATACTGCAATCAAGCTTGTAAAGCTGGTCTTAAGGTAATTATTAAGTAAATCACAGATGCTTGTGGCTAACTAGTTGAAGTTGTTCACCATTATGCTTTAGGAAATACTTTCCAAATATATTGTGTGATGTTTTCCTAAGAAAATTAAAGGTCTGAGAGACCCTAAATCTACAGGCATTCCTAGTACCATCTTGGCAAGAGCTTTCAGTTTATGTCCTAAATATGAGGTAAGAATCTTCCAAAAAGGAGAGAGAATGAGAATATGAATCATGGCATGGTTTCAACTGGAGGTGACCTTAAAGATGAACTCGTTCCAACCCCTTGCCACGGGTAGTGACACCCTGCCCTAAACCAGATTGCTCAAAGCCCCATCCAACCTGGCCTTGAAATCTTCCAGGGGTGGAGAATCCACAGCTTCTCTGGGCACCCTGTTCCGGTGCCTCGCCACCCTGACAGTATAGAATTTCTCTCAAATATCAAATTTCAACCTGCTCTCAGTTTGAAGCCATCCCCCCATGTCCTGTCACTACATACTGTTGGAAAAAATCCCTCTCTTGTAAGTTCCCTTAAGGTACTGAAAGGCCACAGTAAGGTTATTCTGGAGCCTTCTCTTCTCCAAACTGAACAATCCCAATTCCCTCAGCCTTTCTGAGGGAATACCTAACAGTGAAATACGTCTGTCTTCCCTCTCATCTGATTTCCTTCCCATGCTGCTTTTCCTTTTATTATTTTCATTTGAATTTTCCAGGGATTTTATTGTGAGTTGTCATTTTATTTCTTCTTCTATTTTTTTTTAACCCTCTGCTTATCAGTCCTGTGGATTGCCATCCCCTAACTACAGCCAAAGATTGTGGATTTAGATTAACTAAAAAATGCTTTACAGGGGATCTTAGAGCTAATCCTATTCACAAGTTTGCTGCAAATCACTGCAGAGAAATACTTTGTGTTTTGCAAGTTGCCTTCCTTACACTTTTGGACCTCTACTCATGTAAGTTTGCTTTCAAAATTATACAATTCTTTCTTTTAATATTCTTTTCACAAGACATATATTTTTAAGAAACTGGATAATTAAAGGAGTCAAAGGAACTTTCTCCTAGACATGGACAACCAGTGTATGCTTTGAAGTCAGGTTTTTGACAGCACCCACAATGATGCTCAGATTAATGACATCTAAGAGTTACACTGCACACATTTCTATACAACTGTGCACAAGAAATTTGGAGACACTTTCATGTATCAAAGTCCAGTAAAGAACAGTTTAGGATATCTAGAGGTGCCTTTACTTCATGTGGGCCAGGCTGATGCTTTATGAATCATCTTGTAGCACACACATTTCAAAAGCAGCAAGGTATCCCTATTGGTTCAGGATCTTTTACCTAAATAATAAAATGAATGTGAACAATATGCTCACCAAAATGGTTTCTTACTGATATTTGATTCCCTTCTTGAAGCCCTGACTGTGCCTTCTTTTTTGTTTAGACTGCTGCCCATAGCCTTAACTTGCCATGAATAAATAAAACTAACAAAACTCTCATATTTTGGTAAATCCCATCTCATAACATAGGGTTTTATCAACTGCATAAGAAATATGTAAATATAAAAAGGGTCTTAATTTAAGACAATTTAATGGGCAGAGACTCTGAAGTAAGTTACCTCCCCTTTGTTTTCAGCCTCTACTGCATAAACAGTATATTAATATAAAAAGTTATGGAGCTTTGGGTCTTTAGGACTTTTTAACTTAAGCATCGGTAGTTTTTTGATCTTTTTTAATGGATGCTTGTTAACTGCTCAAGATCTATATTGTGATAGTATCCTACACATTTACTTAATCAACCATCACCAATGTTATGAAGAGTTAAGTACAGTTTATGCTGGTTTTCCCAAAGAAACTAGATTTAAACTTTTTTGTAGACAAAGAGAAGTAACTTGTATAGTTGATTAAAGAATCTACCAAGTAATTTCAAATACATTATATCATCACATTTCTAATTGCCACTTTTTATCCTGATGCCTTTCACAATGCTCATGACAACTGACTAAGCAATATAAAAGAAAAGACAAATTCTTTGCTTAGATAGATTACGTATATAAATTGAAACACACACACACAAGAGAAAAAAAATTGAGTGGATAAGAATTTTAAATAAATCCTTTTAAAGTTTGATATTTTTTTCCCCATATATTGCAAATTAAAGATTCATCAGAAGACTTACCCTTGTATATAAGAAGGTATCTGAATGGCACAAATTTGCTTTGTTTGTTCTTTCTCAGTTACCTTGACCATATATCTCTTTCTGCAACCTCATTTCCACTTGTCATTGACAGAAATAGCATTTTACAGATAAACTTAATCAGAAACTATTCTATGAACAATCTTGGGAATACTTTGCTCCTTTCATTGTGGTAGACAAATGTACTTAACAATAATTTGTTGTTATGGAAAAGCCCTGCAGCAACATGAAGAAATACCACAAACTAGCTAATTTCTGTCAGGAAAATTGATGGTCACAAAATTTTTTAAGAGAAAAATAATATATTGCCTCTCCTTCATGCAGTATAAGGTACAGATCCAAAAGCAATTAAAGGTACAATTCTCCACTTTAAGAAAACTATAGTCCTAAATTCAACATTTATGTTCTAATCTTCAGTCATTTACATAAATTTCTCCTCTGTTTTAAATTACATAAAACCATAAGGTTGACATAAGAGTGTCTACTCAGATGCAACAATATAAATCAGAGAACTGTGAAAACATCTGGTGGAAAACTATCCCCAAAACAATTTGCTAGCATTTGGTTACCAGAATGAATTTACCCATTAAGAGTATGTATCTCTGTTCAATATTCTATTAGAAAGAAGGAAGAAATTAATTTTCTAGGCAGTTAAACCCCAGTGATTTAATCTGGAGACACATTACTAGCACTTTTTTAGGATTAAAACAATCAACAAAGAGTATACGATGTTTCCTAACTCTTTTGCAATGAGCAGCTATAAAATCTTTGTTGCTTGGTGTGCATTATGTTGGTTATTATGTTATTATTATTATGAATTATGGAAATTCAGGACAGCTGATGGAGACAGAAAAGGTGAAAAACAGTGAAAAAAGTCAGTGTTTGCTATGGTGAATATAATCATTTTAAGCAAAGTGTTTTCTTCTTAGCATAAATGATAGGAATTATAATGGCTTGAATATTACTATCAACTCTGTTCAAGAACAGCATTTGAAAGAGGTGACAGTAGGCTCTGGGCAGATTCTCCTATAAAGCAGACCTGGGTTTCTGTTGCCAGTATTACTGGTTTTGTGTATCAGCTGTACATGAGAAACCAAAGAAAAATTGCTGCAGACCTGTTTTCTGAATATACATTAAATACTATAAAATTAAAAGGAGATTTGATTCCCACTTTGAAAAAAATTATAAATAGAATTATTTGTGTCTTAATCCACATATTATACAAAAAGCTTATAAAGCATAAAAAAATTTTGCTTGATTTGGTATGCAAATTGTTTTGTTGGAGAGCCTTCGAAACTACTATTCCATTGTGCTCTCTGTATTTCTTTTTTCCTCTGTTTTGGTGCTTTTTAGTTAGGAAGACATGAGGGCCAGTATGTATTTTATACTATCCATGACTGATAGTATAGACAAAGAAAGTTGGATACAATGCTATCTCACAATTATACATTTTAACCAAATAAATGGAGACATAGAACTTTTTATATTCTGCCAAAAGCTTCTAAATCAGCAAGAGTCCCAGATTTATTTGAAAATTTTAATCTCTTCCAGACTTTATCCCTTGACCATGCCTCTTGTCTCTCAAAAGGAAGAAATCCATCCTTTAGAAGACAAGTCATAAAAGTGGAAATTTCATTATTTTACCTACACAAATTCTTTAGTCTATGCTGCTGGCCTTTAAAAAGCAATAGTCTACTATGTTTCAATGGCTTAGTAACTTCAGCCTCAGGCTGCCACAGTAATTCCAGATTCTTGCCTCTGCTACCTGTGCTGCTATCAAATATAATTCCCAACTCATTTCCAGTTCATCTCCAAGATGGACTCGCTGCTGGCCAAGGCTGAGCCATCACTGGGAGAACCTCTGGGATAATTTGGTTAAAAAGGGGAATGGAATCCTGTGTAATTGAAGTGAAAGAGAGGAGTGAGAATATATGAGAAACAGTCCTGCAGATACCAAGACCAATGCAGAAGGAGGAGCAGGAGGTGCTCCAGGTGCCAGAGCTGAGATTCCCCTGCAACCTTTGATGCAGTCCAAGGCAGCTGTGCCCCTGCAGCCCAAGGAGGATCTCACTCCAGAGCAGGGGGATGCCCAAAAAAGGCTGTGGCCCGGTGGGAAGCCTGTGCTGGAGCAGGGTCCTGCCAGGACCAGTGACTCCATGGAGAGAGGAGCCCATGATGGAGCAGATTGGCTGGCAGCACTTGTATCTACATGCTGGCTCAACCTGTTCCCAAACTGCACACTGTGGGAATGACCCCATCCTGGGGCAGGGAAAGCGTGTGAGAAGTCCTCCCTCTGAAGAGGACGGATCAGCAGAGAACGTGTGATGCACTAATCAGAGCCCCAATTCCCCATCCACTTGTATCTCTGGAGGTGGATATTTAGAAAGCTCAGGAGTACAGAGAAGCCTAGGAAGGAAGGAGGGGTGAAGGGAAAGTGTTTTAAGATTTGGGTTTGCTTCTCATTTAATTGGTGATGAATACAATGATTTCCTCAAGCTGAGTCTGTTTTGCCCATGATGACAACTGGTGAGTGATTTCTCCCTGTACTTATCTTGACCCATGAGCTTTCACCTTACTTTCTTCCCCCCGTCCACCTGAGGAGGGGAGTGACAGAGTACCTTTGGTGGCCAACTAGTGTCCAGCCAGGGCCAACTCACCACAAAAACACTCTGTGGCTTAGAAGCATTGAAAAAAATTATATAGTACTGTTTCAGGTGAGAGCAGACCTTGGCAATTTAATTATCTTAAAAGCTACTTAGATAAACAGTATTGTCTTCAAATGCAGATACATTGCAATCATACTAAATTCTTGTGGTTTTAGTAAGATATTCACCAGATTAATAATTATCAGAAAAAAAAACATCACTTTCCCATTTCTTTCCAGTGAGATGTAATTGTAAAATGAGCCATGTCCCTTTAAATTAATATTTCTTGTCTCTTTCTAATGTGATGCAAAACTGTGGTGAAAGCCATTTCAATATTGAACTGTGAACTGCATGACCAGAGGTCTATTTTGTGTTTCTAGCCCAAATTGCACAGTTGCTTCTTGTGAGTATATCAATTCAATTTAATTTTAGAACTGATTTAGAAATACTGCAGGGAGAAAAAGAGACCTTTTTTTCCTGCAAAAACTCTACTGCTACTGCATGCTAACTGTAATGCTTCAGGTTAAATACATAGCATTCAACTCTGAGTCCAAAAACATACACACTGATTTTGCAGAACATGCCACTGAATGCCACTGTAATATATTAATTTCCATACTGATGTAGCATCAAAATGTGAAAACAATACTCAGCCAAACAACTTTCAAATTTACCTCTACACAGAATAGAATATGGCCTAATTTGATACCACATTTCTTTTGCAGTTTCTGATACTTGCAATATTTTGATATCTTCCCTGCTCTGAGAAGCTATAATGGAGCAAACAGTGTCAACAATAAGAAAAATTGTGTCCTCTATCTTCAATTCTTTCCATCTATCACAAAGCAAACTACTCATAGAATAGGTCCCAGTATATTAAAAATAACAACATGGCCTAGTTTCTTCAAAAGTAACCTAGTCTTTGGTTTTCAAGGACATCAGTAATACTGATGGATTTATCCTAATACCACAACATTTTTAGCTAAATAAGTGATTTTAATCCAGCTCAATGTGAATGCAGTTCTTAATTATTTTTGCCATATTTAAATCAATTTATTTTGCTTCTTTTAAATAAAAAACAGACTGTTACAACATCTTTATGATTTCACAGGTTTCCCTGATTCTTACAGAACTATCCAGACTCTTGCATAACCCAAGTTAACCCTTGCATAATCTTAGTTACTTCATATATACCTTCTGTGCATCAAAAACTAGAAAACTTCAGTTTACTTTCCTATGGAATCTATAACTGTAAAGTGCTCTCTCTATTCATTAGCTCTGCAGCATTGGAATAATCACATGCCTCAGCATCCTGTTTTCTTTTCAAACATTATATTTAAGCTGTACATATTACCTCTTTCTTTTGAAATTTAGAAATTGGTTTTTGTCAGTGCTTCCAGTTATGGAAAAAACCCAATCCATTACATGAAAATAGCAAGCTATACATATTGACTCTCTAGTATTGGCCATTTATAGAGACCCTTTAAGCTACTGAAGATATCTTCCCCTTCAAGTATCTGAATGATATATAAATATATTCGTATAAAAAATATATTTTTATAATCTTCTCTGTTGGAGTTTTTATCCATATCTTTTACACTTTATTTTAAAGCAAATTAAAATGGTACATTTTTTTTTTAATCAGAAAATCCTCAATTGTTCTTCTTCATTAATATTTAAAATACAATTTTTTTGACAGATACAAGAAACATTTTTGGATACTTTTTATTCTGTGAAAACTAAAAAATTAGTCACATATCAGACAAAAATAGAAAAAAACTACTACTAATATCATTATGCTGGTTTGTAAGAAAATAATGGCAAAAAAGATTTGGACTAGTAGTCAGTGTACATTGACGGCTGGAACTGTAGAAAGTTATAAAGGAATAAATGTATCCTAAAAAATATGAAGCCTACAAAAGTGGCTTCCCAATTTTGGAAAATTACTGTGGTAGGCAAGAGGATGAATCAGTTTAGGCTTGCAATTTCTTCTGTACAGGAACTTCAAGTGCAAAGCAAGTAAAACATTATTAGGTACCATGGACAGCTCCACCTAACAATGTACCGGTTATACAACATCACATTATGGCCGTGCAATACAGCAAGAGGAGCAAACCGTGGGTATTGGTTCAAAGGGATAAGGGAGACAAAACTAAAATATTGCCTGAGATTCAGTTAGGTTAAAATCACAACAAAATAAACCAAGAAAGCAGAAACACTCAATTTTCAAGAAGAAAAGGAAGAAATCTGATTATAGCAACAAAGTTATTTCCCTTCCCAATGCTACAAGGATCATACAGCACAAGGTCAACAGCCCTGAATTTAAGACAGACCCAAAAATCCCTAGCGAATCATTTACCAGAGGATTCTGACAGCCAGAATTAATTGTCTACCTGCTGCTTCTCCTCCTCCTTATCTCCATTAAGGCAGCATTTATCTCAAGCCTCTGAGCAAGACTAACCTCTGGGAGAAAGTCAGTAGCAAGGGACAGATGACAAACCAACCATTTGTAAGCAGCTATCACATCATCTTCATTCTGCCTCTGTTTAGATCTTGCTGGACCTTCCCTTGCCTTTCATATCTCCATCAACTCTAGATTTCTAAGAGCTGCAGCTTTAGCTGTTTTAGTGCTGAGAAGAGGGTTTCTATCCCAACTGAGTCATAATAATTTAAGTAGACTGGCTTTACTCCCTACAACAACCACTGGGGTGTTTCTTGATCCCTGCTACACTTTATTTTCTTCAGTATCTTAGCCTATGAATCCATCTTGTTCCTTCTTCAGAGTTTAATTATAGCATTGGGGTCTGATCTTTTATTAATTCAAATGCTCTCCTAAGCATGCCAGTGTTGCTACTCAAGGGATACCTGATTTACATATTCCCATAATTTCATTTCTGATTACTAAATTCATCAGCTTGCTTCAAAGTAGTTCATAGTATAAACATAGTAAGACTTTCAGGAACTGATGTTCATTGCATATTTAACATTTTTCTCAGAACAGCACCACAGTTTCAAAATACAAATCAATATGTTTATTAGAAAGTTTTCTTTCAGTGAAAAACATGCATCCCTACATCCTCATCTTTTAGGAGAAGAGAAACAGACTGTTTTAAAACATCAAGAGTTAGAAATAGAAATAAACTTTATAGGCACTAGGTGCTTTCTGCTAGACAACAATTGACTTGAGTTTGACTTTTCTCACATCTTCAGCTAGAGGTTATATTGAAATTGAAATAACTATATAAAATCTGAGAGAAATATGTGTTGAACACGGAGGAATTCCAGGCTAAGGATGGGGACCCAGGAAGGAATTAAGGATGGGGACAGAGGAAACAAGCAATTCAGGAAATGTTACTTCTCTTTCTAAAGATGTGTCATTATTTCATAGAATTGTTATAAACAGAGAAAAAAAAAAAAAAAGCCCAAACCTTGGGGTTGTTTTCCTTTACTGAAATATTTAATAGGGGTTGTGGGTGGCTTACTAGACTTCTGACCCATAGAAATTCAGGAAGTAAAAGTGTGAAGTTGTACAGTTTTTAACATGTTCAGCTTCCCTGAGTGATAGACAATGGGGGGACTTGGTACTACTCTGAACTAGATTCCAGCAAAAGTGGCTTTGGGGAAAAAAGCCCCTTGTACTTCTATGAAGTAACATTGCACACGGAAGAGTCATACTTAGGTAAAAATCAGAATCCTTTTTGCTTTCTATGGATAATGTATGATGTCTGCAAACTTCAAGTTTCTAAGAGTAGAGTGGTGATTGTCCTGCTCTGCATTGGTGTAGCCTCGTCCCTCATCCTGGGGGCAGTTTTGGGCACCACAACGTATAAAAGACATAAACTATTAGAGAGCATCCAAAGGAGGGCAGTGAGGATGGTGAAGGGACTGGAGGTGAAGTTGTGTGAGGAAGGACACAGGTCACTGGGTTTGTTCAGCCTGGAGAATAGGAGAATGAGGGGAGACCTCACTGCAGTCACAACTTTCTCATGGGGAGAAGAGGAGATGCAGCCACTGATCTCTGCTCTCTGTAACCAGTCACAGCACCTGAGGGAATGGCTTGAAGTTGTGCCAGGAGAGGTGTAGGCTGGATATTAGGAAAGGTTCTTCAACCAGAGGGCACTGAACAGGCTCCACAGGGCAGTGGTCACAGCACCAGCCTGACAGAGCTCAAGAAACATTCAGAAAACCTTCCAAAGCACATGATGTGATTCTTGGAGTTGTCCTGTTGAAGACTGGGACTTGATAATCCTTGTGGATTTCAACTAAGGGTGTTCTATGATTTTCTAACCTCAGTATTTGATTGTAGACAATATGTAATTAAGTACAGTGTCCCATGCCTAGAGAAGACAACACAGAATTAACCCCCTGCCATTCACAGCTCACTACTATGATATTCAACCACTATCTATACGATCACCTGAGAATCAGAATTATATACCAACGCTATATTAACGCCAAGTTATATTAACTCTGTTATTTTAATAAAGCATGACTACAGTTTGCAAAAGTGTTATAATCATAGAAAGACAACTTGATCACTGCATTCTAATTTTTTTCTCAAGATGCTACACATAGGAAAACCAATATGTTTTACAAAACCAGTAGTCTTATTTAGGGAATTTTGTGGAGTTCCCTTGTTTTTATTCACAAATCTCTACATTTATATTTGACATTTAATTTCTATCCTGCAACATAGTTTCAATCAGCATTAAATTCTGTTTAATATATATACCTACTTTTCAAATAATTCATTTTAAATGATAGTATTAAATAATTATATTTTATAAAAAAGTGACGAGAGAATGGTACATCCTAAGAAAAAACTGGCATAGGTAAAAACCTTCAATGCAACCCCTAAAAAGACTGCAAGTGAAAAGTAAGTTTTGCTGAAAAAAAATGAGTCTACTAGTGCACATCAATCTCTCCTAAAAATATGTTTAAAAATGAGTCCACATATATAATTGATTTTGTCTGCTTATTTTGTATTTATACTAAAAATATTACAATAAGAATAAACAGATGCAAATGTCATCAGAATTAATACTATGTTAGATATCTAGGCAATATTTAAACAGAACTAATGAAGTTACTTTCTGTGTTGCAGCATCCCTCACAACATGAGAAATGGTTGCCATGTAGAAAAATTTACTGTGGTTCAAAATAAATACATTGATTTTTTTGCTGAAGGAAAAAGATTGATGGAATTTTTCAGTCAATCACTAGAATTCCATTTAAGAAGTTAGATAAAGCAAGGTATTACTAATAATTTAATAAATCTGTAGGAAATAGGAGAAAAAATATAAAATATATAAAAATATAAATCAGTTTTTTGCAGCCTTCAGACTTGATTTTGTCCCTTTTAAAATGCTAATAGTTCTGTACTTAGTGTATTTTAAAAATATTTTGGTCAGAATGTAGTGCTTACAGTTTTCTTCAAAATTCTGGCCATGATATTTCTTTAACTGCACATGATTTTGTTTCACGGTAATTTTAACATTCAAAAAAGCATTTTTCTTCAATTCACTGTGATACTGCACACCTAATACACTTCATAAATTGCATAGGTTATGCAGAATTCTAGACATGAAATTCTGACATTAATATAAAAGAGGAAAATATTTGTTTGGCTATAAAACCCCCTTCACCATTCTGTTTTTCTGCAGAGGCCACAGGATTGGGTACGCCTCAGAGGATCCGCCCCGATAAACAACTTTTCTGGGCATGGAGACAAAAATCAAATATGGGATTCAGTTTGAATCACAGACTGAAAAGGGGCACTGAAATCCCCTAAGCTCCATTTACACAGGAAAACAAGCTGAAAAGTCTCTCCAAGTCCTCCCACTCCAGCAGTGCCAAAAAACACAGGGGATGGAGGGCTTACAGCAAAACTCTGACCCTTGCTCTGTGCTCAGGGAAGTCAGAGGCACTTTATGGACAAGGCTTCAATTATTGGAGCCACCAGAGAAAACTGGTTTATCCACTGGTTTTGCCACTTCCTTGTGGCTTCTTTGCTTTCTGCTTTCCAAGAGAGGCAAGGAGCAATTTTTTTTTTTTCTCCAGTAATCACCTACTTTGAATCTGCCTGGAGTTATAGTCTCAAAATAAAACATTGTTATGAAGTTAACCTCTCAAAATGCTTACACTATCATAATTATTAAATCTGTGGTTCTCATATACATATCCTTAAGCAGAATTAAAGTGTTTTCTTAAAACTAATTGCTATATCAGAAAAGAGCAAATAATATCAAAGAGATGTAAATACTATTTCTTTGCATAAAGACAGATAGGAAGCCAGGATAAAGTAAGTCCATAAAAGTATTCATGAATTTGTACAAATTAATGAGTTTATTAAAATGCATCATCCCAGATAGATGACCAGACAAAAAAAGGAAACAAAGAGTATAATTAAAAGCAAACTAAATCTGTTGTAACTGCAGAAAAACCTACACCATGATTTCTTTGTTGTTGTTGTACGTGCTAAAACACATGGGAGGGAATAGCCTAAGCACATACTTGTTTCTGTGAAAGCCAGTCTTGAAGAACCTCAGGTGTTTCACTTTGCATGATTGATATACTCTAAGTCTTGATTACTTCCCAATTAAGGACACTTGTGATTGTCAAACTCCACTTTCCTTAAAAATTTCTTATCAACAAAATATCAGCTCTCAGACAGGAAGAAAGCTGCAGTGAGGTCTGCCAAGAAGAGAAACAGCTACCTGCAAATGGAGTCTGAGCTCACTGAGGTTCTGCACAGCTCCTTTTATGTGAACTGGACTTTCACAAGACACAATATAAGGCAAAGTATGATTTAGTCACACCTTTCAGATTAATGAGATTCCCTCTTTTCCTTATTCTAGGCTCAATGTTTTTTTCTGAAGAGTATAGAACTAATGAGGGTTATAGGAAGCAAAGGCATGACAAAACTTTTTGGTGTCTGTTTTTGGGTTTTGTTCTTTTATGGGAATTTTTTGTTTGCTTGGAGATAAGTTGTTTTGTTTTTTTTTTTGGTTGTTGTTTTTTTTTGTTTAAAAATCCTAGGATTTTTGGTTAAAAATCCTAGTCAAAAATAATGCATTAGTCCTTAGAAAATCTGCAAAGACTGAAGTTACATAATTCATTCTTTCAGTGGTGAATCTACTCAAGATATCTATTTGTATGGGTAAATAACCACACAGGACTGATGGCAGGAGGATACTTCCCAGAAGTGTTGTCAGTGATAACATGCATAACACAATGAGATTTTAAATGAGGACACAGATTTTGTAAATAATGTACACTTTTCAAGACGCCCTAGAGACACTAGACAACAAAATTCCTTCAGACAGTGTTTAAAATACAATTTTTCCTCAGTGTTTCTGATTTCCATTAGAAACTTAAGTCAGACAAAAAGAAAGGGGTTTCAAATGAAGTGGTTTGAACCCTAAGAGGAGGGCATAAAAAACAGATCTATAAATATAAACCAGAAAGCTATCCCAAAACAAGAAGTGTTGCTGACTTCTCTTATTTGAAATGATGATAAATCCCTTATACAATTTTTAAGAGAATAAGGGAACTTTTCCTCACAGAAATGCACATTCTGTTGTAATTTCTCCACTTACAGGCCCCAGAAAAGGAGGGTGAAAAAAGATTCTGCTCAACCTACTCCTTGAATCACTGTAAATTGTAGTGCAATTGAGAGTTAAGTCTAACAAAAATGGATGAGCTGTTTTTCCTGTTTATATAAGTGTCAGATTTTGAAGCATGTGGATAATTCTGAATCAGTAAGAGCTTATTTGCTAGTGGAAGAAGATGAGTTATCTTTACTTTAGCTGTAAACAGAAAACATATATTAAATTATAAAATTATACCCCTATCTCTTCCATCTTCAAATATTATCCTCTCTTTTACACCTCATTTCCACTGTCACACCTTTATTTTGTCTGTCAGGCAGCATAGAAGGATCTTGCCCAGGGGAAGCGAGAACCATATACTCACAAGTCATAAAAGAATTCTGCTATGATCATACCCTTTCCACTTACTTTCTTAATCCTTATCTTTGTCAAGATTTGAGATGTCTCTTTTTGTCAGGACTGCAACTAAGCTAAAGATAGCATGTAAATAAATCAGGCTTTAAAGACAAACCATTCTTTCTCTGTTGATCTCAGAGAAAATTCTAGAAATAGCAGGGAACAAAAAAACTGGGACACGAGCAAAAAGCAAAGCATCTTTCAAACTCATGACTCATCATGTTAACATGTACACTGTCCTGTTTGGCTCTCTGGGAAAGATGGTTAGAGTATTTGTGCTGCTCTCTCATTTGCATTACTAGTCTGTACCAAATGTGTCAATGTGTTGGAAAGTATAGTATATAGTTCTGGACTTCAAACTACATTTTGCAGAAATTAACCAGTGATAATCTAGAAACACATGCACTGTCTTTAAAACAGAACAAAAAACTAAAGACAACTGGCAACAAATGCTTTAAAGTCACTGCTATGTTATTTCTTCACTGAAGACCTAGGAAAAGGTTTATAGATGTTTGTTCACACATATTTAAGAAAACAGAACAGCAAATTTAGGACTTTTTCCTTTGCTTGTTTTTACTTTCTCTGACCAATTTTCAAAAGGTCTTTTCCAACACTAACTACATTTTCAAATTTTCCTTCTCCTAAAAACAACTTAAAAGGACATTTATATGTTTAATAAAAGTTCTGCTCACGCATGCAGTATATAAGGTAGTTTATACTGACGTAACAAGACATTTATGTCATAACTTTGAGTTTGCATTTGGATATAGAAGAATGGTAAAGTGTTACCATTATTCATATCTTTTCCCTGAAGTTTTAAAATGTGCGTTCCTCTGAACTCAAGGCATCTCAGAATTGCCTTCTGGAATTTAGGTAATGTAAAAGTCTGTATTGCTGGAATCTTCTAGTTACCTTTATCTCAATTTAACCTCTGAAATTTGCTATCAAAATGTCCCTTGTCCTATTACTCAGCTGTTTTCATACATATTATTAGCCACATTTCTTAAGAAAAAACCAGGTACATAATTTTTAAGCTTTTATTTTTTACTCTGGAGAACCTTTATATCCCTTATGTGGAATGCATCTGATTGTTTTTTCTTTATGACTAGGATGTCTTTGAGCCATTCCCATTCATTTTCCTTAGTCCTCACTAGAAAGCTGCATAAAGCTGTTTTCTGAAAAGGCAACCTAGGTGTTAAGTATATAAAATAATTTCAATAAACAGCACGGGCTAGCACCAGTTTTCCTAAAAGCATGGTGTCTTAGTAGGAACCTGTAAATCTGCTCACAGGTGTTTAAAGAGAAACAGTGCTTTAAGACAAGCAATCTTCTACTCCTTGACTGCACTAGCATTTCCAGTGCAGGAAACAACCCTCTACCACTATGACAGAAATGTTTCCGGAATAAGAACCAAGATTCGGCGTGTAGTGTATTACCCCAATATTCTGTCCCACAATTTTGCAGATTGACCAGCAGGCCTGTTCTAATTATCTTCTTTTTTCTCCTTTCTTATCCCAACACAAAATTTCTCCTCCCACATAACCTTTGAATTATACAAGAAATCTATATCACAACCTCAATATTGAGATTGAAGAGAGGATGAATTGAATCAAAATAAATAAGCTTCTGTTAAATCAACTTCTATTAAACATCCACTAGAGTTTTTTTTCTTTTCTTTGCACTTCCTATTTACTGCTGAAATAACATCCAGTGAAAACAGACTAGGGATAGTCAGGTGAACCTGCAGTGGCCTGAGCAGGCAGTATGACACTACTTTACATCACTGTTGATCTATTATGCTTAACATGAAAAAATAAATTAAATAATGGTTTAGAATTCCCAGGAGCTAGAGGTGACAGTGAGAGTTAAAATAAATGAGAATAGCAGGGGGAGGGAGAAGAAATTATTATTATTATTATTATTATTATTATTATTATTATTATTATTATATAATAATAATAATAATAATAATAATAATAATAATAATAATAATAATAATAATAATAATAATAACTATTATGTTTTGGAACATGGATGTTTCAGAAGGCATCCAATTAAAAAAAAATAAAAGGTGATACACCATTATTTACTAGACTTGGTTGGGAGGATTTCTTTACACTAAGTAACTGCAATCCATATTAAACAAAGTCTTGGTTAAAACCTCTACAGATGACTCTACCAAGCAGTTTGAAAATATCAGTCACAGCACAGTGTAGACACAGACAACCTAGCTGCAAGTGGACTTTTTCACATTAAGACTAAATAAGAATTTGTTCTGTTTTTAGACAGAAAGGAAAAAAAGAAAATTAAAATGTTTTCCCATATCTGTGCTATCTCTACCTTCTAAGATGAGCCCACCTGGAAAACTTTCAACCCAGTTTTTATTTTGATGTGCTTATATGCAGGAGAAATACACATCATCTTTCCTCATTAAAAATAAAGTGTTTACATGAGGTTTTGGAGTAAAAATTCACCCAATTAATCATAATTTCAGAAAAATCTTGACAGTATTACAAGCCTTATACATTGTGAAGTCTCACATCTAATGGGCAAATGAGGTTCCAATAAGAACAGAAGAATTGGGGTTTTGTTGTAAAGGGAGCTGTAGCTGAAAGGCTACATGATTAATGTAGCATCATAGACTTTACATAAAAACAAGATATATTACTGTTTGAGGATCAAGCTAACTTTAAAGAGAGACTTCTTAAGGAAATTTGACTGTCAAGATAAAATATGATAATTGTTTTAAATTTCAATTTGTCTGTAATGTGGTTTTGGGAAGAGATACTACATAATTCTGATGCTTCCAAATTAAATTCTTTGTCACATTCAGGCTTTACCACATAAACATTCACCCATTCCTACAAAAAGAACATCCCAAATCTTTAATCATAGCAAAAAACACAGTACCTTGACTTTGTATCTTAAAGTTAAATTGAGTGACATTATAAAAATTAAATTACTTCTTCCTCATTTCCATAATATCCTTTAAAACGACTTGCCTAGGCTGGAGTATATGTTCGATTTTTTTATCTTTCTTGATGACCCCTCATGCCTGCAAGTCAGCTCATTTTTCTCTGGTGGAGACTGCACCCTACCAGTGCACGCTCTAAAATTTCCATTAAAATCTAGGGCATCATCACTCATTCTTATCTGCAGCAGGCTGTGAGAGCAGCAACTGCAGGAGAACTCCTCTCAAAGGACAATATAGTTATACACTTCACCATCCAGAAGGGAAGAGAATTCTACCTGCATAATACCTTATCACATCCAGTACACTGGGAATCTTAAAATCAGCAGCAGTGGCGTAGAATGTTATAAATTCTCATGCAACAGCAAGTCCTACTTAAACAGCAATTTACCAGTAGGCAATTAGCTTCTCAGAGAACATTTTTATTACATTCACGTCACAATGAAACGATCTGTCTCATCAACTATTGAATATTTGCTGGATAAAGCATTATTATTCTAAATTAGCATATAACAAGTACCTGAGGGTATTTAAACTTGTCTATGTGTTTAACCTTCTGGTTTCTAAGTCCCTCTTCTTCAAGCAGATTCTTAAACAGTTCTCATACCCAAAGTACATGAACACCTTTCCAAAGTGTTTTGATAGTCGTGCTCATTCCTCTTTCTTTACCTTTTCTACTTTGCAGGGAGAACTCATATATATAATTTTTATGCCTGTATGAGCACACATTCTGTAATACTGCACATGAAGCACAATCTTGCCATGCTATTTCGCCAGATCACAGGTCTCACATAACTTTCATCTTCACACCTCATTCTACAGCATGATGACCTTTCTTGTATCCTGAGCCCAAACCATTACATGCCTTTAAGTCAGAGATCAATAACGTGACTTTGCATTCCATGGATATCCTATGTGTACTTGTGTACAGGATGGCAGGTGGGCTCCAGTACTCTATGTAACCCTGCCTGAACTAGCCTGTTGGCTGGCACCTCTGGGGCTCAGCAGAAAACTTTGTCACTGTCCAGGAAAAGAAAAATACAGATAATTGAACTACAGTCAGACAGTTGTGAATCATAATGCACTTGAGAGGGTTTGCCACCAGCAACTACTGCTACAAAAGAGGTCAGCATCTATGGAAACCTGACTAGATTGCTAGCTGGACTGATCTGCTCTGGACATTGGGGTTTTTCAAGTGTTTGTTGACACAACCTTTTCCTCATTCTGTCCAGTAGACACCAACACATGAATTTATCTGGTGTGCCACACAAGCAGCTTGAACTCCTTTTGTACTCATATGCTTTTGTGCCAGGATGGCACAAACACATCAATATCCTTGTTGCTGTATGTCACAAAGTATATTCCAGCTAAGTGCCTGTTTCTTGCAGTGGGTAACCAAATAACCCATTAATGACTCCTTATTTAAATAATTCAACAGAGAAAGTTTATTTAATTTTAATTTTTTGTTCTCCTTTGGTCAGAAATACCTGCAACAACATTTAGCAAACGAAGTGAAAAGTCATGGTCAGCTCTGTTAGGCATTCAAAAAGATAGATGCATAGAAGACCTGATGTTTGTTCTTCATTTACTAACTTCAAAATGCAGCTAATACTGATTAGAGTCGATGTTTGTCCTGAATCTAGACATATAATATTTGTAAATGGCCAGGCAATCATAACAGCAGGCTTGTGTTAATTTGGACATTTCACAATGGATTATAGGCTGGACATAAGCAAGGCAGCATTATTAGTGATGAATAAATGATGAATTGCAAACCAAGCTTTCATTGACTTGCATAAAAAATAGATAAGAGAACAAGATCTTTTTGCACAAAAAAGTCTAACAGGACTTTTAAAGTGAAGAAATATCATTGAGCTTAGAATCTTCAGTGATTTCAGGACAACATGGTAACTTTCTTAAACAGGTAAGGAAAGAATTAAGTTCTCTAATGACTGAAACACAGCACAGACAGAATCCAGGCAAAATGAACCCAGTTTTACAAGGATTGTGCCTGCATCATGGCTTTCTCCTTTGGGCAACAGGAGTAAGCTGGTGGTGATGCTCTCACCCATTTTCATCAGGCTTCCTGCACAATTCCCTACTGGTACCACAATACAGATGCCTTATGAAGCATGGATGAGTCAACCATTATCCAAATGGCAACGAGATAATAATTGGCTTAATATTTAAGCATACAGGTCACAGGTGAAGCAAACAAATTTACAAAATGAAATGCACAACAGCAAGTTTACTTGGTTTCAACTGCAATCAACAGAGCAGTCTCGAAATATCAAGCTTTTTCTTGGAGCTGATTTTGAAAGTTATCATTGAGAAGGATGGAAAGCACATTGATTTTCCTATTGATTTTTCTGTTGAGGGACTAACCCCATTAGTGTAATTTCAGCCCCATTACCTGATCTTTCTGCATGGGAGGAAGATGACATGTACTTGAAGGAAAATGATTGGGGTTTAAAAAGTCTACAAATAAATACTTGGTTGCAGAAATCTAGGAAATGGATATACTGTCATGTAACCAAAAGTGGCATAAAGAAAAAAATCATCTTTAAATGGCATCCAGAAGATATTTGTCATTTGATTTATTCTGATACTGTAGGCCGATACAGTACTAGTTTTAGTCAGTATAATTATACCCAAGAACAACAGATCTATGCATAAAAATGTCCTGTCCCAAAATAGTTTCATATGTTTTATCCTAAATTTTAGTATGCCTTATTTAGCCATAGTTCTATATCTGAATCTTACAGCTGGAAGATCAAGTAACATAAACAAAACATATATTGTTAGGAAGACAATACAAGTTATTAACAAAGTGCTATATCCATTCATCTTTTTCAGAACTATGAGAAACTTCCAGCTGATTATCTTTGAAATGTTATGAATGCAGGAGAGATCTGTACTATTTTGAACCCAAGGAATGAACACAAAAGTAAGAAGAAAGTAAGAGAATGAGCTCAATTGCTGTTGCTAAGAAAAATGAAGCCTTTTTGATAGATTTAAACAGCCAGGAGCATTAACAAGCCTAAATGAAATGGCATTTTAATGTTAAAAATCAAATAGAGCCTCTAAATTCACACTTATTATCAATACAATTATTCACACTACTATCAATAACTGTTCTTGTTTCACTGCATGTCTCCTCTCTGGAATATGTGTGTAGCTTATTTTAATTACTTGGGACTTGAAATATGTTTTCCAGTATCTGCTGAGAAGCAAGCACCATATTCATGGTATGCAGTTTAATATTATACAAATACCAAAATATTATCATTATTTAACTAGTTAGAGAGGTGTACATTTTGAAATAGCACAAGTTACATTGCCTATATTAAACCGTATAGATTTAAAACATCATGGGACAGCAGAACTCTTGAACTGGGGACAGAAGTGGCTGAATTTGATTTAAAATCTCAGGCAGAGTTTTATACTTTGCACAGATTTAAATATTTGTTAGATTGGAGACAACACTCTTTTGCAACCATAGACCAATCATGATATTGCTACTACCTATTCCAGTTATTATCTAGAATTAATTGGATTGGGATAATTTTAACAATTTCACATGGCACTTCTAATCCTTGGTGAAATCTAAATGTTAATTAATTAAAAAGAAGTAGTCCTCTCAAATTTTCAAACTTCTACAAAGTACTATGTAAACTGATGTTGTAGTAACACTAAAACATTTTTAAGACTACTCTGGTTTTGAACAGAAAATATTGTCCCTGGGACAGCAGAAAAGGATTCCACCAGTGACAAGTCTAGCTGGCAGGAGGCACTGCTGGGCAGCAGCTGTCCCACCAGGCACCCAGAGCATCGATGCGCCTGCTTGGCACATCCGAGATCCATCCAGCCTGAGGAGCAATGCAGAGTCCACAAGCAAATCTTTGCAAAATTTCCCTTCCTCTGTAGCTGTTCCCTGACACTCAGTGAGAAGAAACAGCATTTGGGAACTCAGTGAGACAAACAAAAACTCTTTTTTGAAGTTCCTCAGACAAAAAGGTTTGACCCTAGGTAAGCAAAACCTTGGGGCATTTAAGCTCATGGCAGTGCTGCCATCCTCTTTATTCATTTCTCAATAGCACCATAAACACCTATCCATCAGAAGACTGTATTTTCCCTTCCACTGTAATAATCAGATACACAATGCTTATGGTTTAATTTACAAATAAAAAGAACCTTATGAAAAATTTCAAAAGTTTCAAGTATATATTCTGCATGAGCTTTTGCTTCACTTAACAACTACCAATTCTTTGTGTCCATAACAGATATTGCCCTGATTCAGGCAGAAATTTGACATGTCTAAAGTAGTTTTAAACACCAGATTTGAACTTTATTCTCAAATAACTATCACAATACTTTTAGCAAAAATACAAATTTTGTAACCTGTCAGTTTGGGGCTATCATACAAATATTATTTGGAAGTAGATTTTGAAACTGATTTAATTTAATCTAAAGGCCAGAGTGACTACAGTGAAAGTCCAAAATAACTATAACATGTTTGAGAATAAAATTAGGTGATTGAACTACAATTTTCCTTATTTTTTCCTCTATAATTAATAGTTTGTAGATGAGCTCTAAATATTTTTTTCACTATACTTCATTGAAAGCAACAGATGAAAAAACTTTACCTTTGTATATAGAGACATTTGCAGACACTGAAGTGCATGAAGAATACAATCCTTCAATTTAACTTCTTACAGAATTCTCATAATTAAAGTATTTCTTAGAAAGAAAGACACCCCTGAATGAAACTAAAATAAACCATCACACTGTCTTTCAGAACTGCTAGGGTTTTGGACAAAGAAAAAATAATTAGTGTTTCCCAATGTTACACTAATGTCAAAACTTGAGTAATATACTTTATTAGTAAAGAATAGCATCCAGAAAAGCTAAGTCCATATTAAAGATTTGGGAATGGTTGGATGATTAAAGTACTAGCAAATATTGAAGAAAATATTTCTTTCTCCATTATTCATTATTGATTGAGTTTATTTCCTTTAATTTTCTTCTTTTTAGTCCCCTGCTAGAATTCATTTAAGAGGGAAATGTTTTGATACTTTTTGGAAGAAATGGAGACGGTGGAAAAGAATAAACTAGCCCTCAGGGAAGGAGAATGGAGAAAGTAAGCTTCATTCAGCTGCTTTAATGTCTGCATTAACAGACAATAAAAAGACCTTTAAAAATGCATTGAATTTAGATCTTAGTGGATGGAATTACAATGAACTTAATGGTTCTCTCACCTGAAAACACTTGAGCCAATCTTTCTCCTTAAATGAGAACCTATCCCTGCTTTTCTTATCACTGTTTCCACAAACACATGAGTTCAGACTCTAAAATATATCTTCCCAAAGTAATCACCATGACATACAACAGTTTATATCTGTCTGTCTGTGCCAATTTTAATAGTTTATTTCCTTTTTATTTTTCATATGATCTTGTCTATGGGTGTTCAGCTGTTTAATATCTTTAATCCAAATTTCAATTATGATTCTAAGGCATTGTACACAATCTGTTTTTTTAAAAGCCAGTGCAACAGAATCCTGAATGCTTGCAGAATGTAGGTACATGTAGGTGATGCTACAGCAGACAGTGCCTGTAGCAAGGATTTGAAATACTTTGATACCTGCACCCTGATCTGTGTCAGAGCAATGCCAGCAGAGCAGGGAGGTGATCTCCTCTTTGGTCAGTCCTGGAGAGACACATATGGGATATTGTCTTAAACCTTCTGTACTTCCTTTCTCCCTATCTGGCATCTTCTTAATATTGTTAATAAGTATAGGCTAAAAACACTTACAAATAACACTATGCTATTTGTTAGTAAGAAATTTATTTTTACTGGGTGAAAAGAACTGTTTGGCTTCCCATGGCCCAAATGAACGGTCCTTTCTTTGTCATGTGTTTTGAGGTCGTCTATGACCTTATTTTTTCTTTTCTTCTCCAAATACATATTGACTAAAGGCAGTGCAATTCACCGATTAAGACAGATTTACCCTTTTATAAAATGTAACATGAGAAAACAGCAGGGAAATTCATGCCCTAAATTGTTGCTGCATAAAAGAATTAAACTCAAGGTCTATTATCAAATGCAGGCACCCAACACAATTCCAAATCCATGAAAAAGGAGCAAAACAAACTGCAAGCAACAAGACCTACCAGATACAGACCTATTGTTTCACTGGACACTATGTTAGACAGTTGCTGAGAGTTTACATTGGTGATCTGACTTTAGAAATAAACGGCTCCATTTCAGTGGTTGCCCTGAATCCTTGATTCAGGACATCCATTAGATGAAGTTTCAGGAAACAAGTCTACTGAAATGGAAGTGAGGATTCCTGGATTCAGAGCTGGAGGACATCCAGTTATGTTCCTTCCCTGCAGAAGGGGATAATAGAATAACACATCCTTGCTGACAGGAAGAACTGACAGCACAATTTTCCAACAGTAAAAAACAAGAAACCTTTCTTCTTCAGCTCAGATCATATAAACCATTCCATTTCCTTTCTGCCTCCCTTCAACAGAAAAGAACAAACAAACCAGGGTTAAACCTTGCCGAGGCGAAATGGACAGTGTGGATTTTCAGCAGGTGAAAGCAAACACAGTGATTCTCCTTGGGCCACATGAACAATCTCAATTCCTTCCCACCATAGAAGGCAAACAGGGAACAAGCAAACCTAAAACCCTACCTCAGCCATGACATCTAACACTGACAAGCCATAAATTTCACATACCACAGAAAAACAGGCTTTACTCACAACAAGGAGCTATGGGACCAGGAGTCCACTGAGGCAATTCACGAGGAAATACTAATGATTATTTCAGTACTTGAAAAACAATGCTGCAAGAGCATGAAACAGTTTCTGTGGTGAAATCTCACATGAACCTCCCCCAAAAATTATGACATCAAGCAGTTGATGTGGATGAATCAGTAGAATTTGAAAAAAAATTTCACGCATATCCACTCTTCTGCCACAATACCAGGGAGTCCTCACTCTTGCTCTTGTAAAATGATTTGTTCTCTTATGCCACTAGAAACTACTTCAGAATTCTCCTAGAGTCATAAATTTATAAATCCTTTCAAGAAGTGTGAATCAAGCTCAATTGCTTATTCTCATGTTGTGATAAACTATCTTTAAAAAATAATCCAATAGTTTAAGCTCTTTCTAAAAACATTTTACATCAGCACATAGCTTAACTATTACAAACTAGAAGAGTAGAAAATTTTTTCAAGAAAAACTAAATGCATACTTGGTGGTAAAATAGACAAAACCAGAATGTAATTTAATACATGAAATTTTACTTTTTGAATTAGCTAAAAACATAGAAATTAAAATTAATGAATTCCCACTTTTGCTGTCCAAGAGGACTATGGATGAAGCCTTTATGGTGCCCAAGAAAGGTATGATCATGAGACTTTATGAATAAAAGGAAATGGATGGTATTGAACTACTTAATCAAATAAATGCTTTTGGAAGAGAATGTGAAATTGTTTGAGCTTTAAGGGTTTACAGTGATCTCAGGTTGAGAGTTACAGCCACTACAACTGCATAAAAACAGTGCTGACCAGAGAATGGCAAGATGAAGAAACACAACATACTCGAATCACAAAAGAAAGGCCAAGAAGCACCTACTTGTTTCAGCAGACTGTTTCTTAATTAATTATCATGCTAAAACCCACCACACTCTATTACTCTAAATCAAAGTATACTTCAAAAGCTGTAGCTAGAGACTATTTAATAACTAGGGGAAAAAATATCCTGTGACAAATTAACTATGTAACTGGAATCTGGAGAACATAAGTTGTCAAAACAAGCAGTTATGACAAAAGTCTGAATTTATGGAAAGACTGTAATATTGTCCATTTTATCAAGAACTAAACCAACCTTTTGACCTCTAATTTAGCTGAACTAAATCAGACTTGAAAAGGGTATTTCAGTTATTTAAATGCCATTTTATTTTTCACCTTTTTTTTTTTGTTTGTTTGTTTGTTTGTTTGTTTGTTTGTTTGTTTTAAGGAAACCTATCTCATTTGACCTCTTAGCTTAAACTTACTATAAAAACAACAGGGATAACTATATAACTATCCATCCATAAGGCATGGGTATCTTTATCCTCCCATAAAGCAAAATTGCTCTCTATATCTACAACATTTGCCAAACAAAAAGATACCTTAAGCATAATCTGTAGTGGGGAAAAAAACCCAAGAGAATAGTGAATTTACATATTTTATTTTATGACATATTTAATTTTGAATTTTAATGCAAAAGAAGGAAAATAAATAAAACATTAATTGTCCTCCAGTATTTTCCATCACTCTGAAACAAAATGGTCTTAAATTAACATGGTCTTGTATTTTACTTTTTATGAAATTTTATTACTCAAAGATAAGACTATTTTCAAAAGCAGCTGTGCTACTCATTGCTAAATAATTGAGTTTAGCTTTGCCACTTCTCAGCCTGTAGCACATGTGCTTTACAGACAGAGAGATCCAAGGACAGGGACAAAATGAGGAAGCTTTTAACTATGAAGCACAAAATATGAAAATGAATGTAAGGAAAAACAGTACATATGTTGTCAAGATCTAGCAAACAGTTGTGTCAAACAGCATGTGAAAAACTGGCTTGGATAGAAGAGGAAAAAGACACTGCCTGTAAGCAGCAGCACCACAGTTTGTACCTAATTGTTCTCCTTCATTCCATGAGCAACCTCATTGATAACTGTCAAATCAGGAATCCATCTCACTTAGAAACCATAAACTTAGAGCAACTCAAAGCATTCAAAACATTTCAGAAATTGTTTTGAAAACTCAGTAACACTATGGTGTTTTGTTTTATTGATGTATCCTCCTACTTAAAACACTTTAAAGTACCTGGAGTCAACAATTGAAGTAGCTCACCCCTAGCTTTCTTCAATGGAATTGTGCATCTTCCAAGACCAATTAATTCCTGAGACAATGTATTTTCTACCAATTATATCAGCATCAGTCAAGCTTCTTTTATTCTGAACTCAGCAGTGACTAAACGTGTTCAGGGAGCAAAATGATGGCTTTACAAATATATTAGGCAAATGTCAGCCCATTAACCTGTGAGTTAGATACCATGGATTTGATAACTGCAGTTTAAGAAGACCAGTAGCCTTTCCTGAGGATTTTCAAGAACATCCATCTGTTGTTGACATCTTTAAATGAATGTCTCCCAGATATCACACCAGATATTATTTTTATATAGGATATATGCAGGATTAAAGGCAGTGTGAAATTGCACTATTGGCTAGAATCAGATGCCAAATTTCCAATTAGAAACTTGAAAGAGATATAAATATTTAAATAAGACCTTTTCCCTTTCTATAAGAATGCAACTTTTACTCTATATTTTTTATGCTAAACTCCTAAGTACTTTTAGTTTTATAACCGCCTAATTTTATAACTAACAAAGGTATACTAGAGTATAATCTACCTGCTGTTAGCATATGCTTATATATGTAGCTGCAAGGCATATAATTTGAGACTGAATTATTTGCAGGATTCTTGAACAAACTAGAGGAAACAACCTAAGATTAAACAAACAAAACAAAACCCAAAGCCAAAAAAATATTTTTGATGAGAGAGACTTGTTTAAAAGAATCAGGCCCATGAATAAAAACTACACTTCTGGGGAACATGCCTACATATCTTAGAAGAGATATTCATTTAGTATCCCAATGTGCAAGGTATTAGGGCTTTCTCTCCCAAAAGTTTGATTTCGTGATTCTTGAAAAAAGACCTCTTTGGTCAAAAAACTAAGATTCTATTAAGCTCAATGGTCTTTAGGTAGGTGGACTTGCCTGCTCATAAGAAGTTTGACCCTACTTTCAATATGTTCTGGAACTTGTATTTTCTGTAGTGTAGCTAAAACAAACATTGAAAAAAACCTGAAAAAAACCACATTTTATGAATTAAATAAATATAGACAGATAAATATATGTAAAAATTACTACTATACATATATAGTAAAAATTATTGATTCATCTTAGGCATCTGTGTCCCCCCACCTCAAATACACAGAATGACAAAATATGCTGAGTTGGAAGGCACCTATCAAGAACATTGAGCTGAACTCCCAGACCTGAGCAGAATACCCCAAGAATCATATAATGTGCCTAAGAGCATTGTCCAAACCCTTCTTGACATCTGTCAGTATTCTGATTATTTCCCTAGGGATCCTATTCTAGTGCCCAATCACCCTTTGGGTGAAGAACATTTTCCTGATATCCAGCTTAAATCTCCCCTCACTCAGCTTCGTGCTATTGCTTTGAATCCCATCAAGCATCATGAGAGTGAAGGGACCAGTATTTCACTTTCCCCAGTGAGGATATTGAAGATCTGTCACTGATTACCAGAGTGCAGAGATCAGTGCCTGCCCTTTGTCTGCTCCTCACAGGAAATTGTGACTGCAGTGAGGTGTCCCCTCAGTCTCCTCCAGGCTGAACAAACCCAGTGCCCTCAGCCCCTCCTCACACGGCTTCACCTCCAGACCCTTCACCATCCTCATGGCCTCCTTTGGGTGTTCCTTAACAGCTTAATGTGTTTTTTATGCCATGGCCTCCCACACTGCCCCAGCACTGGAGGTGAGGCTGCCCCAGGCCAGAGCAGAGCAGGACAATCCCTCCCTTGCCCTTCTGGCCATGCTGGGCCTGGTGCCCCCAGGACACGCTTGGCCCTCCTGGCTGCCAGGGCCCTGCTGGCTCAGATTCAATTTCCATCACCAGGACCCCCAGGGGCCTTTCCACAGCATTGCTCTCCAGCCTTTCATTGCCCGGTCTATACTCACAACCATGGTTGATACAGGTAAGATGGAAACCTTCTGGAAAGTTTCCTAATGTCGTGCAGGCAAAAAACAATCTAGTTAAGTTCTTCTCTACAGAACAGAATGGCAACACTGTAGGAAAAAAGCTTCAGAAAGCGATTTAGCTAAATCAATGCAAGCTCCTCTGTGGATAATGATGGCTTATGTTTACTTTTTCTAAATTGTTATAAGACGCTCTTCTCCAAACTAAGATTGTCTACACAAGAGGGCTGATCAAATTTATCTAAGTTCATTCAATTTCCCTGCGTACACAGGTTTAATGGACTCCATTGTCACTGGTAATGTAATGAGGGAAGAGCAACACTAAAGCGAAAGAATGTGCACTAGAAACCAGCAATTAAATGTCAATATTATTCTCCTTGCTGGCAATAACCATGCTTTCATATCTAGACAACTATGGACACATTTAAATTAAAGGTCATGTTAAAATGCTCCTAAATGCAAAGACTTTGCAGTTAGAAGAAATATTGCTGGTACCTGGATATCCTGGGGAGGGAAATGTCCCAGTGATGGGCAGTAAACTTGAGTGGTATAAAATGTCAAGGGATGAATTACATAGAAAAATTAAGTAAGACTTTTGCTGCCCTGGCATGGCTTGATTTTTTTCTGCTGTATATACTTAGGAGTATAAAGTACAGAAAATAGAGATTCTGAGAGTAAGAAATCTTAACAGAGGTTCTTTTGGGTGAATTAGTCCCCAGGGAGGTAAGATTATGGTCAAGGCAAGCCTGTTAATATTTTGTCTTTGTAGACAGAATAGAAACTACAACTACTAAATAAATGGCATTTGTTAAGCAACAGCATTATAACCTGCTGGAAGCCAGAAAAGTTATAATGGGAAAATAAGTTTTCTGCAGTTCAATTTTACTTGTAATTTTAGTTTTCTGTATTAAATCAAATATTTGGTAATATCTGAACACATGTGTGATCAATTAATTATAGAGAATTGGGTTAATCTTCTCCTGAATCCCTTTTATGCTTATCTACTATTTAACTATTGTCTCAAGTAGTTTAAATAAATTATATGCTAAGACTTTTTAGAATTACCCGTTTTTACCAGGATTTAATTTTCTGCAATATTTGTTGAGTATATCAGTAAAATAGTAGTTTTCATCTTGTAGTGTTTCTTAAATCACATTTTTCTCTAGGAGATTATTGGATGTGTGAGGAAATCCACTAAAAGGACGTCAATCTCTAAAAGAGTGAATACTTTCAAACTAGTTATTTAACAAATTTGGGGTGTTTTGTCAGTGTCATGCAGAATTAGAAGTGGAACCAGATAATGTTTACACAAAAGGATGTCCAGCCTATCAACAAAGCATTGGCCACATTGCAATAGCCACTCTACTCCAAATTTGTTTTCATAGAATCATTAAGACTGGAAAACACCTCCCAGACCATCGAGCCCAACCTTTGACCAAACACTACCTTCTCAACTAAACCACAGCACAAAGTGCCATGTCAAGTCAGTTCTTGAACACTTCCAGGGATGGCAACTCCATCACCTCCCCGGTCAGCCTTTTCAATGCCTGAACACCCTTCCAGTGGAGAACTTGGATCTTTGACTCAGTCCGTGGTTCTCTCTAAATGCTGTTAGTGAGGTGTAGAAAGCAGCAGATGCTGACAAAGAAAGTGGAAAGTGGGTCAAAAAGAAGCACTAAAACAAAGAGGATGCTGGAAAAGCACACGATTTGTCTTCTAAATATTCTTGATTCTTTTACCAAGGACAACAAAAGTAACAATTTCTTCCCAGCAAGCTGTTAGCTAATTGGTATTTGCTGGCACAGTTGATAACTCTTTCAGAAATCAAAGCAAAGGGTTCAGTTTCAGTATCTGAAAAGATGATGCCTTTGTGTTGTAGTTAAATGGAGACGAGGCAGAATTTTTCAGGTAGTTTAGGTTATATTATATATTTGCGTGCTACGTCTGAGGAGTGGAACAAAAGCCACTTGAATATGCCCCCACCGGAGACACAGCATTCAGTCTTTTACCTTGGCAGCTACATCTTCATCATGCATTTATTTATGTGCAAGGGCAGCAGCAGGACAGATCTTGGTACATTCTTATAAAAACCCTTAGATGAACTTTCTTGCAGATTTCCAAGACAGCATTTTTGAAACAACATTATTCTTTCTTTTGAGATGACATGTTTTCTGGCACCTAGTGCTCAAATTTTCCTCTTTGTTGCAGCATACATATTTAAACTTTTTAAAAGAAAATCTTTCAGCCAATGCAGTGAAGCATACCCTTCATAGTATAGAGTTTCTGAAGTTTTGTTGCTAATATTTATTTTAGAAAGATGCAGCTCTGAGCTACTAAAGTGGAATGTAAAATAAAACTATTCCAGAAACAGATCATTCAGATGTCTAAGTACCTTTCCTGCTTTTGTGTTTTTTCCTACACATACCACGGCTAGCACACTTCCCCTTGGTCACAGGTCCTTCCATGCTCAATCAATTTTCTGGTTTCTGCACTTATAAGAAAAAAAGAAAGGCCATGGGAAGATATTATTATGTCCTTTTGTTGATAACACAGTTCAGTTCCCCACTGCCATCTCTGGAATGAGGTCCTGTAGCAGAGGAGGAGGGCTGGCAGAGCATCTCTGCACCCTCCCCACTCTTTCATGTTCCCAGACAGCTACATTGCTAGAGGGCACCCTGAAACTGGGCTTGGAGGAGAAATCCAAGCACAATAAACTGCAGTACAGTGAAGGTTCAATTCTTCACAATCACTTAGCACTGGAAGGAGACCGTATACTTATGCCTCATTTTTATATGAATGAATTCTTTATACTCATCAATTAGTATCTCACCAGTAGAAGTGCAAAGGCTTTTTATTTAAAGAAAATGATACAGAGAGTCTGGCAATTCTGTCTGAATTTGGTCTATGTTATATAGTATATCTAACTTTAGTGGCATGCCAACATGTCTTTATTATTAGATTTTTATCACTAAGAATTATGTTAGATTAGATGAAGAGCGATTGTAGATAAGGAAGTCGTCCCCTAAAACCTGGTGTTTAGCTACAAACAATAAGAATGAGGAAGAAAAAAACCCTTAGAAGTTATTCTTCCTCAGCTGTAGTATATGACTGTGCAACAGCAAAAATAAAATTCACTATTACACCAGTAAATATTATCCCCATGAAAGATAAACTCAAAGGACTAGGTTAGTATTCCTGCCTCTGACATTTAACAGTTCTGTTGTATCAAACAAATATGGTTTCAGTTTCTTTGTGAAGCAGCAATGCTAATACTTGTCTACTTTCCCCACTGGTATTGTGAGGATAAATGTATTGTCATAAAGGTCTTTGAAAAGGAAACGATGTAAGCATTTTATTGATGTTCTACTTCCCAATCCACTAGAGTATATTAAAAATAATTTCACTATTGTCAAGTGCAACCTCGACCAATACATATTTCTCAATTTACCAGTTCTTCTTCCTGCAAATTGAAAAGAGAAAACAGCTCAGCAAGTATATTCTCTAGTCAACACTGCTAGTACACAATGGATAAAATCTGTTGCTGAACATGACTAAAATAATTTTTGCTAAATATAGCTGGTCCAGTTTGTCTTGTGATTACACTCTTGCAAAAATATCTGAATGACTTGGAGATTTATCAATCAAATTGGTTATGGCTGAGTATGAAAAACAAAGACATGATTGGCAACAGACAACATGGCTTTACTAAGGGCAAATCATACTTAACAAATTTGGTGATCTTCTACAATGAGGCTACAGCTTTGGTAGGTAGGGACAGAGAAACTGACGTCATCTACCCTGACATATGTAAAGCATTTGACACTCCTCCATGAACATCTCTGTCTGTAAGTTGGAGATGGATGGATTTGATGAATGCACCACTCAGTTACTGGAAGGCCAGACTCCAGGACTTGTGGTCAACGGCTCACTGCCCACATGGAGACTGGTGAGGAGTGGTGCTCCTCAGGGGTTGGTACTGAAGCCAATACTATTCAACATCTGTGTCAGCAACAAAAACAGAGGGATCAAGTGCACCCTAAGCATCTTCACTGACAGCATCGAGCTGTGTGAAACAGTCAACATGCTGGAGGGAAGGAATATCATCCAGAGAGACCTGGACAGGTTTGGAAGGTGGGCCAATGCAAACCATGTGAAGTTCAGCAAAACAAAGTGCAAGGTCCTACATCTGGATCACAGAAATCCCAGATAACCTATAGATTGAGCAGAGAAGTGATTGAGAGAGGAGAAAGACTTGGGTGTGATGGCTGACAAAAATTTTGACATGAGACAGCAAAGAGTGCTCACAGCCCAGAAAGCCAAATGTGTCCTGGGCTGCATCCAGAGGAGTGTGGCCAGCAGGCTGAAGTGGTTCTTCCCCTCTGCTCTGCTCTTATGAGATCCCACCTCAAGTACTGTGTCCAGTCTGGTGCAAGTCCAGAGGACAGTCACAAAGTTGATAAGAGGACTGGTGCTAAAACGATGCTTTGTCTTTTCCTAATTACTTAAGATAAGACAATGTATCTTTTAGCATGGATAGAAAAGGATTGCAAAAGAGGCTCTTCCTTTTTCAGCTTTATTCTATGGCGATGGCATTGCCCGATGGAGGAAGTAGGAAAGAGAAAGATCCCTCCTGGGACCTCCGTCTTCAGGAGAGGGAATGGGGAGTGGCCTTTGGCTAGCAGCCAATGGGATAAGGATACAGGGGGATAGGGTCAGGATACAGGAACTCCCGGTAGGGTGCAATGTCACAGGGAAAGGTCACAGGAAGGGGGACGTGAACCGGGAGCTAGCCGAAGATGGCCAGGTTTGTTGATTCATTCCTTCTACCTCATTTATTGAATTACAACAGACTGGAGCATCCCCACTTTAAAGACAGGCTGAGCAAGGTGGGGCTGCTCAGGCTGGAGGAGAGAAAGTTGCATGGAGACCTCACATCAGTAACTGAAGGGGACCTGCAGGGAAGCCAGAGAGGGACCTTTTATCAGGAACTCTGGTGATAGGACAAGGAGTAGTGGGTACCACAGAAAAAGAAGGAATTTAGGTAGACATTAGGGGGGGCAAAGGGGGAATTAGGTAGACATTAAGAAATTATTGTGGGGGTGGTGAGGCACTGGAACAGTTTGCCCAGAGAAGTTGAGAGTGCCCCAGCCCTGGAAGTGTTCAAAGCAAGGTTGGCTGAAGCCTTGAACAGTCTAGTCTAGTGAAAAGTGTCACAGCCCATGGCAGTGGGGTTGGAATGAAATTATTTTCACTCCAAAACTTAACATTCTATGATTCTGTATTAATAGCCAGATGTAAAAAGTAGTATTAATAAACAATAGCTTCTAAAAGAAATAATCTTTCTAATGTGTTGTTCTCTTTCCTTATTCTACAAAGGAGGGAACAAATTCAGTGACAGAAAGAAAAATCATCCAGGACTGAAAACATTTTTCAACTTAAACTGGTCAGGAACTACAGAGGCCAGATTCAGGGTCAATGATGACATATCTGTACTTGAGATTATAAAGAGCCTAGTAGCTTCATAACAGTACAAAACATCCAATATACAGCTAGAGAAGAGGATGGAAGAAGGAACTAGGGAACACAAGCCTAAACCTAGTCTAATGCCAGGTAGTCCTTTGCTTACCTTCTAACGGGCAGATATTTGAAATATTTCATAAAGATTCACTCTCAGTGAATCTCAGGTTGATTTTGCACAGGCTGGAGGATACCTTTTAGATCTTCTATGATATAACTGTGCAAGTTTTCCCTGCAGTATCCAGTGAATACAATGGATTATTACCAAATACATTTTTGGTTTCCCTTACAAAAAAGTGTCCTCATTTTCCTGTACACGTTTCTCTAGCATATAATAAACAAACAGAGGAACATGAAAGAAATTAATGCCTGCAGTGCAAGGCTTGAAATGCAAAAATAGTTGCTTGGCAACCAGCATGAGAAATAAGAGGTTATGTCTGTACAAACAGCCAAGTGAGTGGCACAAGTACCATTTCTGACTGCTGTGGAAAGGATGAGAAGGAGACAGGATGTATGAGGGGGGATTGTTTTAATAAAATTTTGACTCTGTAGTTTACCCACAATTATTCATGTGTATGAATGATAACACAATAAAGGTGTATTTCAAATTGTTTTCCTTATATGTCCTTACAGCTTTGTCTTTAATCAACAAGTGAAGTTTTATTCTTAGAAAGCTATGGTTTTTCATAACACTTAAAGAGGTGTAAGTGAATGCTGATTTTCATGTATACTTCCCTTGCTAATGAATTGGATATTTGAAATTATTTTTTCAAGGAATATCTAAGAGCATTCTGGCAGCCTTGAATGATTAATCAATCTAATCTAACTCTAAATATATTCATCTATAAGCACTTTTCAGTAATAATATACATGCATTGTTCATACACCCAAAGGATACCAGACTGACCACTTGGAACAATGGGGGAAAAATACAAAGGCCCTCTCTTTGCCATATTTGATTCAGTAACTTTGTTTCTATATACAAACTATCAAAGAGAAGTACCACTTCTGGCCCAGAAATCCTTGTAGTGCAAATTGTTAGAGGTGAGAAAGATAATCCAAAGGAATTAGAATTGCATGCCTACTTTACTGTTATACTTCTATTTTAGCATCTATCATTGTCCACTGTCGGATGTTAAGACTTGTCTGACCTGTGGTCTGATCTAAGTGATCATTCTAATGTTCAAATTGGAAATTTAGAAATGTGAGAGATATTAAACTGAGCTGCATCCAACATGAACATGCTCTTCATCACAAACAAGATGATATGAGCATCTTACAAGATGACTTGATCTGCCTGTTGTATTATATCTTATATTATCTCTCTGGATCTATTTGCCCAACAGGACTTGCAACTCCATCATGTTTTACAGAACACCATGTGTTAGTACTGACAGGTGGGTGCTTGGTAAAGTTATCAGCAACCAACTGCATTGCTTCACTTCCTTTCAGTGCACTAAAAATCACTACAACCACCACACTCTTTTTCATTGTCACTAGATGTAGCTATTCATTACCTTATTTTAATTCTATAAGTAACTGCAAATGGAAAAAAATGAGACTAAAGCTATAGTGGAAAACTAAGCTGGATGAAGCAGTTGCCTTAGGCTATTAAAATCCTTTATTGGTTGTTGATTATACCAGGACATATCCAACTGATATGGTATTATCAAATTTGGGCAGACATGGAAGAATGTAAGTATCACTTGAAAGGCAATTATTTTAATTCCTAGTGAAGATTAAATAAAGAAATGACAAAACAAACCCCCCTCACCAATCAGTCCAAACCCAACAGAAAACCCCTACCAAAATCCAAGACACAGTGCTATGTGTGGATTCAGTAGTTTTTGATTTGTGATCCTCAATGGTTTCAAACTACTGACGGAGAATAGAAAGATCAAAGAATGTATTTTTACTCTATGCAATCAATATTACTCTAATGCAAACTTCAGTAGGCTACAATCTCCTTTTGAAGACTGAGACATCTAACTTGCAAATTTCATGAGAATGTGTAGGATCAAGGAAGGAGAATTAACTCTCATATATTCTTCCATTTTTTTCCTCCTGCCCTTGCAGAATTCTGAGGAGTTATTTCTCTCATCAACTACTAAAATAATATTCTATTATTCATCTTTCATAGTTCTGCATTTGTATTAACTAATAAATATTATTCCAGGTTTAATATGCAGGACCTACTTCAACCTGTCTAATACCATCAGTATTATTCTTAAAACAGTGACTACCATACTCAAATTGTTCATTTATGCTATATCAAATACAATGGTAAAAGATTCAATTTAATGTCAAGCCCTGTTTTTCAACAGATCAATACAATGACATGAAATTTCAACCTTTTAAATGAAAAAATGGATCATAATTACTGAGGTGGTCTCAGTGTTCACAAAGTCCCAAGGAAAAAAAAACAAACTTCTCATTTTGTGCATCACAAAACTTTGCAGCTTGAGAAAGCATAACATTTGAAGAATGGAGGATGGATAGATTTCCACTCCATTTGTTTCTAAATCTATGCAAACGCAAGGTAACTTTTAGACAACATTCTTCCTAAACCACACTTGACTACACAGTGACCAAGTATTTCAGCTTCATTCAATTGCTCCCACTGTGCTCAAACACATGGTGTTCTTAGAGCGACCACAGGCAACCTGTCAAAGAGGGCTAATGAGACTGAAAGTTCAACAGGGGGTAGGCACACACCTCAGAAGTCACTTCCCAAAGAGAGCAATGACCAAAGGGCATCAACATGTCTTGAACTAGACGGAAAGATCTTTTTCTTTCGCTGGACCTCAAATTCTGTTTAGCTCAGCACATCAACAGATATATGCAAATCAAGCTTATAGATCATCTTATCCTTGGGAAGGAGGTCTGAGTCTAAGTTTTCTCTATTTTTAAATTCTTGGGAAACCTCTTACAGAAAAACAGCTTGAACAGAAAAAAATATTAATATTTTCAGAGGTCTTATTATTTATACCACCCACAATAAAATAAAATAAAACTTTATTAGGATTTTTTCATTAAAACTCAACTAGGCCAAATTATAATCTTATTTACATTTATTTCACAGTAAATGCAAGAGCTTAGTTAGCTAGAGACTTATTTTATATTTATGAGGTAGCAGAATCAGCCTTAGCAATATAAGAGAGCGAAACAACAGTAAGACCTTAGAAATGTGTCAGTAACAGGTTACACAGTCAATGTCACTCTGCAAGAAATCTCTGTCCTAAAAATGGGAACCTCAGGTGGTTGTTCCAGAAGAGCTGGACAACACAGGTGTGATGGAATAGACTCTGGACACTTCTTACTTTGCTGAAATTTTCCAAACAATCTTCCTGGTAAATGCAATATTTTGCTGAGACACTTGAATATCTTAGCCAAAATTCCACTTCTGAGCACCACAGAGGATCAAATCCCAGCAGTCTATATGCAATAATAGGCTTAATCATAAACACCATTTAGTTTCTAAGATGTAAGACATTTGTCCTGATGGAAATTTAACCCAAGCCATTTTACTTACATTTTCAATCAAAAAGTAATATAGCATTTCAAAGAAAATAAAATCTGAATATAAAATGAGCAAACATCTTTTGTCTCTAAACTTCCTATAATAGCACCAACTTAAAAATACGCCTGCCAGGTACTATACATGCATGAATTAATTTTTTTGTATAAACAGCTCCCTAATAAGATCAGTAATCAAATTACAAGAAAGTTATCAGGAATCCACTTAGTTTAAATAAAGCAACCACCACACAATAATGGTGTGCACATCAAGTGTTCAGGTGTTTAGAGCAGCTGACCTTGCCTCCCCAAACCCAAATACTGGAAAGAAAAATCGATGGACTAGAACATGGCAGACTCAGTCCAGCCACACATCAAGCCTACCAGGAATATGATATGGATATTCCTGCTTACAAGAACACATGCAGCATTACAAGAATGGAAATTATCTCATCCAAATTCAGATCTAGCACACTACTGGTTTTAACTCTTATATTTCTACAGCTTATGTTTTCTGCCTTTTTTTTTGTTAATACATCAAAATACAATTATTTTTTTTTCAGAATGAAATAGAAAGATTATTTGCCAGGAACTGCAGTTAAAAACAGAAAAGGAAAATACTGATCCAAGAAAAGCAAGCAATGGAGCTCCATTCCAGTTGTTATGGGATTGTTATGAACAGCTAATTCAAATGGCATTATTCTAGTGACTAAAACTACAGCAAGATAATACATTGTTACACACAACTTTTGTAATCCAGGCATAATGGTCAGTTTAAAGCTATCTTCATTTAATGTACAGTTAAGGCATTTCAAAATATACTGATGTTGAACTGGAGAAGCCAACTAAATTTCCAAAAGGTTCTAAAGAAGGAGTAGAAATTCAGCTGCCATTATCCTAAACACATTATTTTGTCTAAAGAAGACTATTTGAATCTCACTTGAACAACTTATTCTATTATTGGAAAGTAGCAGCCTAACAATCTATTCTGTGATACTTCTTTCTATTCCCAAATATATTAGCTGAGAAAAAAAAAAAAAAAAAAAGCTAAAGGGAACAGATAAAATCGGGGGTTTAAGCTTAAGATGGTGGTTACGGTAATATTAGATTTGCATTTTCTTAAATCCTTCCTCTAGGAAATTGCTAAAATAAGAGTAAGTCACAGTATTACCTAAGAAAAATATTAACTTTTGCATCCAGAACAGTGGTTAAGAAAATTCAGTAGGTCTCTTTCCAGTAGCCATGGATAAGACCCATAATAAACATGCAGTCCCCTTGAACACAAGAAATAACTTTGAAATTGTGCTTTGAAATTGCACAGTTTGCAGTTCTATTGTGAATGCTTAATAATGCTTTTAAAAAAATAAAATTCCTATGTTTATGCAAAAAATTAATAAAGTATAGGTAACCTAGGACAATATAGTATATTGTATAAATAAAGTATGACCATGTTAAGGTTAGGACTTTTCAAAGCCTTTATTATCAAAAGCTTGTATAATCTATTCCCTGCAAGTATTATAATGCACCCCTATGTACCATTGAGTCTGATGACAATTACTCACAATGTTTTTACTCTCACTCTTTTTGCAAAAGCTTTTCAGCTGCTTCCCATTAAAATATATGCTCTTTTTGAAAACAGTTTATAAACTGTCACTAATAGGGTAATACAGGATAAAGAAAAGCTTGAAGATGGCAGAACATTTCTGCAGTTTTTCTGGAGGCTGAAATTTTGTGAAGTAAATGATCTATTGGCTAAGTTCCTGTCTACTTTATTCGAAAATGAACTCCAGAGAATCTAATTGGAAAAGAGCTTTAGTCTAAACACTGCTTTGATTGTAAACACTTCAATTAAACATTTCAATCAATGAGATTAAGTGTGGTACTGAAGTTTTTCACCACTGATTTTCATTTTACTTTTGTCTAAAACCCAACACAGTTTTGCTTCCCAAAATCAAGACGATTTTATCACAGATCAGCTAAATCTGTGGAACTTCAAAGTGGAAATTACACCATACATATATTGCTCCTTTTAATTCTAGAAGCCTGATTTGCCCTTCAAAAAACTGAATTCCTACCATACATTTTATGAGAATTAAGTGCTTCCCTCCTCATCCTCCTGCAACTCTGCCCTGTAGTGTGCAATTGTGCTTGACTGTGCACAGAGGGGATGGGAAGCCCCACCCAGAGCTGGGACTGGGGCTGATGGTTTGTCTGAAGAACACCTATCCTACCCACGGCACCCAAAAGCACGGAGCTTTTGTGCCACTGGGGACAGCAGAAGCACCTTCAGTTTTCTGCTGTGCTGCACTCCAGAACACGGGAGATGGAGAGGGGTGCAAGAGCTCCAACAAGAGCTGGGAGGGGTTTTGTGGTGATGCTGAGCAGCACCAAAGGGTGCACGCTACTCCCCACCTTCCCCACGGTGAAGCACCATGTGCCAACACTATTTCCCTTGGCAAAAGGAATCCAACTGAGCAGTTTTTACAAGAGCAGAACAGTTAGCTGCCTCTTTCTGGCTACTAACACAGGCTACTGGTTCACTGAAATGAAAAACTTGTGAAAGCTCACCCCATTCTTAATGGAGAAAGTGCAACCATTTGAAGAAGCGCATTTTGATTTGTTTATCCTCTCCATCTCCCACCCCCAAATTCTATCGTGTTTTCTCTGTGGCAGGCAATTGGTTCTGAATCATGAGACATTTTACCTAGTCCTGATGTACAGAATAAGAGCAGTAGATGTTTTGCCATCTGTGTGGCAAAGCACAGCTACTTGAGTGTTTTCATTAACTTGGACTTAAATATATTTAGCAGAAGTAACTATTCTATTTTAGAAGACTAATAAACCCCAAGAACCCACATTCCTCCTCTTTGTACACAAATTATTGATGCAATTCTGAGGTAATAGGTTTTCTCAATAATTGCATCTACCCCAAATACTAAAAAATTTAAAGAACTGAATGAAAAAGATAAGTGTCTGTACCTATGCAACCACTAAAACTTTTTTGCTTTGTTTTAAATAAGTTTTCAGAATTGAATGCAAACCTACACAGATTCATTAATACCTTTTATTTTTAAATCACATTTTCATTTAAGCAACTTGAATATTTTAAAAGCAGCCTCTGGCTCTGGACATAAATAAAATAATGCAGCAATATCCTTTAAAAGATGGGAAGCAGTACAACCAATTACATTTTTGCTTTTCTTTTGTGGCAGACTGACTTCTAAAGGGGTAAAAAACCAATTTTACATATAGGAAAACAAAGAGATAAGTTTAATATTTTTTTCTGGTTTTTGTAGGAAAGATATTGATGATATAAATTACAGTTTAGTATATATTTCCTAGTACATTTACTCTTGTGCTTATAAGACATAGAATCAACTGTCAGTTTCCTGGTACAATTCAGTACACAGTGACTTTTGCTATCAGATACTGGAATACAGATGCTCAAGGAAAAGAAAATCCAAACCAGATTCTCATTGACTATTCAAATACATACACTTTACTGTACAATAATTAGACTAAGAAAATAAATATTACTTTTAAAGAGAGTATCCAGGTAACAGTTTAAGTAGTTTACAAAAGGAGAATTAGGATTTTAAATTCTTTGAAAGTGAGATCTACTAATGTAGCAAAATGCCTTTTTATATATTATTTATATGTTAGATATGTTCCTTATATATTTGTTTTTATACCTGTATATGGATGTAAGGCATATATATTTATGAGTGCTAATTTATGAATACATACCCAGTCTAGGTAAATGTGCTTTATTGTTGAAAGACATTGAAGTGTTTTGACTGAGTTTAGCAATTATACTGAAATCAAAATTTTTATATGAAATTACACTACAGGAAAATATTTAAAATTAAAAATTAAAATATTAAATATTTATATCAATATATTAATAAAAATAATATTTATTATTAATTAAAATAATTTAAAGATATGTATATCAGTATTTTGCAGATGTTAGACTTCTCTTCTGTGGAGAGTGCATAATAAAATTTTTTTAAAAATACCAAAACCAAAAATTTGTACCATATCTTTTGAAATGCTATTCCAAAATTATTTGTCAGAATATGCTATAGATTATTGTTTTAAGATACTTAAATACATAAATAGTCCTCTAATTCTGTAGGATTGTAGACAAATACTAATTCATACTTGAATTTCCTAATTTAGATGTGGAATAACAGTAAAATCACTTCATCAGTCTCAGAGGTTTTCTGTGGATATCTAATATTCATTTGCCCTATTGATAGAACTAGGATGATATATGAATCACTGATGAGTGAGTGGCAGAAAGCTTAAACTAGTTCAGAAAGAAATAAACAACACTCTTTTTTCTACTGACTTACTGAGAAAAAGGCCTCCATGAAATGGAGATACATGTTCATGAAAAACCATTTAGTTTTATAAATTAATCATTATATCATCCAGAAAACAAAACATGTTGAAGAGGTAATGATAAATTTGTCACCATTTTAGCGAAGTGATTATCCTTACACATGTGCAGAATAAAGCAAGCTATTTAAAAGTTTTCTGGAGAAGTTTTGATTTCTATTAGATGGCCAATGCCTTATTTCAGTATTTTATATGTATTTCATTCTATTAATGCAAAACTTTAGCTACTTGGTACTGTAATACTTGAAGACATTTTAGGTTTCAACTTAGGAATGACACATAATCAACAATACAGTAGATTTTCAGGATATTTCACTAATTCTCATGTGTTCCTAGCGTGACTTGGATGGGTCAGCAGGATGAACAAAACTTGTTTTTTTATTAATATAAAAGTTGTGAAAATAGGTCCTGTAATGTCATTTGAGCTATGAATGTCACGTGCCTACACACCTGTGGGAGACAGGGCTTGACTGTGTCTTCATACTTGCTTGGTTACCAAAGAAATACAACCCCATTAAAGGGACACATTTAAGCCCATAAATTCTGCACCTCTCCAGAGTTCATTAGCTAGGGCTCAGCAACACTTTTCATCATGGAACTATAATGTCAGCATAAAGTCCTAGGTCCTAATGTTCAAATATTTACAGAGCTTGTATTTGAACTACTGCATGTCATTCACAGTAGTTAAAAGCTATGCATGAAGTAAAATATTCCTCGGAAGCTTGGGGAAAAAATCAAGCATCCTTACCTCATATTTTTTCACTGCATGCAACATCAAATCATTTTGGTTTTGCATGACCACTGAACAACTTGTGAGGAAAATAATTAAATCCCTAAATTCTTCTCTGAAAGAAACATTCAAACTCAGTGTCAGTAAAGATCACAATGTTCTGGATGCATCTAAATGTGAGGCAAAAATTCCTGTAATTTGAATGAAGGCAAAAAAGACTGCACCCTTCACACAACAAACTGATTGTCTACTCTATTGGATAGGACTTCTAAAGAATGCACAATATGCTTATTCAATAATTTTAAGTTTTATATTATAAAAATCTTATTTAAATCTTATTTATTCATGTTAAAATCTGTGTTCTTTTATCTTTCACTGTGCTAAATGAGTAAAATAATACTAAGTATTTTTTCCATAGAAATATTTAGGTTTTTTTCTCTACAGGATATTTTGTCTTGCAAGCATAACTTTTTAAAAGAGTGGTATAGCTAAGTAAAAGTATTTATAAGACATTGAAAGTCAATTTTGAGGGTAAATTGAAAGAATTTCATTTCCTCCCACTTGATTAAATATATTTGATGTGGGAAAGGTAATTATTCCACCTGAATATTAAGTATATTAAAATTATGTGAAAAGCCAGTGCAAGGTCTTCAGCAGTTGAAATTTGTGCTGGTATTACAAAAAGAACTGTAAAATACCTAGCTGTGCATAAGCACCAGCCATTTAGAAGCATTAATTGAGTTTAAGCTATCAAAAAAATTCATGAGATTAGTTTTAGTGACAAATTTGCAGCCAAAATATGCACGTACTTTCATTCTACCTTTGCAAAAAGTCTGAAGGTTCATGACTGCAGTTTTAAATGAAAAATGTTCTCTCAGACTATAGGAGTGTCTCTTCATTGCAAGATTGGCAATACAACACTTTCCCCCTCCCCCTTTTTTAAACAGTTCAAACATTAACCATTAACGCAACACTTCAAAGACCATTCTACAGTATTTAAGTCCAAAGAGTTCAGACTATGTTTAGAAAACTCATGAGTGATCTTCCCCTTTGTATGTCCCTTTAATCAAATATGTCTCCATCATCCTTATTTTTAAGGCACAAAAAGTTATGTTCTCTGACCATGATAAAAGGTAAAGATCCCTGCACCTTAATTTTATACTCTTTGTTAAAATAAGGAATCATTAATAGCCATGACAAATATAGAAAGAAAATCTGTCTACAGAGACACTTCATAGAGTAAGTGCACCATTTGGTGAATCTCAGTGTGAGCTTCAAACACTTTAGACTACATTGTAGTTAACCAGAAATTAGTTTGCTTTCCAGAAAGTGGAGATTAAAACAGCAAAAGGCATGAAAGTGAGAAATACAACAACTAAAGTGTCATTTATTTACAATTTATCCAAGCTGTATGCTCTTGCAAGCTCTCCTCTACCAATAGTTACATAAGAAAAATGACTAAAAGAGAGTCTCATGGGCTAAATGCTCTGCTTTTCAGGAAACAGCATGAAGGAGAGAAGGCCCAGGAGAGAAGAGTAATGAGATTGCAGAGGCCTGCAGGATACCAGCCCTATCAAAACTAGAGGAAGTGCCATGCTTGCCTATGAACTATTTCACAGCCTAGAACATACATTAAACATATTTATTGAGAGGAGGTTTTAGTGGAGAAGAAGTGGGTCTCTTCTGCCATGCCTCAAGTGAAAGCACAAGAGGAAATTGCCTTTACTACAAAAGAAGAAACAAAAAAGTAACTGTAAAAGTGGTCATGAATTGGAGTAAGTTGCCCAGGGAGGTGGTGGTATCACCATCTCTGAAAGAGTTCAAGGGATAACTGCATGAGGCATTTGGGAATGTGATTTAGAGGTGATTATGGTGGTTCTGGATTGATGGTTCGACTCGATGATCTCGAAGGTCTCTTCCAACCTTGATGATTCTGTGGTACTTTCAATCCTATTCCATGTCTACTCAAAAGTGCCTGTCACTGACCTTATACCTCAAAGAACATTTTCTAGCTTTGCACTACAGAAATTCACAAGTTTAACACTGTTTAAGTTTTTAATATCAGAAATAAGTTCAATTCTTGTGATCTAGATCAATGACCTCCATGATTTTGAGCTTTCTTAAAGCACTGTGATACCAAGTGCTTCCTTGCAGTATCATAGGATGCTCTGAAAACAAGCTTCCTTTTGCCTGTTCCAAGCATTTTATGCCACTGTAATTCCATACCATGCAGTGTATGTTCCCGAACTGCATGCAGCTCTCTCTCTCTCACTTCACAAACATTATCCTTTTATTTTTTCTTTCTCCACACCCACACACCACCAATGTGGTAAGATAAGAGCGATTTCTGGCCATATTTCAAAAGGAAGACTGTTAAAGGCAAAAAGTAAAATTTTCATAAAGTGAAAGTCTCCTTCCTCAAACTTTTTAGTGTATTTAGTTGATGAAAAGAGGCAGCATTTCTTCTGAGGTATAGACATCCCCCACTCCCATTCCCACCCACATCCACTCAGTATCCAACATGTTAGGCTGCACTAGCCCTAAGAAACGTCTTCTAACAGATATTTTGCTTTTGTATTAAATTTACACATTCTTTAGATTTATTCCCTTGAATCTGCCTACTGTAATTTTTATTACAGCTTTAGTTGGGTCTCTTTTTTTTCCCAAGTATTAAAAGGTACTGAAAGATATTCCCAAACCACGCAACTGAAGAAACTGCCAGAGGTTAGTTTTTACTTTTCTTACAAGTCCAGCAAATAGAGAACACAACACACACTTTTAATTACTCCGTTCTTTCAAATGTGAATCAACAACAGGGAGCTATCAATATAAGATTCAAATTAAGTGTGACATTTTTAGTATCTAACTGCCAGAAGACAGGGGAAAAAAACAACATCTCAGTTCATTTTTCAGCTAATTAATATTTTCTTTTGAAAATTATTTTAGCAATTTTGATGAAATCAGAAGATTACCTTAATATTAATACACTCATTATTATTTTACCAAAAGAATCTTTTTAAATGAAAAAAAATTCTCCCTATTTTAGTTCAGACATTCATCATAAATGGAATGAAATAAATATGACACTTCTATCTTCAATAAGAACATATAATGAAAACATAAAAAAGAAAAACCAGACAAATCCCTGAAACCAAGTGTTAATCTGTTAATTCTTTCCTTTTGAACATTAAGAAAAACTTGTGTACCCACAAGAAGGTACCTTCATTCAGTGTTTCCAGTTAAACTAGCAAAAAGTACAGAAGAGTTTGCAAAATTGGGTAATGATGTCATCAAGTCTATAAGGCTCTAGGTGACTTCAAATAATCACATTCTGATTTAATTTATTTTTAATAATGCATCATTGTCATATTTTGCTGGATTTGTTTATTACACTACTCTTTCTTGTTATTAAGATCTTAAAACTAATCCACCAATGTTTTAAAGAGAATACCTATTTAGAATAGCAAAAGTCAAGACCCAAATAGGGTAGTATGGAAGTAGAAATTTAAGACAAACAGTTAAATATTAATATTTCATATTTTATAAACTGTGCCAATTTTTTAATTGTTTATGAGTAGAACATGAAGGCAAACTCTAGCCTGTACTTTTAAGCATAAATTTTGGGTTTATGCCAAAGTTTGGAAATATGAGCAATATATGCACTTATATTTTTCTGAATGACTGTTTCCAGAACAGCCAACCTGCAGTAAATGACTTCTGAACCATTTTTTAATATGCTTTGGTAAGGGGTGTTGAAAATAATTATTTTAAGAGTTATGCTCTATTGCTATTATAGAATGTTGACAGTAGTGGATCCTCTCATATATGACTGCATTGGACATACTGATACCAAAAGGAGCTGCAGTGTCAGATCTCTCTCTCTCTTTTTTTTTCCTCAACTCATACACTCTACCTTTTGAACCCTGTGCAATAGATTTGGTAGGAGCAAAGTTAAGCCCACAATGCTGACACACTATCTCACTCATTTTGCACCTGTCACTTGGATTAACCACTTCTAATAATTAGTCATAAGCATCTCCTGTCACACTGCAATAAGGAAAGGAATGAGACAGACAGCTGAAGTCACTTTGTCACAGTGGCCACTGATCCACCTCTCATAGCACATTTGAAGCACTGTGAGACCTACTAGATGAGAAAATTAAGCCTTGTAAAGAGGCCCTATGGCAATTGTGGGAATTTACAGGCCCATTTATCCTAGGCCTTTCCCAGAAAATGCCAGAGTGATTACACACCTTAAGGAAGATTACAGTAATACCAGACAATTCTGAAGAAATGACAGCTAGCATTGCTGTACAAACAACACTTCCAATAGTGAGCAGAAAACAGATTTCTGTAAATATTGAGACTGAGGTGTTAGAATGTTAACTAATCACAGAGAAGTTTTTTAAAATCAGTTGTGTGAAGGGAAGCCACCCCAGGTGTGCTGGAAAATAAACTGTAAACACTTATTAAACACAGTGAGAAATTGTTAATGAGAAAGTGATCAAAGCACTTGACTCAAATTCTAGACAAAGTAGGCTACATTACTTGCTTCACAGATACACTCCCCTGTAAGTTTCTGGGAAACAAGTATGTCAGTATAGATAGAGTCTGAGCAGAGGTCTGTACACACACCTGAAAGGCACAAATTTGGATTTGACTGACTGGAAACTACTCGCCACGGAAGCTCAGCTGTGCCCCATCCAGCACATGAGAGACAACAGGACAGAAAACTCCCACAAGGCACATGGCTTGGCAGCTACTCAGGGTGGGACACGGTGACAAATCTCAGGTGTAATGACCACAGCATGAAAAGTTTACTTACTGCATGTGACTCCAAGGGCTAATAATAATAAATAATGAATAGTAAATAAATTAGTAATAATAATAACAATAATAAATGCTCCATAAGTTCTCAGGTGACAGCCACGTGGTGGCCCAACAGGGGCAGACACAGTATGAGGTGTGTCTCCATGCTACAGCTGGAAGTGCACCTGAGCACACCATTCCTGCTGGGCACTTGGAGCACTCCCTGTCCCCATGGCCATGCCTGCCACACCTGGGGCCACTATCTTGGCTCTATTTTGCCCACCTCTGGGCATGGTGGGGCAAGGCTTCTGAGAGGGGTCCCTGCCCCAATCTGTCCTATGCCAGTGTACCCTGAGTCCACACACAGCCAGGGGCTCCCCACCCACTGCACAGTTTGCTGTGCCCCCACAGGAACAGCATGGCTCCCAATTGTGACAAATTACCAAAAGAGCACTTTGATGGGCAGCCTGTGGTTCCTCCACGCCTGCACAGAGTGAGGCAGGCTGTTTGCTTCAGGGTTTACCCTCCCAGAATGGATCTACACGTTCAAAGGCTCAGGGATGCACATGGTGCTAGCATGGCCACACAGGTCAGTGTAACTGCAGAAAAGCACCTTTTTTGAAATCCACCTAAAGACAAGCAGCACTCAATGAACACCAATACCTAGCCTCATGGATCACCAGAGGAGGTCACCAGCAGTCAAACATGGATCCCTAAGAGCTGGCCCTGCACTCCTGGCCTCTGGAGCACTGCCCCTCCCATCAGATATCTCCACCTTTACTGCCACACACCTCCTGTGACCCACAGCCCTTCCTGCAGTAGCTGGACCCTGATCTCTCATCCCACCCATTGCACAGTCCTGCTCCAAGGTTTCTGGTGGCCACATGAGAGCACACTCACAGAAAATAATCAGCATCAAAGTTTAAATGCCAGACAGAACACACTGCAGTGAAAAGGTGCAAGGTCCAACCTGCCAAGCATATTGACAATTGGCTTGCTTAAACATGACCTGCCATTATTATGCTCCCTTTTCTCCATTTTGACATCCTTCTCTCTACTCTAGCTTGCTCCTAAATCAAGCACTTGTGCTTAATTCATTTTTTCTTGCTAATCAGATTTACTACAATATTACTAAATTCAGAATTTGTGATATTGCTATGCCAGTCATCTGAGCTTAACATGATACCAATGATGGAACCACCAAGGCACCACTTGGTCTGCAAGGTCTCACTTCCCAAAAGGTTTCCAGTACTTCCCCCAGGTACTGGTGAGGTCTGGCCACCTTTCTCATGACCCCCCACAATCTGTGAAGCCCAGCCACTCCTCAAGGTGCCATAAGTCCTGTCACCTTCTCATCCTGTTGCTCCATAGGCCCAGTGATTTCTCATGTCATGTATTGAAGTTTCTCACTGTTCAATGAGCTCAGCATTCTGGCCTGAACCTAATAATCTGTAGGCATACCTTAACTTTATATTCTTGGGTCTCATCATTTACAGAAAGTCTCTGAAAAAATCAGAGAAAGTGCCCAAGAGCTAAAAGTGCCTTTACTTTGTCCCATGAAATTTCACTCCTGTTTGCCTGAAATGGATACTGATAAGAATTAGCATTTTCCTTCTACTGCTGATGTTGGCAACACCATCTGGCATCATGCCAAAAACTTTGCCTTAATATGATTTCTAATAATGGCCTTCAGAATTGTGACTGAGATGCTAAAAAATATCCCCCCAAACATCAGAAAAAAATTGTTGTCTTAAAATTTGTGAGTTTTAACATCTATTTTGTTTTCTTCTGCCTCAATTTTGAGCTATCAAAGCTGAATATTTACTACTGTTTATAGACATTCATGGGGAAGAAGAACCTAAAAAATAAAAGAAAAAGCTGAAATTCTTATTCATCCATCCAAATAGGTTTGCTTACAGGTAAATTTATTCTCTGAATAAATTTATTCACATGGGGATGTTTTAGGAAAAAAAGAACATAAAAAAGCATGGAAATATGCTGCAGTGAAGAAGAATCTTTTTCTAAGAACAAGGGGAAATAAAGTCCAAACACATTGCCTTGTCTCTTTTTCCACGCACATCAACTCTCAGTGGCCCTACTCCCCTCAAGAGTACTAGACAGGAATGAGATTCAGCAGCCTAAACCAGCTCCCCTCACACTTGCTGCTGCTATTAATGTTAATTTTCTCATTCAGGCTGTATCATAATGCCAAGATGAAAGATTCAGACTGACAAAGAATAACTAGCGGCAGTGAGAGGCTGCCTGGGGAAAAGACACAGTTGCACATCATCTCGTATAATTTTTTCCATCAGCACTGACTGAAGAACTAGAAAGAAGGCAAGGGGGTGGGAAGAAAAAGAAGCAAAGTAGCACAAATTATCCTTTGTTCATGTCAATTTATTTTTTGTTTCAGAAAAAAAAGTAGCCCAAGTACAAGATCTTAACAATTAAAATGAAAATTATAGTAAGATTAATTCAAATATCATAACACAGAATATACTGTGGAAGTTAATAGCTACATGAGCCATAAACATGGTTACTCATAGAGAATCCTTCAAAATGCTGTATTTTAATTTCTAATGCCCCGTTCTTATGAGAAATTTTAGGAGTATAAATGCTTGGTTGTTCAGTAAATACTTAAAACTTTTAAAAGAAAATAGAATAGTTCAGTTAGACACGACCAACAATGATAACCTGCTAGTTTAAAAACTTGTAGGTTAATGAGTACTACTGACAAAAAGCTCCTTAAAATTCTATTATTTTATTACTATTTTTGACATTTGTATTTAGAGCCTCAGCACATATTAGATACATCTTGAAACACATAGTTTCATTAACATGGGTTGTACTGATACTCAGAACTTTAATTTTCTTATAGCTCCACACACTTCCTATTCTGTTTTGTTGCTTGATTTGTGTGTTCACTAAAATAAAAAGAAAATTCTTGTGAGTGACTGCTATTCAACACCCACTAATTTAACTTATCAAACAACAGCAGATAAAGAAAAGCAAAACCTAAAAGAGATGAGCAATCAGTATTGATACCAAGTCAGTTTTTTACTTATCTATTGATAATATCAATGAAATTTCCAATGACCAGTAATAGTAATATGGTATAAAGCCCAGACCTTCTATTAAGAAATTCCTCCAGCAGTTAAGCATAAGGGAAGGGGAAAGAACAGATATTTGGCTGAAGCTGCACAGCACATCACTGAAACAGCAAGAGCTAGACTATGAACTATCAATTCCTCACTTGAAGAAACACTACTTTGAAAATCACTGAAAAAACAGTTCCTGAGAAACACCTGGACTGCTAAATTCCTAACTGCTTACACACACCACTTCCAAACAGCCTGACAGGCACTAGCACACACTCTGCACACCACCAGCCAGTAATTCCTTCCGTTTTTGGGGATGGAATTTAATCAGGTGAATGATATTTATCTACTGACCAGCACCTTTGAACATTCATAGGTTTGTTTTTGTATTGGACACAACAGCGAAGAGATTTTTGTTTCTTTTATACAAAAGAGTGTGAATACCAGTTTATGGGGTATTACTAGGAATTGGATGAGAGCAATGAAGGAGAGAACAGGGAGCAAAACCCTCCTTGATTCCTCTTGCACTTGGCTGGTTGCCCTGATTTATAAAGACCACAAAGGATACAATAAAGAATGTCTTGATCTAGATGGTACAACACATTTTTAGTGGTCTTAAATTCAGTGTTTCTGTTACTTCAGAATGGAAAATTGACACCTACTGTATATTGTGAATTACTACAGTACCATCTTCAATGTAAGACTGGATCTAAAAATGGGCAACCTGATCTGACCCCACAGTTGTCCCTGCTTTGAAGAGGGTTTGGACTGCTTACCTCTTAAGGCCTTCTCCCACACTAAATTTTCAATAATCCTAATAATTAATTTGGATTTGAAGAACAGAAAAGCAGCAGAATGGCTCATACTGAAAAACTGAGTTCTGTAGGTTGATATTTGCATGTTAGTTAACAGATATATACAACCACTTAACAAGTATATAGAATTCTGTAAAGACTATGGCAGTACATCAAATTCATGGCACATTTACTCAGTCTTGGAGTTGAGCATTTTCATATCTTGGTGCACATAAACACTGAAGAATGAACAATAACAGAAGAGTATCACATATGACGTGATAACTGGACACAGACGAAGAGCAGAACTACTAATTGAGGAAAATTAATACAAAATTTTATTTAATAAAAAATAAATGAAGAATTGAAGCAAATTGAAGCCTCCAAATTAAAGGCTTGAATGCAAAACATTTTTTTAGAAGTCTGATAGATCTAAGTGTTCTCTACTGATTTTAAGTTTCTTTTTGATCAATTATTACATCTAATATCACCTAATCTCTACTGAATTCAACTACTGTCCTGTACCTCACTACTTTGCAGCTAAACTGGTCTTAGCTTTCTTTATTTGAGATTAACCAGTCTAAATCTTACTTAGGGAGTAAGCTAATTCATAAGAGACAAAGTGGATCACACAGAAGTCTACTCCTCTACAAATAATCCATCTCAAAACACATTAGAACACCATTCTTAAAATTTCTACGTGTATAATGACACCAAACTACCAAAGGCAGGTTTAGAAATCCAGAAAACATGAAGTTAAAATTGCCCATATGGAATAGTTTCAGCTTCTTAAAACAAGATAATGTCTTTGTCATCATGGAATAAGAAATGATGATAAGTAGATAATTGAATGGTGTGGAGTCTTGGTCTTTCTGGGCAACTCAGACAATCACATCAGGTCAGCAACTCGACTACTGTCAGCATAGAAGCAGCAGCTAGTTCATATTCCAGACCTCCAAAACGGAATGATTTGCAGTAAATCAATCAGGTACCAGAATACAAAGTGCTCAGTTGACTCACACCAAATCTTCACATGATATTTAGGAAAAAGTTCAGCTTTGTACTAGATGAAGAAAAGTATTCTTCTCAAGGAGGATTTCCCTGAGGAAGAAGGTTGGGCTTTTCAGATTTGCATTTGCAGGTAATTACTGGCAGATAACAGTACAAAAGTCTACACTTGATTTGAGGGTTTTAAGCTTAATTTGTCTATCAAAGAGTAGAAAGCATTTACTTTGGAGAGTAGATATGCAGCAGTTTCTGTGACTAAGCAATACAAGAATCCTTAATTATAATTGTTCTCTTTTGTTTCACAGACTGTAATTGTGGCAAATGAATCAAAAAAAAAAATCCTTAAAAAAATTCCCCAACTTTTTAAATACTGAACTACATTTGGAAGGGTAGGAAAGGTATTATATTTTCTAGTGAGGGAAAAAGTGTTAATTAAAGTCGTGAATTTTTCATGTAGAAAGTAATTTAATATTCTCAAAACTTTTGATTTATTTCAGAATTATTCTTTAATAAAAACTTTGCCAGCCTGATGCAACCTCTAACTAAGTTCTTCCAAGATGGTCTAATCCATTGTTTCTCTGCTCCATCATTAATACTGCCTACATATTCTAGAACTCAAATTATGTTGTCCCACACATACACACTTTCACGTTGAGCTATTCCCCAATTTCATCAATTCTTCTCCTATTTTTTATTGCTTTAATAAGGCAGGCATTACTCTGCTCCCCAGCCTTATGCAACCAAGCTAAAAAAACTTGCAAGAGATTAGTTTTTATTTCATCTTGGTAATAGTAATCCTAAATATCTAATCTTTTAGACTTTTATAGAGGCTGAAATGGGTAAAAACTGAGCAACTAATAATTTTGGGTATTCTTTAGAAGATTATTGTTTACAGAGTACAAGAGAACTCAGAATAATATCAAATGGAGAATATTGCAGTTCCTGGTTTATAGAATAAGGGACTAAAATTACTTTTTGTATTAAATACTTTACTCATTTAAAACATCCTAAATATAAAATTGTATAGCAATAAGTGTGAAAGTCACACCTCCATATTTTAGAGAGAAAGAGTTTATGTGCCTTTCATTTACTCTGTGCAGTTTCTTTGGGTTCTTTCAGGAGGGGTGAGTGTGATTTTTTTTTCCTTTCTCTTTCTTCAATCCCTGCTAGACATGGCAAACTTGTTTCTTCCTCAGTTTTTTACAAGTCAGTAATTTCGGTTTGTGAATTTCCAGGGCAAGACAGTAATACAGGGAATTGAAAAAGCATCTTACAACTCTCTTCAGCAGACCATACAAAATGTACTCAGCAGAAATGAATTGTTCTAAGAATTTATAGGGATTTCTACCTTTTTAGTTTTAAAACCAAATAGCCCTTTTTAAATATATAACATATAACATATCAGTATGCTTCTTCTCCCTGAATCGATTCCTGCATTTTAACTTTTTTGTGACCTATTATATATTATAGTAGTGAAAGCTGACAGGCTCTTATCTTTCTAAAAGGGGTCCTACACTTACACTGATTTATTTAAATGACATGTCAGCATTTTACCTTCGTGTAAAATCCACCTTTGAGAGACACAAACCCCAAAGAGTCTACACAACTGATTCCACAGTATATATATTATAAACATATATATATATATTATAAACATATATATATGTATATATATATATATGTGTGTGTATATAAATATATATATTATAAACATATATATATATATTATAAACATATATATATGTGTATATATATATATATATATATCCACAAAGGCACTGCTGAAGTGAAGAGTGTGAAATTCCTCCCTCCAGCCTCAACTGAAAAACTGCCCACAGATTATTAAAGTTTCTTAAAGTTTAAGGGAAAAAAAAAGTCCACACATCAAACATCAGGAGGAAAGACTGTCAGTTCCACTGGAATGTACAGCAAAATCCACTTGAAGTAAATTGAAAGCTTAGGCCCATTTTCCCCCATCAGGCTCAGCCATAACCACAAACCACAGCCCCATCCCTGTGGTGCTGTGCCCCTCAAATGCCCTGTTTCACTGGGACTGTTATCAGGATTTTGTGAACACTGCTCAGCCATCTCAGGGCAAGGTTTGGCTGCTTCTCTCAAATCTCTGCCCAGAGCAGTTTGAGCTGTGAGTCTTACACACACAGACACTGAGGCATACTTGCTAATTCTAATTCAACATCAGTTTTTGATACAGATATTTATTTAGCAAATGCATTTCTGAGATCTTTAGCCATTTAAATATAACAACTAATTTTAGTGTAATATATTGCTCCCTTGAAAGTCTTCAAATCCACCACTGCTACACAAAATCAATTTATTGATTGTGTTCATTTGTGAGATACAGGTTTAAATTAATTAGTAATGATCAATTAAGATGCAAAACAAATATATTTAAGTGTTTTGGGTTTTTTTTATTCAAAAAAATAGGTAACAAAAGCTTCCTTAAGCCTCTCCAGTGTTATATTTGGGCAAAGAGACAGAAAACATAGGGAAAAAAATCCTGTATGAGTGAGATTTGTGTTCAATCTGCATTTTTCAATGTTTAGGAAAGCGCAGAAAAAGAGATGCTGGCTTAACACTGCACAATCACAGGATTTTCTGAGTTGGAAGGGACCCACGAAGACCATCAAATCCAACTTTTGTGAGAATGGCCCATACCCTGGTCAAGCTTGCAGCACTGACATTAATAGCACCATGCTCTAACCAACCAAGCTAATCTCAGAGTCAATACACACTGCTCCTAATTAAAACACTACATTAAGCAATTCAATATTCCATGTTTCCATAGTGGACAGAAAAATTAAATCAGCACTACTGACAGATTCAAAGAATACTGTAAGTTTCATACTAATTTTTTAAGGTACCTTATTGATTTTTACTGTTTTGAAAGACTTTGCAATGCAAGTCAGTTCCTGCGTGAAAGGATTAAATAAATGAAGAATTCCAAATACTTGGAACCTTCTAGATCACTCTGTGTTTATCTAGGGTCATACTTCAAATAAGACTAACAGTAGTTCCATAAACACATTTCTCTGTATGTCTTTAAGTAGCCCACAGCCCTCTCCTGCCATAAGAAAAAATACATTAGTGGGTAGAGCAGTTTACCAAACAAAACATTTTCTGTGATATGGCTATAGAAGATTTCTTCAAACTGAAATTAAATATATTTTATAGTAAACCAGAACTCCAATCTTACAGATAGTATAATTCACAGTTTTTCTTAGGGTTTTGTCCTCAAAATAATGTTTTAGACTTTTATTCAAGGAAGTCACTAGAGTAAAATAATTAAAAAAAAAACAAACAAAACACTTCATTCACAGGAAAAATAATGATTTGATCCAGCCAGGCTATTTGACGAGCCTTGTAGGCAGAAGATTTTCGTGAAAAAGACCAAAAAAGGAGAGAAAATAATTCAAACACAAGTATACTTTGGCACAAAAGCCATGAGGTGGAACAGAACTAGAGTCCTGCAATATAGGGTCTTTAAGCTGAATAGACTTGCACAGTGGCTATTGATTTATAAGAATTTGATTTGCATAAGGAATGTGAAGGAGCACTCATTCAAGGTAGGAAATAATATTTATTTAATACTATCAAAATTACATAGCTACATTAGAACTTCTACTGAAAGTATAAAAAGAAGACTCTCTTTACTAATGTCCAAATTAACTCATGTTTTCATGACAACTCAGTATCAGAGCCATATTAAAAATTCTTCAGGTCTTGGGCACACAGTTAAGAGCTTCTCCATTCCCAGGAAGATAAACTGCTAAACAACAAGCACAGGACTGCACAGTGTACTAGTCCAAATAAAATGCTTCTCTTCATCACTTTTCATTTTTAAGTGCTCAATACCTATTCTTCTCAGATAAAAAAGTTGCTCTAAGCCCTCAACAGATAGCCAGGTAAGTATAAATATGACATATTTTTATGAAAAATACTCCATGCTGTTGGTTCAAAGACTCCTTTAAGTGGTTCTGGACCTTAAAAGTTTTGATCCTCAGATCTGTAACCCAAAATTTCGGGGCAGAATTATTGGAACAAGAACAGAATCTAAAGCTGAAAAAAATGCAAAAAATGTATATATATATTTCAAAGTTTTTCTCTGCTTATGAATCATTTGTATAAACATATTTTTTTAAAAAATATACTCCCATTCTGCTATGTAAACAAGCAAAAAGAAGCATATTTTAGCTTTTCCCATATACAAAAGCACTTTGACCTCAATGCTTAGAGAAGTTTACAGAACAGCTCCTACAGTCTGATTGAGTAAATAAAAATAATTTAGAAAACCCAAACACCTTTCCTTCAAAAAAAAAACCCCAAAAAACCCCCAAAAATAACAAAAAAAACCAAAACCAAAAAGCCAAACCCAAACTGCAAACTTTTACAAATAGAAAGGAAAATAAGTGAAAGAAATCTCAAGATTTCTGTTGTGAAGCACATAAATAACATGAATGGGACATAGAGCTTTTCCTAGTAAATAAATAGTCCCAAAATAGTAGTCTTGTGCCAGTCTGATGGCAGTATCACAAATAATACTGCACGTTAAATGAATGTCACTGCATTAACAACAGATGTGGAACTCTGGTTTGGCTGGAAAAGACAAGATGATAAAGAATAAAAGGTGCTTGGTCTTTCACAGACATACTTTGATATAGTGTTTTTGGCATTTTCAGTTCACTGAAAGTAAAACCAAAATCCTGGATGTTGGAGTATGGACATGTAAAGGTGTCAAGACATCTCAACACTATAATTTAGGTTATTCATAAGGGAGTCCACTATAAAATCAAAGAGAAACTCTGAAAGTCTGAATAAAGTTTTACTGTAAAAAACTGAGACTTACTGATTATTTGTTATAAAATAATTACATTTCTGCAAATGGGTAATGAAAATTGAACTATGGTATTTTTTGAAAATAACCTTTCTTTAAAATCACCTATTTATAGACTTTTCAGAACAGTTCTGTGAGTGCAGCCAATGATTTACCACTTTTAGACACTTTATTCTTTTAAGAATTTGAAGAAAATATGAATGCCCTTTTGGAGATGAGATGTACTGATTACTTCTTTGTTTCAATTATGATTCCCTAAATTACTGTCTAATATATTATTTAACTTCTGTACTTAATGAACTTGGGATTCAAATGACTAAACCACACTTTTAGTTTGACAACTCTTTTAGACCACATCACCTGGTCCCACTTCTCTTCCTCTATTGTTCTAGCACATTGGAAGTACAGTCATTGTGTTTTTGTTGAATTTAATGTATCTAAAGACTTTAATTTACTGTAGCTAGCAAAATCTCCCAACAAAAGGGTATAACTGACAGAAGAAGAGAGAATCAAAGCCTAGCTAAAAATGCCCAATGCCCAAAACCTATTCCTTGTCAACTCATCATAAAAGCAGAGTGACAGCAAGCATGATGCAATCTTATAAGGTTTTGAATCATATATGAAAGGTAATGGTGAAATGTTTAACTCTTACCTTGGAATTAATTAGTTAGCCCATACTGAACACACATTAATCAAAATTATTTATATCAAAAGGACTTAGTTCCTTGAAACACACAAACTAGAAGTGCAGCTCTACAGCACACAACGATCCCACTCCTTTCTTCTTTCTGGGGATTTAACTTGGAAATGTCATATCTAAGATGCCAGAAGAAGCCTTCCCTTTGCTATAGGACCTGTAAGATTGGTTCCTAGGGGCTGTATGTACACATTATGAGCCTGGGTCCTCCTGTAATCCTGTATTCATTTACAACCTGCCTGCCTGTTTCTACCTCCTCCCCATCTCCAAAGCCTTTTGTCATTTTATAACAGTACCAGGTACTTCCAAGATTAATGACTTGCTAGGGACAATGGCCTACAGCAGAATCACAGGTTATCAGCATCTTCCAGCTGCTCTTTAATCTCCAGACGATCCCCAGCACCTTCATCATTATTAGTTAATTAGCATTAATGAAAGCTATGCATACACAGTGAGAGGCTAATATACCCCCAAGCTTATATGTCACTAATCCTTACTTAAAAAAAAGGTAACCTACATGAATAATATCTGCATTGTTAAATGAAAGAATATTTCCCTACCTACCCAAAGGCATAATTATCAGTTAAGAGACTAATGATCTGTAAAACTGCATGAAAGATAACAATACTGCAGACTTCAGACATTAGAAAGAATTCAGTCTACACCCCCTTATCTTCATTATTTTTCTCTGCCTGTTCTCAACCCATGCCCTTCCTCTCTACTCAACATTCTCTACCTCTTTGGTCTTCAACTACTACCTTATCCACCTATACTGGCCTTAAGAAATTGGAGGCAAATCGTCTTCACTTTCATTGCTTTAAAACAAGATGACATAACCTTGAAAGCTCCAGAAATATCTGCTGCACAAAACTACTTGTGAGATGTGACAGTTGTCTCCATATGTTACCTATAATATTCACACTCTACTGGTTTATAGGGCAATTGCCTATGCCTGGCATTCTGCCAGGATGTATACAGATATGTCTGATCTGCTCTCTTCTACTTACCCATCTACTGACTGAAACATACTTTAAATTTTTTGTGTCCAAACTCGCAGCATTTCGGCCCTGAGGTTTTGTCACACCTCCAACCTACTGAGCTTTCCAAAAATATCATGCATTGGAAAACAAAATGGTATGAGTAATTTGATCTAAATATTTCAAGAAAAAAAAATGTAGAAATACATATTTAACTGATATTTACATTGTAAAGGTAATGTTGTAAATCATTCCAACCACAGTTCTATTCTATATTCACAGAATCAACATTATCAAATCTATTACTTAACACTCTCCTCCTGATTAAAATTATTTCCAAAAAATTGCAAATTTTACTTGTTTGGGCTTTTTTTCTCCTAAAAGACATTAATAGTCACATTGATATATTTATTTACTACAAAGAAACCGCTCAAACTTCCTTTAAGAAGCCTGTGACTTTTAGCCTAGGTTCCATAGGCCTGCACCTCCTGCCACATCAATATAACTACAACAAAAAGTCTAAATTTTTGCCAAAACACTTCATTAAATCAGCATAAACAGGACTAAAATTGCTTCAAACTACATTTTAGATAATGGATATTTCTAGAGGCCAGACTAAACTCCCAATGGTCCCAGTGTCAAGTTTTAATATTATGAGTAAAGCATCAGGCTGTCCTGTGAGTGCCAGCCTCTACACCAAGGTTAGCACACAGAGCAGTGGTACTCTGCAAACTTGAAGTGATTCATACCCTGCTGCAATATCACTCCAGCACTAAATGATAATGCCAGTTTCTGTGAAAAATGTTTATTATATTGAAGTAGAAAATATTATTCAGACAATTTGGTCAACATATCTTATTTGCTAAAAACTTTTAACTAACATCACAGAAGAATTCAATCAAGTTGTTGCCAATCCAAATGGATGTGCAAGAGTTAAGGTTACCAGAGACTTACTTGGGACAGGAATTACAACAAGCCTCTTCACACATTTCAGTGTTTCAGATTAATGCGTGAAATCCTTGTAGAAACCACTCCCTCACCCTCAAGTTCTGGAAATTGGAGTAATTTATGAAGCAATCAAATCTCTCAGTTTACATAATATTAAAAGTCTTGTTGCTTCTTTAGTTGACAATTCCAACAACACTCCTTTATCCATTCAAAACACAGCAAACACAGTGCCAGTTTATGTACAGTACTGACTACCAGCAGGAGTCAGACAAATATTTTTGTTCAGGCTACACTAGAGGACTAAATTGAGAAATCATCACTAGATGTCCACCTACATTATCTACAGTCACCTCATCTATCTCAAATGACTAATGCCTTGAAGTCTAATTTCAAATTGCATTATCTTTCCCGTGTCCTGAAGTCAAATATGCTTTAAATTTTGGGTTTAGGTTTTCTATAGGGATTTTGTTGTTGCTGGTTTTTTAGAGTTTACTGTCACACAATTCTTACAGACAGGAACATTGAAAGAAAACACTACTGATTACAGAGCTTTGGATAAGGGGAGAATGCTCTTCTTTGGTCCTACCTTCTCCTCTGTTCACACTTTCACCAATGCCATTGAAACCTTATTGGAGATCCATATGTTTGTTGCATGCAGCTCTTTAAGTGTATTGTTCAGTAACTTCACCTTAATACAAATACCTACTCATGTAAAGACTTATCTGATGGAAAGTTCCTAATTACACTGAACACATACATTTATATTGGGTATACATACACAACTATTGGAGTCATAGATGCCAATTCAAAATCGAGAATATGTCCTAAGAAATAGCCTTGCATTGGTAGGTCTTACCGTAGTAAATTAGATTTTGAAGAGTGAAAGTATAGAAATCAGTTCCTGAGATCACTTGTGGCAGCCTGAGATTATGACTTGACTTTTATCCTAATGCAAAACATAGAGAAGGTTTGATAGGCTAACTTGTTTATCTCTACATACTGTAGCACCATGTGGGTCTACATAGATAAGTTCTTGCACTAGAGACAGCTATCAAAGCCAAGAGCAGTGGAAGAAAGTGCTTTGTAAGATAAATACACCAGGGATGCTGCAGGTTCTGGACTGAGGCTATGTATTATCAGCCACATGAAAGTATAGGAGCTGTCCTACCCTCTCTAACAGCCTGAGTGAGAATTTGTCAATAGGAAAGATGGCATTTTCTCCCCTTAAATTCAACTTGAAAGTGTTTCTCTTTATCACCTCATTCTTTTCCCCAGCTGTCACAGGTTCCATGTATTTGACATCTATTCATCCACTGGGTATTAAAAAAATGTTATTCTTAAAATCATTCCTGACTCTATTCTCTGTACTACCTCATTTCTAAGGCTAAAATACATATATGTGAAATAATTGTAGAAAATATAACACTAACACATTTAAGCAAAAAACCCAAACCAAAACTAAAACACATCCAGCCTGTTGATTATCTAATCATCATCTTTGAGAGGAGGCAGGTAAGATTAAGAGCTCCTACAGAGTAAATACAAACAGGAAGTGTATTAATCATGTTCAATCCATTTTTAAGAGGTTTTGGTGTAAACAGTCTCGAAAGCTGGCAGGAGAACTAGGTCTTGCCTACGTTGCCCCTCCTCCTTACCCCATCCCCCCCAAGCCTTTCCCCTGTCAAAAACACAAAATGATCATGCTAATTGCATAACATTGATCATTCCTCTTCACAAGCTGCATTTACAACTGTGGTTTAAGAAACTTCTAAAGAGACTTATATGAGATATTTTTCTTTGTCGGGGAAAGGGAAATTTGTTTTCCTTCATCCTGAACAGAACTACAGAATAATTTAGGTTTGAAAAGACCCTTAAGAGTCCAGCAGGTAATATAATATGATTAAGCTATAAGCACTTTAATGATTTTTCAAACATAATCAAGGTCTACAGGAAAACAACAAGTTAAGTTAAAAAGCATTCTGCAGAATTGTAAATCATTAAGGAATGTGGGAAATTCATAGAAAGAAATCTCTGTGTGCCTTTTAAGCATGGGATCAGAGATTTTAACAATTTATCACAGGGAAAATGTTTGTGTGAAAAAGGAAAAATACATTTTGTTATCCATACACAGTCCTGAAAACTCTACGATTAAAACGTTCCTAATAAAAACCTGATATGGCACTGTACTTCACACTTTCACATGATGTGAATTAACATGATAACAAATTTATAATAGTTCATTGCAGAAATAACGTGGTTGCAAATTAAATTGGCATTATTAGAAGAACACAGACATTGGAAAAAAACATGGTTAAGATGGCAAAACTGAGTATGCTGATATAGGAAAGTGACAGAAAACACTCTGCTAGGATTTATTTCAGTCATCTTCTACATATGCATTACAACAAAAATCATTTTTCATGTGTAGGAGTGGGGTTTGGGGACTTAAACCTTTTGTTTCAAAAAAAAGGATGGAAATTCTTCTCCTTGGGAGAGCTTACAGACTACTTCATTTTACCTTCACAATATAAGATGCCCTTTTTTAGGAACACAATCCTTTCATATCTTGTACATCTCAAGCTGCCCTTTATATACAAAAAACCTCAGTAATGTACTGATTCAAAACAAAGAACTGAGAGATAGTGAAATTCAGGTCAAGAATCTCTCCTTTCTTATATCAGTTCATAATGCCTGTCAGAGCATCCATTAAAGAAAGATCAGTTGGTAAGGTCAAAATCCACTGCATGCAAGTACAGCTATGGAGTTTGGGACTGCTGCCAGTCAGATTCTGATGAAATCAAGTCAGGCACTAGGAAACATTTGCAGTATCACATATGATCTCTTTGGAATAGATGCTTCTTCAGAACAGCACTCAATTATTTTTGTCATGTCCTTTCCCCTTCTGAAACTCTTCACTTAAACATGAAAAGTTCTGTCCATTTTAACATATTGTCATGCAAATCTCTTGGAAACAAATTTTGTGTGATTACTGTGACAGACAGGAAACAATCACAGAACCATTTAGATTGAGAAAGACCTTTAAGATCATCGTGTCCAACCATGAACAAACACTGTACCAGATGACCAATGGACTTTATAACTAATTTCTCTATGAAGTACATCTCCTCAGTGCATTTTAACCCAGATATTGCAGAAGCATTGTTCTACATGCCAATTTGCCTGGCAGATAATCCCACTGGGTTTCTAGTAGTAATATAAGGAATCATACACTGTCCAACACCTTCTCATGGCAAAGTTGCAGTGAGGTCAAGGAGTTTTTCCTTCTAATACAGATGACAGAAAGACAGGGACTTGATCACTTGAAGAGGGAAAGATTTTTCAGTTTATTATTTCAAGTCAGCCCTAGCTTCTTTATGTTACCTGATCTGTCCCTTCAAATCTGTCTCAACTTTCTACTCTCTCAAGTCTCAGCATCAACCAGATCTAGTAATTCCAACTGTCTCTGAGACATCACTTCCAATCCCCACCTAAATTCCAATTCCAACACCCTGCTTATCACTGCACAAGACAAAATTCAGCTTTAAAATTTAATCCCTTTGCTGGTCAGACTTTCACTACATTTTACAATCAAGTTCTAAGACCATTTCTCTGCTCATAATAGGTCAAATTCACTCCCTAAAATTAATGAAGCTGATTTTTTGTTTGGTTTTTTTTTTTTTGGTATTGTCCTCTTCAGCTCACATTCACCATAATGCACATGAAACATGGCAGAAGCACAGAACTGGACCCAGAATAGCCTGAAGCAAACCCAAATTGTAATTATTAAAGAAAATCCTGTGAGGCCTTGAACTGGAATAAGCTCATTTGGTTTGAAACTTCAGGGCATATACATGCAAAGTTCAACTAAGCCTTTACTAAGAGCATGTAAAATGTGATTTACAAAAGCTCATGGCTTGGCCAATATGGGGTGCTTCATAAACTCACCTTGAGACTATGTGGAAACAAATAAATTGATCTAAATATTATTCAGGCTCAGTAAAAACTTCAAAGTAGAAAGGCCAGTCCAAAAGTTATTCTACACCTAAAGTCAGATTTGCAAAGAAGATATTGTAAACAAAATTTATGAGAAAACCTACCTAAAAATGAGTTTACTTTTCCTCCTACTTACTCTATATTTTAATGTGTGGGTTACTTTAGCATAAAGATTGGTCTGATTATGAAAAAACAGTGACTCTGCTTCAGCTCCCTTTCTTTACCTAATTTTAAATTCTGCTTCACGCTACACACCATGAGATTTAGTCCATTACTTTATCCTGATTTACACAGACCTGGCATTCTGAGGGCTTTTTACAATCTGTTAAGAAAATGACCCTTTTTTTCTTCTATTACTCATTCCCAGTCTTCACTTGCTCACACCTGACCAGAATATACAAGAGTGTCACAGGCAGAGTTATAAATTGAACTATCCCCTTCTGGGAAAGGCAAGTCTTGGAACAATAGTAACCTGTACACTGAATTCAAATATTTCCAAAGCACCCTTAGCTCCTTTATTTTGGATAGTGTTGCAGTTTATACAACCTACCACCTGATGAGCCAAATAAAAGTGAAGGAGCTTACAAGTTTATTGCTGTCGATCAGCACCTTAAGCATATTATGTGCCCCAGCATGAGTTTTTCATTTAGAACAAGAAAAGGAAATCAGTGTGATTTTTTTTTTCATTTTGTCCTTGTAGATATGTTGATTTTTTTATTATTCATGCCAGTATGCTATCGATGCCTCTGCTGACTCCTAAAACATCTGTCCCACTGTTCACAGCTCCTGGAGTGCAATGATATCATCCATGCTGATAATCAGAGAACCCTCAATTAAGTACCTACAAGAAATGAGTGGTAGACAAGAAAATGTACAAAAAGAAAACAGATTAATTCTTTGCTATCCCAATTCACAGAAGCCATTAGAATTCTTTTTGCTTTAGATATGAAATTCAAATTCCAGTGAAAGTCCATTAAGTGTTCATAGAAATATAAAACCTGAAAAAAGTCAGTGTGGAAAATTGTACTGAAGACATAAAACATAAGAGTTGAATGAGATATGTACATCCTAGGTCATATGCCACTGTGATCTCTTTGATAAAATTATCTTTTTCCCTAATAGCTCCAATAATTAAACATCCACTGTTATCAGAATACTTTACTATGACTGGGAAAAGAAGCTCTCACAAAATAATTTCATTAGAGCTCGTTGAAACCAGGCCTTGCTCACTTAGAAGAGCTGCTCTATGTTTAAATTTTATGTGAATTTTACAACAGTAGCTTAAGTGCAAATCTCTTACCTTAGTGGAGAGGGAACATAAGTGTCTTCTGGATTCTAACACTTTGATATACAACAGTATCTTTTGAGGTTTATAACAGCAAGTAACAGGACTAGTCACATAACTGATGCCAAATTAATAAATCAAATAATAAAATGGTGAGATATGTGCAGAGTCACAAGCACAGAAAGCTAACAAAGGACTTGGTGCTTTTGATAAATGAGAAAGGCAATTGGTAAAGAAGTAGAAATGTAATTGACAGAAAACATTTGAGAATTTTAATTTTCCTGAACAGATGTAGGAGGATGTGGGGGCAGAAACACCCAAATAAACCACGGAACTGGAAGAGGGAAGATGTGTACCATACTCCAAACTGAAATCTCATATGGTGTTGATGTATTTTATCACAGTATTCCATCAGTCTTGGCACTAAATATGAACCAAATTGCAACTTTACTTGTTTGACTCTGTCTTCAGATGAATTTATTTTCATAAAAATTGAGGAATTCAGACTAATAGACAATTGTCTAGTTTAAAATCCTTGAATAGCTCTGAAAACAAGAAAGTGCTTGTTGTTTTTTTCCATCACTGCTCCCTCAGTTTTATCCCAGAGCACTGTTAGTGTGACTCAGTGGTGCAGTTGTATGAAACCATATGCTCAGAAGACCGAGGGCTGCTTAAGCCCGTCAACAGCCAGACATATCACTGCTGGCATCTGCACCAGTTGTCAAACCAATGAGTATGAATGTCAGTGATCATTAGGCTTCTTTTCAGTCATCCAGTTATAGTGACATGACCTGCAATTCTTTTCTGCTTCTGCGGGATGCAAGGACCAATAGTCTGACTCACCTAATTTGAGAAATAGTAGAATGTAGATAATATCCTCAGTTGCTATGACAGCATTCCAGGCAGCATGTGATCCCAGAGCCACAAAGCCTAATAATAGGACAGAGTCCAAGCTGTACAAGTTAATGAAGATGCTCTTTTTTTTACTTTCTATACACAGCTCTAAGCAGCAAGAGAGGAGAAGCTGCAGGAGCTACTACTAACCACCCTTCATAAAATGTGCTTTCTTCTAGGATGGTTTCTCATACATGAAAGAGAAAAAGCCAGGATGGCACAGACAGCTGGAGAACCCGAGAGCAAACCTCAGTACTTATGTTGATAGGAAGTATTGTTGTGATCATTCCTGGAAGGAGTAAGAGAAATATTTTCTTGATCTATTTTCTATCACTTGGTTGCTATCAAAAAATCCAGTCAGAAATTATGCACTAACAAGTATCACTTTCCAGTAATAATATGAAATGCAATATAAGCTGCAAATATGATACTCTATCTTCTAGCTCTGCACAGTGTCCAAAACTTAGCAGGGACTGTTTGTAATATTGAGTGGGAGCGTTTCTCCTTCTCCGTGAACACCATATGTTGTATTTGAGCCTTTCCTTTCAATGTAACTGCAATAATTTTTGAGAGTTCACTGGTTCTTAAAATAAACCAAAAGGCATTTGTTTATTTATTATTTTTAAAAATAGCAATTTATACCCTGCCACTTCCTAGAAATTTCTAATGCATAAATACAAATATTACTACAATTATTTACCTAAATATATATCAAATATTAAATTTTTAATATCAACATAAATTATTACATATATTTATATAATAGTATCTACATACAAAATTCTTTATTTAGAGAAAAAAATATGCTTAAATGTCTGTTTTAACAGTCCTTTCCTAATGATAGCACTACAAATGATACCAGCTACTCAGGATAGACAACATTACTCAACTACCCTTCCAAAGGAAATGGACCTTTTATATGAGCATTTATTTCCACTGTGGTCATCAGGCCACTGCTTAACAGTTTGTGGCACTGTAATCTGCAGCATGACCATTCATCTAATTACTGCTGAAACTGTGATATTAATCTGCTCATAAAGGGCAAGTTAAGGGTCAATTGGCAGCAGTGGAAAGCACTTGGTATGGATAATGTGTTGCAGACCTGGTTTCATCTTACTGATTTCAACAGTCTGCACGATTTGACTTCACTTCTGAGCAGATGAAAACACAGAACCCAAAACTGGGTCAAATCACACCTGCATCGTACCTGTGATGAATATCTTCATCATTGCTAAAGGCAGGAGAGAATCTCTGACCTATCCATCGTATCCCACGACACACAACTCCACAAATCACTCCTCCCCAGGGCCTCTCTCAATACTTCATCTTCTTGACTTTTCTGATCTCCCCCAGATTTCAAAGTGCAACTCATATGCTCCTTGTGGTGTACAGTTCAAACTGTGGAGACTGTTGGACAGGCAGTAATACAACATTCATTAGGCAACTTCTGAAGCACGGACACAAAGGCACGCATACACTTTTCCTTGGAAGGTACAGGGCCTTAGGAAAACAATGACAAACACAGGTTTTTTTGAGGGGAAGGGAACATCTTTGTGAAAAGGTAGTCCTAGAAAAGTCGATTTCCACTCTCTTGTTGTAAGCCACAATTCAGACTTAGTGCTTGCCGTGTGGAAGGTCCACAATTGTAAAAAATGAGCCACAAATAACTTTACCTGCTCCTCAACCTATATTTATGTTGTCCACTTCTTAGTAAGATGGAAATGTGGTAAAGAATGATTGAATTTCTCAGCTCAGTCACTTTTTACTTCTCTCTTGCATGTGAAAAGGGCCAACAGACTTCTCTCAACTGCTGGGTCTGCTTCCCTGCATAGAAAGCTGTAACCCACACTAACTTTCACAAATTAAAAACTGTTCATACAATCCAGTGACATGCATAATGAATAGCTGTATTCCCCAAACCAGATTACAAGGAACATTTAATTTCTCTATGAATAACAATGCAAGGAAAAATATTAAAATAGTTATGGAAAAAACATGCCTCACACAGAAGTCAGTCATGTGAACTACATTTGTTAAAGTGTAGTTTTCAACATTCATTTGGTATCCAGCAAGTAATGCCACTTTAAATGCTTTTCAAAAGCCCTAATTATTTTTCTAAAAAATGCATTTGTGATTGCAAGATTTTGCTTAAACTTCAGTGACATTAATCTTCCCTTAAAGGCTTAACACAAACTAGAATTGAAAATCTAAAATTTTGATTAAACATTTTTGCTATGATTATATAGCAATAAGATTGACTGCAATAAGATATTAGCCTAATTTAATTCTTTCAATTAGTTTTCAAAAGATAGAGGCTAGAGACACATCTGAGTGCTGTTCCTATACAATCATAAATCAAGTGAATTGGTATTTAAGATTCACATTCTATTCTTTCCAAATTCTGCATCTCCACAGACAATTTTAGAGTCATAATTACCTTTTATTACTCGCACTAACAAATTAAAACTTCAGCAAAATTACTCACTTATCTTTTCTAGTTATGTAGCAGATCAAACAATTGTTTTCATTTTGTGATTACATATTGACTCTAAGTTATTTCTCTTATTCTTCTTCCCTCTTTACTCCAAAGTATTTTTTTGGCAATTGCAAACCTGCTCAATTGTAAGATGAATAAATTGCAATAAATAATGTCAATATATAGGCATTCCAAAAGTCTTTATAAAATTCAGTATATTTTTCTTCTTGAATGAGAAAACAAGCAGCTTTATTATCTATCAGCAAATAGCAGGGAAGGGAAAACCTACTTTATTTTCAGAAAAAAATACCTATATAGTTGGATTTATATTTATGCTTTAGTTTTAAATATTAACACAGGCTTCCCTTGCAAAGGGAATTTTGCCAATGATTGCCAATGAACAGTGATTCCATTGCTCTCCTTTGCTTTCTCAGCCTGAACTTCAGAGGTTTCCTCTGCCTTAAACATGCTGAGTTACCAGCTAGGTCATTTCTTCTCAAAGACTGAGCTTTGGTCAAGATTGTAGAAGACAGGAGCAGACAAGCAGGAGCTCTAATGAGGTAAAAATATGCTATGTAGAATAAACAAAAAAAATAAGCAAATTAAGTGGTTACAATTTATTACATTCATAAACACTGTTCACAGCAACTAGGCCTTTCCTTTTTTTTTTCAAGCCAAGATACTTTATTGACTATTCAGTAATTCCATAATTAGCTACTTTGCTTTAAATTATATTTTGGACTTAGTTATTTTTTCTTATTAAACTTATAAACAAAACCCTTTACAGCTGATGTAAAATACCATAACCTTCTAAACACATCACTGGTGACAAAACAAAAAATAAACATACTGCTTGATATTGCAAGATGGAGTTAGCAGATCTAAAACATTATCTTTTCCTTAGCAGGGATTGACTAGGCTCTATTTTAAGGATTGTCTTGCTATAGACTAAGGGAGTGCTGAATTATCAGCTACCTTATATCCTTCTTTAATTCAGATAACTAACATATGTCTGAGTGGTGCAAATTATTAGGAAAACTCATATATTCATGTATGAAATCATTAGCTAGGGAACAACTGATGCAGGCCAGGATCCTGTAAAACCCAAAGAAATGTAGAACAAAGAGGTGGAAATGCAACAAAATCAAATTGAAGCATTGGGTACATCCATGATGAGAATGAGCACTGCTCTGTGATGTGTCAGTCACTGTGTGGTTTGCAGCTCAGTAACTGTGAGTGCTTGGCACAAACCAAGCACATTAATATGGTTTTTGATTCATTTTGTCTGCATCCATATTTTAAGGCACAGTATCTTAACTGGGGGAGCAATTTCTAAAGAAATACCATTGATGACTTTATAGATGCACTTTCAATTTTTATTAGGTAGGAAAACAGCCTTTTCTTTCCAGAAAGATGCTGTATGACTGCAACTAATTTACAATAATAGGTTTTGATGGGTTATCAGCTTGCTTGTTTGCTGCTCTACTCCTATAAAGACTTCAGCTATAAATGTCAATTTTCTTAAGGTATCATTTGCTATAATCTGGCATACTGCTTCAGATAGCATTAAAGAACATTTCTTTAATCATACAACATTGCCTAAAGTAGAGATTTTGTGCTAAGTTTTGTTACAGCACAGAGCTGTATAGTGTTTTAGCTGGTTGCTGATAGATTTCCTTTCACTTCTTTATGTTGTAATTTAACACCCCAATGCCAAGATTTCCAAGCTCACTTCAGCTTCATTGCTCAGTATTTATTTTCTGCTTCAGTTTCACGTCCTTGTTTTCATTAGAATAATTTTCTTAATCCTGTACTTTCTTGCTTGTGAAGCAAGATTCTGTTTTCTATTCCTGCTTTCTGCATTTCTCAAAACATTATGATGTCTAGAGTAGTCCTGAAAGTTGAGTTTTTCTTTAGTTATGTGTTCTGAAGTGGGGTTGTTTTGCTGCACCACTCACAGCAGTGAGCTTTTTATTAATGCCAGTCCTGTGGTTTATGGATATAAATAATCATGAAATGCAGATGTGTTCCAAAGTGTCATTCCTACTGGTTTGGTACTGGAGTTATTCCTTCTCCCAGTCTTTGCACAATCAGTACAACCTGAGTAAGTGTGCTGAGAGCAGAAAGCAGGGTGTGCATCCACAACTCTGCACAGCACTCCTGTGGCACTGGGGCAGAGTGTCTGAGCCTGGGAGGCACCTCTGGACACTGTCCAGTCCAATCTCTTGCTCCAAGCACAGTGCTCAGTGTTGAATATCTCAAAAAATGGAAGCTTGGCAAGGTCTCAGAGCAACCTATGCTGGACTTCGACTACTTTAACACTAAAATATTCCCTCTTACTTTAATCTAGAATTGTGCCTATCATTCTCTTACTGGGCTTCAGTGTCTGGCCCTGCTTTTTATATTCTCTCTTGTTTGTGCACCTGTTTATGCACGTGAATATAAGCAAACAAAAATTAAGAGCTATTTCTAAAAAAATTAAACTTTTTCTTCAGAAAACATTAAACCAAAACTCTAGCATTATTCTACTTTTCTCAAAACAAAATTGAGATATTCATCAGGTAAGTTCTTACACTAAGTGACACTTCCAAACTAATAATTTTGAATCTGTAGATTTAAAGGCAGTTTTTATCATTGGGTTTCGATCTATTCTTGGTAGAACTAAAATCAAATAATTAAGAATCCGTCTCTCATCTGGTGCAAATTAACAAAATTTAATGGGAATGAATATAAATGCAAACAGGCAATCAAACAATAACTTAGAACCTGGTTATTAACTTTAATTAAAACTGCTCTGTTTAGCAGTTCATCACCCAGAGAATTACCAGAAAAAAATAAATACTTCCTGAAAATCATATTGGAGATGTATTGAAATGCAATATAAAAATTGTCTGAATTATTTCATCTTCCTTCTGTAGTATGTGTCACTGGAATTATTATCTATTTTTAAATCCATTCCAGAATTTTTCATTTCTCATGCCCGAAGGAATCCTAGGATTTTGATGCTTCTGATGCAAACCTGGTCTTTAAAAAACAGTAGCTTCAGTTTAGATAGCCCATACTTTAGTTTTTAAAAGGCAAACAGAAAGCAAACCCACTGTCCATCCTATTCATCCACTCAAGCAAGAAATATAACAAGCCAGAGAACAGAACAACAAATCCACAGTAAAAATCTGCTTAACTAATTTATACTTTTGCTCATGTTATCATTATCCCCATCAGTACTTATATGAGAATTAAAATCACTATTTATAATAGCAATATAATTAAACATTTGTAAAGCTTTGGGTTGTGTAATACATGCTACAAATTCTACAAATGTCGTCTTGTAATCTCCTTAAAGGTGTTCCTGCCACATTTAAAGTGTGAAGGTATAATGTATAGGTTAAGAGCAACCCAATTGTCCCATGAGCTCAGAACAGAACACAGTTGTAGTACAGATGGCTGACATCATTTCAGATCCATCTGAACACTGAGAGTTTTCTAAAGATTAAAAGAGGGAATCACCACCAGTAAAGAAACAAGATTGTTTATATTTTCTACTGTCTATACAGTAATTAAACCAGATATTATAGCAATAATAAAATCACAAGTCATTAAATTAAAGAAATTCTTATTCATCTAGAATGCAAATTGCTTTTTAATTTCCTGACCTTATAGTGTAAGAGGATGATTAACATATCATAATCTCATGGAATTGATAGATTAAATACCCAATTACGAAGACCCTGCACAGCAAAAGATTGTATAGTAAACATACTGAGTATTCTGAACGTAGTAAGCTGAATTTTTAAATACAGCAAGAAAAAGAAGGTATAAAATTTTGGATTATAAAGACACAGGGAGGAAAAAAAAAAAGCTTGCATCTCTTAAACAAAACTACTTCATGACATCAAATGTCTGCCTGGTAAAAGTTACACCAGTTTTCAACTACATTGAATCCTACAATTACCTCTCTTAATTTTAAAGATGTTTTCAACAGCCTTGTTTTATCTACAGAGGTGTGTGTGCCTGAGGCTAACACATCCTTCCTGTGCTATGCACCCAGAAGAAAACTGCTCCTGAGCACCCCTGTGCTGGCTCTGCCCAGGAGGGGCAGCAGCCTGCGTGGTGCTGTGGATTTGTGTTTGGATTTATGACTAAAGCAGCACTGATAACACACCAGCGTCTCAGCTCCTCTGAGCACTGCCTCAACTCCATTTCCACACTCCTCCCACCAGTCAGCAGTGAGCAGGCTGGGGCTGCACAAGGAGCTGTGAGGGGACACAGCTGGGACAGCTGACCCCAGGTGACCACAGGGATATTCCACAATACATAATGGGAAGAACTGGGAAGGTGGTGTTTGTCTGGGAGGTTGCCATTATATTTATTATTTTTGCAATTAAGTTTGAGGTACCAGTGTATGGCTAAAATAAATAGAAAAATAAGCTTTACAGCATATGCAAATATGCACAGAAATTCTACTAAATTAATCCAGTGGGGGGTGATGACAGATGTACATGCAAGTGCATATTTTAATATAGATCATAAATATAAAATATGCATATTATATATCCTCCCACTCACATCCCTGTGAGAGACTATCATTTATTCTAATGAGTATTTTAGAAGAAAAGACTACCATTTAAATCCCCTTTCTCCTATTTTTTAATCTTACATGGGAGGTCTTCCACCTGAGATCTAATGTCTGTCCTTTAAACTCATCTATTAAATGAGCTTAATTCATATGAGAAACAAAACATACTTTACACCAAAGGTGAAGGCTGACTTTATAACTCAATGGCATACTACTGGGAGTCTCAAAAAGTATTCTCTTACTACATAAAAAGTAGTGAACCAGCTGTAAAAGTCATGCCCTTGCTTGGTATTAGGAACAGTCTATGGGAAACAGGATGAGACCAAGGTCTACTGTGTAGAAAAAAGCTCAGTAAAATCTAAAAGTAGCTCAGTAAAATCTAAAAATTACATTTACTTTGCCATGGTACTTTTTGGGTTCCTTCTTGTGATATAGTACACCTGTTTCTTCCTGTTCTATATTTAGAATGAACATTCCATTTTGAGTATTTTGATATTGGTCAGCACTCAGACCAGTAGTGACCTGGCTCACAAGCTTCTTGTATTAATACCTTGCAGAGATATATCATAATTGTAAAATCCTATGGATGGGAATGTGCATTAAGGCATCAGAACAGAGACTAGAATAGACTAAGACATGTCTAGTTACTTGAATAATTGTAGCATACCTTTTAAGTTTTTCAAAAGTATTCTGTATTATTTTGAAAGATTTTTGAAAGTATAGGTTTGACCAAGAAATCCTTTTAAAATTAACCAGGTAGATTGTGAGAGGAAGAACAAACAGATTAAAAGCAAAGAAAGAAAGTAAGTCTGTTACTGAGAACACAAGCAAAATAAAAGGTTATGAAACAGATAAGCATTGAACATCCAGCTGGAATATAAATGAACCCTTAGCTCTCCACTGTGTGCAGTCCTCTTTCTATTCCCCCTCCACACTGCACTGCTTACTCAGTGTTTTGTTTGCACTGATTCCTGTGAGCCAAATACACTACAAATAACCTTAACCTTTCTCAGCACAATCTATACATATCTCTTGTTATATTATGCCTTAAAGGAAATTCAGAGTATTGCTGTTGTACATCATTAATATACAGAGATTTTCCTTCTTTATTTGATCAATGAAACAAATAGTGTAAAGAAAATAAAGAAAATCTGTAACTACAAAAATTTACTTAAAAAAAAGTCAGTTACTTTCTGAACACAGCCAGTCAATGTATGTGCATGCTAAGTGAATGATAAACAGAGCAGTCAGTAGAAAGTATAAGATGGGTCCTGGGGCCTATTATAGAAAATATTAAATTATCCAGTCATAATAATTGGAGCTTGGATGAAATTATTATTGCCTATTATTTTTCACAGGTGCAAGCAAGATTGTATCCGTTAATAGTCATCCTTTCCAGCAGATCTCCCCTAAGCAACAATTCCAGGCTCATGGGAACCACACCTTCAGGCTGTCAGCAGATCTCTTCCCACATCCTCATCTTCACTGAGCCTCTACCTGGGATGAGCCAGGAGCTGCATCTCCACAGAGGGCAGCATCTCGTCCCAGCAGAGACCCAACCTCAGAGCCCACACCCTCAAAGTCCTGTTTTCTGAGGGTAGGAATGTCCTGAAAGCAGCATGACAGAAAGAGGTAGAACAGGGACTCACATTAATAATTGTTTGGGGGAGGGAGATTTCTGATTTTGTGTTTTTTGATTTTGTCCACTTAACAAACGAAATTAAGGGGAACACCTGGAGAAGAGAAGGCTCTGGGGAGTCCTTGTAGCAGTCTTCCAGTACATAAAGGGACCTTCAAGAGAGATGGAGCTCTCTCTTGCAGAGAGGGGAACTTTTCATAAAGCCATGTAGTGATAGGAATAAGGGATGATGGCTTTAAACTGAAGGAGGTTGGGGTTAGATTGGGAATAAAGTCTTTACTGGGAGATTGGTGAGACACTGGCACAGGCTGGCCAGGGAAACTGTGGATGTCCCACTCATGGAATTGTTCAAGGTCAGGTTGGATGGAGATCTGAGCAACCTGGTCTAGTGGAACATGTCCCTGTCCATGGCAGAGAGTTGGATCTAGATCATCTTTAGGGTCCCCCCAACCCATTTCATGATTCTGTAAAACTATATAGAAGTAGAAATGGGTCTTCTTAAAAAAAATTGGTATTTCAAAATTTCCTTTTCTCTTAGACCAAGAAAAAATACTGACATTCATAAACAATGAATTAACTTTCACAGCTTAATTAAGTTATGTGAGGATTTGTTTTTTGTTGGTTTTTTTTTGGTTTTTTTTTTTTTATGTTGGCAATTAGGAAGATTTTGCTTGCTTGGTAATTCAAACTACTGCAGGGTTTTGGATTGTTTTGTTTGTTTGTTTTAGAAAGGAAAAAGAAAAATGAAATCCAAGACACATGAGGATTAATTCATATTTCCTTAGAGTGCCATGATTCCTCATGAGAACTTTATATCACGTTCTTACCTTTGTTCTCCTGTGAACAATTTATATTTCATATAATGTGCTCTCTAGCTTACACTGAAAAAGCTAATGCAACATGAATAATGTAAAAGCTAAAGGCTCCTAATTCCCCAAACCAAAGAAATCATTCCCAGCAAAGAATAAGGGGCCCAACTGCACATACAAATTGGAGGTGGGAAGAAAAATGTAGATGACAACCTAAACTAAAATTTCAGGGCAATTGAAGTTTTCTATAGGAAATTATTGTTTTTCAAGGAGCCACATATTTCAGAGGAAAAATTCCCAACATAACACAACAGGTTTGATTAATCTGTCACAAAAACCCACCACTCAGAAGTGTAATTCTCAATAGACTTGTAATCTTAATTGTTTCACTAGAGACACACAGATAATGTACATATTTCCCTCTGCAGCTCAAGCTACTCATTTGCCTTCCTTCTGTTTTGATTCTATTCAGAATATGCATGATCCTCCAACTCAGAAATCTCACATTTCCCAAAAGCAGAGAAAAAATATCCCACAAATCCACACAACCAAAGAAAGCATGACTATTTTCAAGGCATACATGTTTTGAATGCCTACTGACTGTTGAAGTCATACAGGCAATTAAAATAACCTTGCAGAAATCTCTTTTCATTGCTACACCTTATGTACCAGACATTCTGTTTTGTTTGCAGCAGAGTCAGAAGTTTCATACTTGCAACCAGACTTTACATAGATTTTTATCCTTGTGTCTCCCACTGTGGCACTACAATTGTCACTATCTGGATTTAAAAGAGACAAATGAGACACTAAACATGAGACAACCTGATTACTTTTAAATCTAGCTGTATATTCATATGCATATGTATATATGGAAGAATTCACAAGTCAATGTGGATTCAGAAAAACCTGTAAAATGGCATCTGCACTCAACTAATGCACATGGAGAAAGGCATGTTTTACATAAGAGGCCACATAATCCCTAAATTATACCAAATATAGGAAAGATACCTGTCAGATTTACAGTCACCTTTCAAATTACCTGTCACAAACCATGTTCTCTGATACACACTCCACATCTCCCCCATATGTTGGTGAAAAAGTGTTACAGTTGTCAACTAGTAGACCCAAAAGATAAGAATTAAAAGAATTAGCATTGCTTCTGCAAATGTAATAATACCTCTTGAGCAGATACAATTTTGATACAAATATTAAATACATAGTCACATTATTTAACATTAAACTATTCAGTATTTAATTTTTACCCAAATAATTTAATGAGTGACCTCATGCCTGTATTTGCTGTGCACTACTGAACTGGTGAATTTGGAAAGAATTATCAGGTCCTACAATGAGCTGTTTGGAGCATGCATCACAGTAGTGTCAGTCAGACTGCACACCAATTCTAATTATTTTCTACAGGTCTGCATTGAGACAAGGATCTATTATTATCCTCATTACACAAAAAGAGAGTTAAGATAAACAGTGCATAAGGTCAAAGTATCTGCTAATTTTGGACATCCATTTGAGATGGATAGGATGTGATTATTTGCTATTATATACCACTTCCCACTCCCAAATCAGAGCTCTTATTCATAAATTTAGTTAAAGGGCTCAAAGACTGAGCTAAAAGCTATGAAGATTAGCTCTTCCTCTTACATCATCCCATTCTTATTAGTCAAAATCACCAAGACTTCTCTGCCCAGCTACCATTGTTTTCCCTTGTGAGCTGTCCTTCCTTGCTCTACCTTTCTGATGTCCCTTCTCCAGCCTGTTCCATTCACACCTTGTCACTAATACTTCTGAGTTCCTGTCTTGCCATTGCCAAATGTGATTCTCTTTCCTCTGTGCTACCTTTCTTTCATCAAAGCAATTTTCATTGTTTTTCCTGCATTTCCAGTCCATCATGACACTCATCTGCCTTCTCCCTGCAGGACTGATTCTAGTCTTTTATCCTTTGCCCCTAATCTCTCTGTAAATCACTAATCAAAGTTTTCACAGGTATAGATGTTATTATGAAATATATTAAATATAACAGGCAGGAACTGACAATTGCTGTCTTCACTACATTTGAGCACAAGAAAGCCAAGTGATGGTCACATGGGGTACCATGTGCTACAGAGATCAGATATCTGCAAACTTAGAGGACTAATGTCTCCATCAGAAAAAATAGTGGCTTGTTTTATATACCTATATTTCCCAAAGCATCAAGAGAAAGCCTACCTATAAAAGCATCATCAATATTTGTAAATGCCTTTACAAGTTTTATGGGAAAGATATCTAGATGTGCAAATAATCTCATTTGTAAGCATATTGAGGCAATCAGGAGTTATGCATTCTTCACTGGCCAGCAAAGAAGTAGTAAAACAAAGATAAGCATACTTTCAAAGCAAATATTCCCACAGCTAAGTACAAACTGTGAGTTACAACAGCATAATCAACTATTAGAGAAAGTCTTACATCAAACATGAAATCTCCAAAGCTGAATTTTTTTTACAAGTATTTTCAAGTAAAAACTGCTATTAGTCTATGACATAACTTAGACAACTCTACACCACAACCCTAATAGAAAATGAAAGCAAACAACCTTGAATAAATCCTGGTTTGATTACCACCATCACAGTGAAAGCCAAGGCCGTGGCAAACAATCCCAGAGGCAAACACTCCAAAACACGAAAGCATAAATTCATCAGCCTGTTCTACTTCCAGTCAGTAGTTAAGATATTTTTACTGTAGTAATGGCAAAGTAACCCAGGGTATTCCTCTGGACACCAAGTCCACTTTTCCAGTATTTCAACAGCAGCACAGCACTGAGTAAGGCTGCAAGTGTTTATTCCTTCTAATGGACTATTCTAAGGACTCAAGCAACTTTGAAAACCATACCCTGCAGTTTAGACTAACAGACCCAAACCACAAATGTGACAAGGTTTGACATTTCATACTCCATGCTGGCATTACTGCAGTAATGTAGGTATAACTCCAAAGTTCTTACAGACACATATACAATGCTTATTTTTTTCTTTATGAAGATAAACTAATAATTTATGCTAAATCTACCTTTTATAGTCTACTATTTCATATGATAGCTTTATTCTGCTTTCTCTAACCATAACAATAATACAACCCTTATTACTAGGAAGGCAAAAAGCAGCTAAAAGCCAATATGTAATTTACCAGTAGGAAGTGTAAAGTAACAAGGAAGGGTAAACTCTTTACCTGACTATAGGAAATAGCTCAAAACCATTTTTGAAGGTTTGACAATGACTTATCAGAATCCTCACATTTAAGAATAGTAGTCCTAAAGCAGTCTAAACCAGAAAATTCTGTTCTTGCATTTTCCTTCATATTACTTTACCGAGGCAACCTCATGACACAAGATTTTGGAATTAGGTAGTTGATTAAGCACTCAACCTGCCTGTACATGATTACTGCAGATGACCTCCAAAAACACCAATCCAAACCCCAAAAATAAAGATCCAGAAGCACCTGGTGCTGCAGCAATTCTGTCACAATAGTCTGGCTCGGATCACCCCAGAGATGAGATTATTCATTAGCACAGAATAATGTGGGATGAAAATAAAAACTAAGGGTCAAATTTCGATCCTATTTACAACACTGTAAATGTCTACTAGACTAAGAGCAAAACAGAGTGTCTTGGTTTAGGGCAAATTTGGGAGGAGACTTTTGAATAGGGCTTTTTTAGGAAACATTTAAGCAGTTGTTTTTTTAACTGGTTTGGGGAAATATTTCCTTGGAGATAAGTGGGGAAAAAAAAAAGAAAACCTGTTTATTTAACAGGCAAAGTACTTCTTAGTACAAAAATGAATATTACTGAACAGTAAAACTCAGTTTTTGGTTTAGAGTAGGTGCAGTCTGGATTAATCCATGGTAGATGGTGGGGCTGTGCAGAGGTAGAAATTTTACCTTGTTGACTGCAAAAGTAAGTGTATCTGTGAACCAATAAAAGTTTATTTTTACTTTTGACAAAATTCCTCTCTATTTCACCAATCTTTGTTCATATTCCTCAATTTGTGATTTTAAACGTGATCACACTTGAGGGATAATATTTTGTGCATTAATTAAGATCAGACTAGTTATTATACAGTATGGATTATTAGAAAAAAGGTGACATAATGATTCTGAATTGCTGAGGATTGTTTAAACAGAGCTGCTAAAAAGCTTTCCTCTCCCACTCTCCTCTCAGCTGCATCATATGAGCAGATGTCTGATTTACTGGTATGAGTAACTTTTTCCTTCTGTGCTAGAGATTTTACTAGTAATATATATATATATATATATCTATAGAAAGGAAAATTAATAAATGTACTATAATTTCCCCCCTCTAAAAATACTCTTATATTTAAATAAACAGTCTGAAATGCAAAATTTTAGCAGGAAGTCTGTATTCAGCACTATAAAAAATCAGGCCAACCCTTTCAACATCCTATATTTAGGTTAAGCTTTGCATATTTTAAATTGTTCACTTTTATTTCATTAGTGGGGATGAATACTAAAAATCCAGCAAACCCAAACCATTCAATTTTTGACAACTATCCCCACATATTTGCCTCCATCACTCTTAAAGAAAAAGAACCCAATATAAAAACAGACAATGAATTTTGCTAAACATACTCTATGTTTTCACACACCGATAGACAAGTTATTCAGAGAGAACAGGGAAATATCAGTTTGTTGTCCACTGAGGATGCTTTATACCATGTTATGAATTGAGAGTTCTCATTTTCCAAAGCAGATGTGCTTTGTAATGTAAATGCACTAATGGAAGCAACGTTTCATGACTGCAGATGAATTACATTACATGAGTGAGAATAACTACTGCTGTTCTAACAAATGAATTTGGTGACTTCGGCACAATTCATACAATGATAAATATAAGCAGCTGGTGCAGGTGTCTCAGACAGTAGAACATACCTCTTTACTATTTCAATTTTACTAAATTATCTGCATAATCGTCTTGCATAATCACATGCAGTGAAAAGATATGAGTAAGACTGTATGTTCTCGAGGAGCCAGCTGATGTGAAAAGTAACTTGTAAGTATCAGAAAATTATGGAAATTTTTCCACTGAAACATTATTATTTCTAATTATTATCACTATTATTATTACAGAAATTGAGAGATTATAAGGCTTTGACGTGGCAAGAATAAAATATATACCTTTGTAAATGTAAACACTGATTATGTAAATGAGAAGGAGTAAAGTGTAAAAACAAATTCCTACACTAAGAAATAAGAATGATTATATTGTTTAAATACCAGTGGTTCAAGACTGGTGCTGTTTGCTCTATTAAATGCAGCCATATTCTGAGGATCAATTTATACACATGAGGAAAATAAAACAGGGAAAAAGAACACAAATTCTAAATCCCTAAAATTATTTATAACTGAATTTTTAAAGTGTTTCACTTATTTGTGCATATAGTTTTGAAGCAGAGTTGATTAATTTTTGATATCCTTACTATATTAGAATGTAAGACAGGGATCTATAAATCAGTGCCTGACAAAGAGAAATTACTGATTCCATCTTCTTCCTAGCCTTCTCATAGTAGAGCTCTCCACTGCATGCACATGAAAAGAATGCACAAGCCCAGTGATTGTCAAGATAATACATTTAAGCCTTAATTACAAATAGTCATACTTTATCACAGGCTAATTCAGAAGATAACTTTAATATTCAATTCAAGAAAGCAGTTATATTTTTTTTTCGGTTGTTAGAAGTGCCAGATAAATTATGTGCCTAGATTCTACACACAGCAGAAATTAAAAACAAACAAACAAACTCGTTTTTAGTGCATTCTCAGTAGATTATTTTCTATTTACTACTAGGAATACAACTTCATTTTTATCTGTTTCAGACTACTTCAGTGATGGAAGCAGTACTCTACTTTTCTATTCCCACATAGCAGAATTCATATATCTATGTGGAATGATTTTCTGCTTTCATTTTCTTTGTCCTGCTTACCAAATATATTTCCTATCATCTTCTATTTTATCTTCTATTGCAAAATGTCATCATCGATCCCACATGTCTATTTATATATAGACATCTGCAGGCAAAATGCAATGAAGTATTTTTTTCACTGGAATTTGTAGTACTTGATAATAGGAATGTTTCAGAGAGGCTGCTTGGTTTTGACATAGCCTTGACAACTGCAAATGCTTCTGATGAAAGCCTGCTTGGTTTCCTTCGAGCTCGTATGGCTGAACTTTTGGTACATCACTTTATAAGCATTAGTTTCCACTGGAAACTAAAAGGAAAATATTTATATGGGATATAGGTAGAAGGAGGAGGAGGCAGAAGAGATGGGGGTGGAATATTGGTCATGGGCAATACAGTGCAACCAGCAAAGGAAGAAAGACAAAGAAATGGGGGAAACAGTGATCAGGCATGAAGGTAATACAATTAACTTTTTGTTTGTCAATATCAGACAACATCCAAGGCAGGGGAGGAAGAGTGATATAAGTTTGAAAAAGTGCAAATATTTCACAGGAGTTATGAAACAGATGTTACCACTGCATTTGAACCTGTTTTTTGAAATCAGACCTGAGCCTGTCCAACCTTAACAGTTAGCACTGAGCTAAAACAAAACATAACACAAAAATACATGCTAAATAAATTTGAGGAAGTCTGTAAGCTGGTCCAAATAAAGCTCCTCAGATGTTTATCTTTTTAAATACATCCTTTAATATGAGAATGTCTGTTTGTTTATGATATTTATTGATGTATACCTTCATTATTAGGACGTTATAATTTCCTCTAATGAAAAAATGAAGTAGATTTGAGTTTTGTCTATAACAAAACTGGCCCATTGATTTAATTTTTAATTTTATAAGAAGACATAACTGTGTTTGATTATGCATATGGTGGTGATTTACTCTTACAATAAGTTCTTTACATTGCCAACTTTTTCACCTACTTGCGGGAAAGGAAGAGATGTAGAAGCACAGACATTAAGTTATTTGCCCTGATATCTTTCCTCTTTCACCACTTTTTGTGGGCAAATCTCATCTACATTCAATAGTTTTACTCATAGCATTTCTGGCAGATCCTGCAAGTAGTGAAAATGCCTGGAGTGCAAATAATTCCATTGTCACTATATTTTTTTAAAGTCATACAAAAATTGTTTCTTTCCCAACATTCTTTGAGAGAAGGAAAGAATTTTTTCCCTTGTAATGGTGGTTTTTCAGCTTCCTTTTATATCAAATTCCATGTAGGTAACAGGCTTGTAAATGGAAGTCTAGTTGAAATGGAGAGACAGAATGGTTTCCTCTCTTTGGAAGCAGAAAAGTTTATTTCTCAAGGATTTGAGGGGTTTGTTGATTGTTTTTTGCTTTGTTTTGTTTTTGTTTTTTCACTTCACACATATTAACATTAAATTGCCTAGTGTAGAAGCATTCTAACTTTGGTCTTTTTTGATGATAAGAGTTAATGGATATTATTCAGCCATTCTACTCAGTAATTAGATTTGGAGTTCACTAATTTAAATAGTCACCGCAGTAATCTCTCTGTAGCAATTTATGCAGTGCTGTTACATTAAATTCATGGATATGGAGCATGTAAATATTCCAATGAGATCAGGCTGTACTTAAGAAAGCTTCAGGAGGTGAGGTTGGTCATTTGAATATAAAAAACTATGAGAATTAACAATCTTTTAATATATATTTATTTTTTAATTAATAAACATTGTTTGCACTATTGTTTTAATTCTCCTCTACAGAACTATCCTATTATATAGTCAGCAGTACTTCCAAATGAAATGTTTTGTTTTACAATCAGAATGCCTACAATCATCACATCTATCCCCAGCAGAAGGTATCTCAGGATAAGATAAATTTGCATTTTTAAAAATCAAGGTGATTTTGACATGATATGCTATACCAAGAACAAACATATTTTGGAATCAACTGTCCCCAGTCCATTGCCAGCCCAAAGTCTTTGATTGCTGTTATATATGGTCCCAATCAGGAGTCATGAGTGGCTGCAAATATTACTGTTTATAGTGTAAGTGTAAGTGTAGGCTTTTTATGTCTTGCAGCTCCTACTGCACTAGAAAAGTTTGGAAGAAATGTTTAACATGGCTGGAGAGGGACTTGAATGTGGAGGACTTAAAGCAGCTGGCTATAAAATAATTTAAAATGTTGGACATCAAAACCTGGGATCTCAGCAATTTATACAACCTGAAGTATAAGGTATGCAGAAATACATGATCCCTGTCTAGAAAGCAAAAACATTTGAGAGAAGAGGAGAAAGAGATTTTTGGTTACTTGGGAGTACAGATTAAGTGAATCACACTGCAGGCTTCCAATAACAAGAATGGTCCCACTTTTTCCTGCCATCCTGTCATTACTGTCCCTCTCTCTCAACTTGAATCCAGCAATGTTGCACTTGCTCCTTGGACCAACTGAAATTACACAGGTAAAAAAGTTTTATAATTACTTAAAAAAGGCAAGCATAAGAACCATCCTGTGTTACAACAAAATCTCACCCTTACTGCTAGCAGAACAAACGTGGTGTTTTTTCTTTCTAGTTTTGATTTGCCTTCTGTAAACATTTGCAGCTGTTTTCTATTTGGATGCTATGAATCCTTCACATCATGCTATTATCTAAAATTAATCAATGTTTGTCTACTCCTCCCCCATTCATTTTTCTTTTTCTCCAGTACAAGAGACTACACCTCACTGGGCAGCCCCTACGGTCATTTTTCTCAGCAGCCAACAAACCACCATCTCAGGTTGTCACTATCACACCTAAAGTTTGAGAAAATCTCTATGCACCACCTCTTAACTACATTGTTAAATCCTTTCCATATACCCTCTGTCAATATTTCTGTATCTGGTTGGACATTGTCTGCTTCTTGAAAAGTTATTGGAAAAAACTCTCCTGCTTCATACCAGGTTCACTTGTTTTGCTCTCTATAACTACTGGAAAGGAGGTTGCAGCAACATGGGAATTGGTTTCTTCTCTCAAGTAAGAAGTGATAGGAGAGGAGAAACTGCCTCAGGTTGCGCCAGGGGAGTTTCAGACTCCATATTAGGGAAACATTCTTCACCAGGGAAGTTGTCAAGCTCTGGAACAGGCTGCTCAGGGATTGAGTCACCATCCCTGGAGCTATTTAAAAGACAGTAGATGTGGCCCTTAGGGACACGGCTTAGTGGTGGACTTGGCAGTGGTGTGCTAAAAATTGTACTCGATGTTTGTAAAGGTCTCTTCCAACCTAAATGATTCCATGAAAGTTCTCTTTCTTTTATCATGTAAAGGCTTCCAAAAGCCTTCCCTGTCCATATTCTCTTAAAACAGTGTTTGTGTTTGACACTTCCCTCTAGACTGCCAGCAGGCAGGAAGCATTTTGTGGTTCCTGAACACTTGGATAACATTTGTGGATTCCACCTGAAGGCAAAGATATGACAACATAAAATCTCTCCATTCTCCCCAAATGGGAAATATCTCGTATACTACTTTAGGAATGTGTCTCTTCCTGTGATCTTTGAAGTAACCTGTGATTTTTTTCCTAAAGGAGTCTCTTACTATATTATTTAGCTCACAATATTCACAATCTCCATATCATATCATATCATATCATATCATATCATATCATATCATATCATATCATATCATATCAATCATATCACATCATATCAATCTTATCATATCCATGTCATCATATGCATGTTACAGAATGCAAATATACAGTTCTATAATGAAATCTGCATTACCCAATTAGTCAGGGCATGCTGAGTGGACACTTTGCTGATGATATTCTTTTAATAGAAGTGTTTTAGAGCTTTAGTGGGGCAATAAATATGCAAAATGCCTACAACTCTGGCTTCTGCATTCAAATGAGGACCATCACAGATCTGAAAAGATACAGCCCTTACTGTGACATTTCCATGGCTTAGGTAGCTGAGTATTAGTGGCCCATAAAGAGCATTCTTTAGCCCTGTATAACAGAGGCTACTTGAGAGGTCATTTATGACTTACTGCTGCCTGAAACCTTATCTGTTACTCTCTAACCTCTTTCCCCAAACCTGCAGTTCTACAGCTCCATTTTTTCCCCTTCTCTACATACCACTCAAATCAGTTTGACATTTTCAGCAACTACAAAACCTCCAATATAAAAGTATGAAATGTATATGAAGCATCTTGCAATACACATTTTAAGATTGTGCTGTACCCATATTTTCCCAGGTTGTCCAAACAAATTTTTTGCTAAATATTACACAGTCATTTGTCTAATTCTTCATTTTTCAGAAATATAATAAGGAAAGCAGGCCTCTCTACATTACTTAAAGATCCTAAAGGAAGATTAAATATATCCTCTAAGTAACAGTAGTCTCACATTTTGGACTAGCATTATAAATTGTTCAGGCTTTTTTTTTTTTTTTTTTTTTTGTGAGCAGCTTTTTCCTGTTTGTCATTTCAGTCACAAGCCATGAGATTCATGTGCCTGAACCCAGATACAGAACTCCAGTTTTCTCACACTGTCTCCAAGGAATCCCAGCTAGCCTCCAGCTGCTGCTCGAAAAAGCCTCTCACTTGCAATCTCTCTATACATCTACCAGCCCTGTGTGGCTGCCTCAGACACTCAGAGAGGGTAGGAAATGGCAATAGGTGCCAGCTTCTGGAAAAATTAAGTTACCCTTAGATAAGAACCTTTTAAAAAGTTGAATAAGTGAAGCCTTGAGAGCCAAAGAGTCTTTTGAGAGTCAACTGAAAAAGATTCATGGACAGTAATTTTTTATAACTCATGTTAGAACAATGAAGCATCTAAGCAGCCCTATATATGGGAACTTTAGGGTGCCTTCACTAGTACTACATTAAAAGATTTGTCCTCCATTTCATCCAGGGGTGCAATTCTGTGAACGTTTCCATGTGCTCAAGTGAGAAAAGCAGACACACAAACTTTCTTTCAAGAAAGAGGAAGTCTTGCACCACAGTGTGTGTGTTGGTTATAGATACACTGGAAGAATACACAGCATAGATCCCAGATTTCTTGGCTTTCTTGATTTCATGACATGGCTGCCTTACTATTCCAGACCATTTGTGCAGGTTTTATAGTAAGTACCACAGACATCAAGTCCTGCTCACCGTTGGTGAAAAGTCCAAATTGTGAAAATGAAAGAGGAGGAAATTCTGCCAAGGTATTTCTCTGAATGACAAGTCCTTGGAGGGCCATTGTTATGGTCCTCTGTCAAAGAACCAATAAAAATTAACACATTGAAAAGACGATAGAAACAAACATAAAGCACCAGAATGGAAAATCCTTCTTTAAAGTTATGCAGTTAAGAACCTTGTAAATTCAGTGTGGTCCCCTTGGTAGTAATTCTGGCTAAGAAATAGCTAGAATTTTCGGTTTTCAGCTTCAGTTTTCTTCTTTTCTTAACAAGGTTACAAGTTAATCTCCTCTAGGTTACCAGTGACCCAAGAAAGGGATTATGAAAGTTACCCTACATAACACACTAGGTTAATACACAGTGCAGTGTATTCAGACAATATATACTTGGAGCTTTTTCAGTAACAAGATGTTATCTCTCACTTCTCTGTGCCACAGTCTTTAGGGGAGATGCTTGGCATTTCAACTACAGCTGAAACACTAAGTGATCTATATTAATAGGATGTTTTGTCCAGACCAGTGAAGAATTAATTATTTGTCCCTTGAAGAATTTGGGCAGCAATAATGTCAACACTGAAGCTTCCAAGACAGTAAGATTGTCTACTCAAATTATCCATTAGACATTCACTGAAATACCACAGTCTGAATTTTTACTAAAAAAGCTCAGAGTTATGAAAATCTAATTAACTTAAACAAAGTATAAATTACTAGATCCTTTAGTAAAGCAGCAAAGTACTGCATAGGTATATGAGGTTTTTATAGAAGCTGAGGAGATAGCTGAACATTCTGAGCTTGTCTGGGACAAGTTTCTGAAACTGTCCTTTAGAACACACCCCTCACTACCAAACTAAGCTACTGTTTTTATCATGTATTTGGTTTTTAGATCTCAAACAAAATACTACCTTATTGTTTTAGGAAAAAACTGAAATAAAAGTAGTTTAAATTTCTACAATTACACCTTTTGTAATTTTTTTTCTCTGAAAATGCTTTTGTTACAGAAACTTACCACAGTAACCACTCTGCAAAAAAAAATACACAAAAAATTAAGAATTTATTACTGTGATAGAATTAATTAGTTCCATCACACAGTGTTGCATCTTTTTTCAAGTGAAACATCTTTGAACGACTCTTAGCTTTTATGTCATTCTTTCAGTTATTGCTTCAGAATTTTATGTATTTATGTATTTCTGCATTTTCTGTCATAAAAAAAAATAATAATAATTTTGGGGGTTTAAGTCAGTTACTTTGAGTGTATTTAATTCCAGTTTATAACTGTTCATGTAATTTGATACTTTAAATGAGGTTTCAATTGAATTGCAAGTCCTTTGTGAAGAAGAACTTCAGAGCTGTTATTTTCAGAACTCCTGTGTTGTAAAAATTCTTGAACTTGAAAGGAATCAAGAGTCCACATCAGCGGTATAAAATGCAAAAATTTCAATAGAACATTATTATTAATAAAATAAAAATTAATAACCTATGTTATTATTAAACAATAAAAATATGTTTCACTGTTTTATTGCTTAGTATGTCTTTAATAGCCACAAATGAAAGCCAGGGAAAAAAAATCCTTTAAACATGTTAATGTCAATATTTATTTCCTTTCTAAAGTCACCTTTCCAAATTAATAACTCCAAAGATAAATTATAAGCAGTCAATGTTGCTGTAGAATATAATTATCTGGAGTAAAAAAAATCTGGGAAAAGAGGGTTGCCAAAATGTCCAAGTAAACTGCTCAATCTCTTTCACCAAATTAAATGCAAATTTCAATACACCCATCAGAAAGCAAGTTTCTTCCCTTAAGTTCTTAACCTCAAATAGTATGAGAAGCCTTATTTTCCCTAGATTGCCACACTGACATAAATATATCTGAGAAAAACCCAAGGGACCTAGTCACAGCAAGATATCACATAAATGAAAATGACAACTTGCAACTTAGAATTCTAAGAAGAAAGTATGAACATTTCACCTTTCCCTGTAATCCCTTGAGATTCAAAAAAACATGGTTTTGCCCCTAAATATAACTGAGTTAGAGCACACAAAGTCTAATCTCACCCACTATAATTAACTCTTACAGTCACTAAAATTTGAGGTACTGAAATTAAGTAACATGCTAGTTAAATAATTGTTATTTTGCTGTATCCCAAATGTTCCAAACACTGAAGGTTTTGATTAGAAGAACATCTACCACCTGCAACTATTAAAAGAATTTATATTATAAAAATCTCCAAAACTATAAGGAGAGAAGAAATGTTGGATCTTTAATTTGAAAACATGCGTCCTCATTAATCATAAAATCACAGAATCATTTAAATTCCAAAAGACCTCTGAGATCATCGAGTCCAACCATGAACTCAGCACTGCCAAGCCCCCCAGTAAATCATGTCCACAGGCACGGTGTCCACATGTCTTAAACACCTCCAGGGATAATGACTCAGCCACTCCCAGGACTGCAAGGAGTAATTGGGAGTCCAAACCAACTGCTGGGTCGGACCTTTTCTGCTGAGGCTGAATCCTCAGCCCCGTGGCATTTCTTCATGCTACAAGACCCAGTGACATTCTTACACAGAGTAAGCAAGAGATAAAGAGGCCTTGAATTAGCACAAATGGCACAGAAGCACATTTGTTGAGGGCATGTAAAAAAATTCTTACAATTCACATAAATATTGTTATCAGTACCCCATTTGCATGTCTTTGTTAGTTGGACTGGAATGATACCTCATGCTCACTGGGTGCTGTATCTTCTCCACAACATGACAGAGAAAATTACTCCTCACAGCAAAGAAAAATTCATTTTCTTAATGATTTTGGACAGTTATTTTGTTAAGTGCCCGGGCACCTACATAAAAGTTGCTCTTTAAAACCCTGTAAATTTACAACAATACTCTTTAATGAGGAACACAGAACTATTTCAACCACTGACTTTGCAACAAATGAAGCACTCAACAACAAAAGTTCAAGAAATCCTATTTTCCTATAATAGAGCCATGTTCCAAAAAGAATATTGAACTTTTAGAAGAATTAAAAATCTGCAAAAAAACCTTTTTGCGAAATCTGAGAATCAAATAGTTTTCTTAATGCAAAATCACTGATAATTGAAAACAGGATCAAAAAGAAACTAAACAACAATTTAAAAATTTTTCAAGATCCATTCCTCACACTATACACTCATGTACACTGTGCTCTACAAATTAAATCCACAGTCAAGAAGGTATTAGACCAGAACTATGCCCATTCTCATGTATATAATAATTAGATTAAGACTGTAAAGAAAGATTAATATAATTTTTTAAAAATTAGGCATTTGTAACAGTAATTTAGAAGTTTACAGAGAAAAATATTATTTATACCATAGTCTACTGTACTGTGCCTTTAATATATCTTAAAAATTCTAACTAGGGCATCTTCTTTTATCAAATCTATGCCTCCAGACATACTGACTGTGGATAAAAAGATAAACCACCTTAATATGTATGTTAAAATTACCTTCAATGCACATGTACTACACCATGCAATAACATGAAATAACATCTTCATAGCTAGTGAAAAAACTGAAGTTAATCAATCTTTCAATGTGTTTTATGGCCTACAGCTCTATTCTTTTTAAGACAATATTATGGAGTTGTCATCAGTTTGTTAATTAAAAGCATTTGCAGTTATCACATAACTTGAAGTTGTGTGGCATTTTTTTTACATATTTTACTTGGAAATTTCTGTGGCACCAAAGAACTTTGTGTTGTCAGAAGTCACATTTTTAATGATAGACTGATATAGTGAAATGCCAAATTTGAAGTCTGTGTCTTACTCATTTTTGTCTGCAACTGAAGAAATTACAGAGTCATGCTCTGAACAATTTCAATTTGTGTGCCCCTGAGACAAACATCATCATGGAAGCTACATGAGTGCTCAAAAACCTGCCAATTTGAGGTGTCATTCTGAAGGTCTAGTTAGAGTTGACTACAAGGTCAGAAGTTACTTCAAGGAAAAAAATTATTTTAACAGAATAGCCAATGACATAACTTGTGACTGATGACTTATGCCTAGATCTTGGGAAGTTTACTGATAAATCTGTAAGGACAAACTTTGACAAGCCAGTCAGAAAGTCAACAGTGATTCTACTTGACACCATTTCAGGCAAAATGTTGATGTCAAAGGTTGACTCCTTGTAACACTTTGCATTTCCTTAAGTATTGCCTGTTCCTCCTTTAGGCTCTTCTCAGACTTTCTTTCTCTCCAGAGTTGATTGAATAGAGAGAAACAGCACTTTTTCTGAGTCACCCAGAATGTAAGAAGGCTTTATTTTCCCCCGCCCCTGAAGAAGTGAGTGATAACTTCTTAAACATTAATGCATTAAAAGTATAACAGCCTTATTGAAAAGAAATGCCTAATAGTTAAATTCTACTTTTTCAGTTGGAAAAAACCCCATCAAATAACAAAACCTAATGTGTTTTAAATGCCATTTTTCATTGTACTGACTAGTTTCTATTTTCTAGCTTTTCTTAATTCTGTATATATTTGCATATGCATACATTTTACTTTCCCATCTATACAGAATTTACCTTTGTGATAAAACTACAGTCTTGTAAAATAAAATAAAAAACACTTCTGCAAAACACCACCCAGCACAGCATATAGGAGTAACAGAATGCAACAATGGTGTAACAGTGAACTTATTTTCAATACCATTTATTTATTCAGGTTTTGTAGCTTGGGGATTTACAAGGTCCCTGTTAGTAAATAATTCATGATTCTCATTAGAATTCTTTGTTTTTTGTACTGTAGGCAAAAAAAAATAATTTGCAGTTTGCAAACAATGGATAAAGATCAAGTTTAAACCAGTGCTGTCACCTTCTTTGCCTTTTTTTAGTCTTGGGCTACAAGTGTAACAAGGAACAAGGGTAACCTCTGACTATTCCCTGACAGAATATATTGGAACTTGCTTTAATTACAGCCAAACAAAACTCCAATGTTATGCAGGATATACCATTGTGTGTATTTGTGTATTTTGTCTATTTACATTTCACATATGACACACTTTCCTAAAAGAAATTATCTTCTGATGCTAATCATATACATGATTTCAGAAAAATCTGAATACTAAGGATAAAGGTAAGTAGAAAATGATGCAAGAATCAGCATGGGGCTAATAAAGGCAGTTTATAGCAATTATACTGACATAATATCTCTGTGTAATCAGATAATGCTCTTTTGGAGAAAAGACAGGCAGTAGATTTCACTTACCTGGAGTTCAAGAGATATTATTATGCTAAACCACCAGAAACCAACATTATGTGCATTGGGCAAACTTTGATTAGTGAACTAGGACTGACAAAAATTGAAAAATACAGCAGGACTATTCCTGATTTATTTCGAGATCAAAATTGAAATTGTACTGATTAGATACTTGGTGACTACTCAAGTAATAAGAGCACACTGATGAAATATTTTTGACACTAAGTTACTAGAAACAGAAAGAAGGAGTTAGAACACCAATCTTGAAGGAACTGCCCAATCTACATCATTAGAGTCACAAAAATAGAACTCATTGCATACTGCAATTTATGTCATAATGACAAAAATGGAAGAAAAAATTAGCAGAACAAAGCATAGCTGCATATAGGAAACAAATCACTCTCAGCCCTGAGTATACTGAAAAAGAATTCAACAAAACACATTCTTGCTTTGAGGGGAGAAAAGTTAATAATAGTGCTGATAACATATTCATTGAGATAAAGTTGAATGCAACTTATATTGCTACTGCTTGTATATTTTGAACTAAAGCAATAGTTTATTCTAAATGAATAAGCAGATGCAATCAGTTTTATGAAAAGCCACTGGTTTCCTGCCCTGCTCAAAGATTGAAACATAGCTTAAACATTAGTCATAGAAAACTGATTTGTACTAACATTTTTAATAATATATAATTTATCACCAACTGGATTTTGTGTTTGTGTAGGCAGTTGTTTTGTTTTTTTTCCTGTGAGCAGCAAGACACTCCTGTATCTGGAGGTCTTAAAAAAAAAAAAAAAAAGTGCAAGCAGAATATTTTATTTTTTTTAATGCAAACATACGTCCATATAAAAATACTCAGCACTGGTCACCTTAAAGCTACCCATTTCCCTCAGAAACGACAGACTTTTTTTTTCAATTATTATTATTTTAGTTTGAAGAAAAACAATATATACAGGCTTAAAATCCCAAAAACACAAACTATAATATTTGTACCCAAGAAAATTATCCTGGTGGAAATACTTTAAAAGGCACTAATAGAAATATGTGCTTCGAGCCACTGAAAGCAGTGATGTAGAAAATGTGTGTGGACAGAAATATAAGGAAGGACATGTTAAGGACAGGGGCTGCACGTACATTTTTCTTGGAGACTCCAGCACCTCATCATTCACAAAGATGTCACAACCCAACCCAAGATGAGAGACCCAAGGTGTTCAAATCTCCCCTGACTTCAGTTTGTGCATGCAATCTCCTGAAATCATGGCACAAACCACCTTGCTGTCTTTTTAGAATTTAACTTATATGAATGTGTAATATTGATGGGGCAATCCTTGGCAAGGGTCCATAAGGCTTTAGAATAGAACAATGCACAGGGACAATGAATTACTCAACATTACTCAACAAAACTTTCAAAGCAGTAACACATGGCAGCAAAATAAAAATATAGCCACACTGTTAATACTTTATAATGTCCGCAGTATTAATTTCTGACCAATGTCAACATGTCAGTTGGCTGCCAATAGAATTAATTAGGCAAAGAATACACTGAAAGGAAGACAAAAATCTTGAAAATGTTGTAATGAAAAATTTCAGAACAGGTGGATAACAAAAGGGCATGTTTGGATGAGGGGATGGAGGTTTCTCAATACAGGAATTTTGTATAAAGTGGATATTTTAAATAAATTTGTAGCAAGAAATAGATGGGGAAAAGTGAGACTTGACCAGCAATTCTTTTAGAGGATTCTTAGTCCATGTTATTCCTTAAAAATTGCTAAAGAAGGAAAAAAAAACAATGCCTTGACTACAACCTTTTCTCTTCATTGTTTCTTGGGAGTACTTAGTAAAAATGCTCTTCAAGCTGTATACTATAACAATTTCATTATTTAAAAAAATCTTGAAATTATTATTACAGCATCAAGTAACAGTAACACCTCAGTTTATACTCTTCTCCATTCTCCAAGACAGAAAGACAACAAAAAGCAGAGAGGAGAAAATTAGAAGCAGGAGAAAGATGAAATGAAGATTCAGTTTAGCTTTTCATTTTGATTAACCTGTAGACTGGAGCTCAAATGCTCTGCTAGAATTTACAGAGGTTTGAAAGATAGATGAATCTTTGCATTTTATTTGGCTGAAATACTGGACCCAGTTTCAAACACAGTGCCTCAAGAAAGATGAAGTGTTGTAACCCTAGTGGAGAGGCAGCAGAAAAGAAGAAAAGACCAGAGACCTAGAAAATATAACCCATGTCCTACAAAAGAAAAGAGGAAGAAGTAGGTTTAATTACATAAAAGATCATTGGGAAAAGGATGGGAATAATATGCATAAAACATTAACAGACTTTTAAATTTAGCAAGAAAGTTTCATGTTAGGTATTAGGAGAAATGTTCCACCTCTGAAGTAGCAAAGCTGCAGAAGTGATTGGAAAGGTTGTGATCTGCTCAAAGAGAAAGATAAAAGTCTGTGAGAAAAGACTCAAGTTCAGTGATGCTGTGGCAAGGAGTAAAGGAATTGGATTGACTTTCAGGATCCCATCCAGCTCCAGAGATTTTCTTATGTTTTAGGCAAGTTAAGAGACACCAAAAACAATTAATGAAACTTAACAATTAAGAGATCTTCACTAAAACTGAAATCTTGAATGCATACAGAATTTTCAAAATACAATTAGCCATTTTAAACCACTTTTATGTGTCTATTAATGCAAATCCAATGTCTCTACAATAATGAAAAGAAATAGGGAATAAATTCCAATTTTATTTTATTATATGTTTGCTTGACACTAATTCAGAATTAATTTAAATTTTTAAGTTTTTTTAATAAAAACAGGCTGTAATAGCTGCACTACAGTAATAATTTGTTACAATCTACTTGGATTTTTAAATTATTTTGATCTTTGACATGACAGACTTCAAGGGCTTTTTGTGCCATTAAATGCTGTAGGGGTAATTGACTTTAAATTCTAAGAAAAAGTCATTAACTTTATCACAACAGCTGAACTATCCCTTCTTTAATATATCCATTGACTAAAACTTTCAACTTCAGAGTCAGAGACAAAATATAAATTTATAAATTTTTCTAAAAAATGTATTTTACTGCTAAATCTAGACTCACTATCATATATTTCATTCTCACTTGTCAGGATGCTGTAGAAAGGCTTCAAAGAGACATTTATCAAAAATTTTAAATTGTATCCTCAACTAAATGTTGAGGACCAGATTTTATCAAAAGCTTGAGAGACCACAAGTCCAACCTTACATCTTCTAAAGAGCATGACTTTACTTCTCCACACACATGAAAGATAGTATTTTTAGATGTGCATTTTCAAAGATAAATATGTTACTGTTCAACTATCCCACAACAAAAAGCAACAGGCACTGCTCTCAGTCAACATCATTAGCCTGGGACAGTAAATATTTCTTTGTCTTCAGGTCTAATTCTTTGTCTCTGCTGTGAAGAAAGATAACGTTGATATAAAACCTCAGTCCATATCTTCCTTCTGATATCCTGATTTCTACACAAAATAAGCCATGTAACATTCACTAGAATGGGTTCCATTTCTCAATCAATCTGCTAATTTGGGCAATTGTGGTTTAGGATTTGAGAGACTCACTAAGAACTGCATCAACTCTCAAACAGAAATACTGTAGTCACTGACTGGCAGTTAAAAAGTCATGGCTAACAATATTAGAAAATAATAAATATTCATATATTATTTCCAACCATCAATTATAATGTCCTTTTCTTAATTAAAAATGTGTGGATTTTTTATTTCATGATACCTTCATGTTGCAAAGAACTAAATCCTCATTCTAATCCATTTCTCCATAGACATCTGTATAGAAATTCCTTATATACTCATGGCAGGATAAGGCTCTTTCCATTACAAAAATCACTGACCTAAATCACATTAAAATCCTCTTCTCTTTGTTAGGTATTTATGCAAAAGAAGCTGAACACTCTCTGTCGTCTTGTAGCCCTGTTTTGTTGCTGCTTCTTCCTTTCAAAGAAGCATTACAAAACACGGTCTCCAAAATTTTTGCCTTTACTGTTCAAAGTCTGAATCATGATTAACCTTGCCTTTGAAGTGCAAGGCACATTTACAATAAAAGACATGAAGACATTAAAGAAAAGAAAAGGTTCTCTTTTTAAGGTGAAAAAGAAAATACTACCATCTCCCTGTGTTATCATCCATTTTTCTGTCAAGTGCTTGCGTTTGTCGAGTACTCTCAAGATTTTGTGGAATTTCAGAAAAGAGGCATTAAATAATATTTCTGTTTTAATCATGAAGAAAAGTGGGAACAAGGAAGTAAACTGATTTGTTTTAGACTACACAGCAAACTGTAGAGCTAGATTGTAAAACTCCAAGCAGCTGACTAGAGTTATTGGGAAAAATAAATCATGAGAACAGCCAAATTTAACAAAAACTGGACATTTTTCATGGTTAAGTAGTAACTTCAATTAATTTCTTGCTGGAATCGCCTGACATTTTCTTTTAAAACTAACCTATATCATGGAATCATAGAACAGCACAGATTAGAAGGGACTTAAAAAAATCCAATCTTCCATGGGAAAGGGAGCCGTGATGAGACTATTGAGTACCCTGTCCTATCCCAGCTTGAAAACCTCCACCAATGGGGACTTCACCATTTCTCTGAGAGTTTGTGGCAGTGAACAATTGTTTTTACTGTGGTAAAGTCTCTTCCTTATGTTGAAATTATGTCCTGTTTTATCTTTTTTAAATAATAAATATGCCTTTGCTCATTCCAAACATGCTTTTTCAAATAAGTTTAAATGCATGTTATTTTAATTAGTGAAAATGTACAAACATTTGAAGTGAAATATAATTACTCAACACTTTGAAATGAAGGAGTTTTTTTCATCCTTATTAAGAAAAAGCAAAAATTTTAAAGTCTCAAATTCTCACAAAAGAGGAAAATTATTTGTCTAATGTTTACAGCCAGCAGCTGATGTGAGTTTAGGGCTACAAACTTTTAAATACTTAGACATGAGTCCACATTTTTGGTTACAAAAAGGAACAAGAAAGACTTTCAATTGAGGTTGCTTTTTGAATTTGCTGTGTTATTTGGTTACATGTACATTGGCCAAATTCCATGGGCTTGCTGCCATGATGGTCTCTCTTTGGTGAGAAATCAATTTGTTATAATAATAATGAGTTTGGAAAAGCTTAATATACTTTTTGGAATACAGAAATACAAAAGCTTTTGCAGTTTTGTACTGGTGTTCTGTCACACAAACCCATCCTTTACACGTGGGAAGTTTAGAGTACAAACCAAATGTTTCAGCCGTGGAAAATCACTTGTTTTCCCTTATTAAATAATCATGGAAAGGCCTGGGTTGGAAGGCACCTTTAAGATAATCTAATTCTGTACCTTTCACTAGATCAGGTTTCTCAGAGCCACATCCAGCCTGGCCTTGAACATTTCCAGGGATGGAGAACCCACAGCTTCTCTGGGCAACCTGCTTCAGTGCCTCACCACTTGAACAGTAAAGAATTTATTCCCGACCTAAATTCCTATTCTAAACCCATTCTCAGTCTGAAGCCTTGCTCCCTTGTCCTGTCACTATATACTACTGCAAATAGTCTCTATCTTTCTTATAGGCTTTATTTAGGTGCTGGAATGTTACCCCAAAGCCTTCTCTTTCCTAGACTGAACAATCCCAACTCTCTCAGCCTTTCCTTATCTGCATTTGACATGTCCTAGTGTTTCAGTTGTGCCCCAAAACTGAACTTTAGCTGTATGAAGGTAGTTACAAGAATAGCTGCATTTAAACTGTTCCTTTTAGCTAAGAAGGAATTTTGAAAATATATTGTATGGGGTAGTGGTTACAGCATAATTATTCATTTGGTAGCCACATTTCTTCAGTCAAAACTAGTAGTGTCAGTCACTGACATTCGTTCTGCTAAGGATTTACAGTTGTAAGTCACACCAGGTAAGTGAGGCTGCTCACAGACAAAATGGTTAAATCCTAAAAGAGAAGTTCCACAAGGCTCCTGGATCAACTCGGAACAAACATGGGACAAAGATAAACAGGATTTAAACAAGACTGCTGAAGATTGTTGCCTAAAGTTGTGGGTTTTTGTATCAGGACTTGAAAAGTTGATTCCTCAGAAAATAACTATGGTTTGCATATCAAAACCAAGAAAAAATTCTCAGAATTTCTCTTTGCACAAAGATGCTTGATTAGATACAAAAATCCATAAGCATTTTAAAACAGTCACTGAAATACTAAGTGCTATTAAAACAAACCACAAAGACTATTTTTAATAATCTACTCTTTATCAGAAGAAAAAAAAATACAAAGACTATTTTAAATAATCTATTCTTTATCAGAAGAAAATCAGCTATTTTGAAAAAAAATCCAAACCAAACCAAAAATATAAATGACAACATGTAAGAGACATAGATATTTGAAGACATGACTATGTGAGATGTTCATGCATATAATACATTTCCATGCATTTTACAATTTGAGACTAATTTCCATGCATAGAAAATGAGACTAATACTGTAACTGAGTGCATCAACAGCTCAGCAACAAGAGCAAATTGCAACTATGCATTCCCTCTGTCATTTCTAGTTTTTCAAAACTCACCTGCAGCACACAGGTTTCTAACATACCTTCTGCAGTTAGAGGCATGCACATTCCATTCCATTATGTCTGTGAATAATTACTGTTTTTAGAATGTGGTCAACATTTCCTTAAAATAGAACATATTTATATGCATAAATACATTCTAAATAAACATCTAACTTCCTACAAGTTTGGTGTAGGATTTTTAAAGGTTTTGCTTATAAGAGTGAATTAATTTTTAGTGTCTGGAAATGCCCTAGTATTCAGAAACAAGAATTTATCCAAGGGAACAGGTCTGCTCTTGAGGTTCAGGGATGTGGGAACCCAGAGTATTCCTCTGGCTTCCCTGGGAGGTTCAAGACCCCCCTGGCAGAGTCCCCAAAGACCCTCAAATGAGACCCAGGTGTCTCAGGGGCTGAATTTAGCTCCTTGGAACAATTTACCAACATTGAGCGAAGAAATGCAAGCTGCAAAAATAAATAGAGTGTAAATTAGGTTGTTAGAATGTAGAATAAGTAGATTCCTAGAATGTTTATATTAAGGGGCTCGTGGTCAAGATGGAGGATTTGTGGTGTGGATACTTCTTTCTCCTTCTTCTCCATGCCATCCATGTTGGAGTGCCACCTTGGCATCCTTTGATTGGATGGGGACAAAACTAGACATTACAATAAGGTTGTGGTGTATTGGAAAATAATTGTAAATATCAAATATGTAGTTTAGAGTATAAAAGATAAGTCCTGCCTCTGCCAGGGCAGATTCTGCCCTGGACATCTAGCTAGAGAGATGGCTGTTAGCTGGACAAAGAATTCCTGAGATAAGAAATAATAACAATCCTTGAAACCTCAGAAACCAGCCTCCTGCCATCTCCCATTGGCAAGTGTCGGGGAAAACCTGAATTTTAGACCACCTTCATGTCCTCCTGAGGGGATCTCAAGCATAAAGAGACACCTCGGGCAGTGACACAGGGACACTCATGTTTTAGCACGTGGAAGATCTGAATATTTTTCACTTCTGAAGATGTCTTCCCAGCTCCTGTTGTGTCTATGTTCTATTGGAAAAACAAACTTTTAAAGCCATCTGAGTAGGTACTGCCATTTTTGGCAGTAATTAGGAGAGAAGGAGAACATTTAACAGACCACCCTATCCAGAGAATTTAATTAGACTGTCACTCAAGACTTTTTGCAAGGACCCTCTAGTGGAGGCAAAACATTAGGGTTATGACCTGCTTTTTAAAGTCAAACTTTTGTACAAGAAGAAAAAACTAACTTGCAAGGGCAGTTGAAAGTCAAAGCAAATGCTAGACTCATAACAGAAGGAAAATAGAAGTTTTTAAATGCTACAGGATTAATAATTTTAGATGCATATCAGTATTCTGATAATCTGGAACTTAAAATATATATATGGCTCTGGCACATTTCAATTCTAATCAATATTGGCTAATGTAGTTTTGGAATAATTATTTGCAATTATAGCTAAAGAACGATTAAAAGTATATATTGTTCCAAATTTTAGCCTGAACAGTTCTGAGTAAATGATTTCAAAAGAATGTATTCACTCAAAAAGTCATTCTGAAATTGGAGACTGTGTAGGTTCCAAAGGCTTTGGAGATTTACATTAAAATAATTGAGTCTGATTCTCTGTATAATATCTCTGATCAAATCACTGGCAAGAAAGCATTAGAATATTTATAATACTGTTCTTACTAATACCAATGTTGACATACAACAAAACAGATATGCTGCTGATTGTCTTTTAGTATTAAATCAGTCATTACTCATGTTGGACCAGTGTATGACCAGCTACTAATGCATAGCAAAGTAAGCAAGGAGTTTCACAAAAGTTAACGTCTGAATTTACTGAATCACAAGTATTCTTCATGACAAATAAGAATACCAGGGAAAAAATGGGTAAGATATAAAACTTCCCCTCAAATAACCATTAAATATAAATTATACAAAGTAATCTATGTCATAAGTTGACTGAAAAATTCTAAAAATTCACTTACTTCAATTATTTTTCTTAAATACACATCAGAGGTATCTTAATTCAAATTAATGTTTCAAATTTTTTACTATGATCTGCCAACGTATGTTTTTGAATTCTGAATGCAGCTCAAATATTTTTTACCAAAGATGAATCTTACAAGAAAACAATGCCGAAGAGAAAATACATTTAGGGTTCTATGAGGTGTGACAGTTTGGTGACAAAGCTCTTTTTTCTTTTTTTTGTGTGACTTGAAGGTTACTGTGGTTCTTCCATGAAATATAAGTTATTGCAATAAAGACTGCATAAGACAATAGGATTGCAGTTTCAAACTTAATTTGCTTTTCTTCTGTGAAATCTAGTTTACTTCATTGAAACTCTGGCTCAGATGTATGCTAAGAGTATGAGAAATGAAGTAAAAATGCCTACTCTTTCCTTTTGCTCCTTGGTGAATGATACCATGTCACTCCTTACCACTGGAAAGCTCTTGCTGTGTGCACTGGACCTGAAGGTAAGATTCCCAGAAATTAACTGAAGCCTGAACTGAATGTAAAGTGCTAACATGAGGTCATAGGTGGTTTTTGCTCTTTTTTTCCACTTTAGCAGGAAAAAGGAAATTTCATATGCTGTGTATCATGCCAGTCGATCATTTTTCATCCAAAATGTTATTGGGAGGAAAAAAATACACATTTATAGCCTAACTCCTCACTCTGAAAGATCACCCGGAATTTGGAAATATAGAACATAACTCAGTAATTCAAAATTACTTCAGATATTGAGATTAAAAATAATAATAATCATAGTATCTCCCTAGAAAATATGGATTCATAATCAAAGAGGATTATTTATTCCTTATTTTAATACAAACTCACCATGGTATCAACTTCACTGTAATTTTCTTAGTTAGTTGTCAGAACTCAGGGCTATTCTTAGAGCACATCTCTCCCTCCACTTATTAAAGAAAATGAGAGTCAACAGGCAGAGAGGAACCTGGTATGCAAAGGTTTGGTTTTCCATTTCTGACTCCGTATAACCTCATAAGTTATATTCCTTCACATTCATATGTCACCTCAAATGCATAGATGTGAGCTGATTGTCTGGTTTCACTGAATATCAACCTCCATTTGCAACACCAAACATCCCAATTTCTCTGAGCAATCTGATACAGTGCTTAATTATTCTTGTGGGGATATTTTTTCCTTATATCCAGTCATACCAGTCTTTCACAGTTCATGATCAGGATCCTGTGTTCTCCTGCCTGTCTCTCTCTTCCTGTAAGTAAGGGGAGGTGGCTGCTAGGGTTTCCCACAGCTGCTCCTCCTCCAGACTGGGCAAACCCCAATCCCCCAGCCTTTCCTCACAGAGTAAGGTCTCCACACTGGCCACACTGATGACCCCTGAATGCTGCTGTCTGTCAACATCATTCTTGCAGAGTCCACCCCCAAACTGGATACCTTTTGTGAGATATGGTTCAACCAGTGATGAGCAAAGGGGAATAATAAATTCAAATTACTTAGTACCTCTGATCACATTGGTACAGCCCAGGATGCTACTAAGCTTTGTTGGTGCCTGGCCATATTGCTGCCATATGTTTACCACTTAACAGCAACAAAATAAAACAGCAAAACTCAGATTATTATTTTTTTTTAATTTCTGATGTTTGTAAATGCAACTGAAGTGAACAAAACTACTTTGAACTTCTGAAAAGTCAAGGCCCCTATGTAATTAAGGTTAGAAGACTAATTAGAAACAACAATCCATTTTCACATACTTATTTTAATTTCAAAACATCTGTTCTCTCACTCTTTATTCTTTTTTTTTTCTTCAGAATCTTACTTTCGCATTTCCTCAGAACCGCAACCTAATTTCTCAAGGTGTACAAAGAAGAGATAAAGTGAATTACTGAATTATTATATAATCAGCAATGGTCCCATTAAAGAATTCAGCTGATATGATGTTGAGAAGGCAGAATCATAAGTTTTAATGTATTATTCCATAATGTGGAAATTAATATATTTTCCTATTTTCTCCTGGATATGTGGATAGACATCACCCATCACTAAAGCGTATGAAACACAGATATAGAGAAAGGTCTGATTGCCTTCAGTAATAACAAATGTGCATTTTTTGTAGAACTTTGAGTATTTGGAGAGAGGTGCCTTAAAACCTGCTCACTACTTCCTGTGGGTCATTGCTGATGAGAATCAGTTTGTTGGTTGGACTTGTTCAGTGAGCTGTGTTTTTCTGACATATATTTTAATAGTATCAACTATAAAAATTTACTGTGCAAAATAAAGGCATTGTTAAAACTTTGGATTTTATGCAATGAGCATGCTATACCTTGGAACGATATTTAAAAGGTAAGAGACTTTCATTACAAAGATAGAAGAAAGGAAAAATGGAGAAAGAAGGAAACATCATCACCCTCTGTGATGATTTTTCAGCTGGCTGGTTACACTAATTTCAGCCTGTTCATGGAAAATAACAAACTATAATTTGCTAAGTACCATTGAAACATATAATTAAAAACAGATCCATGTTTAGCAATATACTTTCAAGAATGAACTATCTGAAGATACACATGAGGAATAATGAAATGTTTTATCTTTTAGAAGAGTTTTTTCTTATTCCTAATGTACCCCTCATTAAAATGGACATTATCAGAAGTAACACATTGCATATATGGTTCTAGAATTTCTTTACTTCACACAGGAGATAAATTAGTATAATGCTTTTATATTATATATATATATACTTTTATATTTTATATTATACTGTGTTTTAGTATTCACTGCTTAGCTATTTTTTAAGAGGAAAACACAACGGATAGGAAAACTCCCCCTCAGAACTTTTCTACCTGAAAGAAACTTTGATCAACAAAGCCCTGCAAGAGAAAAAAAGCTCTGAGGAGATGGGCACAGCTCCTCATGAAAATCTGGAAGAGAATCTAGAGTGTCCTCAGCAGTTGTGAAGAAAGTTGAACCCATCTTGATGCCAAGGAGACCAGAGGGTGTCCCTTGGTGTAAAGAGCTGTATTGGCTGAGTGGGTCGATGGGTCAGGCAAATGCTCTTCCCTAAAACAATCTAGAGAAAGTATTACCTTCCTGACACAACCAGACCAATATACAGACAGCTCAAAATTGAACAACCAGCAACAGGAACTTTGAAAACAATGACAGACTTGAGCTGCCTTCAAGCCATGCATGCATCCCAAGCAGCTGAGGACATGCAGCATCATGATAGCAGCACACAGAAACTGGCAATGGGAACCAATGAGCACTGGGATTCAGCCATACCTGTACTGAAATTGCTACACCATGCTTGTGTTATGGTTTTGGTACATTGCTGGTTCAAAATCCTATGTAACATCAAATGCATTCCAGTGAGCAAATTTAGTGTTAAAACCTTAATCCTTCTTCATGTGAAATATGTGAAAGAACCCAGTCAGAGAGTATTGGAATCCTCACAAACCTGCAAAGGCATAAGGCTTAAGGAAGAATAGATAGTGGCTTTTCAAAGTAAACAAATTGAAAACATTATAAAACAAATTGAAAATATTATAAATCATTCTCTCTTAAACACAAATTTCTTGAAAAAGCATGAGAAAGAAATTATCCTTTTCCTGGCACAGTACACCATGTGAAGGAAAGAAAATAGTCAAAGGGAAAGACGTAAATAAAATAAGGTAGATTGAGAGCAGCCCTGAGGAGAAGGACTTGAGGGTGCTGCTCACAAAGAAGCGTCAACATGACCCAACAGTGTGTGCTCACAGCCCAGAAGCCAAACCTGTCCTGGGCTGCATCAAAAGCAGAGTGGCCAGAAGGTTGATGGAGGTGATTCTATCCAGCTGCTTTACTCTTTGTATAAGTAAGACCCCCCACCTGTAGTAGTGTATCAACTCTGGGGTCCCCAGCATTAGAAAGATGAGGACCAGCTGGAAAAATTGCAGAGGGGGCCACAAAGGATCAGAGTGCTGGAGCACTGTGGACACTGCCCAGGCTGTTGGCTTTCTCAGCTTCAGCTCGGACCTTTCTCAGGTTGGGGATTTTTCTCAGAGACAAAACAAGAGAAGGAAGAAAGAACACAGATAAACACCTGGTGTTGACCACCGAGCGGTGTGAGTGTCTCGTGATGTTTTGCAGAAAGCATGTTTTCAAAGAGGTGTTGCTTTCTCAGACCAATGAGCCTTTTTTTCTTTGTTTTGCATGATCTATCTTATATAAATGCCATGGCTTTTCAATAAATCACTTCTTCTTGCTGCTTGGAAGAGGTAGCATGTGTTGCTGCATTATTCGCTGTTCCTAATCAGAGAGCAACAGAGCACCTCGTATATGGAGACAGGCTGAGAGAGATGGGGCTGCCCAGCCTGGAGAAGGGAAGGCTCTGGGACACCTAATAGCACCTGCCAGTACCTAAAGGGAGCCTAGGAGACAGATGGAGTGGAACATTTTACAAGGGCATAGAGTGATAGGACAGGGTGTGATGGCTTCAATCTGAAAGACAGCTCATTTAGATTAAATATCGGAGAAAAACTTTTACTGAAAGGGTGGAAAGGCACTGGAAAGAGTAGTAAAGCATCATGGTGCTGCTGGGTTGAGAGTTGAACCTGGTGACCTTGGAGTTCTCTTCCAAATGTAACAATTCTATGATTCTTTGATCTTTGAGATTCCCTTCAACCCAAATTATTCCATGATTCTAAAGTGCATGAAAGGCACAAAATTTTGCCAGCATCTCCAAGTAAGGGATGCAGTGCCTGTATTCAGATGATTGCATTTTCTCAGATTCACAAGTTTAATGAAACATGAGCTTCTAGATACAGTAAACAATAGAATTTTAAAATACCAACTCCATGTATTTCACATAACACTAACTTCTACTCTACTGTGTAGGTGAGTGGTAAGATTTTATCCAAAATAGTTGAGTTTCTCACTCTATTCAGAGTATACATGCTAACTGAGAAAAAAATAGGCTATACTAACTTGAAAGAACAAATTTTGAGAAGATAACCAGAACCTAACAGCTTAATATGATATAAGCAGCCTTCCCACAGTTTTAACTTTTCATATGTCTAAACTATTTTGTTTAAAGTTAAAAGACACAAGCAAAACTTGAAGTAAAAAAAAAGAAAAAAAAAAAGAAAAACAAAAGCTGTATATCACACAAAAAAATTACAAAATTTGAAATTCATTCCACAGTACCCCACAGTACCACTATTGTTGACAGTGCCATAAAAACGTTTGCTGGTATTTTCTAATTTTTCTTGAAAGCCTTTGACATATTCTTGTAATGCCACAGGCTAAAGCTTTGATCTTTGTAAAAACTTTAAACAATAACATATTAACTGTCTACTATAAACCAAATCTTTTTACAACACAAAACACATGTTTAAATCCAGGTTTCAGGATTTATTTTTTTTAAAGCTTAGTAGCAGCAAATCTTGTTACTTCAAATGTTACACAATGATTCACATTTATTTACATGACTGCTACTACAATGCACCAGTTACGAGTGTGAGGTCAACCCTCCTTCTGCTACATCCTCATGTGAACTTTCAAATCAATTCTATTCAATATCCCTGCACCTAGTTTGATTCAGGATTTACTGACATGCACAAAAATGAGATTAACAGGAAGTATTCTCCAACATGGGATATGATTGCCAAAAGGAAAATTGTATACATTGTTATTTAAATCTCCACCAATCTGCAGATCTTGATAGACAAGTCCTTGCTTTACTTTGCCTTTTCTGCACAGTTTTCCTTTATTCCTTAAAGAATAGCATCAGACAAACATCATGAAGAAACAAATAAATTAAAATAACAAGGAAGGCTATAAAGGTGAAATGAGATATCTGATTTGGTAAAGCAAACATAGAAGATTCATCCAGGAACAAATCCCAATGTAACAGATTGACAGTAGAATGACTGACCTCAAACTTATGATCTTTATTTTTATGAACTATACAAGCCATTCTGTTTTCTAGGTTACTAAACTTTGATTGAAAATTAAGGTTGGATAACACAGCTCTGAAAACTGAGAAGAATTTCTGCTTCGCTACTTTACGAGAGAATAAACTTTATTCTGGACCTGGATTAGGCAAGGTGCTTAGGTTTTTTGTGATATCTGTGCAGAATTCAGAATAAATGATTTTGTATGCTTAGGTTCACTTTGGTTTCCACTAGTCTACTTTATAATTACCAAAAGTTAATTTCTGCGACTGGACATCAGAAAACAGAATAAAACAAAACAAAAACCACAAACCAGACACAGAAAACACCAGTGACAATTTTTACTCATCAAATACCTTAAGTTAAAATATGTAAATTATCTTTTTATTATTACTTTTCCTTTCTTATGACTGATCAGTTAATATAATTAATATAGTCAGTTGTTTCTCTCCTGGATCCACATCTTAGTGTTTTTTTTCTTAAAAGTACAAAAAGTGTATACAAGGTTGTAGCAGTGCAATGGAAATATACTCTTGTGCCCTGAAATCACAACACTGATTATGTGTATTTTTTTTCCTATCTTCAGAATCTCTGAGTATCTTTTTGTTGATACACAGTCCAGAAGGGAAATTAGAAAACTCAAAGAAATAACCACAGGACTTTTGTTTATTTTAACCTGCTGCATGAAGGATTATACTATTAAGCATGTGTTTTATTATTACCTATTCTATTGCTAATATTAGCTCAAGAAAACAGAGCATTCTTATTTTAAAAATCATGAGAGGGGTTTTATTGTTTATTAAAGTAATATTCTATTCTATTCCCCTTTTTAAAGGACATGGTAAATTATCTATGCAGAGGATATGGTGATGAATGTTGCTAATAAAACAACAGAAGAAGGGGAGAACCACTTCACAGTGATGGTACCTTAAACGAGTCAATTGTTCCTTTCACACACAATAGTCATGCTCAGTAAGTCTCACATTGCCCTTTCAGATAATAACTTGATTGAGACAGCAGCTACTTAAACTGACCTGATAAGACCAGGGCATGTGGTGTTTGAGGCTGCTCCTGCAGACTTCTGTTGGAACCCAGAAGCCTGGGAGTTTTGACACTGACCCTCAGGAGAACATTGCTTGAGGACTTGGAGAAGGCTTCCAAATTTGAGTGATGGAGTTGAAGTCACAGGTGTGTAGTTGGAATAGAAATGTGTGATTTTACATAGTGAAGGGTTTTGAATTTGAGGTTTTTAGAATATAGTGATAGGTATGGGACAAGATGGAGGGTTTTGGGTGTTGTGTCTTTTTTGTCTTCTTTCTTCTTCATGATTTCAGGTAGTAGTTTTTGGTTGGATAGTTAATGCTGCACTGGGGGTCATAGGATATTGGTTATTGGGTCAAAAGTATAAATAATATAAGTGTTAGTTCTTTATTAGACTGTTTAGCTTTAAAAGACCTTGTAAATAGCCAGACTTACCTCCTTTTTGCTAGCTTCTAGCTGTTGCAGAACTCTCTGTACTTTAGATAAGATTTAGTAAACAACTGAGACCAAACATGAGAAATTTGTCTCCTTTGTGTTTTTAATCTTGACTCGGAGTGAAGACAGAAGAAAATTAAACCACTAATTAGGTGGTGCAGCACTTCTGGAAATGCCCACAGCTCTTGGGGAATACCCTGTCCCAGGAAGGCAAGCACAAGCTATTGCAAAGCACCCTTCACCCCACTCCCTCCTGCCAGCACTACGACTCCTACAACCATGTGGATCAAAAACGTTTTCTCCTGGTTAGTTTTCAGACAGATTTAATATAAGGTTAATTTTTATCTGGGAAAATAATTCCAGTTTGCTAATGCTACTCATCCTACAGCATGAGCAGAGCACTTCCAGCACAAAGAAAGGGGTGGGACTGTCGTTTTCAGCAGCAGCCCACATTTCAGGCTTTCTAAAGGAATTGTGGAGCTGCAGCACTCCACATCTCTCAAGGTAGATTAAATGCACTTTTGCATTCAGGGGGAACAACAAACTGCTGTTCCCCCACTGAGATCAGTGCCTGACTAAATGAGCATTCCTCTTCTCTGCTGCCTGTTGCAAAGCAAATAGGTAATTTTGAAGGTTTATACTAATCTGTTTGATTTCAGGCTGGAAAAGGAGAGGAGTGCTGTGGCTGGAGCCGATTTCAGCTGAGAGGCTGCACAAATCAAAGGGTTCAGTGCTTGTCACCTTCCCATGCAAGGTGCCTGCCCTGGGCAAGGAGGAATCTCAGCAAGGCACAGCCTCCATTTGAGGACTATGAAAAAAGAAACACATGAATAGGTTTATTGTGAGGGTCTCTCTTTTCTCTCAGCAATAGCATAAGGAAAAGATTTCTGAAAAGGAGATGGACTGTTGCTATTCCACATACAGATTCTGTGAATGTTGAATTCCCACTACAAAAGGTGGTTTTCCCTCCCACTGCTTGATGAATTTGTGAAATTCATAATAATCATTAAATGAATACAGTTATAAATGTAAATTTGCATTACTAGTTGAGATTTAGCTGTTCTATGGAAGAGCCTAAGGGGTACAGACTTCAAATGTTAGCATTAAGTTATATTCTGTGATTGCTGCTTCCTATGGAGTGCATTTCTACCATACGGAGTAAGGTGTGAAGTTTTTCCAACAGGAAAATGAAGAACCAGCAGTGCCCTCAATGGGATTCAGGCAGGTATTTTTATATTGGAGTTAAGTGCCTGAGAGGGTGCAGCATCCACACGGACCTAAAGCGATGCACATTTGTACATGTCATAAGTTATTACTAAGATAAGTGGTATAGAGTCCCTCCTGGGGGACAGCAAGGAAAAGGTATTCTCTCAGGCTTTTGCTCCTGAAAGTAGAATACCAGCTGCCTTCAGGAAAGACATAGGAGTTTTTGTTTGTTTCACATTTGGAGAAAGAGTACCAGCACAGTTAAAATTTCCTCTTGAGGGTGAGCTCAGCTGTAAAGTTGCCAGTGTCACTACAGTCTCAAAAGCTCTACATGCTATAAATAAGTGCAGTGTAATCTATCTGCTGGTTGTTTAAATTGCAGTTAAAATCTCAAATAATCTTACAAATGGCTCTACTGAGATGCCAATAAACTTCAAGATCCTTATGATCTGTTAAAATAGTTATAGGTGGCACCTTAAATCCCTTTACACTTTGTACAATCCTCTTCTCAGACAACATCTTTCTTCAAACCCTAGTTCTAATTTGAAGAGACACAACTGCATGTTGGGGTTTTTTTAAAAATTATTTTATTAATTAGAAAATACCAAATTCTTACCCAAATTACTTCTCTTAATCTCACCAGTCAGAAAGGAATCTTTCTCTGCCCTCCAGGTAATTTTTTACAGTCTTAGGAAAACTTACTAGCTAGAATAATCCTTTTCTCAAATCTTGTTGTGAAATATTTCCTTGTACTCTGGGGCCTTTATTCCACTTATTACTCCTCCTATTCTTTTCTTTCCAGATTTCCATTTGCACATTTATCAATTCTGTTTTATTTCCTGCCTTTCCCTCTTTTCCCAAAGATCAGTATCTCCCATGTGTTGTACTCGCTGTGTATGTTATGGACACATTATCTGATCAACCCCAGGATTTTAGATACTTTATCTTTCTCTGTGTCTTAAGCACTCTGCTGATCTGTTCCAAACTTCTCTAGAATGCCCAACTTAACATTAAACATTATCAAAACCCTTAACTTCACTGGTGTCTATATTTTACAGCTATATGATATAAAATATACGTACATAAGCAGCCTTATCTTGTATGAGGGTGTATGTAACAGATGGTAGCAGTGTTTGTTTGCTGCTGTTAAACTTACTGGGCATGTACTATGTACTACAGTGCTTTAAATGCAAGACAAGCTGGGCAGTATGGAAGAAATCCTCCTGCAGGGTACTGGCTGCAGAACTGTGCTTTCACTCTGCAGGGAAAAAAAAAAAGCCAGATTCCCCAGAGGACCTGAACTGAAATTTCAGGGCACAGGGCAGGGCAAATAGATACAATCAACACTGAAGGCAACCAGAAGGGAGCAAACTGCAAGCCTTTGAGTGAGTTGGGTTGTGCTATCAGCAGTGAGCAGGGTTTCTTTTCAGCCCAAAGACAACAGAGGACAGGAAAGCTTCCTAAGAACCCTCAGGGATATTTTAGAGATCATTCAACTAAGAAGACACTGAAAGTCATGGGACCCATAGGGAGGAATGCAGGAAAGGACCAACACACAATTACACAGTAACCAAAGAGAAGATTTTCTTTTAGATACTTTTGTTTCATTTGTCTCAGTAGATCTGACTTTTCTATCTCTTAAAAGCCACCCTATTCTAGCTTATTAGTTTGTGCTCTAATACATTTAGCTTTAAAGACTAGGAGTTGTTTGATGCCTTTTCTTACACTCGCTACAAAGGGAAAGGTGGGGGTAGTTCCACTGCAAGGCTCTGGGCAACTCAAGGATCTATCACAGGGGTGAAAAGATGAGACTAGGCAGATGTTAATGCTGGATGCATTTTTGATGCACCACAGCTAAGAGCTTCAGTCCTCCAGCTGGAGAAACACAAAAAAAGTCAGTAAAACGAAAAGCTAATTCCATCCCTTGTAAATTGGAGCATAAATACTGCAGTAGCCTGAATAAAAACTACTTGAGAGACCAAGTAACGGTAATGGTACAACAATTTTATTCAAGCTATTAAAGAGAGGGTTTTTTTCTGTTCAGTTTTTTACTTGGAACTTTTAGATGGGTGCCATAAGCAACTTAGGCACAGTCATCCAAACAATAGTGGAACGTAACTTCTAGATGAGAAGTGCATAAGCAAGATACTGAAAATTTGTATTGATACATTTATGCAAGATGTTAGCTGCACAGCAGTTGACTTTCTTTAAATTGATGGATAGAATAGGATTTTAGAAATCCCATCTTCTCAATTCCCTAACAGTCCTGTAAGGTAACAGTTGTGAAGTAACAACTGCTTGGCTTTAGCATTTTACCAAAACACTCATCTATCTCTCCTTTCTGTCATTGACTCAAGATACACTTTCATACTACCTCCTTCCAGGAACACTTTCCTCATACACAAAGACTGCTCTGCCTGGCCTTCAAAGCTAGATATCTACCTTCCCTTGGTTTTCTGTGTTGTCTCCTTCCTTTATCCCCTCTGAGAAAGAAGACATCAAAAACAGTGTTTTCATCTTCTTGTTTTGGAGTATGTATTTCTTTCCTTTCTGCCTCCATTCTACAGCACTAAACACAAACTAAAATCTTTATTTCATTGACATCTAGTTTCATTGACATCTTTCTTGTCTTACACCACACTAGCAATTCAGGACTCTAACCTACTTCTCACTGCACCAAGCTGTTCTTGCTTCCTCCCATTTTCCCACCTCAGTTCTCTTTTTCAGATACATCTTCCTGGAGAATGGAAGCAAAAAGCAGGCATGCAAGCATCTCCACGGGATGAATAATGTACACTTTCATTCAACTATAGTCTTAATTCCACACTTTGCACACAGACACGTAACTCCTACAAATCCCTTTCTAAATTTTCTAGAGCTACAGAATTTTATCCAGCTTATTGAAATCATCTAGATGGGGATCCCTGTGACCCAGCCCTTTAAATATCTGATTGCCTCTCCACAGCTTCCTCATTCTCTTTGCCTGGCTACAGCCCAGTATTACAGGAAAATGCTGTATAATGGGCGATAGAGGTTTCAAATAAAAACATGCAAATCATGCACAATTTGTCTAAATATGCTTATGCAGGCCAGATGCAATCTGCAGCTGCAGCACAATCCTGTTTATATTCTTGACGGGTAGAGTTTACAGTCAAAAAGTTCAGCAATATTCTCAAAATGTAACACAGGCCTCACTATGTCCTCATCAACAATCCCTTCACAGCCTACATAGCTCTCTTGTGTAGAAATAGTAAACAATTTTAAATGGAATACAAATGTTCTGTTTCTCAGATCAGTGTGCTCCAAGTCAGTATGAAACCAAGCATGCTTTATTTAGCAGTTATTTACGCATACAGCTCCAAAAACAATAAAATGGTCTCCCGAAGCAAGGGGCTAAGGAAGTCATTCCTGTCTGCTTGGTATTTTCCACACTACATGATCAGCAGCTATGGAGCTCCTCTGAGAGGAGTGCTACCTCTCTTGGAATGACCAAGATTGCACAAGACAGCTCAGAAGAGAGACATTTTGCTCTGGTGATCTATTGAATATCTGTTTGTCTCCACAGTGTAAAGACTCTGTCTTTCCAAGATGAAATATGGGTTCCCTTCCATCTAAGCCATCCTCAGGGTCAGCACTCTCAGAAGATCAATCATTGCTTCACCATCAGCCAACTACCTGGAAGGCAGAACATTATGCAGCCCTCCACTGTGATGCCACTCTGACCTCAGCCTCCTGGAGTCTCAGACAGCTCTTTTAAGGCTCTTCCTTGTCACAGATTTTCCTTATGCACTATAGTAAATCCTGCATTTTCTTCTAGTCCCACTCTGCCATCCTCAGGCTTCCTTAAAGCTGACTTTGCTGTGCTCTGATTCTTTAATTATGTATAATTTTAAGATGCAGTACCATTTGCTTCTCCTTCAGTCACATCACTCACTCCCTCCTGTTCATATACATATTTAAGTTCAACTGAAGTCACGAGAACATTTAGCATGCTTGCAAGGATAAAATAACATTTCACTTAACTCACAGAATCATGATTTACTAAGGCAGCATTATAAACTCCAATCAAATAAAAATTACTGTGTCTAAGTTACTTAATTATTAATTTTCATGCTATATGTAAGAAAATAAATCAGGAAGCTAAAATTTTAATGCTGTTGAAGAGAAACATCTCTGTAAACAGTGGTTGAGTATAGTGACAAGATCAATAGCTTTAAGCAATTGTGATATTCAGTGGAAAAAACATTACACTGAACACCAGATCAAGAAGGAAGGGACTTGATTCCTCTTATGGTCTAAATATGCAAGTAAATTCTAGGCTTCATTTTTCTGACTGGGGCATTTGTTTTTCCTCCTTTTACAACAACAAATGGAACAAATCAAAGCACATAAAAATTAAGTACAATTTCCTAACTTTGAAGACACTTAAGAAACAAAAATCAACATAACAGATTAATCAATCAAGTAATGAGATTAGCGTTTTAAGCCGTTTTCCTGACAAAAGCATTAGATGCTTAGAAAACTTTGAAAAAAAAATATATACACACACACACATATATATATATGTATTTTACAAACTACACGTTCATAAATTTAATGAACAAGATTGGTAGATATGTTTCTTTTGAAGTCTGGAATGAAAAGCCTCATTAAAATCTTAAAGACTCTTCTGCTTAGAGATCAGAAACTATCATCTAGAAATGAATTCCTATTAAAGAAATATATCATTTTGTGTTTCTAAAAAGATTACTTACAGTGTCATGTGCACCATCTGTGGCAGCTTATTTCCACATTCTAGCAAGGAACCAGGAGAGCAAACTGAACACCATCTTTCCAAAAGTAAAATCTGAAATTGCCAGTAAGTCTTCCATTGCATACTGTGGAAGCATATTTAACAGCATTTCTAAACTTGTCAAACCATTAAGGCAAAATGTGTGTTGGGATGAATGAACTTTCACTTCTGTCATTCAGTCACCATTAAAGCCTTTAATGTCCTATAAGAAGTAAAGCACACACAGGGAGCAGGAGGCAAAGGGAAACCTAAGGCAGCTCTGCTTGAAATGTAGCAATAATAAAGGGGTTAGGCAGTATAGACATTAAGACAAATTCTAGTGTGCTCTTTTTACTAGAACTGGGTCGTTGTCAAGAAATTGCTGATGTTAGGATTTCTTGTCATGAATAATAAGAGCAACTCTGCCAGAATGTGCAAGTCATAATAGACTAGGCACATAGAAAATCTTATGAATGATGGTAACTTTTGAAGCTCACTGTAATGTTACTAGATATGCCCTCTAACTGATGCTATATTTAGTATCAGTTAAACTTCCTTGGCATCAAACCCACTGGTTCTCATGAAACTAGAAAGCAGAGGTGTTTTAAGTTCAGCAGAGCATGCCACTGCTGGCATTCAGGGACTCTGCTGTTTCCCATAAGATTTTAGGGGAAACAGATAATCTCAAAATATGGTCAAGAGTCTGTATGACCAATTTTTCCATGATTCTCGCATTTTAAAACATTTAGTATACATAAGAACAATAAAGTGGAATAAAGTATTCTAATATATAATTACTTAGATTAAAAAAGTACATTCGCAGTTTTTAGAAATATAGCGATTAGTTATCCATAAGGACTATGTTCTCTATGAACATATAGTTTAAAAAGCTGAAGAGGGAGAAATTTCTAAGGTTTCACTAATGTCAAAGCTGTAAGCAAATTAAACATATAGAAGTTCTCTCTATAAATATAATTTGGCATAAAGATGTCTGATAAATCTCATTACATTTCCTTAACTCTTGTGAAATTTATAGTCCTATACATTTCTTAACTCCCTCACAAAATCTCCAACACCTTTTAATCTCCATAAAATAAACACAAAAGGGCAGACTACAATTTACCAGATAACATATTGTAGAAGCAGAAAACACAAGGGAAAGCATGTACCTGCTACTTCAGCTTTGTATCTGTCCTGTAACTCTGCCAAGAATAATGCTCCAGGTCAAGAGAAATCCCACAGTGGATCTCAGATATGCTTCCTGTCTTTTCTCACCTTGCTGTTTTCTGATATCATATTGCTAATATTTATGAACTAAAACTTTTGCCTAATTTAGATAGTCATCATTTTATATGAACAAATATAATACTTTATTATAGGTATTAACATATCACTCACCTTGGCTACTTCACTAATATTGCAAAGAAAAATTTTAGATATGTAATCTGTTCTTCTTACGGCTAAGGTGTGAAGAGTAGCCTCTTTCTGTTAAAAAAACTCCACAAAAAACAAATAAAAAAACAAACTATCATATGATAAAAAGTCTAAAAATGATGAAACAAGGTGAAATTACTTTGAATATGGAATTTCTGGCACAGTTTTTATCTTCTTCTGTTCCATTGGGGAGAAAGCCCAGAGTATATGGTCTCCCAAACAGAATATCTGTACTTCTGGAGCCAGTGTCAAGGACTCTGAAAGTGCAGATTTAGCTGTTTAGGATTCCTAATGAGATTTATGAGTGGTTCAGCTTCTACAGAATTTTTTGATGCTTGTGTTCATATTCATTTCCAGAAGCAACAAAACATCTAATACAGATGGACAGAAAGGCACGAGGTTCCTCCAACCTGTATCCATGTTACAACTAAGGCAAGTGATGAGAAGGGACAGGGCAAGATGAGGAAAGCATCACAATATTTTCACTTTCTAAAGTGAATAAATGAGAGCAGAAAAAGAGGTTTCTTCCCTTCTGGTTCTATTCCTGACTTGGGCATAGAAGCTTAGTTGAGGTTTCCTGACAATGCCGACTGTCAGAGAGCTGGTGACGTAAACTGCTTCTGTGAAACTGAAGTAGGTGCAGATGCTGATGAGCTAAAAGATGCATCAGGCTGGTCATGGTCATCCACAAAGACAGTCAGAGCCCAGATATTGCTCACTAACATCAAGACTTTCTACAAAGCAGTTGGTACAAACCACTGGTAAAACTTTTTTACTTTACAGTCCATACTGGGATGTGTAATATGGTGGTCACTTTGCTACTATTAGTCAGACCAAGGTCACCACATTTGCTGCATTATAACCACAAATTTTATCACAACACAGGTAGCAAAAGACCTTGGCCTCTTAGCTTAATGATTTTGTCAAGAAGGAAGAAAAATTCTTGGGGTTAATGCTGTATAAAAAGCTCCTAAGGTTGGTAAGATGACAAAGAAGAAACACTGAGCAAACGAGTAATGAAATCAAACCAAAAGCTTAAAAAACTAAAAAAAAATCAACCATACATATATAGCAGAATTTCAGTAAGTTATTCAAAACAGAAGCAAAATCTATGAGAAAAAGAAGCAGATGTATGTGATATTATCAATTACAATCTTCTTCTGGCATCCAAAATCATACTACATCTATTCCTTTCTACAGTTATGTGGAAAAAAATGTATTTGAAAAGAATTATGTATTGACAATAATGTATACTACCATTCTAACACAGCTGAAAAGTCTGATGACTACCACATGCCTCTGCACAACTATAGTCCAGAACTCAGAGATATTCAAGGCTGCCATTTGGGTGTACAGACAGGCTAATCCTGCACGTGTATCCTACTACTGTCATATGAAATGCAAGCTGCACTAAGTGCCAAAAATGGGGGCTTAACCCATAAGTTTTCTCAGAATATGCCTAACACAAACTGATAGAATTGGGTTTCTTGCAAAAAGCAATTATGGCTCCCATTTTCTCTTAAAAACAAGGCCCTCCCTTATTATGTTATAGCCTAGAGATTAAGTTACATTCATCTGAAAAGTAAGAGACTGAGCTCGAGCTCCTTCTTTTGCTAGAGGCAATGTAAATCTACATTACTGGCTACACAGAAGTTAGACTGAAAAAACATTACTTTGCAAAAGGCATGGTCATTTATTAAACCACTCTAACTTGATCAAATTCACCCCACACTCAATGCCCATCAATGAAATTGCAATGGCATGCTAACCAGTGTACTTAACATAATGTGAAGGTGTTATACTGCTTTCTGCACAATATAATTTCTCATTCTGTCCTGACATGGAACTTTGAGTAAATAGTCAGCATTTTGGAAGATGAAGTTGGAAAATTAGAATCTATGAAAAAAAATGTCAGGAAGTCTTTATTCACCCATAAATAATTTCAGCTAATTTTACAGTTGGTATGCTGTCCATAAGTACAAAAATACAAAAGTGTGTGCTTACCTGTTCTTTCAAACTTATTTTTTTTTAAATGGGTAAAGAGAAGAAAAGAAAAAGAAATAAAATAAATCAATAAAATGTATCCAAGACAGACTATATTTTCAGTAAAACATCATTAATCTTCCTTAAATGCATGGTGGATGTAGCAGCAATGCCTTAGCTGTTTTCTGATGAACCAAAACTAAGAATATATCTAGCCAGTCACCACTAGTGGCCAAAACCAAAGGCACAGAAGAAAATAAAGAGATGAAGCAGGAAAAAGAATGAGAGGGAAGGGGAAGGGGAAGGGGAAGGGGAAGGGGAAGGGAAGGGGAAGGGGAAGGGGAAGGGGAAGGGGAAGGGGGAAGGGGAAGGGGAAAGGGGAAGGGGAAAGGGGAAGGGAAAGGGGAAGGGGAAAGGGGAAGGGGAAAGGGAAAAGGGAAGGGAAAAGGAAAGGGAAGGGAAAGGGGAAAGGGAAGGGGAAAGTGAAAGGGAAGGGAAAGGGAAAGGGAAAGGGAAAGGAAAGGAAAGGGAAGGAAAGGAAAGGAAAGGAAAGGGAATTTCCCTACAAGTCATTAGAAATGATGAACCTGAAAAAAGTTGTGCCTAAATGTGGTTTTAGTCTTGCCACATGTTGTTGTTACCAGGAAGAAATAGTCAAATAGTTATAAAGCTAAAAAATAATTTTAAAAATCCTATTAAAACGAGATAGACAAAGAGATTGTTGGGATGAGAAAGACATATTCTTTGAATAATCAATGCAACAATTTAAAAAATAGCAAGAAATAAAAGTACCTTGGTAAATACATACCTGTGGTGGGTTGCCAGCTGCCCACCAAAGTCACACTATCTCTTACCTCCTCAGTCAGGAAGGTAAGATAAATTTAATGAAAGTCGCATGGGTTGAAACAAGGATAGGCAGAGATCACCCACCAGATAACTGTCATGGGCAGAACAAACTGGATTTAGGGAAATTAGCTTAATTTATTACCATGGGCAGCAGGGGCACAGCTGGGGCACCATGGCCTCCACTATGGGTTGCAGGGGAATCTCTGCTCTGATGCCTGAGGCACCTCCTGCCCCTCCTTCACTGACCTTGGTGCCTGTAGAGTTGTTTGTCTCACGTTCTCACCTCTCTCTGACAGCTGCTGTTGCACAGCATTTTTCCCTCTAGTTCTTAAATATATTATCCTAGAAGTCCAGCCACTGTCCCTGATGGGCTCGGCCTTGGCCAGTGGTGGGTCCATCTTGGAGCCAGCTGGACATGGGGCAAACTTCTGGCAGCTTCTCACAGGAGTCACTCCTCTACCCTTGTGCTACCAAAAACCTTGCATTGCAAAAACAATACTTTATTAAAAAATACGCTATTTATCATAGGAATGTTAGGCTAAACCCATGTCACTATAACTGTGCCCAAACACTACCTGTCCAGAAGCTGCACTGAGACACTGACAGGGTGATCTGAACCCATCCCCCAAATCCTACAAACCATTAAAGAAGTTGCCTGTGATCCACACCAGGCAATACATTTCCCATCTAACCCCCAGCTCCCTGGGAGGGAACATCCTGAGCCACAATTATTTCGTGTTTGCCCAAAGCTGCGAGACGAGGGCCGAGGGCGGAGGGCTGCGGCTGCTGCTGGCCAGCTCCCTCGGGGAGGGGAGGCTCGCCTCCCACTCCCGCCCTCCCTGCGCCTTCTGCACGCTTCCTCCTCGAAATGATGCAGAGATGCACTACTGGGGGTTTTTACTTAGTGGAGGAAAATAAAAGAAACAAAACACTTGGTCTTTACCCGCTTGTGTAGGACAGGAGGGGAAGCACTGGATCTCCTCAGCAATTCATGAAGGGCTGGTAATGTGAATGAAGTGCACTATCTACAGGCAACATCTGTACCTTCTCTCAAGCTTATTTTTGATAACAACTACCATTTTCACGTGCAAGTAAGGTATGGCCTCTCCTCAATCTCTGTTATTTGAGATTTTCTGAGCTCATTGTAAGAAAAGAGAAAAAAAAGGCAGCTAAATAATTTCTCAATCAAAAAATACCTTAATGCTGAACTTCTAAGAGAGTCTAAAATTACTGACAGTTGTGACTAAAGGAAATAGACAGTTTAGTGCTTTTCAAACAAATTGATGTGTAGTCCTGAAACAGTTCTATATGTCAAATGGCAGGTTGGAGACAGGGAGTTGACTGCAAAATCAACATCTCAGTGCAGTTCCAGTAAATGCCAACAATAATATTCTCAAAAGGTGCACACACATATATGCATGTTCACAGAGAAACTATATATAGACATTTTAAAGATGCCATTGCATGCTTCAAATATCTATTAAAAATAACATCTGATGAAAATTACCTTTAATGCTCTGTAATTAAATACAATACCTAAATGCTTATGTATAGACATCCACAAGGAAATAGACAGAGGTACAAATGGATTTACTAATCTTTCTGTTCATATAAAGTTAAAGACTGACAATTATATCAGGGTATTTAAAAGGAAGTCAGAGAATAAAACTGCAGTATTCCATCACCATGCTATTTAACCAGCTAGTGCACAGATAAAACAAAAAAAAAAACAATGCAGAGTATTGTAGATGTTCCTCTAACATCCTTTTTCCTAACTCTAAACTCCTGCTTTACTAATTTGTTTACTAAAATGTTATGTTTAAGATTTAAAATTATCTGAGCTACTCTTCTGTTTTGTCTTCACTTGAGAAAGCTATTTTTATATATTTTTATGCTCGGGAATACTTGTCTTAATTTATTCACACATACTTGAGACTAAATAATCAATGACCTAACTGTTTGTTTTCTGAACTTTTATAAGGAAGAGGACAAATATCTATCATGGAGAATGCAAAGCACTACTTCACAAGACCAAAGCAACAGTGCATGAAATTGAACTCAAAAAGAGCCTCCATTCTGTGTGACTTCTTGGCTGACACAATTTAGATATTTATAGCTTTAGGAATATGCCACTGGAAAAGAACTTGAAGCTTTTTCTAGCTAGGAAGGATTAATGAACATGTGCACCTGGTAATTACAGCACTCCATCTTTCTCAAAGCCCTCACATTGCCTCAATGGCAGAAACTGTAATGAAAAACCACTGAAAATACCAATCTGCAATTCCATAAGTCATTTAATTATTAAAATATATAATCTCTTTTCATACTTTCTATGAACTATGCTAACAGTGGTATGCAAAAAATCATACTTTCTGCTTCATGTTATTACCTGGAACATCTCATCTAAAATGAAAAATTCATCTGATATCATCTTGAGGTTTAACTTACTCTAGACTCAGATTTGAAAATGGTAATGACTGTCAAATACTTGTGCAAAAAACAGCAGGAAAAAAAACCAACAGCCTCGGGTAATGCATGCAATTCTAAGAAGTGAAAAATTACACACTAAATTTCAAAAGAAGTTTACTAGAAAATAAATCTTTAAAGATTGGGGAAAACAAGCATTCTGTACTTTTTTCCTAAGGAAGGTTTTCAGAGTTATTGTCAGGTGGAAACTTTTTAAGAAGTAATGCATGCTGCCACAAACATTTGTCTAATATGCATACCACTAGAAATCTACAGTAGCAGGGGTATTGTTTGTTTGTCAAAACACTACTGAATAAACTTGAAAAACACTATGCACTTCATGTTCTTTTCTAAGATTAAAAGATACTGAAAAAATTTGGAAAATATTACAAAACAAAAGCGACTTTATCATCAAAGTAGTAAACCCAAATAGTCTATGAGCATCAATATTCATTTTTTTGTGTTATTTTGGCATTTGATATAGCATTCACCTGAAACAGCCAGATACATGAAGGGATGAAGCAGACCACCCAAAAAGTAAAAACAACAATACTAATACAGGTTATTTTAAGCAGAAAGCCTCAACTTCTTTTCAAGTGAAATTAAATTTTAAAATGCATTTTAGTGAAGTCCTTAGCTATTACAGCATTTGAATGAAAGTCAATTATAACCTAAATGCACAGACATTTACATGGTTTTAAAAGTAGTCTTTTAAAAGATATATAAGCACAGTATGACATTTGAGCATTAGGAATGGCCTTTTATTGTTAAAACATACTGTTCCTTGGTGGATTATAGAAAAAGAAAAGGCACCAATAGAGATAAGTGTGCATGAAATGCTCTCTCAAGAGTATCCAACCAAACTGACTGCAATAAGGGGACTTCAAAAAGCAGCAAGAGAAGAGATGTTCAAAGCACCTTGCAGCTTTGGGCTGCTGGCCTCTACCGCTGTTTTTAATACAGTTAGGTTTAACTTGGGAGAGGATAAATAACTGACAGAGGTATTTTCAGAGAGCTTTGATCACCCCACCGTTTGTCACAAGCTCCAAAGTAGTCACTGTGATGACACTTAATCTGGGGCTTCTTATTTCGAGTACAAAAGCATCCCCTCCCACCTACTGCTCGCAGACTCCTGCATCAGAACAGGAGACTTAAGATGCAGCCTGCACAC